>CM059566.1:25764444-26964444 GCA_030386875.1 Morinoia aosen
TCCCCCTCTCTACTCTTCCCCTCTCTACTCTTCTACCCCTCTCTACTCTTCTCCCCCTCTCTACTCTTCTCCCCTCTCTACTCTTCTCCCCCTCTCTACTCTTCCCCCCTCTCTACTCTTCCCCCCCTCTCTACTCTTCCCCCCCTCTCTACTCTTCCCCCCCTACTCTTCCCCCCTCTCTACTCTTCCCCCCCTCTCTACTCTTCCCCCCCTCTCTACTCTTCCCCCCTCTCTACTCTTCCCCCCCCTCCTCTCTACTCTTCCCCCCTCTCTACTCTTCCCCCCCTCTCTACTCTTCCCCCCCTCTCTACTCTTCCCCCCCTCTCTACTCTTCCCCCCCTCTCTACTCTTCCCCCCCTCTCTACTCTTCCCCCCTTTCTACTCTTCCCCCTCTCTACTCTTCCCCCCTCTCTACTCTTCCCCCCTCTCTACTCTTCCCCCCCTCTCTACTCTTCCCCCCTCTCTACTCTTTCCCCTCTCTCTACTCTTTCCCCTCTCTCTACTCTTCCCCCCTCTCACTCCTTTCCCCCTCTCTACTCTTCCCCCCTCTCTACTCTTCTCCCCTCTCTACTCTTTCCCCTCTTACTCTTCACCCCTCTCCTCTCTACTCTTTCCCCCTCTCCTCCCTACTCTTTCCCCCTCTCCTCTCTACTCTTCACCCCTCTCCTCTCTACTCTTCACCCCTCTCCTCTCTACTCTTCCCCCTCTCCTCTCTACTCTTCACCCCTCTCCTCTCTACTCATCACCCCTCTCCTCTCTACTCTTTCCCCCTCTCTCCCTACTCTTTCCCCCTCTCCTCTCTACTCTTTCCCCCTCTCCTCTCTACTCTTTCCCCCTCTCCTCTCTACTCTTCACCCCTCTCCTCTCTACTCATCACCCCTCTCCTCTCTACTCTTTCCCCCTCTCCTCTCTACTCTTTCCCCCTCTCCTCCCTACTCTTTCCCCCTCTCCTCTCTACTCTTTCCCCTCTCCTCTCTACTCTTTCCCCCTCCTCCCTACTCTTTCCCCTCTCTACTCTTTCCCCCTCTCCTCCTACTCTTTCCCCCTCTCTACTCTTTCCCCCTCTCTACTCTTTCCCCCTCTCTACTCTTTCCCCCTCTCTACTCTTTCCCCCTCTCTACTCTTTCCCCCTCTCTACTCTTTCCCCCTCTCTACTCTTTCCCCCTCTCTACTCTTTCCCCCTCTCTACTCTTCCCCCTCTCTACTCTTCCCCCCTCTCTACTCTTTCCCCCTCTCTACTCTTTCCCCCTCCCTACTCTTTCCCCCTCTCTACTCTTTCCCCCTCTCTACTCTTTCCCCCCTCTCTACTCTTTCCCCCTCTCTACTCTTCCCCCTCTCTACTCTTTCCCCCTCTCTACTCTTTCCCCCTCTCTACTCTTCCCCCTCCCTACTCTTTCCCCTCTCTACTCTTCCCCCCTCTCTACTCTTCCCCCCTCTCTACTCTTTCCCCTCTCTACTCTTTCCCCCTCTCTACTCTTTCCCCTCTCTACTCTTTCCCCCTCTCTACTCTTTCCCCCTCTCTACTCTTTCCCCCTCTCTACTCTTTCCCCCTCTCTACTCTTTCCCACCTCTCTACTCTTTCCCCTCTCTACTCTTTCCCCCTCTCTAACTCTTTCCCCCTCTCTACTCTTTCCCCCTCTCTACTCTTTCCCCCTCTCTACTCTTTCCCCCTCTCTACTCTTTCCCCCTCTCTACTCTTTCCCCCTCTCTACTCTTTCCCCCTCTCTACTCTTTCCCCCTCTCTACTCTTTCCCCCCTCTCTACTCTTCCCCCTCCTCTCTACTCCCCCCTTATCCCCCCACTCCCCCGTTTGGCCCAGATCCAGCATCCCTCGTCGCGCCAGCATCACAAGACGCGGCCTATTTTTCTCAGCACAAAACAATCTGATTATACCGAGCTGTGAGTTGATCACGTGACTGCAACAATTAACTCTCATTCTGCTGGTACTGTGTCCTGGTACTGTGTCCTGGTACTGTGTCCTGGTACTGTGTCCTGGTACTGTGTCCTGGTACTGTGTCCTGGTACTGTGTCCTGGTACTGTGTCCTGGTACTGTGTCCTGGTACTGTGTCCTGGTACTGTGTCCTGGTACTGTGTCCTGGGTATTAATGCATTACTAGTGTACTTGAATCATCAAAAATGCCTGGATTCGATATTTTCTTGGAATAATTTTCCAGACGTGGATGCCCAACAAATATATCCATCCCAACAGTACCCGCCATTAAAATATTCTTGTACTTGTGCACTGGTGAAACTCGTATCACAGATACGGCCATTGAGCGTCCTGGTGAGCGTCACAGACACGCGCACCAACCAATTTAATGTTTAGTGAGATGCCCATTGTAATGACAAAGGAGGAATTAGACAAAAAATATAAAAATTTACTTATTTGTTAGTTGAAAGAGACGCCTGGCGTTTTATTATATATTTTTGATTCCTTTCTGTACTTGTACTGTGTGCCGGAAATATTTACGACCCTCTGTACATTTCAGCTGGAAAGCTTGTATGCAAAAACAATGGAAGGCATTACTCGATTAAGTAATTTCTAATGTTTTTTTTCTCGGCCTATGATTTCGTTTGATGTCTAATTTCATAACAATGATTATTTTGTAAGTGTATTTATATTCATCACGATAGACCGAGGTCAATTCGTCTGGACGAATAAAGATGTTTACTTACTTTAATATCTGTATCACGCTACAGAACTTCAGTGTAGCTGCGATGCTCGAATTCTCAGTTGGGGTTTCTTCCCTTAGGGAACGCGCTTTGAGGTTAGGGTTTCTTCCTTAGGGAACGGGCTTTATGAGGTTAGGGTTTCTTCCCTTAGGGAACGCACTTTGAGGTTAGGGTTTCTTCCCTTTGGGGACGCATTAAATGAGGTTAGGGTTTCTTCCCTCAGGGAATGTACTTTATGAGGTTAGGGTTTCTTCCCTTGGGGAACGCACTTTACGAGGTAAGGTAGAGTAATTCTGAGCCATTGACGCTGCCAAGTGTGGGGAATATGTGTAGTCTCGAGATGAAAACAAGTCATTCTTCATATTTGTTGAACTGCAGTATTTTTTCTGATGAAATACTTGTGCGATTCAATCGTTTTTTCATGCACCTATTATTTTCTTGTAGAATTTTTATCCTGTTTTATAAAATTCTTTCAATCCACGCCCGTTCCCCTAATTTCATACTAAATGGTGCCTTTCGCCTTGCTTTCTTTGGACCAAGTATTTTCACTCACTATTTACTCAAAAAAACAAGATTATAATTCTTTATTTCCTCCTAAAACGTGGTTTCTATTGGATATTTTGTCAAAATATTATTATTGCTACTTGGTATTTCTCTCAAAAACATGATTATAACTCATTATTTCCTTCTAAAACATGTTTTATTAGAATCTATTTTTTCCAAAAAATGACCTTAGCTTGGCATTTCATTCAAAAACGGGAATTTAACTGTTAGGTTTTAACAAAAAAAAATTTATATTCGGTATTTATTTCAAAATATGATTATTACTCAGCATTACTCGGTATTTCCATTCGAAATACAATTACTTGAACTCCAAAGGAACTATTCTTCCATTATTTTTCCTAAAATCTTATTATTATTAGTGATTTCCTCCAAGTACAGGGTTATTCTCAGAATTTCTTTTAAAATGTGGGATTATTCGGCCATATCTCCAAAAAATGTAGTTATTTCCGGGCATTTCCTCTAGAAATATGATTTTTCCTGGAATGCCCTGCAGAAATATCATTCCTGGTATTTTTTTCCTTTCTAATTACTCGGTATTTCCAATAAAGATATTATTCTTGGAATTCCCTGTACAAATATTATTCCCGGTATTTTATTTACTTTCTAATTCCTAGGTGTTTCCAGTGGAAACATGATTATTCTGGGCATTATTTTTAAAAACATGATAGGCAGTATCGAACGTGTCATACATTGGCACTTCTCCAGCGCTTCTGTAAGCATCACCGCCACTTCTGGCAGCGATATGATCAACGCTATTTTCAACGCTATTTTCAACGCTATGATCAACGCTATGATCAACGCTATGATCAACGCTATGATCAACGCTATGATCAACGCTATGATCAACGCTATGATCAACGCTATGATCAACGCTATGATCAACGCTATGGTCAACGCTATGATCAACGCTATGATCAACGCTATGATCAACGCTATGATCAACGCTATGATCAACGCTATGATCAACGCTATGATCAACGCTATGATCAACGCTATGATCAACGCTATGATCAACGCTATGATCAACGCTATGATCAACGCTATGATCAACGCTATGATCAACGCTATGATCAACGCGATGATCAACGCGATGATCAACGCGATGATCAACGCGATGATCAACGCTATGATCAACGCGATGATCAACGCTATGATCAACGCGATGATCAACGCTATGATCAACGCGATGATCAACGCTATGATCAACGCTATGATCAACGCTATGGTCAACGCTATGGTCAACGCGATGATCAACGCGATGATCAACGCGATGATCAACGCGATGATCAACGCGATGATCAACGCTATGATCAACGCGATGATCAACGCGATGATCAACGCGATGATCAACGCGATGATCAACGCGATGATCAACGCTATGATCAACGCTATGATCACACTCTTCAGTTGCTCGCAAGATCAATCTTGGAGAGTGGAAAAGCGTATCGTCATGTTCTGTTTTTCAAAGACAATGACAATGCGGACTATACTCGTTTTCATGGCGCTGGCCAGAGCTTGTCAGTGTCATTACAGCCACACTGTCACTGAGCAGTAAATGCGCCTGAAGCGAGAGCAAGTGGGCGGGGCTTGCGCCTCTCTTCACTGCTCACGCGCGCACTCAGTGATCGTGTAAACAGGCCTAACACATTTCCTGCGAAATGACCCACCGGTTGTCACTTAGTGATTTTCATAGTGCTGCTGACCCACCTGCAGTCACTAACTTATTTTTAATTAATACTTAATGGAAGCTAAATGAAGGCCCTATCCAGTTAATGTTTGCTATTTTCAAAGCTGATTACCACAATTGTCTTTAAATTTGAATTGAACATTGAAATTCAGTTTAACCCGTTGCAGTTAACGTGTCAATGAAGGTTTGGGATATAGGAAGATATGTACACAACTGTGTGGTGTTCCTGTAGCCTCGGTGGAACTATAATATGCAAGTGAATATGCTGGAAAATAACATCACTACACTCAAAGAAATTTGCATTGAACATTGGAATAAGATTACACCCGGAACTTGTAAAAGGCTGGTGGTGAGCTACTCTGAACGTCTCGGAGCCATAATTAATATTAACGACTATACAACGAAGTATTAATGCATGTACAATCTGAAACGTGTTGTAAACTTTCGTTCACGTATTTATTATACATGTTCCTTTTTTTTTTCCATTGAAAAATTGTGGGTTATAGATATTATATGAACTGTTTAGTACTATTGTATATATAAAGTACAATTTACTTATTTTTCGTGGTCTAGAAATGTCGAATTTGTCGATTTAACCAACGTGTTGTATTATTTTACCAATTGTACATATCATACAGCATCTATTTATAGTGTGGTTATCGCAGCAGTCAATTTATGTAAAAAACTGTTCCTGTATTCTATATCACTATTGTGACTACATAGGCACAATGTAGAATTACAAATTATGTAATTCTACACTCACCCCTTTAGAATGTACTGCTTTCTTTTATGTCCCATGGATATACCCCACACTGTATATTTATACAATGGTAATCGTAGCGTTCTATTTGTACATAAAATATGTCTGCGTTATATTTCGCTGCTGTGACAATTGTACAATGTGGAATCCTTTCTTGATTCCTTCTTTCTTCTAAACGGTGCCTTCCTTCTTCCTCTGTTTGGATCGCATTTTTTGCGGATAAGAATGCTTAAACTAACTAATATAATTTTCTCCCTTTATCCTCTTAATATGAAGTTCTGCTTTCTTTTTCATGTCCTGGATATACCATGGATATACCATTTATTTTCTGATCATCGCAACGTTCTATTTACTAATAAACGAGTGCCTCTTGTAATAAATAAAATATTAAGGGCGAGAAAAACAGGAAGAGATGGGGAAAATATGAAAAGACTCGAAAATATAAAAGAACGCTGTTCAATAAAGCGACGAGAAAATTCTTTCGATCAAAGACAACGCAGCTTTTGTCCGCCGTGTCTGTGTCTCCGTGATTGAAGTGCGCACCAGAGAAAGGACAGGCTGGATCAAAACATAACTTTTATTACTCCCGGAAATGCTGCCGTCATGTTACGGAATATTATTCTGGTGGTATATTCCCTTCAAACTGCGTTCGAATTCGTACGATTTTTTGAAAAACGTACTTATTATTCGATTTTTTAGTAATATGTTTACAGTATATTACTAGGATATAAAATTATTGTAGTGGTATGTTCCCTTAAAACTACGTTCGAATTCGTTATGTAATTTTTAATTAAAAACGTATTTGCCTTCGATTTTTCAGTAATATCGCCTTCCTTGATCAAAGAAAAAAAAAATTAATTACTGTAGTGCTACGTTCGAATTCGTTTTTTTTCATAAACGTACTTTTCTTCGATGTTTCAGTAATGTTTTTATATTATTGGGATATAAAATTACTATGGAATATTATTGTTGCGGTACGTTCTTTTCAAACTACGTTTAAGTTTGTAATGTAACTTTGGAAAACATACTTTATTCTTTTCATTTTTCAATAATATTTAACAATATGTGAGAAAATCATTGTAATGGTTCGTTCCTTTCCAATTACGTTCAATTTCGAACTGCGTGTTTAAAAAAAAAACTTATTCTACTTTTTCCGACTTTTTCAGTAATAGGTAACGATGTGACGGAAAATCAATGCAGTGATACTCGAATTCGTACGGATTTTTTTTTTAAAAACGTGCTTTTTTGATTTAATTTTTCAGTTACATTTTACCGTGGACGTTTTTGAATTCGTATCATCTCTGAAGGAAAAAAACGTACTACATTTTTTCCATTTTTGAGTAACATTTAATCACGTGATAATTTATTGTAGAGGTACGTTCCCACAAAATTATGTTCGAATTTGTAATGTTTTTTTAAAGTACCTTATTTCTTTCGATGTGTTCGGTAATATGAACCAGAGAATTTATTTTCTGGGATATCTTGCGCAAATTATTTTTCTATTGTGTTGCTAGAATGGTTCTCTGGTCTACCGTGCATTATGCAGCTCGCTAGTCTACCGTGCATTATGCAGCTCGCTAGTCTACCGTGCATTATGCAGCTCGCTAGTCTACCGTGCATTATGCAGCTCGCTAGTCTACCGTGCATTATGCAGCTCGCTAGTCTACCGTGCATTATGCAGCTCGCTAGTCTACCGTGCATTATGCAGCTCGCTAGTCTACTGTGCATTATGCAGCTCGCTAGTCTACCGTGCATTATGCAGCTCGCTAGTCTACCGTGCATTATGCAGCTCGCTAGTCTACCGTGCATTATGCAGCTCGCTAGTCTACCGTGCATTATGCAGCTCGCTAGTCTACTGTGCATTATGCAGCTCGCTAGTCTACCGTGCATTATGCAGCTCGCTAGTCTACCGTGCATTATGCAGCTCGCTAGTCTACCGTGCATTATGCAGCTCGCTAGTCTACCGTGCATTATGCAGCTCGCTAGTCTACCGTGCATTATGCAGCTCGCTAGTCTACCGTGCATTATGCAGCTCGCTAGTCTACCGTGCATTATGTAGGTCACTAACGTATTATTTATTTAATAGTAAAAAAGTTTCTAATGTAATAATGATACCTTTCAGAGGGATACAACTATTGTGTCCATAGAAATTAGCGCTCCCGGTAGGAATATGTGAAGTCCCGAGCTAAAAGTTAGGAAGGCCTTCCAATGTTGTAAGCTAATAAGTATATTCTGTTTAGTTACGGACCATCTTTTTTCGGTTCACTGCTGTCCTGTTTTTCAGCACCTACTACTCCTTAAACATTTATCTTGCTTATGAACTATTTCTCAACTTCTGTTTCCATACCCCTTGTGCAGACATTCCGCGTTCTCTTAACCCCATACTAAACGGTGCCTTCCTCCTTCCTCATTTTGGAACACTTTTGTTGTTAGGGAGATTTAAACTAACCTCTAATCTAATATAATATAACTACGATCAATTAATTCGTATTTCTGAGGGGAAGAACTTTGATGTATAAAGACCCCCAAAAATTATTCGTAAGGTGTATATTTAGGGAGCGTAATCCGGGAATAAAAAAAAATTAAAAGATACTTGTGTCGCACTGCACATGTATCGGAACGTGAAAATATTCTGACGTTGCAGAATAGTATTTAAGATATTCTCAGGTAAAATTATAATTCATGAATTAAAATTTAAAAGTTCACTATTTATTTTTCGAAATTCACCATTTCTTCATACACTATTTTTAAAATTTGCCTTTCGTTTCTCGAAATTCAAAATTTTTAATTGTTTTTATTTAATTCTTTAAATTCATCATTGTATCATTAACTTTTTCCATAATACACCATAATTTTATCAAAATTCACTATTTCACATTGACTATTTTCAAAATTCACAGTTTATTTCTCGATGTATGGACACTTACGTAGCATTGCATCATGTAATTAACGGTTATTGGTACGAAAATTTAGGCTTTCTGTCTGCCTGAAAATCACTTCAACAGTGAGATCTAGTGGGTCAATTTAAAAATTAAATATAATGTCTAAATATCTGCGGAATATAGTTCACGGTGTTTAATCTTTTGGAATAGAGTACACAATGCAGAAATCCATAGAAAATACTGCGTTGTGTATAAATCTAAAAAATAAAGTGCACGGAGTATAAATCTGCTGAATATAGTGCGCAACGTATGAATTTATAGAAAAGGCAAAAGAAACGAAAACCTACGGGATTTAGTACGAAGATTTAAGTGACCCATTCCAAGAAAATCATCGCAAGTCTAGCTATCTACGTTAGCATCTACAAATTATAGTATTAATATCTATATTGACACACGGTGCTGTCATAGCCCAGGTATAGTTAGCATATAAATATCTGCTGATTTAAATACAAAGATTCAAGTAACTTCAACAAATGAAAACAACTGAGTGAAATTATTATGCAAAAAAATCTACGGACTTACGAACTAACATTTAAATTACCCATCAATTCAAAATTTTTATAAAGGGAGAGGTAGAGAGAGAAAACGAGGCTATCAGTTTGCATAGATGTACAATCCTAAAAACTTTGCCATTCTTCTCCTTCGAATTTTGTGTGTTATTTATTTTCGTGTTATTTGTTATTTTTTTCGTGTAGTTATTGAGAGAAATTGTTACTGCTTTGTGATTGCTAAAAAAATTGTAATGCTATTTGATAGACTGCATTGTTACTCCTATGTATTCGGTCTAATTTTTACTCTATACGATTCCTCAAAAAATCAATATCTGAACAAAAATGTAAGATATTTAAATATCTGGAAATATTTTCCGGGATTTGTTGCGAATAAGGCTAAAAAATATCCAGCTTGGCGAAGGGTTGATATTAAGGGCTAATCACATAAATAACATTGCTTAACACGTTAATTCAAATATTTAATTTGCTTCCTTCATGAAAATTATTTCTATGCCATATGTGTACCATTCGGTAAATACTCATACACGTACCGGTATAAATAAATGAAATTTCACCTGTTTCACGACCTTTCTTGTTAAAAAATAACTGTTATTATGCGAGGTGAAATATTATCATCTAATTGCATTTTCATATTTCTTAGGAAGGATAAAAATGAATTCGAGCAGTTACGTTGATTTCCCAATTCTGGTTCTTACAAACCAACTAAATCAAAAGTTAACAACAGTTCGGAACGCGTTAAACCTGAAGCAAGCAGCCAACTAAACAAAAACGAAGCTAAGTTTAGAGTGTAATCGAATTTAGAAGAAACGTTGAGTGATCAAAACATTCTAAAGTAGCATGTGGATGTCGACACAGTCTCCCCTTAGCGAATGTTTGCTTTTATTCGAATATTATATGAATGTTTGCATGTTGTCTTCTACCTGTTTCTGCTTGCACGCTTTCTACTTCATTGTCATTTTCAGATCCTCCTCATGCATTGTAGAGCGACTTATCATCAATTTATCGTCTTCTTTCGTCTATTTTATCGTTTAGTTTTACATTTTGTCAAGTTCATGTACAATAAATATACGTGTAGTAATAATATACTTATATATTACATACGTTAAAGTAAAATGCGAGTATTTAACAAATATTCGATAATAAAACAAAATAATCGGAAGGTATCTGAAGCGCGTTTATGATTATACGGCCGTATAAAGGAATTACAAATTATTTTTATTATTATTTTCATGAATGATTATGGTTATCATTATGAAGTGCGGCCGTATCTATGAATTTCAAGAAATACAGTTCCTATTTTAAACGCTAGGGCTATGCTTTACGTTCAAACGCGAAGTGTTATGCAGTTTCATTTAAATGCTAAATGAACGTAATAAATATGCATATTAATACCCGTGTAAAATCGTGGAACATGTTTTCTAACTGCAGCTTGATACCAAATTGCTTATTCCCAATTAGTATGTTTTTGGATTGCAATTTTTGCTAGTTTTAGCCTATTTTTTTTTTGGCTTTCAAATCGGCGCATTTACTGCACCAGTATGCTATCGAAAGTTAGGCTTTAACAGAGCAAGTTGCTGTCAAAATCAAAGCATGAACTATACATTTTTTTACAACCATGCTTTACGAGATATTTTTGAATATTTTTTAGTCGTAAGGATTTTTTTTCGAACTATAATAAATTGAATGAACTTCAAGAGTCAACTGACAACTTGCATATCATCTGATTCTTCGAAGGTAAGCCAGAAAGTTTTTTTTAAGTTGTTTCAACTTTTATCTTCCGGTTCCTGCATTAGATTATTGATAGCGTTATCGATTTCTCGGACTTTTTTATATTGTCACAAAATTAATCACCATGAAACTTTTATTCACCTGGTTTGAAGAAAAACACTTTACGGATAAGGTTTAACTTTAGCTTAGATTTAATATAATGCGATGCTGAAAATTCTTTAGAAATGTTGGCAAATGTACGGTTCACTCGACACTTCTATGTTTAATGTTGAACATTCATGTTTTAGGCTACAATTACAGAACATTTTTTCTTTAAATAATCGGATTCTAGGCTAAATTTATAAAACATTTTTTCATTAAACAATCGGGTTTTAGGCTACAATTGCAGAAAATATTTTCACTAAACATTCAAGTTTTAGGCTACAATTAAACCAAATTTCTCATTGAACAATCGGGTTTTAGGCGCAACATTTTCCCATTTTCTCCTTATACCACAAACATAAGCCCGACACGTATACCTTTCCACCCGTGTACTCCTTTCCTATTTTCTGTCCTATATTTAGTTTATCATCTTTGTCCATGGTTATTTTAATGACATATATTTAATTTGATGATTTTCTAATGTTCCATGATTACTTTTATGGCATATTGAGTCCTAGTCACACTAAACTGCATTCACGAGGCTGGTTAATAATTTCTTTTTACTTTTATTTTATCTTGGAATGAAAACGCTCTAAATCTATTAGGTACTCTAAGTGTTGTTAAAACTGAAATAAATGTTAACAGGGCCTTTGAATGCATCTGTCGAGTGTGTTTGAGTCTTATGAGAGCCGCATCTGTCTGGTCGAGCTTCACTTGAACTATTTAAATATCCTCTGTGGATTTTATTCATCAGAATAAACTGAAAAAACATGAATGTGGAGATGTAAACGAAATGATTTAGAATCTACGCTCTGATATTTTATTTTTGAAATGTTATTAAGAAAAATCCAAACATGAATCCAATTGAAAACTACAAAATATTTCAGAGAAAAATGCAAAAAATTACGATGAAAAATACGAAAAATTTCCATGACGTATTAGGAAAATTAGAAAAAAACGAAAAATTTCCATGACGTATTAGGAAAATTAGAAAAAAACGAAAAATTTCCATGACGTATTAGGAAAATTAGAAAAATACGAAAAATTTCCATGACGTATTAGGAAAATTAGAAAAAAACGAAAAATAGCAAAAGATGAGATGCTCGCTATCGGTAAAGAAAAAGTTTCTCAGTCCTAGCACTATTACAATATTTTATTCTATTTCTTCGAGTAATTTAAATTTCATTGGTCTGGTAAAAAGACATCAAACTCGGCAGCGGGCGAATTTTCTACTTCTCCAGAATAAAAAACTTTTTTTTCGAGATAAAAACGAGCGGCAAAAAATTATTTCTCTTTCAAAAATGATACGATTCCTTGCTTGTCTGTTTGTTTCTTCCTTCAAATTAGGCGCATGAGTTTGAGATATTGAGGGCATATCGCTGATTTTGAGTAGCTATGTATTCTTGTTCATTGAAATTCATTTCGTTGTTTTTTAAACAAAAATACTGAAATATCGTACACATGAAGCATTTATTTCTAAATAATTCGTTGAAAATAATACCCATGAATGATGAATTAAAATAACTTGGAAAATGTTAGTGGTTTGGACGAATTCGAAGGTTATGATATAATGAAAATTACAAATGATACAAATGTAGCATCCTCTAATAAGAGCATATTAAGCATCACAAAATAGAAGATATCAAATGAAATTCAGCACTTTTTGATAGGAGTAATTTCAACGTTCTCTAATATTAACAAATTTGGCATTGTATTATAAGAAAAAATATAGAATACTATAAAATTTAGCAGACACAAATGATATTTAGCATACCCGTATAAAATTTAGCCTCCATTAATAAAATTAGGTAAATAACACGTTTTAGGAAATATTTTTTAGTAAATAATATTTATTTAGCGAATAATACT
The DNA here is from genome assembly GCA_030386875.1 of Morinoia aosen. Lineage (NCBI taxonomy): Eukaryota > Metazoa > Arthropoda > Malacostraca > Amphipoda > Talitridae > Morinoia > Morinoia aosen. The sequence goes on from CM059566.1 coordinate 25,777,322, forward strand.
TTTTTAGAAAATAGAAATTGTAGTCACCAAAATATTAGTTTTCTAACGTAGCAGAAGACATCGGTTCACTGGTACGTGATTTATGCATTTTCTAAACCAACGACCCAGAAAAAACGCTACATGAAGAGCTGCGCATTCATCCGGAGTAATTCAAAAGTTTCCTCACATCGGTGAATGTTTTTTCCAGAAGCGTGCAAATTTTTGTTTTTAAATGAAAATGCACGAAACAACGAATAAACGTTTTTTATTTTAACGTATCAAATAATGAAAAAATGAAAAGATGATTTTTCATTTCGAAGTATTAAATACAAAAAAACTTATCTTTTTTAGGTTAAAATACGCGTGTTCTTTAGTAAAGATACTCCAAACCTCAAGAATTCAACAAAGCACATACGAACATATGTAAGATTTATTATCAGAGCCACCTTTCATTTTGTACATACTTTTGTATTCATATGGCTTTCAATTAGTTTTACCGTGAATACCTCACGTATTTGAAGTGGTTTCACTTTGATTTCATGAACAGCTACGTTGTTGCTTGACTTTACTTGGTCGCGGCCGTGAGAATTCAACTAATGCTTCAATTTAAAAAAAATAGCATTCCGTGATTTTATTTCCTTACTTAGGGGCAAATTTCATTGAAAAAATGCATTTCACGATTTTATTTCTTTACTTCGAAGCAAATTTCAATAAAAAATAGCATTCCGTGATTTTATTTCCTTACTAAGGGGCAAATTTCATTAAATGAACAGCATTTCACGATTTTATTTCTTTACTACGAAGCAAATTTCAATAAAAAATAGCATTCCGTGATTTTATTTCCTTACATAAGGGCAAATTTCATTAGAAAAATAGCATTTCATGATTTTATTTCCTCACTTGGGAACAAATTTCATTAGAAAAATAGCATTTCATGATTTTATTTTTCGTTCTTAGAAGCAAATTTCAAACCTCCTCTCTATAAGGTAAATTGTAACCGATTTTCATTAGCTACCTATTTATCGTAAAACTCTTTACTAACTACACACTTCAGCCACACACCTCCATCTCTCACTCGGACAACGTCATCACACTTGCCATTTCCGTCCCTCTATTGGCAGCACACTCCCAGCTTTTTTCTGTCTACTTCTAGAACAGTTTCAACTTTCTTCTGTTCCAGTTTCTTTTTTTGTGAACTTATTGCACAGCTTCAAAACTCTTCTGATACATATTTTCAATGGATTTTTTGTCTACTCATTAAATAGTTTCAATGTCCTTCCGTTTCAAATTTTAAGCCGTTTTTTAATGAATTTTTCTCTAGTTGTTCAGCAGTTTCGATGTTCTTCCATTTCACAGTTAGTTTATTTTATCCATGTTTCCAGCTTTCATCAGTTTCCTTGTTCTTCTATCGCTCCGTTACCCATTTTGAATTTCGTTCTGTATACTTATCACCCTTTCATCCCCAGTTTCATCAAAGCAGAAAGTTGGGTAGACTATCCAATTGTTGATTCAGAATCGAGTTTTCGTTTTCTCACTGAATATTTTATCTTTATCTCTTGCTGTACTTTATTTACTCGTACTTTATTTGATCTTTTTTAAGTACATTACTGTCTTCTTCAACTTCTATCTTGTTTAATAAACTCCTTCCAATCTTACTGCTTTTATGCGCGGGGTGTGGAGACACATCCGGTGCATAGATTCCCATTTACTTCAAACCATGCAAAATGGTGCCCTCTCTTGGGAACCCTTTTACAGTGAAGGCTAACAGGGAAGGCTCAAACTTACTGATTATCTTTATGATAAATATTTTTTTTATTCTGTCTACTGAACCAATTTTCTTTCTTCTGTTTACAGTTCTAATTTCCTTCCGTCTGTCTATAGTTTACACAATTTTAATTTCCGTCTGTCTACAGTTTAAATAGTTTAAATTTACTTCTGTCTACAGTTTACACTGTTTAAATTTCCGTCTGTAGACAGTTTACACAGTTTCAATTTCCGTCTGTGTACAGTTTACACAGTTTCAATTTCTGTCTGTCTACAGTTTACAGAGTTTCAATTTCCGTCTGTCTACAGTTTACAGTTTCAATTTCCGTCTGCATACAGTTTACACAGTTTCAATTTCCGTCTGTGTACAGTTTACACGGTTTCAATTTCCGTCTGTGTACAGTTTACACAGTTTCAATTTCCGTCTGTGTACAGTTTACACAGTTTCAATTTCCGTCTGTGTACAGTTTACACAGTTTAAATTTCCGTCTGTATACAGTTTACACAGTTTCAATTTCCGTCTGTGTACAGTTTACACAGTTTCAATTTCCGTCTGTATACAGTTTACACAGTTTCAATTTCCGTCTGTGTACAGTTTACACAGTTTCAATTTCCGTCTGTATACAGAATACACAGTATCAATTTCCGTCTGTACACAGTATACACAGTTTCAATTTCCGTCTGTGTACAGTATACACAGTTTCAATTTCCGTCTGTATACAGAATACACAGTATCAAATTCCGTCTGTACACAGAATACACAGTTTCAATTTCCGTCTGTATACAGAATACACAGTTTCAATTTCCGTCTGTATACAGAATACACAGTTTCAATTTCCGTCTGTGTACAGTTTACACAATTTCAGATTCGGAATCTATTTTTTGAAACGCGTCTGATTTATTTTCATCCATAACACACATTCTGTTTTCTTACACCACTCGCTATCACCATGTTTTTATTTTCATATTTTTTGTATAATTTTTTTTGTCTCTTATTATTTTTTACCCGGTTTTCATTACTTTTAACCACAAATAAAATTTTGTTTTTGGATTAAGTCATTCAGTTGTAATTTTACCTCCCCTTTTTCGTTCGCCATTTTCTACGAATTATATAGTAATGTAGTAAGCTTTCCAATTCGCCTTTTTTATTTTTTTATAAAATGGCTAACACTCATCTTTGATTCTTTGCTCGCCTCAATTCGTTTCTTTGATAACAAATTCATTCTCTACATTTTCTTTATTCACATGTCTTCTTGTATTCATACGTCTGTGTGTAATTCGTTAATTCATTTAGAATAATCCATTATTCAGTTCACTTTGAATTTGTTTCTCAACTTTAATGTTATTTTTGCTGATCTTTAGCGCCGTTTTTTTTCTCGTTGAGATCTTCAATTTTGAAAAGACATTTTTTTCTGCTCGCATATTTTTACCAAATTATTTACCAGTTCATTTCGTTGATTTTCGTGCATCGGGCAATCTTTTCTTTTGTTCGATTATCAAGTTTTTTTCAGAATACTTCGCATTCTTCAAATCAACTTTTATCTTTCTCACCAACACCCATCACCACACTCACCGTCACCACACTCACCATCACCACACTCACCATCACCACACTCACCATCACCACACTCACCATCACCACACTCACCATCACCACACTCACCATCACCTCACTCACCATTACCTCACTCACCATCACCTCACTCACCATCACCTCACTCACCATCACCTCACTCACCATCACCTCACTCACCATCACCTCACTCACCATCACCTCACTCACCATCACCTCACTCACCATCACCTCACTCACCATCACCTCACTCACCATCACCTCACTCACCATCACCTCACTCACCATCACCTCACTCACCATCACCTCACTCACCATCACCTCACTCACCATCACCTCACTCACCATCACTTCACACACCACTCACCAACACCCTACAACCCTCACGCAAACCCTTTCAAATACTTTATACCCCACAAATCTATACCCAACACCCCACACACCCCTCACACCCGCCGTCTCCCTAACAGGTATACCGGGAGCGATGACCTTAAATCCCGACTATCTGGTCACCGTCTCCAACTCTAAAAACAAATCCCGGACCGGGACCAACAGCCGGCACAACGGGATGGTCTACTCAAACCGGTCCCCCGATGAACCGGACAGCGGGACCGGTTCTGCCAGCTATTCCGGATACAATTCCGCCAATAACAGTGTCAATAACAGCTTTAACGGGGGCCTTAGGAGCAATGCAGATAGTCTCGGGAGTTCCTTGCTGAGCAACGGCAAAAATTTGTCCGTCAGCGACGGAGCGTTGCAGCGAGGTGGCAGAAATCCGTCCCAAACTGCGCCCGCGCGACTCGGGATGTGGGAGGATGAGAACGCAGAGGACAAGTTTCTCAAGGTGGCGTTTTGTTTAGTTTTTGGTGCTGTGTAATGTTTGGTGGGGCTTCTCTAGTTATTGGTGTAGTGTGTAAGTTGGTAGGGCTTACTTAGTTGTTGGTGTAGTGTACTGTTTGGTAGGGTTTGTCTAGTTGTTGGTGCTGTGTGTTGTTTGGTATGGAATGTTTAGTTAGTTGTTGGTGCAGTGTGTGGTTTGGTTGGGTTCGCTTAGTCATTGGTGCAGTGTGCTATTTGGAAGGGTTTGTTTATTTATAGGAGCAGTGTGTTGTTGGGTAGAGTCCCCTTGGTTCTTAGTGTAGTATATTGTTTGGTAGGGCACACTTAGTTATTGGTACAGCATATTGTTCGGTAGGGTTCGTTAAGTTATAGGAGCAGTGTTTTGTGTGGTAGGGTAAGCGTTTACACAATTACTGCCGCTGTGCATACACATGGAAATTGGAGGTACGCCTAAGCAGTACTCATTAGTATAATTATAATTGAGATAAAGTTATCCTAAGCTGTTAGTTGAATCACAGAGTGACAATCTACAGCTTAGACAATCGCCGAGTGAAACACCATAGCGAAATTGATCTAGTCCCATACGTGTTAAAATGCGAAGATAATTACAAATCATTTTACTAAATTGAACACTCAGTTCTTAAAATTCTGTTAACTATAAATGGTTGTCGGTCAACAAAACTGTCAGTTTTAAAATATCAACGTTTCGATGTTTCAAACACCATCTTCAGGCGGCAAAATACATAAGAAATAATTAGTCATATTGATTAAAAAATTTACGAGTATAACTTAACACTATTGGTCTGAGTAACATTTATAGAGGCATCACTTAAGTTAGACACTGGTTTAATTCTTAACTTATTTAAAATAATTCTTTCAACCCATGGAAATTTTTAATTGAGTTTCACAAATGTCGAATGGTTGATCAGCAAATCAATTTGCCAATCAATCTTTCATTGATTCCAGTAAGCTGATTAACTGAAACAACCAATTAATGGACAAATCACTGTCTCTCAAAGATGTTCATTGGTTCATCCTCCTAATCAATGGACCAATCAATATCTTTCACTGTTGTCGATTGGTTATACAATTTAATCACTCAATTAAAAGATTAATCAATGTCTTTCAATTGGTTAAAAGACTAATTATAAAACTAGTCAATGTTTTTCAATTGGTTGATCAACTTAATCAATCAACCAATCAGTAATTTGACCAATAGATTAGCACGCATCATGAAAAGGAATCTCCGATGTCCCGTTGATGTAAATTCTACGAAAAAGTAATGAAAAGAATTAAAAATGAAATATCTTACAACATTTGACATACTTAATGAATGTACCGAGGGAGTTACGTCGTTGAAACGATTTATTACTAGAAACTCAGTACATTTGAATGAATAATGAATTCAAATAACATACAGATCGGAATCACATTGCACATGTATATGTACATTTGTACATTTACATACTTAGATGTATGTAAAATATATGATATATATCTATGTATATAATATGAATATATATGTATATATTTAATTTATGTAGAACTCATACGGTAACTGCATACGTGGTATAGTAGTATAGAATTCGTATAACCCCACTTGAAAGAGGTAAGTATAGTCCTTAGTTTTTTTTAATTAGACACCAAACATTTTCCTGCTCCCTCACACGTAACAGCACCACCAACGCATGTTGGTTGGACGCATGAGTATTTTATTTCAGATTTTAATGCACGAGCATGATAGATTCTCTAAAAAGGCTTTTTAAATGCACTTGCATGAAAAAATTCCGAAAAATTCTGTTAATCACTTAGTTTTTTCGCATGTGTATCGAGTATTTTTAGAAGTGTACTTTTATACATATAAGTAGTATTGAAAGGTCTTGTATATACGTTCGCGGAATATTTGAGAGCGTACTTTTTATGTAGTTTAAGAAAAGGTGTACTTTGTATGCGGAGTATTTAACTGTGTTATTTTTCATGCGGAATTTTTTAAGGTGTACTTCTTGATGCGAATATTTAAACTGTGTACTTTTTAAGCAAAATATTTAAGTGTATTTTTATGCAAAATATTCAAAAGCGTACTTTTTTATTCAAAATATTTTAAAGTGTACTTTTTTATTCAAAATATTTTAAAGTGAACTTTTTTATTTAGGCTATTTAAAAGTGTACTTTTTGATGCAAAAATTTGAAGGTGCAGGATTTATGCGGAATATTCATAGGTGTTCTTTTATGCGGAACTTTTTAGGATGAATTTTTTGTGTACATTGAGTTCTTTAAAAATAGTATCAATTTTATTACGGTATGGATTAATTTTAAATACCGAATTAATGTTTGGTATAAATAGGTTTTACGTAAACTAAATAATATCAGGAACCTTCAAGGACTGTGGTAATTCATTTCTGGTGAAAATATTATGTAATTTTCATTTTTTCACCGATTAGTATTGCTTATTTTTTGTTTCTAGTTTTTAAATTGAATAGGTTCCGTACTAAAATTTCCCACCTGAATCTATCATCATATCCAACATCCGTAAAATACCCATGTATAATACAAATAAAATACCCATCCGTAAAATACCCAACATCCATAAAATACCCAAAATACCCATGTTTTTTCTCATTGTTGAGGACCTAAAACTTTTCTACGACTCCAGTTATACACGGATGTCAAACTTCGAAAGTCGTGAAACGATTTTTGAAGAAAATGGTGTGTTGTTTTCATGTACGTTGAAAATTGTGGGTTTTCATGTACGTTTAGAATGATGGGTTTTCATGTACGTTTAAAATTATGGGTTTTCATGTACGTTTAAAATTGTGGGTTTTCATGTACGTTAAAAATTGTGGGTTTTCATGTACGTTGAAAATTGTGGGTTTTCATGTACGTTTAAAATTGTGGGTTTTCATGTACGTTTCCAGGAATCGTTACAGAAGGACACTTATGTGCATTAAAATCATACCCATTTGCCAGATAATTGCGGTTCTATCGGAATTGCCTCTTTTGAATATAATTTATATTCCATACATGTCAATTTATTCTATATTCTATTTTGTATTTTATTCTATCTTCTATTTGATCTCTTATTCCTTATTCCGCTCTACATTCCACTTTGTTTTTCACTTTGAATTCTATTTCATATTCTACTCTATATTCTATTCTGTTTTATATTTAATATTCTATTCAATATTCTATTCTATATTCTATTCTACATTTCATTCTATATTTTATATTATACTCTATTCTCTATCCTACACCATTACTTCTACAGCGGGCTCAAAATGACGTCAAAAAAACCACTTCTGGCGAAATGCAAATCGCGCGCTCCGGTTTTTACGTCAACGTCGAACGCTTTGTATCTTTCTCCTGAACATCGCTCGCCTGTCGAAATTAGTGATGCAAAAGCAACGCGTAGTTTGAAAAGTCAGAAGATCAAAGGTTTTTTCGTTGAAAGAACAACCCCTTGAAATGCTACGAAATGTATCAACTTTTTGTTGAATATAATAACCGTTGCTGAATATATTATAAGTTGTTAAATATCTTACCCATTTACTGAAAATATCAACCTTTACTGAATATACTGACTGTTGCTCAATATATATACCGTCGTTGAGTATAATAACCATTTACCGAACATATTAATCATTCCCGAATATATTAAAATGTTGACCGTTATGGAATATATTAATTGTCGCTGAATATAATAATCGTAGCTGAATAAAAGTATACATTAATTATCGATGAATAAAGGGATATATTTTAACCAAAGCAAGATGTCAGTATAGATTTATCGAAGAGGATTACAGAATATAGTCTCTATTGCTAAATAGCAGAATATGTTGAATATGTTATCCCCTTTAGTCTTATTAGCCAAGTTATTACGTTTTAGGTAGGCCTATAAGCTTGTTTATTCCATCATTAGGTAGGCCTATTGGCTGGTTTATTTCATCATTAGGTTGGCCTATTGGCTGGTTTATTTCATCATTAGGTAGGCCTATTGGCTGGTTTATTTCATCATTAGGTAGGCCTATTGGCTGGTTTATTTCATCGTTAGGTAGGCCTATTGGCTGGTTTATTCCATCATTAGGTAGGCATATTGGCTGGTTTATTCCATCATTAGGTAGGCCTATTGGCTGGTTTATTCCATCATTAGGTAGGCCTATTGGCTGGTTTATTTCATCATTAGGTAAGGCCTATTGGCTGGTTTATTTCATCATTAGGTAGGCCTATTGGCTGGTTTATTCCATCATTAGGTAGGCCTATTGGCTAATCATTCCATCATTAGGTAGGCCTATTCGCGTTTTTTTATCATTAGGTTTTTATGATTGTTTTTTTTTATCATTGGCGTTTTTTTATCATTAGGTAGGCCTATTGGCTGGTTTATTGCATCATTAGGTAGGCCTATTGGCTGGTTTATTTCATCATTAGGTAGGCATATTGGCTGGTTTATTCCATCATTAGATAGGCCTTTTGGCATTTTTATCATTGGGTAGACCTATTGGCTGGTTTATTTCATCATTAGGTAGGCCTATTGGCTGGTTTATTTCATCATTAGGTAGGCCTATTGGCTGGTTTATTCCATCATTAGGTAGGCCTATTGGCTGGTTTATTCCATCATTAGGTAGGCCTATTAGCTAATCATTCCATCATTAGGTAGGCTTATTGGCTAATCGTTCCCTCGTTAGGTAGGCATATTGGCTAATCATTCCCTCGTTAGGTAGGCCTATTGGCTAATCATTCCCTCGTTAGGTAGGCCTATTGGCTAATCATTCCATCATTAGGTAGGCCTATTTTCCAACATTCTGGAGCCACACATTCTCAACTCTCACGGCAGAAAGTTTCGTAGCCTTAAGCGCAAAAAACACGTCGAGAGCTGCACATATGCAATAAATATATCGCAGCCAAAAACATGTAAGAAAGTGTAAATATTTATTGCGTCAGTCTCCCATTAGAGATGTTGACGCAAAATCGGCCCGAGGAAATTGCCTCGCAGCTATTGCTCTGTGATATTCGACCTTGCCTGATTTTTTAGGCATAGTGTTGTGGTGTTTATTGGCAGTTTCAGGAATCGTGCAATATGTGTTTTTTGTTGTTGTTATGCGGTATATGAAAAACGTATTTTTCGCAGTTGAGTTTGTGCTTCCGTGTATGAGATAGCCCGATGTTGGCGTTACGAAAACATCGTTATGAAATGTGACAAATGTTTCCTGTTTACAAAAACATTTATTTGATATGTGCCGAATGTTCAGAATGTCTCCTGTTCACAAAAAAATATTTACGAAATGTGTTGAATGTTTCCTGCTGTTTTTCTGCAGGTGTGCACATAATTTCTATTAAACTTATGTTAAAACTATTAAGTGTTCGAGATATAATAAGATAGAAAACATTGTTTTCTTCGCTCTAAATAAGAAGTTATACATGTGTCTTCATCATACGGAAAAACATCGTTTTCTTATTTATTTTCTTTAAATTTGAAGTTATGGATATTGCGAAAAATATTTGTGAATTTGCCCCAATCATTTTATGCAGAGCGTCTACAGAATTTTATGCAGAGCGTTTACAGAATTTTATGCAGAGCGTCTACAGAATTTTATGCAGAGCGTCTACAGAATTTTATGCAGAGCGTCTACAGAATTTTATGCAGAGCGTCTTCAGAATTTTATGCAGAGCGTCTACAGAATTTTATGCAGAGCGTTTACAGAATTTTATGCAGAGCGTCTACAGAATTTTATGCAGAGCGTCTACAGAATTTTATGCAGAGCGTCTACAGAATTTTATGCAGAGCGTCTACAGAATTTTATGCAGAGCGTCTTCAGAATTTTATGCAGAGCGTCTTCAGAATTTTATGCAGAGCGTCTTCAGAATTTCATGCAGAGCGTCTACAGAGTTCTTCGTTCAAAAAAAGCTGTTGCTTTCCACTTTTCTTGCAGGTCAGAACATTCACAAGTGAATATGGAGCAGAATTTCATAAACTGGAAACAAATTACAACTACGGACTAGCATTGCTTTAAAATACATCGTGTAATTCCATCGTGTTACCCGGTCTAACTTTTTCGCCTGTGTAATGCATGCTTTTCGTCGCCCAAGTGATTTAATTAGTTGGGCGGCAAAAAATATGCATGCATTAGGGCGGCGAAAAAGTTAGACTGGGTAAAGGTCCCGAGCTGAGAGTTAGGTAGGTCTCCTTTTTGTGAAAATGAAATATTTTGTGTTGTTAAGGACCATTTTTTTCGGTTAACTGCTGTCCTGTTTTTCAGCATCTCTATCTTACCTTTTCAACTTTTAACTTGGTTCCCAGCCTTCCTTCTCAAGTTACTGTCTCTATGCGCAGTATTCTGGTGCGGGAGCACACCTAGTGCACAGATTCCGCGTTCCCTTGACGCCATCCTAAATGGTGCCTTTCTCTTTGCCCTCTATGGAACATTTTTTTGCGGAGTCTTGAACATTTAATCAAATCAAACGTATAATAATGGCAAATAGAAAAACGTAAAATTTTTCAACATCAACTTGAAATATAATTATTTCCGGCAATGTTTTCCTTTTAAATTTCGTAGCATAAAGGTTCTTAATATTTAAAGAATCACCAGCTGTGTGCTGAAGCTGGAACATATTTTCTTTTGTGTATTCTTTTGGTACAAATAAAGGGTGAGTGGTCTGGCAGTAACGTTTGAAAAATAACTGAAATTCACCCAAATTTCTGTGTCTATCACCCAAATTTACTCAATCATCGTATCAATAACCGTAATTCATCCAATCTTCTGCATCAATCAGTGAAACTGCTTCAGTTTTTGCGTTCTATTCAGAATAGAAACCATTCAATAATTTTGAAAAAAAATCAAAGTAAAAAATCGATTGCGATATCATATCTCTAAAAATTTATTATCGTAGCCATTTTATTTTAACTCGGATTTCAACGTTATTTTTCGTGGTTTTAAATTCAAATTTTCCATATTATTTTCGCTTGGTATTTTACACGTTATAAATTCAAGTTTTATGCATTATTTTTCGTATATTTAATTCAAATTTTCCACGTTATTTTCGCTCGTTATAAATTCAAGTTTTACGCGTCAGTTTCCGTATATTCAATTAAAATTCTCCACGTTATTTTTGGTCGTTTTGAATTCAGATTTTGCGTTATTTTCGCCCGTTCGTCACTTCGTCATTTGCTGTGATGCTCGAGACGATACCTTTTCGAACGACATGTATAACAATCTTTCTGATTTTATAAAATTATTTTAAAAATATAAACAAAAATGAAGAATAGCCTATACTGAAATTTGGAAAATTCCTTCGGAAAAGGGAGAAGAAAATAGCGAGGGAGAAGTACATCAGTTTTTAGAAATTTTGAGAACTGCTTTGGAGAAGTGGGAGTCGGATAGGGAAGCACAAACGAAGTAATATTCCAATAATAATCTTGGAGAAGTGAGAAGAGCAGAGCGAGGGAGAAGAATAATTTTTAGAACAGCGAAGGAGAAGAATAATTTTTTTGACAGCTTGGATCACATTGTGTTTCGTTCACGGCACGCAACCCAAAAATTGGTGCGTAATTTTTTAGTTCTGACTTCGTCCGTTCTTCTCTGGCGCGCCATTTAGGAAAGGATGAATTGATTGGCGAGATCTTGAGAAGCTGTTTTAAACTTAGTTTTCAACTTGGATTTCAAATTGGTTTTGAACTTGAATTTTCAACTTGGTTTTCAATATGGTTTTAAACTTTTTTTCCAACGTCGTTTTCAGTTTGAATTTTAAAGTTTTTTCAGCTTTGTTTTTTCTTTCAATTTAGGTTTTACTACCTTTTTTAGCTTAATTTATTTGAACTTGATTTTATCAACTTGATTTCTTCAACCTGATTTAATTATAATCCACTCTAATCTAAATAAAGTTGCCGGATAATGTGTTTTTTGGTAATAATTGAAATATGTAGGCTCATAATTGGATTATTGTACCACTTGACTGAATAATTTAAATTGATAACTAGATAATTAAGTTTCAAATTCAGATCAGGAAGGCTAATGACTAGATATTTTAGCCTCTATAATAGATAATTGAGCCTAACGACTGTCAAAAGTAGATAATTGAGCCTAACGACTGGATAATTTAGCGTCACAAGTAAATAATTGCGCCTAATGACTGGATGATTTAGCGTCACAAGTAGATAATTGCGCCTAACGACGGGATAATTTAGCGTCACAAGTAGATAATTGCGCCTAATGATTGGATAATTTAGCGTCACAAGTAGATAATTGCGCCTAATGACTGGATAATTTAGCGTCACAAGTAGATAATTGCGCCTAATGACTGGATAATTTAGCGTCACAAGTAGATAATTGAGCCTAACGACTGGATAATTTAGCGTCACAAGTAGATAATTGCGCCAAATGATTGGATAATTTAGCGTCACGAGTAGATAATTGCGCCTAATGACTGGATAATTTAGCGTCACAAGTAGATAATTGCGCCTAACGACGGGATAATTTAGCGTCACAAGTAGATAATTGCGCCTAATGATTGGATAATTTAGCGTCACAAGTAGATAGTTGCGCCTAATGACTGGATAATTTAGCGTCACAAGTAGATAATTGCGCCTAATGATTGGATAATTTTAGCGTCACAAGTAGATAATTGCGCCTAATGACTGGATAATTTAGCGTCACAAGTAGATAATTGCGCCTAACGACGGGATAATTTAGCGTCACAAGTAGATAATTGCGCCTAATGATTGGATAATTTAGCGTCACAAGTAGATAATTGCGCCTAATGACTGGATAATTTAGCGTCACAAGTAGATAATTGCGCCTAACGACGGGATAATTTAGCGTCACAAGTAGATAATTGCACCTAACGACTGGATAATTTAGCGTCACAAGTAGATAATTGCACCTAACGACTGGATAATTTAGCGTCACATGTAGATAATTGCGCCTAACGACGGGATAATTTAGCGTCACAAGTAGATAATTGCGCCTAATGATTGGATAATTTAGCGTCACAAGTAGATAATTGCGCCTAATGACTGGATAATTTAGCGTCACAAGTAGATAATTGCGCCTAACGACGGGATAATTTAGCGTCACAAGTAGATAATTGCGCCTAATGATTGGATAATTTAGCGTCACAAGTAGATAATTGAGCCTAACGATTGGATAATTTAGCGTCACAAGTAGATAATTGCGCCTAACGACGGGATAATTTAGCGTCACAAGTAGATAATTGCGCCTAATGATTGGATAATTTAGCGTCACAAGTAGATAATTGCGCCTAATGACTGGATAATTTAGCGTCACAAGTAGATAATTGCACCTAATGACTGGATAATTTAGCGTCACAAGTAGATAATTGCACCTAATGACTGGGTAATTTAGCGTCACAAGTAGATAATTGCACCTAATGACTGGATAATTTAGCGTCACAAGTAGATAATTGCGCCTAATGACTGGATAATTTAGCGTCACAAGTAGATAATTGCACCTAATGACTGGATAATTTAGCGTCACAAGTAGATAATTGCACCTAATGACTGGATAATTTAGCGTCACAAGTAGATAATTGCGCCTAATGACTGGATAATTTAGCGTCACAAGTAGATAATTGCGCCTAATGACTGGATAATTTAGCGTCACAAGTAGATAATTGCGCCTAATGACTGGATAATTTGGCGTCACAAGTAGATAATTGCGCTTATGACTGGATAATTTAGCGTCACAAGTAGATAATTAAGCCTAATGACGGGATAATTTAGCGTCACAAGTAGATAATTGCGCCTAATGACTAGATAATTTAGCGTCAAAAGTAGATAATTGCGCCTAATGACGGGATAATTTAGCGTCACAAGTAGATAATTGCGCCTAATGACTGGATAATTTAGCGTTGCAAGTAGATAATTGCGCCTAATGACTGGATAATTTAGCGTCGCAAGTAGATAATTGCGCCTAATGACTGGATAATTTAGCGTCAAAAGTAGATAATTGCGCCTAATGACGGGATAATTTAGCGTCGCAAGTAGATAATTGCGCCTAATGACTGGATAATTTAGCGTCAAAAGTAGATAATTGCGTCTAATGACGGGATAATTTAGCGTCACAAGTAGATAATTGCGCCTAATGACGGGATAATTTAGCGTCACAAGTAGATAATTGCGCCTAATGACTGGATAATTTAGCGTCACAAGTAGATAATTGCGCCTAATGACGGGATAATTTAGCGTCACAAGTAGATAATTGCGCCTAATGACTGGATAATTTAGCGTCACAAGTAGATAATTGCGCCTAATGACTGGATAATTTAGCGTCACAAGTAGATAATTGCGCCTAATGACTGGATAATTTGGCGTCACAAGTAGATAATTGCGCTTATGACTGGATAATTTAGCGTCACAAGTAGATAATTAAGCCTAATGACTGGATAATTTAGCGTCACAAGTAGATAATTGCGCCTAATGACTGGATAATTTGGCGTCACAAGTAGATAATTGCGCTTATGACTGGATAATTTAGCGTCACAAGTAGATAATTAAGCCTAATGACGGGATAATTTAGCGTCACAAGTAGATAATTGCGCCTAATGACTAGATAATTTAGCGTCAAAAGTAGATAATTGCGCCTAATGACGGGATAATTTAGCGTCACAAGTAGATAATTGCGCCTAATGACTGGATAATTTAGCGTTGCAAGTAGATAATTGCGCCTAATGACTGGATAATTTAGCGTCGCAAGTAGATAATTGCGCCTAATGACTGGATAATTTAGCGTCAAAAGTAGATAATTGCGCCTAATGACGGGATAATTTAGCGTCGCAAGTAGATAATTGCGCCTAATGACTGGATAATTTAGCGTCAAAAGTAGATAATTGCGTCTAATGACGGGATAATTTAGCGTCACAAGTAGATAATTGCGCCTAATGACGGGATAATTTAGCGTCACAAGTAGATAATTGCGCCTAATGACTGGATAATTTAGCGTCACAAGTAGATAATTGCGCCTAATGACGGGATAATTTAGCGTCACAAGTAGATAATTGCGCCTAATGACTGGATAATTTAGCGTCACAAGTAGATAATTGCACCTAATGACTGGATAATTTAGCGTCACAAGTAGATAATTGCACCTAATGACTGGATAATTTAGCGTCACAAGTAGATAATTGCGCCTAATGACTGGATAATTTAGCGTCACAAGTAGATAATTGCGCCTAATGACTGGATAATTTAGCGTCACAAGTAGATAATTGCGCCTAATGACTGGATAATTTGGCGTCACAAGTAGATAATTGCGCTTATGACTGGATAATTTAGCGTCACAAGTAGATAATTAAGCCTAATGACGGGATAATTTAGCGTCACAAGTAGATAATTGCGCCTAATGACTAGATAATTTAGCGTCAAAAGTAGATAATTGCGCCTAATGACGGGATAATTTAGCGTCACAAGTAGATAATTGCGCCTAATGACTGGATAATTTAGCGTTGCAAGTAGATAATTGCGCCTAATGACTGGATAATTTAGCGTCGCAAGTAGATAATTGCGCCTAATGACTGGATAATTTAGCGTCAAAAGTAGATAATTGCGCCTAATGACGGGATAATTTAGCGTCGCAAGTAGATAATTGCGCCTAATGACTGGATAATTTAGCGTCAAAAGTAGATAATTGCGTCTAATGACGGGATAATTTAGCGTCACAAGTAGATAATTGCGCCTAATGACGGGATAATTTAGCGTCACAAGTAGATAATTGCGCCTAATGACTGGATAATTTAGCGTCACAAGTAGATAATTGCGCCTAATGACGGGATAATTTAGCGTCACAAGTAGATAATTGCGCCTAATGACGGGATAATTTAGCGTCACAAGTAGATAATTGCGCCTAATGACTGGATAATTTAGCGTCGCAAGTAGATAATTGCGCCTAATGACGGGATAATTTAGCGTCACAAGTAGATAATTGCGCCTAATGACGGGATAATTTAGCGTCACAAGTAGATAATTGCGCCTAATGACGGGATAATTTAGCGTCACAAGTAGATAATTGCGCCTAATGACTGGATAATTTAGCGTCACAAGTAGATAATTGCGCCTAATGACGGGATAATTTAGCGTCACAAGTAGATAATTGCGCCTAATGACTGGATAATTTAGCGTCGCAAGTAGATAATTGCGCCTAATGACTGGATAATTTAGCGTCGCAAGTAGATAATTGCGCCTAATGACTGGATAATCTAGCTAGGCCTAGAGCCAGACAATTGAGGATGAAATACGTCGACGGCTCCCAGAAGTTAGGCCTCCACAAAACTTCTCTCAAATCCCGACCGTTTATCAGGAAATTTTCCGAGAAATCTTCTCGACTGAAGGCCTCGGCTCCGCAAAATCCAATTAATCATTTTAATTAATAGCTTTAAATGGCCGGCGAGCTGTAAACAAGCGCGGACCTGAGCACAACGGCTCTTTGATCCGACGTCTTCAAATCAACGAAATTGGCGTGTTTTTCTGTGATATTTTGTCCGCTATTCCATTTTGTCGCTCGTTTTGTCTTCAAATCAATGAAATTCACGTGTATTTCTGTGTAATTTTGTCCAACGCTGTGTTTTGTCGATTTTTTGTCTTCAAGTCAATGAAATTGGCGTGTTTTTCTGTGATATTTTGTCCGCTATTCCATTTTCTCGCTCGTTTTGTCTTCAAATCAATGAAATTCACGTGTATTTCTGTGTAATTTTGTCCAACGCTGTGTTTTGTCGATTTTTTGTCTTCAAGTCAATGAAATTGGCGTGTTTTTCTGTGATATTTTGTCCGCTATTCCATTTTCTCGCTCGTTTTGTCTTCAAATCAATAAAATTCACGTGTATTTCTGTGTAATTTTGTCCAACGCTGTGTTTTGTCGATTTTTTGTCTTCAAGTCAATGAAATTGGCGTGTTTTTCTGGGATATTTTGTCCGCTATTCCATTTTCTCGCTCGTTTTGTCTTCAAATCAATGAAATTCACGTGTATTTCTGTGTAATTTTGTCCAACGCTGTGTTTTGTCGATTTTTTGTCTTCAAGTCAATGAAATTGGCGTGTTTTTCTGGGATATTTTGTCCGCTATTCCATTTTCTCGCTCGTTTTGTCTTCAAATCAATAAAATTCACGTGTATTTCTGTGTAATTTTGTCCAACGCTGTGTTTTGTCGATTTTTTGTCTTCAAGTCAATGAAATTTGTGTATTTCTGTGTAATTTTGTCCGCTGTTGCGTATTGTCGCTCATTTTGTCTTCAAATCAATGAAATTCACGTGTATTTCAGTGATATTTTGTCTCTCGTTGCGTTTTGTCTTCAAATCAACAAAATTGGCGAATATTTCGGTCTTATTTTGTCCTCTGTTGCTTTTTTCGCTCGTTTCATCCTCGAATTAGTGAAATACCAGTGTATTTCTGTTATTTTGCCCGACATTCCGTTTTGTCGCTCGTTTTGTCTTAAAGTCAACAAATTAGCGTGTAATTCAGAGTAATTTTGTCATCCGTTGCGCTCTTTCGCTCGTTCTGAAGGATATTTGTGATAAAAATCGATTTGTGGATCCAGGTTTCTCGTGGAACGAGATTTTTGGGTAAACGGTTTTCGCACCATGAGTTTTTGGAACTGGATGTAAGATCAAAACAACGTGTGAGCTTTGAAATTTAAAAACATGTGCTTCATCTTATTACTATACTAACGTTGAGGAAGCAGGGTTTTGAAATTTGCACCTATGTTATTACTGAATATAATGAGTGGTCGGTGCGAATAGACATAAAAACAAAGTTACAAGAATTTTATAAGTTTATATGGAGATTGATTAATAGACTGCCTAAAATATATGACTATTGAATTCCATGTGAGTACGGAAAATAGGTTTACTAACATACTTGGTTAAAAATGATTTTCAACCAACTTTGATATTATTGATATGATATATGATGGTATTGATTTGGTAATATGAATGACATGAATATAATATGAAGTATAAGCCGTATACATATATTGCACCTTTTAATGATGAAGTTATGTAAAAAGTGTTGATTAGGTAATAGATTTTCATGTTGAGAGTTGAAAAGTAGTGTATGAAGACGAAACTAAGTATTTTTTTTGTCAGCAAGAATCTTGTTTTCTATTTCGAATTACATACAAATTTTCTTAATAAAGACTTGGAATGTCAAAACATGAATGCTTTATTTCTGTCTTAGATGAACCAATTTCATGTGCTTTTCCCGCTATGTTTCGGGTTTTGCATATTGCGTGCGAAATGTATATTAGGGTTTTCATGTTCTATACTCTCGTCAGGGGGATACAACTACCGCATCTATGGGAATTAGCGCTTCTAGGGGAGTTATGTGAGGTCTCGAGCTAAGGGTTAAGTAGGCCTTTTTTATGAACCCTTCTTTTTTCGGTTTATTGCTGTTCTGTTTTTCAGCATCTACTACTTCCTTCTTCAAATTTTTTCTTGCTTCATGAACTTCTTTCTTAGCTTACTGTTTTTGTGCACCTTGTGCGTAGATTCCGCGTTCTCTTAACTCCATAATATTGGTACGTTCATCCTTCCTCTCTTTGAACATCTTTTTTGTGGTAAAGGGAGGCCAAAACTATCTTGTAATCAATCGGTACTATACAAAAATTAATTTCACAAAAATAAGTCATGTTATAAACGTTTCGAGAAAAATTATGGTTTTAGTTTGAAACTAGATATGTTATAGACTGTACATGAAAATTAGTTGTGGACCTGTTAAGTGATAAACATGACGAGAAAAATTACCCATGAATTATTTAAGTATAAAATTTACGAGAAAAATAGTTTCACATTATTTAGGTAATAAATTGTACTGAAAATTTTACGGAAAAAATTAGCTGTAAATTAGTTGAGTATAAACTTCAGGAAAAAATAGTTATACATTATTAAAGTAATAAGTTTTACGGAATATTAGTTATGAATTAGTTCTGTGGTTAGTTTTACAAAAAATTCTCCGTTTTAGCTCAGCTGGAGGAATGTATGAGAGCAATCGGTTTTCATCTTCCTTCATATCATTGTTAAAAACATTAAACTGTTTTATTTTAATTTTCCATTTCTTTCCAAACCATATAAAAAAATTTCCTCCTTTTTTGGAAAAAACTCATATTACTTTCCTAAATTTTTATGTTGCCTTAATGCCAAAAAAAACTCTCGACATTTTATGAAAATTTCTTTCCTTTTCATGTTGAAAAGATACAGTATTCTTCCCTTGAATTATATTGTTCCCCACACCATTTCAAACAAAAATTTAACGCCGCTTCCTTAAGTTTTCCTATGTGTCGCTTCTAAAAAATGTTCAGGTTCTCCGCTAAACACATTTTCTGATTAAAATTTGAATTTGAGAACAAAATGTATTATGTAATTCAACTCTTTACTAGTACTATTATTATATTATTTCATAATATTATAATATAATGTTATTTGACTGTTACAACCAAACAAATAATTGGTTATAAATTCTCAACCGATTATTGATTATAATTAAACGGATTATTGTTATAAATGCACTATTGATCATTGATAGGCTTGAACTAACTTATTTTATTTTGTAAAGTCAGTTGATCAATAATGAATTAATCCAACATAAGTTATTACATAGCCACTTGATTCATACTTTGTTAATCCGGCCTATGTTAATACAAATATCAGTTAATCCATAGTAGCTAATACATAGTAGTAAATCCACAGTCAGTTAATCCACTAGGACTTAATACACAGAGTGTTAATCCGACGTAAGTTACTGCAGTCATTTAGTCCGTTGTCAAATAATTCGTTTGACGTCATAATCCAACGCATTTACATTTATTTATTTAACCCACAGCAGTCAGGTTTATTTATTTAACCCACAGCATTTACATTTATTTATTTAACCCACAGCAGTCAGGTTTATTTATTTAACCCACAGCATTTACATTTATTTATTTAACCCACAGCAGTCAGGTTTATTTATTTAACCCAGAGCATTTACATTTATTTATTTAACCCACAGCAGTCAGGTTTATTTATTTAACCCAGAGCATTCACATTTATTTATTTAACCCACAGCAGTCAGGTTTATTTATTTAACCCAGAGCATTCACATTTATTTATTTAACCCACAGCAGTCAGGTTTATTTATTTAACCCAGAGCATTCACATTTATTTATTTAACCCACAGCAGTCAGGTTTATTTATTTAACCCAGAGCATTTACATTTATTTATTTAACCCACAGCAGTCAGGTTTATTTATTTAACCCAGAGCATTGACATTCATTTATTTACCCCACAGAATTTACATTTATTTATTTAATACACAGCAGTCATGTTTATTTATTAAATACACAACAGTCATATTTATTTATTTAACCCACAGCATTTACATTTATTTAATCCACATTATCTATAATCACAAATTTGGTCATGGACGCTAAACTTCCTCAAATAATTTATTTATATATTATTAGTTAAATATTAATTAATATTTAACTATAATTTATAGTGAAAAATGCCCGAATTGTGATTGCAACTTTTTTATAGCTTCACAAGACATACGGATATTTTATTTTATTTTAAGGGTATTTAAATTTGTTTGTGTGTATTCCCACTCTCTACTTTCCTTCGTTTGTATTGTTTGCCTCTTGGATTGTGTTCAAGTTGTTTCTTGTCTTTTTTGCATTATCGCATCTTCATCTTCTTTTGTTTTATTTGTAATTTTGTGCTCTGTAGTTCCTCTTTTACATCAAAATGTTTGTTTTTTTATCGTATATTTTAAGTTTTGTTTTTGTTATATTTTTTCTCAAGTCTTATGTTTTTCTAATATTCGCTGCAATGCAATACGGAAAATGGAATTACAGTAAAGTTGCATTCGAAGCTTCTGTAATCAGAATACTAATATAAAAATTCTGATTACAAATGCTAATACGAAAATTTTAACTAATACGAAGATTCATAATAGGAAGAATCTGCACTTATAATACTGAAAATTGTTTTAGCTAACATGCACATTAATTCCTCTCTAATTACCTATTTACCCCTTCTAATACGTTTTAATTACTTACTGATATATTTATTGCCTTCCTTAGACCACCTTTGTTGTGGCTAGGGAGTCTAAAACTTATTAATTTAATAAAAATGAACAAAATAAGAAGTATAAGATAATAAATTAACACAAAAGGCCGTTTAATACAACAATACTTAATAATAATTTAAAAAATCCACAATGACCACTTTAATACTTCGTTAATTCCTTTTGTCTATGTATAATTCTTATATAATAATAATAATAATAATGTCTATGTATATCCTACAAAAATTTCCGCTTCAAGCGACATGCAGAAGCGATAATTCTGATCTTAAGAGGCAGACGCCACCGACCGCGCGCAAAAAGTCTGGGCTTTTGTTGCGTTTTTTATTGGCTTTTGTGAAGGCCACAAGTTGTGACTCTGGGTTTTTTTATTGCCGCGGATTTGGACTTGTGATTACTTGGGTTTTATTTCTGGGGATATTTCAAGAGTTCTTTGCTTGCTGGGTTATTTTAATACTGTTGGTTATTTTGGTTACTTTTATACTTAGTTTAGTGGATAATTTTAAAATGGTTTGCTGAGTTATTTGAAATTTTTTGTTTTGTAGGTTGGTTTAATACTCATAGGTTGATTAATTAGTGGGTGTTGGTTTGGTTGATTTTCTGAAGGCTGTTTGTTTGCCGGGTTATTTTAAGACTGTTTGTTGGTAGGGTTATTTCAAGCTGGTTTGTTTGGTGCTTTGTGAATAATTTAGTGGTTTCATTTATTCATTCCAGCGGTCTTCAGTCTTTGAAAACCTAAAATTTCAGGACAATAAGAATAATTTTACGTTTTCTCCTTCAGTTATTTTAGGATTCGTTGTTAATTATATCGTTATTTATTTTCTTCATTTAGCGGTTTTTCGAAGTACAGAACTTTTTGACGTCTCTGGTTCTGGGTTTCAATTTTACAAATATTTTTGCTACTGTTTTCTATTAGGTCCGGTTTTATAGCAATTCTGGGGAGCAGATTTAGATCTCATGCTGACTGCATGATGAATTTAACGCCTACACTGGCTTCACCACACAATGACCAACGTTTCCTCTACTCTACCACCAACAATAACCCCACACCACCAAAACATCACGCCACCACCACCACACCACAATATACCACCAACTCACCACACCATGTCACCAACACACCACACCATGTCACCAACACACCACACCATGTCACCAACACACCACACCATGTCACCAACACACCACACCATGTCACCAACACACCACACCATGCCATTAACACACCACCACCTCCACCAACACCACACCACCACCAACACCACCAACACACCACCACCAACACCACCACACCACCACACCACCAACATACCATCACCAACACCACACCCCCATCACCCCAACACGACTGAGCTCCAACAAAACACCACCTCACCACACCACCCGTCACCACCCAGCCCACTTCTGTGCTCTATTTGTCATCACCGAGTCGTGACGCATCACTCATTCTTCTCTTTTATTTTTACCCTTTTTTTCATTTGGAGCGTGTTTGTCCAACTTCCTTTGTTATTTATGGAGCAGCCGTCACTCTGGTGTAAAGGAACTTTATTTTTCGACGTAGGAATTACTTCTTTCTCAAAATTCATACTTTGCCTTTTCATAGTGAAGTTTTTTTTTGACGTAAGAATTTATTTCATCTAAAATTGAATGTTCTGCATTTTCATAGTTTTTCTACCATTTTACTCTTTCAAAGTATCTTTATTTTTTTCTCAGAGTGCGGTTATTCTTGGGGTCGAAGTACAAGTATTTTTCCTTTTCGAAAAACGAATGCTTCATAGTATTCATTTTTATCTTCAAATATAAAGAGTTCGCACCTTCAAATAGAAATAGTCCCCAGCTTCGTAAACAAGTATTCACATTCTCCAATAAAAGAACTTCATACCTCCACAAAAAACAGCAGCGTGAAGTAGAACAAATCTTATTCTAAGACCGTAAACTTGCAATACCGGTATACTTTTGGGGCGGATTCCATCCCGCTCTCCAACCGGTTTTGCTGCGCACTCGAATAGCCGGGAAATTTACGTTTAATATTATACGTAAACGTAATTAAAACGAATAATAATAAACGTAAACGTAATTTCAACGAATAATAATAACACATGTAAACGTAATTAGAATGAATAATATCAATCGTTAACGTAAATAAAACAAATAATATTAAACATCAACGTAAATAAAACGAACGATATTAAACGTCAACGTAATTAAAACGAATAATATTAAACGTCAACGTAATTAAAATGAGTAATATTAAACGTCAACGTAATTAAAACGAATAATGTTAAACGTCAACGTAATTAAAACGAATAATATTAAACGTCAACGTAATTAAAACGAATAATATTAAACGTCAACGTAATTAAAATGAGTAATATTAAGCGTCAACGTAATTAAAACGAAAAATATTAAACGTCAACGTAATTAAAACGAATAATATTAAACGTCAACGTAATTAAAACGAATAATATTAAACGTCAACGTAATTAAGACGAATAATATTAAACGTCAACGTAATTAAAACGAATAATATTAAACGTCAACGTAATTAAAACGAATAATATTAAGCGTCAACGTAATTAAAACGAATAATATTAAACGTCAACGTAATTAAAATGAATAATATTAAACGTCAACGGAATTAAAATGAGTAATATTAAACGTCAGCGGAATTGAGACGAATAACATTAAACATAAACGGAACTAAAACGAACAATGTTAAACGTAAATGGAACTAAAACGAACAATATTAAACGGAAACGTAATTAGAACGAATAATATTAAACGTCAGTGAACGAAAATTTTAAATAGTTTCAATCGCCGTGAATGTGAAAAATTCCGCTTTGAATTCGTTCATTTTCATTCATCAGTGATTATTTTTGTGTGCAAATTGTTGATTGTTTGATTATTTTGTAAATATTGAGGTTTAGCTTCGATTTATTTGTAAACATTTATTTACTCACTATTCTTTTCTATTGATTTGTGTGCGTTTATTTATTTACTGAGCATGTACTTATTTTCAATTTGTGAACGCTGAATCCATGCTAAATGGTGTCTTCTTCCTTCCTCGTTTTGGAACACCCTTGTAGGGTTTAGTGAGGCTTAAACTAATTTTTTTTATTTATCGCTAATTCAGAATATAAAAGAATTCTGTGCTCTTAAATGAGCTGAAAAATTACCCTTGAGTAAATTATTTACAAAGTGTCTTTCAAAGATTCATTAAGAATTTGAGGTTTTATCTTATTTTTCTTTATTCTTTTCAATTTTTCTTCGTAACTTTTTTTGTTTGCCCTTTCGATGCATGTAATTACGTAATTACTTCATTACATAATTTTTATTTTTCTCAACATTATGCGTTTGTCTCAACGTTTTTCAGTGACCATTTTCCAAACATCGTACATATATTGTATATTTTATAAAAAAATTAAATTTCCCCAATATTTAAAATTTGACATTTGTCTCAACATTTAAATTTGTTTCAACATTCTAAACATTATGCATTTATCTGAAAGCTTTTTCATTCACCATTTTTTCAACGTTACGTACATGTACTCAACATTTTCCATTTCCCGATATCAACATTTTACATTTGTTTCAACATTAAACCTTTTTCTGAACATTTTTCCATTTTCGCTTTCACTTAACATTATGCAAATTGTTTCTTTTCGTTAAGCTACGAACATTACAGGTTCAAACTCATCTTCCGTAACTCTACAACGAAGCACCGATCCAACGATAGAATTTGATAAGGCGTTTACATAGCTGTGCAACCAAACTATACAACTTGATGTTCATACATATAAGGTGACGAAAATATATGGTTACATTCTATTTTTAATGCTCAAAATAACTCATTGAGGCTTGTTTTAGGTTGCAATTGTAGCGATGATAATCCTAATTGGCTTTTGTAATTAAATTTTCATTATTTTCCCTATACATTAAGCAAACCATCAAAATCGATGGTAGATTAACCTATCTTGAAGACTTTGGCTGTAAAAAATTATACATTTTCGTATCTGAAATCAACAGATGTCCATTATAAGTAAATTTGCAATTCTTTAATTTAACTGTAAAAAACATGAATTTGGCTGCCCGAAACATGAATGTTTTCTATGAAACAATTTGCCATGCCTTTAACTTTCACCATAAAAATGTCATGAACTTCGTTCTCTGAAATCAATAGATGTCTTTCATAGAGAAATCCCTTCGTTGTGTGTTAGGTAGTTTTCTACACGGAACGCCTAAGCCCTACTGTTTAGGGTTCGGTAGTCCTAAAACAGAAAACTATGCCATAACGAACATTTCAAATGGGAGATAACCAAAACAGTTAATATTACATATGTAATAAATATAATGTATAAATGAAATAACATAAATAGTTATATTCTGAATCCGTCAGGTGAATACAGCTAGTGTATTTATGGGAACTAGCTGTCCCAGGAGGAAAATGTGAGGTCCCGATCTCAGTTATGTAGGCCTTCTTTTTGTTACAATAAAATGTTTCATTTTTATTTTGTTGATGACCTTTTTTTCTGCTCACTTCTGTCCAGTTTTTTAGAACCTTATCTTTCATCTTCAACTTTGATCTTGTTGTATAAAAATCCTTCCCAACTTATTGTATCTATGTGCGCGGGATCTTGAGTGGAAACTCACGTGCATAGATTCCGCGTTCCCTGAACGCCTTTCTAAATGGGGCTTTTATCCTTTCTCCTTTTGAAACACCTTTGTTCCGTTTCGGGAGACTTGGACTAAGATTTAATCTATTTCAAATACGTCTACGATACACATTTCTAAAGCTTATGCAACTTCGATGACGGAAAAATTGGCCTTCTTTAACGCATCGACTGGGACGTGCACCACCGGTGGTACATGGAGGAAATTTTCAAAATGCTGCAGACCGACCAGAAGTCACAAACTCAATTTTCATAAATACCCAGTCAAAGCCAAATGAAGGCACGATCCAGGTATTTTTTGCTATTTTAAAAATGTTTCACTACAATTGCATTTAACCCTTTAACGCCCACATTTTTATACTCATATTACCATTATCACAACCACTATCACTAAACCGACACTGGCATTAGGTAGTCACTGTTGTCAAGATGGGGAAGGAACTGCCACTCGGCAGTGAAGTTCAAAGGACACATTAGTGAACAAATTGAGTGAGAAATACATTATATTATTGTTATTTTTGAAAGAGGACCGTACAGTCCACTTGGGCGTTAAAGGTTTAAATTTGAGTTGAATATTGAACTTCAGTTTCACCAACTGCGGTCACAGTGGTGAATCAAATTACTCACCAAAATTTTAATTACAAAGATACGTTTCAGCGTCTCGAGATGAACATACCAGGAAATGCGTATGGAAACAGCAGTATACCATTGAAATTATTACAAAAAATACAAATACCTTACGAAAAAATATTACGAAACATAAATAAACTTCAAAAAAGTATTTTAAAAGTGCGCTTCTGAAAAAGTATCACAAAAAAACACTATTGAAAGAATTGAACCATAAACAGCCGGTTTTTGAAAACATGTAGAAAAATACTTTAAAAAAGTTAACAAAAAGACTTTTGAAGTAAACGATGAAATAGAGAACATTTCCAGTCGTATATACTGCTGGGTTTTTAAGAATTTAGGGAGGATTCCCGTGCCTTTTTCCGCGTCACCGACAACAATGTTGATTTACTTGATATTTGCTTTGAATTTTTTCACATGTTCTGCTGATTTCAAGTGTTTTTAGGAACGCGAAAAGAAATATTAATTTTCTTAACCATATTAAAATTAGAAATAAAAATTTTCAACGACTATAAAATAATTGCGGAATTGCCATTTTATAACAGTTATATTGTAACTAGAGAGGGCTAATTTTTTGAAGAGCGTCATTAAAATTAGGGAATAATAATTTTTTAAACGCAAAATTAAAATTGTTGAATAGTAAGTTTTTAACGATACTTTGAAAATTAAGAGATAGTCGTAATTTTTAGTGACTCTATTACAATTAAATAACAGTACTTATAACGAATATTTAAAAATTAAAACAAATGGTAACTTTTTCAATGACTATATTATAATTAAGAAATAGTAATTTTTTAATGGCTATATTATAGTTCAGAAACGTGTATAGCTTGCGAACAGTCTTTACGCTCTACATGTAACCTTGTAATATGATGACATGGTGGTTCCGATTCCATAGCCTAAAAAATAGCTGCATTATATGAACGTAATAGATAGCCTTGATAAACATGCTTAATGCAGCTCTTATGAATAGCCTTTGAGACAGCTTCGAAAACAGCCTTAAAAACAGCCTAATAAACAGCCTTAATAGACAGTCCTAATAAACGGCCTCAAAAACCACCTCGATAAACAGCCCCGAGAACAGCTCTAAAAACAGCATAAGAACCGCTTTTAAAGCAGCCTAAAAACAGCCTTAATAAACAGCTTTAATAAACAGCCTTAATAAACAGCCTTAATAAACAGCCTTAATAAACAGCCTTAATAAACAGCCTTAATAAACAGCCTTAATAAACAGCCTTAATAAACAGCCTTAATAAACAGCCTTAATAAACAGCCTTAATAAACAGCCTTAATAAATAGCCACAAAGCAATTTAAATACATAGCCTCAACCAAGTTTGTTAAGCTGAGCCCTTATTCACTTTTACGTCCATTGTCATTTGCGAAATTTCAATTTTCAATATATTTCTGTTCCGTTTTTTTTTGTTTGCCTTCAAATGCTTTTCTGGATTAATCTTAGCTTTTCCAATCTTACTTTAAGCTTAACGCTTTTCCGCTATTTTTTTGAACTCATTTCAGTTCATTTGACTTCATTTTTATGATAAAGGATTTCAATTTGGCTCTTCATTTCTTAATTTACATCATGATTTTCACAATTTTTTATACTAATGTACACAGCCGTCAAAAATGACGGGTTTCAATATTTTCCTTTAAATAAACCTTGCAGACGTGGATGCCCAACAAATATATCCATCCCAACAGTACCCGCCATTAAAATATTCTTGTACTTGTGCACTGGTGAAACTCGTATCACAGATACGGTCATTGAGCGTCCTTGTGAACGTCACAGACACACGCAACAAGCGGACACTAAACATACTGTATAAATAAATATGTGCATCAAGGTGTTGTTAGGTGAAAGATCGTTTTTATATTAATTTTGTTGGCATTCGTTCAAACAAGCTAGGATTTATTAGGAAATTCATTGGTAAATAATAGGATTTAATGGTAAATTCATGCGTTATTTTTACGTGAATGATTGAATCGTATAAAATAACCTAATATTTTTATAAATTCATACGTGGAGTAGAAATTTCTACGTCATTTTTTTGAAATAATATTTTTATTGACTGAAAACACGCGTACATATATTACAAATATTTAAAAAATTGAACGAAACATAATGGGAAATTTAAATTTAATTTAAATTGAGAAGAAATAAATTTAGTGCAAAAAATTTAAATTCTGTAAACAGATTTAACGATGCACATTTTTTTGTTATCCATCGCATTTCTTTTTCGGCTTCGGTCATTTGAGTGTTATTGAGTTTGTTAATTTCTCCTCCTCGCCTGGTTTCGTATAAAAATCACCTCATAATAACGTCTTCAGTTATTATTTTTAAATTTGTTACCATGATAGTAACTTTTTAATTTCCATCTATATCACTGAAACTACTTAATGCATTTCTTCTAGTACTTGTCAGAACATCCAATGCTGCCAAAAACAGGTAGTTCATCCAATAATACCAACTTATCCAATACTACGAAAAACCAATAGTTCGTCCAATTTTGCTATTATTTTCACATACTTCAATCAGCTATACATTTTTCGATCACTTTTTCATTTTACTAATCATCTTCACAATTCTGAAAATTTTGCCTTTAATCCTAATCTCATCCTTGAATGACATAAACAATCCACCAACACACAGTCAACCACCGTTTATTCATGCATTTTAGACAGGGTTCAGTGAGCATTCGTTTCCAACAGCGATGGATGAGTGAACAGGCAGTTTTGGTGGAGTAGAGTGTCATCCACCGTCGTCTATTTTCAGCCCCTCATCAACTGCCGTCTATTTTCAGCCCCTCATCAACTGCCGTCTATTTTCAGCCTCTCTTCACCGCCGTCTATTTTCAGCCTCTCTGCACGGCCGTCTATTTTCAGCCTCTCTTCACCGCCGTCTATTTTCAGCCTTTCTTCACCGCCGTCTATTTTCAGCCGCTCTTCGCCGCCGTCTATTTTCAGCCTCTCTTCGCCGCCGTCTATTTTCAGCCTCTCTTCGTCGCCGTCTATTTTCAGCCTCTCTTCGCCGCCGTTTATTTTCAGCCTCTCTTCGCCGCCGTCTATTTTCAGCCTCTCTTCGTCGCCGTCTATTTTCAGCCTCTCTTCACCGCCGTCTATTTTCAGCCTCTCTTCGCCGCCGTCTATTTTCAGCCTCTCTTCGTCGCCGTCTATTTTCAGCCTCTCTTCGTCGCCGTCTATTTTCAGCCTCTCTTCGTCGCCGTCTATTTTCAGCCTCTCTTCGTCGCCGTCTATTTTCAGCCTCTCTTCGCCGCCATCTATTTTCAGCCTCTCTTCGCCGCCGTCTATTTTCAGCCTCACTTCGCCGCCGTCTATTTTCAGCCTCTCTTCGCCGCCGTCTATTTTCAGCCTCACTTCGCCGCCGTCTATTTTCAGCCCCTGATCAACTTCCGTCTATTTTCAGTCCCTCATTCATCCTGTTCAGAGATCGTCCATCAGTTAATTATATAACTCAGTTATTCAGTCATTTCATACATCCATGCTCACCAATTCATACATTCATTCATACCAATTCATCCATCCATGGTTACCAAATCATGTGTGAATGCATACATCCACGCATACACCATTCACAAAAAAGGATTAGCTGATAGAATCCAACCCTTTCCTATCCGCCGCTCGTGCCGCACCCTAACTCCTTGGACCAACACCAGGCATACAACCGGGGGCAAGGCCACCCCCCAAACTCCCCGGGGGGTCTAGCCCCCGGGGGGTGGGGGGGATAGTCCCCAGCGAGGCCTGGGAGGGGGCGGGAGGGGACGAGGACCCCCAGTTCGGGGGTCCCTACACCCAGCAGTTCACCACCGCCAGCCCGGACGATTCTTCCGAGGACTGCATCGAGGAGCGGGCCGATGGGTACCTCAAGGTGCTGTATACCCGGCCTCGGTTTCGCCATTTTGGGGTATTTTTATTGTGATTCAAGGTTATTGTATAGCCTGCGCGGATTTTAAAGTATTTGGGTATCTTTTATTGTGATTCGAAGTTATGGTATACCCGGGCTTGATGCTACCATTTTTGGGTTTTTAATATGGTGATCCATAGGTTATTGTATAGCCTGCGTCGATTTTACGGTTTTTAGGTTTCTTTTATTGTGATCCAAAGTTGGGTATAGCCTGCCTTGGTTTTACCATTTTAGGGTATCTTTTATTGTGGTGTAAAATTATTGAATAGCCTGCATGGATTTTACGGTTTTTTGAGTATCTTTTATTGTGATTCTAAGTTATTGTATAGCCTGCCTCGATTTTGTTAATCCTTTGTTGGGTTGAGTTTTGGTATTATGGCACCCCACAATTTTACGATATTTGGGTATTTTTAATTGTGATCCAAAGTTATCACACTAATTTGCTCTGAATCCTTCGCGAACTTCAAAATATTTACGTATTTTTTATTATGGTTTAGAGTTGTTATAAAGCCTACGTGTATTTTACGATTTTTGGGTATTTTTTGTAGTGATAAAGTTGTTGTATAGCCTACGGGGATTGTAAGATATTTGGGTTATATTGGGATCTAAAATTATTGTATAGTCTGCGGGGATTTTTTGTGTTTCCTTTGTCGGGTTGAGTTTTGGAATTATTGAATTTGAATTATTATTGAATTATTATTATTGAATTATTATTGAATTTATACATAAAATTGCTGTACATTCTTCGCGGATCTTGAGTTAAAATCCTGGAATTAATATGCTGTATACCATGCCTGGATTGTAAGGATTATTTGTGTACCCTACGTGGATTTTACCATTTTTGTTTTTCTTTTAAAATGGTATAAAATTACTGTATGCCCTTTGTATATCTTGAGAATTTTGTGTATATCCTCCGATGTCTTGTGATTTAAAATTACTGCATTAATTTGCTGTGTATCTTTCGTGGATTATAAGGTCTTACGTATATCCTTCGTGGATTATAAGTTTCTTTTTTGTGTGTATCCTTTGCGTTGAGTTTTAGAATCATTTGATCGTAAGGTGCTTTATGGCCTGCGT
The DNA here is from genome assembly GCA_030386875.1 of Morinoia aosen. Lineage (NCBI taxonomy): Eukaryota > Metazoa > Arthropoda > Malacostraca > Amphipoda > Talitridae > Morinoia > Morinoia aosen. Next base: position 25,808,827 of record CM059566.1, read on the forward strand.
GGATTTTAAGGATATTTTGAATATCTTTAGTCGTGTTGAGTTTTAAAAGTATTTTATATCATTTATGGATCTTATGGATTTTTCGCTTATCCTTCGTTGTGTTGAGTAGTTCTGTTATTATTGTATCTGAATGTGCTGGATGGCAGGCGTGGATTTCGAAGATTTTATGTAGATCCTTCGTGGATTGAGTTTTTTTGTCTCCTGTGAGAATTTAAGAATTTTTTGTATTTTCTCCGTTGCGTTGTGACCTAAAATTATTGTATATCCTTTATGGATCTTAAGGATTTCTTATGTGTCCTTCGTTGTTTTGTTTTAAAAGTATTACATTAATTTGCTGCATTTCGTTGAAGGATTTCAAGAATTTCTGGGATATCTTTTACTGTGATATAAATTATTGCATTAATTTGCTGCACTTCTTCGATGGATCTTACAAATTTCTAGAGTATCTTTTATTGGGATGTTTTGAAATTTTTTACCTTCAAAGCGCTGTTTTTTGCTGTTTTCGGTTTTTATGGTGGCGAGCTCTAAAATTATTGGTGAAACTTGCAGATGGTTGTAAAGATTTATTAGGGTGTTTTGTTGTAGTGAGGTCACAAATTTTATATTGAGGTACTGTTTGTCTCAAATTTTTGCGATTTTTTAAAATATTTTTATGGTAATCGGTGATGAACAGATAGTATCTCCAGGTACTGTATTTTTCTCTAATTTTTACTTGAACGAAATTTTGGCTACTTTTGTTTCCAATTTCATTTATAAACTTTGTCCATGTATGATTGCAATTTTCATGTTTTTTATTTATTTTATTGAGCACAACCTACGGTTTTTTGGTGCTATATTATACATAAATAAATAGCTCTAATATTAATGAAAGAGGTTTTGATATGACGTACTATTTCACATAAAACTGGTCTTGATATCACTTAATATATTATAATGCAACATTTTAATGTTACGTTATATATATATTTAATGTTACGTCAGGGAGATGCTGATGTTAACTTATAGGGAAACATGTATTATTCAATATTATGCATTTAAACATATTTTTCTTATTATTTAATTTTCACTAAATTTTATTTACGGAATAAGGGTATCATTAAACGCAGCACAACAAGGGTATCATTATACACAGATGAAGGGAATCATCATGCACCAAATATTATACACAAAAGAATATTATTACACACCAAATATTTTATACAAAAAAGGGTATTGTAATTCACTTATATTGTATTCAGAAGACGAGTATCACTACACACCAATATAACACACAGAAGAAGGGTATTACGACACACCAATATAATGGATAGAAGGGTATAACTACACACTAATATTACACACAAAATGAAGGTATCATTACACTCAAAATGAGGGTATCATTACACTCAAAATGAGGGTATCATTACACTCAAAATGAGGGTACCATTACACTCAAAATGAGGGTATCATTACACTCAAAATGAGTGTATCATTACACTCAAAATGAGTGTATCATTACACTCAAAATGAGGGTATCATTACACTCAAAATGAGGGTATCATTACACTCAAAATGAGGGTATCATTACACTCAAAATGAGGGTATCATTACACTCAAAATGAGGGTATCATTACACTCAAAATGAGGGTATCATTACACTCAAAATAAGGGTATCATTACACTCAAAATGAGGATATCATTACACTCAAAATGAGGGTATCATTACACTCAAAATGAGGGTATCATTACACTCAAAATGAGGGTATCATTACACTCAAAATAAGGGTATCATTACACTCAAAATGAGGATATCATTACACTCAAAATGAGGGTATCATTACACTCAAAATGAGGGTATCATTACACTCAAAATAAGGGTATCATTACACTCAAAATGAGGATATCATTACACTCAAAATGAGTGTATCATTACACTCAAAATGAGGGTATCATTACACTCAAAATAAGGGTATCATTACACTCAAAATGAGATTATCATTACACTCAAAATGAGGGTATCATTACACTCAAAATGAGGGTATCATAACACTCAAAATAAGAGTATCATTACACTCAAAATGAGGGTATCATAACACTCAAAATGAGGGTATCATTACACTCAAAATGAGTGTATCATTACACTCAAAATGAGTGTATCATTACACTCAAAATGAGGGTATCATTACACTCAAAATAAGGGTATCATTACACTCAAAATGAGGATATCATTACACTCAAAATGAGGGTATCATTACACTCAAAATGAGGGTATCATTACACTCAAAATGAGGGTATCATTACACTCAAAATGAGTATCATTACACTCAAAATGAGTGTATCATTACACTCAAAATGAGGGTATCATTACACTCAAAATGAGGTTATCATTACACTCAAAATGAGTGTATCATTACACTCAAAATGAGTGTATCATTACACTCAAAATGAGGGTATCATTACACTCAAAATAAGGGTATCATTACTCAAAATAATATACAGAAGAAGCTGTTGGCATTACTTAGCGTCTACAATTAGAATTGATGGCGTCCGATTATGCTAATCAGGTTACACTGCTCCGCTGCGCTCATTATTCGCGTGCTAATTAATTATTATTTCCTAATGAGGGCAACTCGTTTGGCTAATGAGAACTTAAACGGCCGCACTGGGATAATGGGGCGGGAATAAGCAAATCTGGGTTGGAATGGGAAAGTGAGGGCTGGAATGGGGAAGTGAGGGCTGGAATGGGGAAGTGAGGGCTGGAATGGGGAATTGAGGGCTGGAATGGGGAAGTGAGGGCTGGAATGGGGAAGTGAGGGCTGGAATGGGGAAGTGAGGGCTGGAATGGGGAAGTGAGGGCTGGAATGGGGAAGTGAGGGCTGGAATGGGGAAGTGAGGGCTGGAATAGGGAAGTGAGGGTTGGAATGAGGAAGTGAGAGCTGGAATGAGGAAGTGAGGGTTGGAATGGGGAAGTGAGGGTTGGAATGGGAAAGTGAGGGATGGAAATGGAATGGGGGAAGTGAGGGTTGGAATGGAGGAGTGGGGGTTGGAATGGAAGAGTGGGGGTTGGAATGGAGGAGTGAGGGTTTGAATGGGGAAGTGAGGGCTGGAATGGGGATGTGAGGGCTGGAATGGGGAAGTGAGGGTTGGAATGGAGGAGTGAGGGTTGGAATGGGGAAGTGAGGACTGGAATGGGGAAGTGAGGGTTGGAATGGAGGAGTGAGGGTTGGAATGGGGAAGTGAGGGTTGGAATGGAGGAGTGAGGGTTGGAATGAGGAAGTGAGGACTGGAATGGGGAAGTGAGGGTTGGAATGGAGGAGTGAGGGTTGGAATGGGGAAGTGAGGGTTGGAATGGAGGAGTGAGGGTTGGAATGGGGAAGTGAGGACTGGAATGGGAAGTGAGGGTTGGAATGGAGGAGTGAGGGTTGGAATGGGGAAGTGAGGGTTGGAATGGGGAAGTGAGGGTTCCAATGGAGGAGTGAGGGTTGGAATGGGGAAGTGAGGGTTGGAATGGGGAAGTGAGGACTGGAATGGAAAAGAGAGGGTTGGAATGGAGGAGTGAGGGTTGGAATGGGGAAGTGAGGGTTGGAATGGAGGAGTGAGGGTTGGAATGGGGAATTAAGGACTGGAATGGGGAAGTGAGGGTTGGAATGAGAAAGTGAGGATTGAAATTGCAAAAATGGGGTCTGAGATGGGGAGAGCAAAGGTGGAAATGGGGCTAAAATTGGGCTAGTGAGCGATACATAAGGGAAATTCCAGTTAAAATGGGGTAAAAGGACACTGAAATGGAGCAAATGATTGCTGAAATAGCGTAAATGGGGATAAATGGGTGCTGAATTGGGGTAAATGGGAGCTGAAATCGGGTAAATGAGGGCTGAAATGGGGGTAAATGAGGGCTGAAATGGGGTTAATGAGTGCTGAAATCGGGTAAATGACTGCTGCAATGGGGTTAATGACTGCTGCAATGGGGTTAATGACTGCTGCAATGGGGTTAATGAGTGCTGAAATGGGGGGAAATGAGGGCTGAAATGGGGTAAATAGGTGCTGAAATCGGGTAAATGAGTGCTGCAATGGGGTTAATGAGTGCTGAAATGGGGGTAAATGAGGGCTGAAATGGGGTAAATGGGTGCTGAAATCGGGTAAATGAGCGCTGAAATGGGGTAAATGAGTGCTGCAATGGGGTTTATGACTGCTGAAATGGGGGTAAATGAGGGCTGATATGGGGTAAATGGGTGCTGAAATCGGGTAAATGACTGCTGCAATGGGGTAAATGAGTGCTGCAATGGGGTTAATGAGTGCTGAAATGGGGGTAAATGAAATGAGGGCTGAAATGGGGTAAATGGGTGCTGAAATCGGGTAAATGAGCGCTGAAATGGGGTAAATGAGTGCTGCAATGGGGTGAACTTGAGTGTGTGTTGCTTACTGAGAGAAAACATGGAAATGAAAAAAATGACTGCTGCGTTGAAATGAAAGAAAATGGAAGGATGATTGAAAAATGTGAAGATGATTATAAACGTGAAGTGTTAGTCCAATTCTACATGATGATAGTCCTGTATTTACATGGTTGTATTATTGTATGTTGTATGATGTTTTAAAGATCTAATGTGTACTACATACTAAATTGCTTGGGTTGGTATGCGCAATTTTCGTTGTTGAAATGTTTTTTTAAGAGTTTTTTGTGGAGAAAATATGGTTTCGAAATTGTTTTAGGCCTTTTCTCAATTATTAGTATATTTTTCGGTAGATGTTTCCAATGTGTGTGCATGTTGCAAATATTGCTGGGAATGCACACTGTGAAATTGACAAAATTTAATCGAAGTTAAAATAAAGCGTGATTTCACTGCAGCCTAATTGAATTATGGCGCAACCATTTATGTAGCCAGTCAAAAAATTCTTGATTGGATTATCTTGATTAATTGAAAAAGTTTTCGATTGGATTATCATGTAATCAGTTGATCTAGTACTTGTTTTATTATTTCTCGTAGAATTTAACTACTATTTTACTGAATTGACGCATCGAAACTCGTTAGTTTGTATTAAATTTTAATAGATTAACTGTTTAATTCAACTATTCCGTTATTTATGTATTTATTCCAATTTAATTATTTCATATATTTTTTAAAAATTTTGATTCAAAAATTTGAAAATTCTTCATTCATGAGTTCAAAGTATTTATGGACTTGAAAATTATTTACGTATTACCCTTAATTTTTTATTTAGAAATTATTTATATAACTATTTATAATTATTGGTGTTTTTTTTCATCAATGAAATTGTAGACGTAAGAAGATAAAAATTTCGAAATTGAGTTGCTTACTCTCACAAACACATATTTTATTTTTGAATCTAATTCGTACGAATGAGACTTAATTGGATAATTAAATAAATTAAATTGTTTAATTTATTTAACAATTTTATAAACTAATTTTATTTTATTTACAATTTATTTAACAATTGTAATAAATGAATTAATTTGTAAGGTAAATTTCACATTTTTTAGAACTCTTTTGCCCTAATGAAAGACGTGGCTAAAGGATTACGTGTATATTTGTGTACCTTATTCTATTTGTTCTGTGTATGTGTTCATAGTATTTATTTTGAAATGACCGAATATAAATGAATGTAAATGAAAATAGGAATGGAAATTAATCGTGTAGCGATTATTCCAACAGCACAGGATGTAGCACCTGTTTCTAGATTGCACTCACAAAACTATGTTTTAATTTTAATTAATTTTGATTTTTAATTTTTAAATCTATGCTTTAATTTTAGGTCGCACTGTGTTGAAATCAAACTTCACATGAAGCAAAATTCACGACACAGAAATCAATTATTTATGCACCTTATCACATGTGTGAGGATTAATAATCCTAATAATAAAAGCAATGCTAGTATAATCAATAACTGCACTTGTATACGTATAATTAATCAATTAACTTGTACTTGTAATTATAAAATACTAATAGTATCAATAATTGCACTATTATTAATACTTTTATTACTTGTTTGGTCGTTGTGTGAGCACCTGTGTGTTCCAACACATCTAATGCAACACACTTATATTACCTTTGAGTTACTCAAAAAATTAGATTCGAGAAAATCCAACATAACGTATAATGTTTGGGGTTATTTGATAATCTAAATTTTTGAAACAAATCTCAATTATAAAAATTCTCGATTAGTTGCCAAACACAAAATTCATACAAAGATAAGTGATGCACGCAGGTAAGTTTTGGAGAAAACGTGTAGTCACTTTAATTTCATTAATTCGTCCTTTTTCATTACAAAATGCCTCACAAATACCCAGTTTAACTTTTTCGCCGACTGCATACATGTTTTTTGGCGCCCAAGTAATTACATCGCTTGGGCGGCGAATAACGTGCATTCTCCGACGAAAAAGTGAGACTGGGTCATTTCTAAATCATTAAACGGTTAATTTTGTACATTCATGGGTTGAAAATGCGCCTAACGTTGTCGGTGCAACAAATTAGCACTCCCAGGGGAATAATGTGAAGTCCTGAGCTGAGAGTTTGGTGGGCCTTCTTTTCTTTGAAATAAAATGTCATGTATTTTAACGACCATTTTTTTCGGTTCACTGCTGTCCTGTTTTTCAGCACCTACTACTTTCTTCTTCAACTCACTGTTTCTATGCCCTTTCTGCATAGATTCCGCGTTCCCTTAACTCCATACTAAATGGTGCCTTCTTCCTTCCTCTCTTTAGATAGATTTTGTGGCGGATGGGGAGGCTTAAACTAATTAATAATCAAATCTAACCTGGCAGTGCAACAGGGACGTACTTTTCGTACAGCATAATTTTGAAATTTATGTGAAACCGACTGAGTAATCAGATGTTACTCGTGTAAAATACTGAACACAATTAAAACAAGAGTGTGTGTATGTAAATAAACTACTAATATTTCCTCACCTCTACGCATTCACAAATTGCTCTTATAACATCTGTAAAAATACAAAAACTCTTTAGTTCCTGAATCCACGTTGCTTGTCTCAAAAATGTGAATAATAAGTATTCACTGGATATTAAATTGAAGTTTTACAAATAAAATGCATGTTTAACGCAATGAAGGTTGAATACAATGAAGGGTAATTACAATGAAGGTTAAATATGTTGAAAGCTTTTAAAGTACATCCGTAGGTAAAGTAGAAAATTAGGAATGACAGTTGCATTTAGGATGAGAAGAATGAACCTTGTTTGCTTTGTTAGTAAGTTACTCGTGACTTTCGCCAAGAGTGGTAGAATGTAAGAATGGATCTTAATATATCAATATATAATATATATTAATATATCAGTTACTATATCTGTTAATATACCAGGTAACATATCAATATTATTGTTGATATATCAATGTTGTTATAAAGCTGAGCAGCCCAGAAGTTCCTTAGTACGAAGACAAAATTACGTAGGTAGTAGAAAGTTGCGTCGCTGAATTTTCTTCGTGAATATTTATTACATACTCGTACGTTTTAATGTACCTTTTCTTTGTACGTATTAATTTGTATTCTTTTTCTTTGAGCATATCCCTTGTTATTTTCTTTTTACGGGTTGTTTTTCTTGTTCCTTTTCTTTGTACGTATTCTTTGTCTTTTTCTTTCTAGCTATTATCCTTTATTCTTTTTCTTCGTACTTACTGTTTTTCATATGCCATTTTTATGTTCTCGCACCTCTTTCTACACATTTTCTTCGTATCCTTTTTCTCACACAAGCCCTCCTTCTCATACTTTTTCTTGTACATTTTATTTATACGTAATTCTTCTTTATACTTTTCTCTGTACTTATACCTTTTCTTGAATTTTTCTTTGTACTCGTATATTTTCCCTTGGACTGCAGAACCTGCCCTGTAGATAGTAGCGTTAATAAACTCTTAATTGTTTATCATTCTAAATTAGTGATGCCAAATCATCGCCCCTCAGGAGGATACAACTATTGTGTCTATGGGAATTAGCGCTCCCAGGGGGACTATGTGAGGGCCCGAGCTAAAGGTTAGGTAGGCTTTCTTTTGTTGAAATAGAATAGGTTTTTGTTTTGTTACGGACCATCTTTTTTCGGTTCACTGCTGTCCTGTTTTTCAGCACCTACTACTTTCTTCTTCAACTTTTTGTTTCATGAACTTCTTTCTTGGCTTTCTGTTTCTGTGCACCTTGAGCATAGATTCCGCGTTCCCTCAACTCCATACTAAATGGTGCCTTCCTCCTTCCTCTCTTAGAACATCTTTGTCGTGCAATTAAGGGAGGCTAAAAATTTTTTATATAATAATAATAATAATGCCAAATCATCATGTCTATTTATTATAATTGATCTTACCTACCAGAGTGGCAAATATTGTTCTACTTAATATTTCTTGCTTGATTAGGTACGAATTCAGGTTAGTAAAGTAATTCGCCTCTGGCTTCCTATTGCAGGAAGTAATTTGTTTTTCTACGTGAGGCAATGGTTTACTTCTTACTACAGGCAGTAGTCTACTTCCTACTGCAGGCAGTAGTTCACTTCCTACTGCAGGCAGTAGTTCACTTCCTACTGCAGGCAGTAGTTTACTTCCTACTGCAGGAAATGGTTCACTTCTTACTACAGGCAGTAGTCTACTTCCTACTGCAGGCAGTAGTTCACTTCCTACTGCAGGCAGTAGTTTACTTCCTACTGCAGGAAATGGTTCACTTCTTACTACAGGCAGTAGTCTACTTCCTACTGCAGGCAGTAGTTCACTTCCTACTGCAGGCAGTAGTTTACTTCCTACTGCAGGAAATGGTTCACTTCTTACTACAGGCAGTAGTCTACTTCCTACTGCAGGCAGTAGTTCACTTCCTACTGCAGGCAGTAGTCTACTTCCTACTGCAGGAAATGGTTCACTTCCTACTGCAAGCAGTAGTTCACTTCCTACTGCAAGCAGTAGTTCACTTCCTACTGCAGGCAGTAGTCTACTTCCTACTGCAGGAAATGGTTCACTTCCTACTGCAAGCAGTAGTTCACTTCCTACTGCAAGCAGTAGTTCACTTCCTACTGCAGGAAATGGTTCACTTCCTACTGCAAGCAGTAGTTCACTTCCTACTGCAAGCAGTAGTTTACTTCCTACTGCAGGCAGTAGTTCACTTCCTACTACAGGCAGTAGTTTACTTCCTACTACAGGCAGTAGTTTACTTCCTACTACAGGCAGTAGTTTACTTCCTACTGCAAGCAGTAGTTCACTTCCTACTGCAAGCAGTAGTTTACTTCCTACTGCAGGCAGTAGTTCACTTCCTACTACAGGCAGTAGTTTACTTCCTACTACAGGCAGTAGTTTACTTCCTACTACAGGCAGTAGTTTACTTCCTACTACAGGCAGTAGTTTACTTCCTACTACAGGCAGTAGTTTTTATTTCACCTTCTGCTGCATAAATTTGTTTCCTTCACACCTTGTACTGCAAATATTACCATCTTTCTACTTCCTGTTGGAGAAAGTAACCTAACCCCGCACCCCCTCTTCCCCGCTGCTGGAAGTAGCTTAACCCCCTCCTCCCTGCTGCAGGAAGTAGCTTAACCCCCACCCCCGTGATGCAGGAAGTAGCTTAACCTCACCCCCGTGATGCAGGAAGTAGCTTAACCCCCACCCCCGTGATGCAGGAAGTAGCTTAACCCCCACCCCCGTGATGCAGGAAGTAGCTTAACCCCCACCCCCGTGATGCAGGAAGTAGCTTAACCCCCACCCCCGTGATGCAGGAAGTAGCTTAACCCCCACCCCCGTGATGCAGGAAGTAGCTTAACCCTCACCCCCGTGATGCAGGAAGTAGCTTAACCCCCACCCCCGTGATGCAGGAAGTAACCTATCCCCCCTCCTGCTGCAGAAGCTGGAGAAGGGCGAGCAGGAGGACATCGCAGGAAATTACTTCAAGCCAAAGCGCGCCACGGAGCTGCTCGTGCGCTTCCAGGAGGAGCCTGGCCGTGAGTCCTAATAATTTTAAATGGTTTTCAATGATTATTACATTTTTTAAATTTTATAACCTTTAAAAAAAATTTTACATTTAAATTTTTTTTTCCATTTTTCGAAAATTATTTTAAAATATTTCAACTAGTTTGAATTTGTTTCATTTAACAGATTGTTAGACTGTTTCGTTTAACACTCGTTTAATGCTCGTTTTAAATGCGTTTTACATTCATTCAACATTCGTTTTACACTCGTTTGACACGTTGACTGCCAATTAAGGCACAAAAGTACCACGAGGTAAGTTGCTCATTTACGTACCGGTGTGAGTGAACATCATTTCAATTATTTCAACATCTTTTTTAAAAGATGTTCAAGCATACAAGGTGAAATACCATCTTGCTATTACATTTCCCCACTTCTTAGAACAGATAATTTTTTTTTGAATAGTAAAGTCGTTGTTTTAAAGTATGCTACTTACAACCTTACCGTTCAAGACATGCCAGACCTACTCTAGGGACTGCCTGGTTGTATTAATCCTTTCGGTTTGATCCCTACTCTAGGGACTGCCTAGTTATATTAATTCCTTTTTTTGCTCCCTACTCTAGAGACTGCCTAGTTATATTAATTCCTTTTTTTGCTCCCTACTCTAGGGACTGCCTAGATATATTAATTCCTTTTTTTGCTCCCTACTCTAGGGACTGCCTAGATATATTAATTCCTTTTTTTGCTCCCTACTCTAGGGACTGCCTAGATATATTAATTCCTTTGTTTGCTCCCTACTCTAGGGACTGCCTAGATATATTAATTCCTTTGTTTGCTCCCTACTCTAGGGACTGCCTAGTTATATTAATTCCTTTTTTTGCTCCCTACTCTAGGGACTGCCTAGATATATTAATTCCTTTTTTTGCTCCCTACTCTAGGGACTGCCTAGATATATTAATTCCTTTTTTTGCTCCCTACTCTAGGGACTGCCTAGATATATTAATTCCTTTTTTTGCTCCCTACTCTAGGGACTGCCTAGATATATTAATTCCTTTTTTTGCTCCCTACTCTAGGGACTGCCTAGATATATTAATTCCTTTGTTTGCTCCCTACTCTAGGGACTGCCTAGATATATTAATTCCTTTGTTTGCTTCCTACTCTAGGGACTGCCTAGATATATTAATTCCTTTGTTTGCTCCCTACTCTAGGGACTGCCTAGATATATTAATTCCTTTGTTTGCTCCCTACTCTAGGGACTGCCTAGTTATATTAATTCCTTTGTTTGCTCCCTACTCTAGGGACTGCCTAGATATATTAATTCCTTTGTTTGCTCCCTACTCTAGGGACTGCCTAGATATATTAATTCCTTTGTTTGCTCCCTACTCTAGGGACTGCCTAGATATATTAATTCCTTTGTTTGCTCCCTACTCTAGGGACTGCCTAGATATATTAATTCCTTTGTTTGCTCCCTACTCTAGGGACTGCCTAGATATATTAATTCCTTTGTTTGCTCCCTACTCTAGGGACTGCCTAGATATATTAATTCCTTTGTTTGCTCCCTACTCTAGGGACTGCCTAGATATATTAATTCCTTTGTTTGCTCCCTACTCTAGGGACTGCCTAGATATATTAATTCCTTTGTTTGCTCCCTACTCTAGGGACTGCCTAGATATATTAATTCCTTTGTTTGCTCCCCACTCTAGGGACTGCCTAGATATATTAACCCATTCGGTTTGATCCCTAGACCTACTAAATATTGAATATAGATTCACTAGATGTTTTATTTACTGAAATTTAATCCTTTGTCTCGATAAATTCTAAACATTTAAGGATAGAGGAACGCGCCCGTTTATTAACATATCTTCAAACTTGACACGTTCCCCGCGTATTGGGCCATATGTGTACCATTCGGTGAATTTCTCTACCTCATCTTTTTCCTCCAAAGTTAGTGCAAGTACTCATGCAAATGTGGCTGGTTTTCTTCGCAAGTTATTTAACTAAAACCTATTTAAATGTAATTAATTCAACTGTTGTAATTCAAGGCTACTCGGTAAATTTATTTTCTGCGAGTGAAAAACCGGAATTTTAAGTTTTTTCGCAGGAATTTCAGTTTCTTGATATAAAGTGACACAGGGAATAAAAAACTGGACTTATGTTACAGAAGAAACTATGTGATCCCGGTGCTCAAAAAAGGCAAAAAGAATCATATAAAAAGAATAAATAAAAAGGACGTGCATCAAATTCAATCTCTTCATATGCAGTTTTCTGACCCACCTGCTGAAAATTAAATTCCTCTTTCTAGAGTTAGATATTCATAAATTCCAAAAAAAAAGGAAGGAAAGGAAATTGTCATATAGAGAAAAAATAATATATATATCTAACGTAACTTCAAAATTAGCACTTCTTTGACCCACTGCATCAATATTTTCCATCCTCCAGAATTAAATGGTCAGATAATTCAAAAGAGCAATAAACTACAACATGTCACAAACGGCCAAATCAAATTGAAATCTGTCCCTAACGGCCAAAACAATATGAAATTTGTCACAAACTGCCAAAATAGAATAAAATCAGTCACAAATAGCAAAAAAACAAAATATGTCGCAAATTGTCAAAATAGAAATAATATCAGTCACAAATGGCAACAACAAAATACATGTCATAAATGGCCAAAACAAAATAAAATCTGTCACAAAGGGCCAAAGCAAAATAAAAACTGTCACAAGCGGCCAAAACAAAATTAAATGTCACAAGCGGCCAAAACAAAATAAAATCTGTCACAAGCGGCCAAAACAGAGTAAAATCTGTCACAAGAGGCCAAAACAAAATTAAATGTCACAAGCGGCCAAAACAAAATAAAATCTGTCACAAGAGGCCAAAACAAAATTAAATGTCACAAGCGGCCAAAACAAAATAAAATCTGTCACAAACGACCAAAACAAAATAAAATCTGTCCCAAACGGCCAAAAACAAAATAAAATCAGTCAAACACAATCTCGAAACCAGCACTTCTGTGACCCACTGCATAAATCTGAGCATTAAGAGATGCAGGCGCCACAATGCCTGAGCCAAGTTCTGCACAAACTCAATTGGAGAGCCGCCAAAGTTACCTAGCAGGCGCCACAAAAGCACCTTTTCTGTACCACGTCAACTTTTGAGAAATCCTGAAAAGTTTTCTTCGTGCGTGCGTGAAAGAAAATTTCGGTCGCCTTGTCCAGAGTTAGAGGTTTTTTAGAGGTTTTTGTAAACTCAATGCTGGGATACCGCGGGAATACCCGCGACGGAAGCATAGCGGCTGTCGACTTTTCATACCCACTCTATTTCTGGCACGGAAAGCATGCCGATGCATGCATCATTTGATGCATCCAAGTATGTCATTTGATGCAGCAGGGTATGCATCATTTGGTGCATCAAGGCATGCATTATTTGATACAACCAAGTATGCATCATTCGATGCAGCAAAGCTTGCATCATTTCATACAACAAAACTTGCATCATTTGATGCAGCATGGAAAATTCAACAGCACACAAACTAGGTATTTGAGGCGCCGAATTCTGAAAGTTTTGGAGGGAGTTTTAGACTTGAAATATTGGGGACGAAATGCTATGCTGGTTTGTCGTCAAATTCTGGGTTTTCAACGCGAATATACGTGTGTCGTGAATAACGGGACGTCTGTGGCGAATGAATGTACGTCTGTTGCGAATAAATGTACGCCTGTGGTGAAGAAATGTACGTCTGTTGAGAATAAATGTACGTCTGTGGCAAATAAATGTACGTCTGTCGTGAATAAATGTACGTCTGTGGCGAATAAATGTACGTCTGTGGCGAATAAATCTACGTCTGTCGTGAATAAATGTGCGTCTGTGGCGAATAAATGTACGTCTGTTGCGAATAAATGTACGTCTGTGGCGAATAAATGTGCGTCTGTGGCGAATAAATCTTCGTCTGTGGCGAATAAATCTTCGTCTGTGGCGAATAAATCTACGTCTGTGGCGAATAAATTTACGTCTGTGGCGAATAAATTTACGTCTGTGGCGAATAAATTTACGTCTGTGGCGAATAAATTTACGTCTGTGGCGAATAAATCTACGTCTGTGGTGAATAAACTTCGACATTTTTAAATTTCAAATTACAATTCGTCCGCCAAAAAAAATTTTAGACGAGCAGTCTAAGCGTGTTTATTTCTTCCTCTTAACATTTTTTACTGATGAGAAACGATCACATCGTAAGATTAAATCGAATATTAGTTTAAACCTCCCCATCTGCAACAAAGGCGTTCTAAAGAGAGGAAGAATGCAGACCCCATTTAGCATGGAGTGGATTAAGGGAACGCGGAACCTATGCACAAGGTGTGTTCCCACGCAAGATTTCCTGCGCGTAGAAACAAATTTAAAAGAACATTTGAGAAGCAAAATAAAAGTTGACCAAGAACGTAATCGACGCTAAAAAACAGAACAGCAGTCAACTGAAAAAAGATATACCTTTAACACTTCTCCAATGTGTGAAACATTTCAACCATTATTAAACATTTCATGTTTTAACTCTATTTGACATAAACCGTTTTTTTTTTCTTTTTTTTTCGTTCGACGTGACCCACGGGTGGTCACTTAGGAGATTTTCATGGTGCTGCAGTCACTAGCTAGGGACCTGCGATCACCAACTGAGATTTTATAAGTCTTAATGAAAACTAAACGAAGGCACGATCTACTAACTGTTCGTTATTTTCTAAATAAACCTCTACAATTAACTTATTTCAGTTGATTATTGAAATTCAGTTCAACTCGCCGCAGTATAACGTGTTGAAATATTTCATTTCAGCGAAAAAAAAAGATTGAATAAGATGTTAATTTAAGCCTCCCTAACTGCGACAAAAACTTCCAAGGAGAGGAAGGAGGAAGGCACCATTAAGTTTAAAGTCAAGGAATGCGGAATCTAGGCACAAGATGCATAGACACCAAAAGTTTAGAAAGAAGTTTGTGAAAGAAGATCAAAATATAAGGAAGAAGTAGCAGGCGCTAAAAAAACAGGACAGCAGTGAGCTGAAGAAAGATGGTCCTTCAACAAAACAAAAAAATACTTCATTTCAACACAAAGAATGTCTACCTAATTCTCGGCTCGGGAGCCCACAGCGTGAGTTACAATTGCAATTCGGCAGTTTTGGACTTAGACTCACCTTAAGACTGAGAACTTTATCAAACGGGCCTATCCGAACCTTCAGTGGAAATTAAGTACTCAATCTCCCCTTCGAAGCTCTCCCAACCACCTCTGAGAACGAAGGAACTTTATCTGTGACTTGATCTCGAAGAAATCTCTCCTCTTTCTTGCAATAAATTCATCCCGCCGTAATGAAATTTGTAGCTGACGGTTTCCCTGGGGCATTTCGCGAGAGCGAGGCTGCCATGAACTGTGGTGTTCCGTCCCTCGACGTGCCAGAAAGTGTGGTGTTCCTTCCCTCGACGTGCCAGAAAGTGTGGTGTTCCTTCCCTCGACGTGCCAGAAAGTGTGGTGTTCCTTCCCTCGACGTGCCAGAAAGTGTGGTGTTCCTTCCCTCGACGTGCCAGAAAGTGTGGTGTTCCTTCCCTCGACGCGCCAGAAAGTGTGGTGTTCCTTCCCTCGACGTGCCAGAAAGTGTGGTGTTCCTTCCCTCGACGTGCCAGAAAGTGTGGTGTTCCTTCCCTCGACGTGCCAGAAAGTGTGGTGTTCCTTCCCTCGACGTGCCAGAAAGTGTGGTGTTCCTTCCCTCGACGTGCCAGAAAGTGTGGTGTTCCTTCCCTCGACGTGCCAGAAAGTGTGGTGTTCCTTCCCTCGACGTACCAGAAAGTGTGGTCTTGCAACTCTCGACGTGCCAGAAAGTGTGGTGTTCCTTCCCTCGGCGTGCCAGAGAGTGGGGTGTTCCTTCCCTCGACGTGCCAGAAAGTGTGGTGTTCCTTCCCTCGACGTGCCAGAAAGTGTGGTGTTCCTTCCCTCGACGTGCCAGAAAGTGTGGTGTTCCTTCCCTCGACGTGCCAGAAAGTGTGGTGTTCCTTCCCTCGACGTGCCAGAAAGTGTGGTGTTCCTTCCCTCGACGTGCCAGAAAGTGTGGTGTTCCTTCCCTCGACGTGCCAGAAAGTGTGGTGTTCCTTCCCTCGACGTGCCAGAAAGTGTGGTGTTGCAACTCTCGACGTGCCAGAAAGTGTGGTGTTCCTTCCCTCGGCGTGCCAGAGAGTGGGGTGTTCCTTCCCTCGACGTGCCAGAAAGTGTGGTGTTCCTTCCCTCGACGTGCCAGAAAGTGTGGTGTTCCTTCCCTCGACGTGCCAGAAAGTGTGGTGTTGCATCTCTCGACGTGCCAGAAAGTGTGGCGTTCCTTCCCTCGACGTGCCATAAACTGTGATGTTCCATCCTTCGACGTGCCATAAACTCTTGTGTTCCATCCTTCAAAGTGCCAAAAAGTGGGATGTTCCAGCCCGCGCATTGCCGTAATTTGTTGTGTTCCTAAATTGCTTAAAAGAAAACTTGAAATATGTACATTTACCTTGAGGCATCTGTCAAAGCTCCACAAATGTTTGTCTCTACGTTCGTTCAAAACCCGTTGACTCGAGAACCAAGTTTGGCAAAGTAAAGTCTCCAAATACGATGCAAAACACATTGAAGCTCGCAACGGATTTTGGTACAGCCCAGTCTTCGAAAACTCATGCGTAACATATTTTAGCGCTTCAAAATTTGGGTCAACTAGCAGTCAATGAGAACTGACACGAAACTTATTTAGCCTGCAACGAAATTTGGCAAACAATCACGGTAAAATGAAGCATATTTCAGCATGCACCAAAATTAGGCAAAACCTAGTCACCGAAAACTGACGCGAAACATATTTCAGCGCACAACGACCTTGGGCGCAGTTCGCAGCTCCTGAAACTTGGACAATTCTTCTTGATGGAGAAATGGCGGCACGGACAGATGGAGGTCCCAGTGAGGGATTTACGAAAGCCGCCGTTTCGTGAAGTGTACTTTCGGATTTGCTTTGTAGCGAATCCGGATCTTCTTCCTCTTGGATCACTTTGAGTCTCAGAGTCTTACCGAGTTTACCGCTGCGGGTTAAACTGAAGCTCAATGACCAACTTTAATTAGAATTACCTGTAGTAATCAATATTGAAGATAACGACCATTGCATAGAATGTGCCGTCATTTAGTTTTTATTGAGCCTTTATGAAAATTGAGTTTGTGACTGGTGGTCGATCACCATTATGTTGAATACACACTTCGTACAGTGAAGGAGATTGCTTGTTTTCTGGTTTGTTACTTTTGAAATTTTCCTTGTAAAAGCTATGGTACAAAAGTCAAAAATTTGTTCATGCACACATTTGAATTCAAGTTGCTTTGAGGCAAGATAGAAATTGAAAGGCCAACTCACCCCAATTACATTTGTTCCTATTATTGAAACGTTCAAGGAATCTGAAAATTACCTGACATCTTCCATTCGATCCTTTGTGTTATACTTTAAACTTGTGTTATATTAAAATTTCAAGTGGGTTGAGAGGTCAAAATTTCTTTTTAAATTGAAACTCTTAGGGACCTAAAAAATTACGTTTTATTATCTTGTGTTGCACGGATACATCGGAATTAGAATTTAAAGTCAGTCAAGAGGTCAAATTGTCTATTGATCAAATTGTCCAGCGGTCAAATTTTTTGATGGTAAAATTTTCTGATGGTCAAATTGTCGAGCGGTCAAATTGTCGAGCGGTCAAATTGTCTGATGGTCAAATTGTCCAGCGGCCGAATAGTCGAGAAGGCGGCTGTCCAGTTTAGGGCTTCCATTGCCCCGTCCTAATGTGGACTGAGCCCCCGGGCTTTTGCTAAGTCCCAACAAGATGGGATTTTGCGAGACTGTGGGGCCCTCTTAAGAAGGTCCAAGCCTTCGAAATTTCTCCGGAAGCCTTACTTTGTATAACTTTTGGGGACTTTGCGATCCTTTTCGCCCGAAAGAAATTTCCCCAAAAGCTTCGCTGTAAAAGGAATTGACAACGAAGTTACCGAGCGTGTAACAAGTGTTTAACAAGCGAGCAACAACCGCGCAACAACCGCGCAACGACCGCGCAAAAACCGTGCAAAAACCGCGCAACAACCGCGCTGCAACCGCGCTATAACCACGCTATAACCGCGCTTTAACTGCGCTATAACCGCGCAAAAACCGCGCAAAAACTGCACAACAACCGCGCAACAACTGTGCTACAACTGCGCAACAACCACCCAACAACTGCCCAAAAACTGCAAAACAACCGCCCAACAACCGCGAAACAACCGCGCAACAACCGCGCAACAACCGCGCAACAACCGCGCAACAACCGCGCAACAACCGCGCAACAACCGCGCAACAACCGCGCAACAACCGCGCAACAACCGCGCAACAACCGCGCAACAACCGCGCAACAACCGCGCAACAACTGCGCAACAACCGCGCAACAACCGCGCAACAACCGCGCAACAACCGCGCAACAACCGCGCAACAACCGCGCAACAACCGCGCAACAACCGTGTAACAACCGCGCAACAACCGCGCAACAACCGCGCAACAACCGCGCAATAACCGCGCAAAAACTACACAATAACAGAGCAACAACCGCCCAACAATCGCCCAACAACCGCGCAACAACCGCGCAACAACCGTGTAACAACCGTGTAACAACCGCCTAATAACCGCGCAACAACTACACAATAACAGAGCAACAACCGCGCAAAAACCGCCCAACAACCGCCCAACAACCACCCAACAACCGCGCAACAACCGCGCAACAACCGCGCAACAACCGCGCAACAACCGCGCAACAACCGCGCAACAACCGCCCAACAACCGCCCAACAACTGCGCTACAACCGTGCAGCAACCGCGTAACAACCGCGAAACAACCATGTTCAACAAAACTCGCCGGAAAAATAACGAGCGATACCGTAATTTTGTCGCTGCAATACGCTCGCTCCGTCCAATTTGCCCCTTCAACTGCTAAGTTTCTTTGAAGTTTGCGTAAGTTATTCTGGAAAGCCCATGCATGCAGACGACGGAATCTCAAATGGAAGTTGTTTTAGCTCCGGCAACACAAAACGAGTCTAGCTTATCTTCGTGTCATGACGAAAGAGATTACTGCACGATACAGCGCATGGTAGAGAAAACAAGGTAGGATCATTTCTATGAGGGAAAATACACCTTTTGTTCGGCTAGCCAATAGAACGGCTTTATTTCAAAAGAACTTCATGACGTCACCATTACGACATGTAGTTGGACCAATAGTTGGACCAATAGTTGTGCTAGATTTGGAGCTAGCAGTGTTGCCAGATGAAATATGAGCGCTGCTATTGGTTCGTTGCCGTGACGTCAGTATTGCCACACGGTCGACGAAAAAAAGACTGGTTAGACCCTACCTTGTTTCTTCTACCGTGATACAGTTTTGCATCGGATTAAAATTTCATTCGATATTAACACGTTTCTTGCGATGGGTTAAGCGGGAGATCAATATTCAACTCCCATGAATCCTATTGAAATGACCAAAAATTGTATTCTTTACATAATATAAAATTTATAACTCAATCTGTATATTCATAAAATTGATTATTTAGAATTAATTAAATTATATTATTCAAAGTTAGTCATACCTATACAAGTTTTTATATACCAACACGAGCATCTCTTACATATGTAGGTAATCCAAGCTATTTTACTGATATATGATAAGTAACCTTACAATATAAGAAAACTTTTGTCAGCAATGAAAAATTCAATATTTTCCTAGAATAAATTTTCGAGGCATGATCGACAAATATATCCATCACAACAGTACCCGCCATTAAAATATTCTTGTACTTGTGCACTGGTGAAACTCGTATCACAGATACGGCCATTGAGCGTCCTTGTGAGCGTCACAGAGAGACGGAAGCAGCGGACACCGAGCAAATATGTAAATAAACACACCAATGGTATCATTAGGCAAGATTAATAAGCTCAAGTGCATCTTTATCGCTGTCATTTCGTATCCCGTTTACTGCAGAAGTTCAACCGTTCATTTGCCTGCTAAATTAATTCAGCTGAGGCTCTAATAAAAAACTTTAATGGAAGAAGCAGGTGCGAGCGGCAGTAGTATCGATCGATCTGGAGTTTGACTAAAATTTCAGCACTGGTGAAAATTTCAGGAAATTTTATCTAGTGAAAACCCTTACAGAAATATTTTCGTTTAAATTATTGGCTATATTTGCTGGGTTTAAATTTTTGAGCTCAGTAAAATGGGACCCTAGGAAACCGAGGAAAAAGATCGATTTAGGATGGACTGTAAAAACTGGGAATCTGTGCACAAGGTGAGCTCCCACCCAGAAAAACCTGCACATGGAAATGACAAATTACGAAAAGATGATATAGAAACATAGGAGAGATAGAGAAGAAGGCATGAAAACTGAAAGAAGTAAAGTGGGCACGAAAGACAGAAGTCCCGGAGGCCTATCTACAGCTGAGGGGACCTAACAGTATCCCCCTGAGGGCACCAGTCCTCATAGTGAAGGATAGAAAAACCTCAATAACCTAGGCCTACTTGTTATTCTATGTCCTCTGAGGTAACCCAACTGTATCCCCCTTCGGTTATTCTTTTAAGTTAACTCCTCTGAAATATACAAATAAATTTTCACACATTTAAATTACCTCGTGAGTGATTTGCTCCATACTTAGCTTCAGGATTATAACAAATAATAACAAATCTGACGTATAATGAAAACTGCTTGGCTTATTTACACTATATTGTAGTCCTGGATTCAGTTTATATGATTCAAAACACCAAATTTACACCCGTTCGTGACTTGAAATGAATTCCAGCGAAAGAAATTGTCAAAAACTGTATTCCAATTTAGGTTTAACCTCTGCAGCTCATTTAGGCAATTTAAAGTAGCTTTTCCTAATTCATATTTATCCTCTGCATTTCATTAGGACAATTTTTACTGAATTTTTGCTTGCGCTCTGCTGCTTATTGAGACAATTTTCAGCAGTTTTCCGGATAGTGTAGTGTTCTACCGTGCGTATGACCTTAGTTTAATACTGTAAGATTAATGTCATACAATGAATATTATTGTATACCTCAAGAGTCCAATGTATTTACCGAAATTATTGCTTTGCTCAGCAGCCCTGATGTGAAGAGCACGGCAACTCAAGCCCTCATACCGCCATGCTAAAAGCGTCGACTGCGTTTGTGCGGTTGCTACGGTTGGAAACACTTTGACCACAATTGTCTAAATTGAAATTCAATATCCACCTCAAATTTGAGGTCAATTGAAGGGAGAAATTTTGAAAATAGTAAATATTAAGAAGTGGATGGTGTTTTCATTTAGCTATGATTTTTAAGTATTTATAAAATTGAGTTGTGACCGCTGGTTGATCATCAGCGTTATGAAAAACCCCTCCGTGTACCACCGGTGCCGCACGTTGCAGTTAAAGTGCCGAATTAGGTTGTAGGTAGCAGAGACGAAAAAGCAACTTTACCGCTCGAATACATTCCTTTTCATCCATGAATGAGAAAAATGTAATGGTATGATGATACTTTACCTCGTACGCTAAAATTTTTTTAATAAAGGTAGTGATATAATTGAAACGCTGTTCATTTATACAGGTTCACAAATGAGCACTTTACCTAGTGGTACACATATGTTCCAATATCCAGTGAGTGTGTCGACGAAGATTAGATTAGATTATTAGTTAGTTTAAGCCTCCCTATCCTCAACAAATGAGATCCACCGAGAGGAATAAAGAAGGCACCATTCAGAATGGAGTTAAGGGAACGCGGAATTTATGCAGAAAGGGCATAGAAACAGTAAGATGAGAAAGAAGTTTATGAAACAAGATCAAAGTTGAAAAAGAAAGTAGTAGGTGCTGAAAAAACAGGACAGCAGTGAACCGAAAAAAGATGGTCCATAACAAAACAAAAACCTATGTTATTTTAACAAAAATAAATCCTACCTAACCTTTCGCTCGAGCCCTCACATGGTCCCCCTGGGAGCGCTAATTCCCATAGATACAATTGTTGTGTCCCCCTGAGGGGAGTGTGTGTTGACGAAATAAGAAAGTCTGTTAATTTGCGCTGCATCTTTAAATAAATATGATGACCACACAGCGAAGGTCGGATCAATAAGTTATGCAAGTATAGAAGTGATGACGAAGAGGTACCTCAAAAATGGGGAGAAATCCTAATTGGCATTTTTTTAGTTAGTTGCTTTAAAATGCTTTGGTACATCGAGGTTTAGTTTACTTTCAGAGGATAAGTTTGAAAACCTTGCTTTCAACCCATTTCAAATCAAAATATTGATTTCGCGTATTCGTGGCTTGTATCACATAATTAAATAATTTTTTAATTTTTATTCCACAAAGTTGAGCAATTCTTCAATTCTTTAAGTTGAACAATTCTTCTACATATTTTTCCGGAAGGTAAATAATTAACGTTTTTTTACGAAGTTGAACAACTTCTCCATTCATTTTTCATGAACTTGAACACTTTTTCTATCTATTTTTCTCAAAATTAAAGAATTTTATTGTTTTTCCACGAAGTTAAATAATACCCGTAATTTTTGTTGCAGGAAAACCAAACAAGCAAAAACAAACTTCCCACCCGTTAGGGATGTCGCTATCCCAGAGCATGTGGGGGAACCAGTTCAGCCTGAGCAACTCGTTGGGGAACAACATAGGGAGCGGCCTGAACGGAGGGTCCTATAACTCCTCATGGGGTCCAAGTTCCTCCACAGGGGGTCCTACAGGAGGGGGGTTAGGAAGCACATATGGAGGCGGAGGAGGATTTGGAGGAGGTGGTATTGGCAACTCTCTCGGCCAGAGCTTTTCCAGTGGCGCTCTCGGTGGTCTCTCTGATGGCTACAACGCTTCCAGCAACGGCTGGTTTGGTAAGATTACTTATCTTTTTTGTAACATAATATGATTAGAAGTGGTAGAGAGATTACACTTTTGGTTACCTAGTACGTTATTAAGAGGTAAACTTTACATATTTCAAAGTTTTTACAGTGGGGCCCTTGGAGGTAACTCTTCCAGTAAAGGTAGGTTTCGTGAGATTACATATATTTTTCGTTCTCTATTATGTTTAGAAATAGTAGTTTCGAGAACTCCTTCGGCCAGAGCTTTTCCAGTGGTGCTCTCGGTGGTCTCTCTGATGGCTACAACGCTTCCATCAACGGCTGGTTTGGTGAGATTACTTAGCTTGTTTGTTGACTAAAGTGTTTTTATTATCCCAAGTGTTTTGAAGTGGTAGACTTAAGATCTTTCAGAGCTTTTCCAGTGGCGCCCTCGGTAGCAACACTGGTTTGGGAAGATTACATGTCTTTTTCGTTACCTAGTATGTTAGAAATGGTAGTCTCGAGATCTACTTCGGCCAAAGCTTTGCCAGTGGCATTCTCGATGCTGTCTCTAAGAGCTACAACGCTTCCAGCAACGGCTGGTTTGGTGAGATTACGTTTATTTTTTCTCTTACTTATGTTTAGAAGTGTCTGTAGATCTTTCAAAGCTTTTCTTCTATTGCCCTCGGGGGTAACGGCTGGTTTGGTGAGATTTCATATCTTTTTTGTTATCTAAAGTGTCTAGGAATGGAATCGAGTTTAGTTTGGTAGTCCGAACTGTACAGTAGTCCCAAGACAAAATTAATTGAAAGTGTAATTATACGTATTTTTTCTTTCCAGTTTGTCTAGAAGCTGTAGATTTGTCAAAAATAATGATCATGCGTGGTTGGTTTTTGCTGTCAAGTGTTTCTAGAACCCATAAACTTGATGATAGGCAGGATTTGCACGTTCATTTTACTTCTTAAGATATCTAGATCTGAACCACTCAATTGATGATCATGCTTTTTTTTTGCTCTCTAGTATTTTTACCCTGGTAGGGTTATCGGAAGAGACAATAATGAACTTTTTGACCTCGATTGCATTTTACATTTTTGAAGAAGATAATCATAATTTTTTTTGACGTTTTTGAACAGGATATGATTGTTTTGACGTTTTTAAAAAATATATGATTTTTATAGACGTTTTTAAAAAAGAAAAGATTTTTTTGACGTTTCTGATGAAGATAATCATGATTCATTTACTATAGCTAAAAAGCTAAACGAGAAAGTCAATCGTGACGCTTTAATTCTTTTAACGCTAGGTACCATTTTGCACTAATATAGATAAGGTTGACAACATAACTTCAAACTTTCACGAAATAAAGGAATCCGTATAATTAACCATGAGTTATTGGTGGCCCAATTGATGAATGCACACAATAGGCACATTGCACAACGTTTAAGTAGAATTACAGGATAAATTAATAAAATTACACGATAAATGAGTAAAATTACATTATACAAAAGTAAAACTGCAAGATGAGTATAATTACATGATAAATTAATAAAATTACATTATACATAAGTAAAACTGCAAGATATATGAGTAAAATTACATGGTAAATGAGAAAAGTTTCATGATGAATGAATTGAATGACAGGGTAAACTAATAAAATTACAGGGTAAATTAAAAAATTACTGGGTAAATGAGTAAAATTACATTATACATACGTAAAACTGCAAGATATGACTAAAATTACATGATAAATGAAAAAAATTACATGATAAATCAATAAAATTGCAAAGTAAATGAATAAAATTAAAATTACATGATAAATGAATAAAATTACATGATAAATGAACAGAATCACATGATAAATGAGCAAAATTACATGATAAATGAATAAAATTACATGATAAATGAACAGAATCACATGATAAATGAGCAAAATTACATGATACGTAAGTAAAATTGCAAGATATATGAGTAACACTCCATAATATGAGTCAAATCCATCACCGCAAACTTGGTGGATGGAGGAACCCTTCAGACAAGATGCACCAAGTCTAATCCACCAGGCGGCATCCAGCCGTGGAATTAGAGTAGGGCCGCCTTACCTTTCATCCTCCATTTGTCCTGATCCATCTGATCCATCTAATGATTTGAGGCCTACAGCTCTTGGGGAAGAGGATAAAGCATCCTCCAGGCGTGGGAATGTGTGGTTCCTTTTAGCCTTTTTTACCCTCTCTACCTTTTTACCCTATTTACTCTTTTTATCCATTTTACCTTTTCACCCTTTTTTGGCCTTTCATACCTGTTTTAGCTTTCATAACGCTTTTTAACCCTATTACGCAATACGGTCGCGTGAATACTTGGTCCTGAAATAATTATGAAAACTTGGTATTAAAAGCAGACTTAACATATTATAACGCGATTCACGATTATAGCACATTTTATAATGCGGTTTTTATAACACAATATAACTACTTTCATTCACGGTTTCAAGACGCACGCATTGAAAATTAAAAAATACAGGGTTCCAAAATACAAAGTCAAAACGTGTTCCCGTTTAAAAAATCGTTTGAATCAAAATGCACTTGGGCCTTCACTCTCAACCAATTAACCGTCGATACCCAGTGACAGTAGGAGTGTTTTTATCAAACTACGTTATTAAATGTAGAGAAAAAAATTTCATAAGTTTTACCGTATGAAAAAGGATTAAAATTCCCTCAAATTGCGTAGCGTTTGGTATAACAAATATTCATTGGGTTCGTTCTTTTTCCTTCAATCATAATGCTTTTAATTAAAAAAAATGCGGTCTACATTTGATATATGTAATTTAATTTCTATACAAAACTGTCAGCTTCAAATTGAAGAAACGTCTATATTTGATTCATACAACTGAGTTCCTGTGTAGAACAGCCATCTTTAAATCAAAAGAACGCTGTCTAGATTGCAAGTGAATTTAAACTGACATTGTCTCGTCCTGTAAAGAAACATTTCAATAGAGCTCAGTTCCAAAGGAATTTCCAAGACACGAGATAAGTTACTTTTACTTCATGGAACTACGACTTCTTCGTTTAGAGTCCAAATTTATTCAGCTGTTTCTGCTGCTAACGCATAGAAAACTTGAGCAAAAGAGCTTCGTTCTTTGGATTCCGTTTGGCCGGGCAACAATGGTCTTCATTTCGTCGAGGTCGGTTCTACTCGTCCGATTCAACTCTGCCGATTCAACTCTGCCGATCCAAAAAGATGATGCACAAGAGTTCGCTTGGGCAAAGCTTCTTTTTAGTTTACTTTTGGTTCTTGACTACAAGTTGTGTTACGGTGACTTTTTGTGTGACGGTGACCTTTTGCGTTGTGGTGACTGTGACGGTGACTGTGTTCCGATGACTTTCTGTGTTAGGACTGGATCTTTCGCATGTACGACTAGATGCACACGATTGAGTGGCCCCAATTTCTAAAGCATTCAGATAATTTTAAGTTAAATTCTCATAATCATATTATTGGAGTTTTAATTCCGTGAATGCTGAAATGTGCTAGTAAAACTGCTATCTTTTTGAATTAAAGATTTTTCTTACCATAATTTGAACGTCGAATATGGCTAAGCTTAAAATCAATAGAAAATACAGAGGATAATTTAAAAATATGTTCATCAACCCAGAAATTTCAACATTTTTTAGCGTCGGGGTCAAGTAGATGCTTGTAAAATGGAAGTATTTAAATTATAGTAATTCAGGTTGTTCATTCGACATTTCTGTAGGTGATCTTGAAGACTAACTATGATTACACGAACATATTTACTCTAGTCATGTAGATCCCTGATCAAGTGGAGATTTTCAGTCGATCACGCATTAATGAATATGATAAAACTGGTCGCAATCATTGGCGTTTACTGATGATAGTTTACTGTGATGATAGTTAAAAACTTTATCTAGCCATCATATTCAATGGGTATTCTGATTAACATCTTCACAAGTTCTGGATGCAAAACAAGTAGAAATTCTCTACGGCGAAGCTTCGTCAGTTGCCATCCAATAAAATAAAGTAAATATTAAAGTAAAAGTAAAATAAAAAGTGAATATTTAAACTGAATATTTGAATAAAAGTAAATATTTGTAAAAATTTAAATAAAATAAAAGTAAATATTTGTAAATATTTGAATAAGATAAAAGTTAATATTTGAAAAGTAACCATAGAGATAAATATAATTTATTCGAAATAAAGGAAAATAACTTATTTCAGCCAATAAATTATCATTTAACAAAACCTTCAGTGTTTCATTTTTCCTTTACAGTGGTTTTCAGAAACTGAAAATCCTTCTCCTTCTAAAATGCTCTTCTTTTGTCATCGTAACGTGACTTGAACACAACTACACATTTTAGCTCACGAACCTCCTACTTAATTTACGCAAATTTTGTTTAGCATCTTATACAAATAAACCAACTTACACCGAACCCCTGTTATGTTAGAAAAACACCTACATCAATATTACAGAGCAGCCAAAGAATGGGTACACTTTTAGGTGACTCCCTGCATTAATAATGAAAAACACTTTTTAGTGTTAGCGAAAGTTTGTGTGAAAATGAAAGTTAGTTAATGAAAGAGTTAGTAACATTTTTTTGGAATACCCTCTTTTGTCAAAAAAAACCTATACCACATCAAATCTACTGCGCATTCAAAAAGTGGATACATTTTTGGAGGGCACCTTGTATAATTAGTAAAAATAATTGTTCAATAATTTATTATTCTAGGCAACGGAAACTCACAAAGCAGCCCGGACTCCCGGAAGCCGGCCCGGCTCAACGCCCTGACCACGCCGGGCGGCAGCAACGTAGTCGCCGGCAGACGCGCCGGTAGCAAGAAGATCTCCAGGGACGACTTGGACACCTTGCACCTCCTCTAGCGGTCCGTGGTGGCGTCTTGGTTACCCTATTTATTCGTTCATGTTCATTTACATAAGTTAATATCTATATATGTTAATATATTTATATTTATTCATATTTATTTACATTTATATTCATATTTATCTACATTTATGTTTATTCATTTATATATTCATCATATGTATATATTTAAATATTTACATTTGTGTTTGTTTATATTTATATTGATATTAATATTATTTATTAATTTGCCAAAAATATAATATTTACTCATTTATAATATTTATTTTCCTTCTATAGCAGTCAGTTTTGGCAACTAGTACCCTATTTGTTAAGTTATTAATGTTTATTTATGAATTTATTAGCGTCTTATTTTAGCGGTCAGTTGCTGTAACTCGCACCTTGTTTTTTGTTTATTTATTTATTTGCTTAACTGCTCTAGCGGTCAGTTGCTGAAAACTATTTAACCCTATTTAATTTTAATTTTGTGTTCCTACTCTAGGGGTGAGTTGAGGTTACTGGCACCTTATTTATTCATTTATTTAATTACCTACTTACTCTAGGGGTGAGTTGCTGTAACTGACACCTTATTTATTCATTTATTTAATTACCTACTTACTCTAGGGGTGAGTTGAGGTAACTGGCACCTTATTTATTCATTTATTTAATTACCTACTTACTCTAGGGGTGAGTTGAGGTAACTGGCACCTTATTTATTCATTTATTTAATTACCTACTTACTCTAGGGGTGAGTTGCTGTAACTGGCACCTTATTTATTCATTTATTTAATTACCTACTTACTCTAGGGGTGGGTTGCTGTAACTGACACCTTATTTATTCATTTATTTAATCACCTACTTACTCTAGGGGTGAGTTGAGGTAACTGGCACCTTATTTATTCATTTATTTAATTACCTACTTAATCTAGGGGTGAGTTGAGGTAACTGGCACCTTATTTATTCATTTATTTAATTACCTACTTACTCTAGGGGTGGGTTGAGGTAACTGGCACCTTATTTATTCATTTATTTAATCACCTACTTACTCTAGGGGTGAGTTGAGGTAACTGGCACCTTATTTATTCATTTATTTAATTACCTACTTACTCTTGGGGTGAGTTTAGGTAACTGGCACCTTATTTATTCATTTATTTAATTACCTACTTACTCTAGGGGTGAGTTTAGGTAACTGGCACCTTATTTATTCATTTATTTAATTACCTACTTACTCTAGGGGTGAGTTGCTGTAACTGGCACCTTATTTATTCATTTATTTAATTACCTACTTACTCTAGGGGTGAGTTGAGGTAACTGGCACCTTATTTATTCATTTATTTAATTACCTACTTACTCTAGGGGTGAGTTGAGGTAACTGGCACCTTATTTATTCATTTATTTAATTACCTACTTACTCTAGGGGTGAGTTGAGGTAACTGGCACCTTATTTATTCATTTATTTAATTACCTACTTACTCTAGGGGTGAGTTTAGGTAACTGGCACCTTATTTATTCATTTATTTAATTACCTACTTACTCTAGGGGTGAGTTTAGGTAACTGGCACCTTATTTATTCATTTATATAATTACCTACTTACTCTAGGGGTGAGTTTAGGTAACTGGCACCTTATTTATTCATTTATTTAATTACCTACTTACTCTAGGGGTGAGTTGAGGTAACTGGCACCTTATTTATTCATTTATTTAATTACCTACTTACTCTAGGGGTGAGTTGAGGTAACTGGCACCTTATTTATTCATTTATTTAATTACCTACTTACTCTAGGGGTGAGTTGAGGTAACTGGCACCTTACTTATTCATTTATTTAATTACCTACTTACTCTAGGGGTGAGTTGAGGTAACTGGCACCTTATTTATTCATTTATTTAATTACCTACTTACTCTAGGGGTGAGTTGAGGTAACTGGCACCTTACTTATTCATTTATTTAATTACCTACTTACTCTAGGGGTGAGTTGAGGTAACTGGCACCTTATTTATTCATTTATTTAATTACCTACTTACTCTAGGGGTGGGTTGAGGTAACTGGCACCTTATTTATTCATTTATATAATTACCTACTTACTCTAGGGGTGGGTTGAGGTAACTGGCACCTTATTTATTCATTTATTTAATTACCTACTTACTCTAGGGGTGGGTTGAGGTAACTGGCACCTTATTTATTCATTTATATAATTACCTACTTACTCTAGGGGTGAGTTGAGGTAACTGGCACCTTACTTATTCATTTATTTAATTACCTACTTACTCTAGGGGTGAGTTGAGGTAACTGGCACCTTATTTATTCATTTATTTAATTACCTACTTACTCTAGGGGTGAGTTGAGGTAACTGGCACCTTACTTATTCATTTATTTAATTACCTACTTACTCTAGGGGTGAGTTGAGGTAACTGGCACCTTATTTATTCATTTATTTAATTACCTACTTACTCTAGGGGTGGGTTGAGGTAACTGGCACCTTATTTATTCATTTATATAATTACCTACTTACTCTAGGGGTGGGTTGAGGTAACTGGCACCTTATTTATTCATTTATTTAATTACCTACTTACTCTAGGGGTGGGTTGAGGTAACTGGCACCTTATTTATTCATTTATATAATTACCTACTTACTCTAGGGGTGGGTTGAGGTAACTGGCACCTTACTTATTCATTTATTTAATTACCTACTTACTCTAGGCGTTAGTTGAGGTAACTGGCACCTTACTTATTCATTTATTTAATTGATTGTATATTGGCCTTCTCTAGTGACAAATTACGGGAAATATGTCACCCTATTTATTTTATATTTTGGTTTTCTACCCTAGCGGTTAGTTGCGGTAACTAGCACCTATATATTTCTTTGCTTACCTAGTTTAAAAGGCAGTTACAGAAAATTAGTCACCCTATTTTTGTGGTTACCTACTCTGGTGGTCAGTTACGAAAAATCAGTAATCTTTTCATTTCTTATTTTGCTTGTACATGTACGTTTTGAGATTGGCTTTTGTTATATAGTGAAGTACTGGTTGTGTAACAGCTTTCATCTGTTACGCTATGTGTTAAGGATTGTCTGGGGATATAAAAAAGTTTATATAACATTATGACGAACGGTTTTTAGGAACCAAGCGTTTTTACTGGATACAATTTCATATTAGGTAATTTTTCCGGGAAGGAGTTTAATTTTTATAACGCTAATTACGAATATATATGATAAAAGTATTGCTAAAATTTTAAAAATTTAAGAAAACTTGTTCACCGGTCAAGATTTAGACTATTAGGAACTGTCTAAAATACTTAAGATGAAGTACATCAAAATGAATATAAATCTACATAAATTTACCTAAGTACATCTAAAAAGATGTCGAATGATGGTAACAAATCGAGATTAATCTAGAAAAATAAATAAAGATTAATCTAGATAAATATATGAATAAAAATATTTTTTAATAAGCTTATTTTTTTCCCCAGCCTAGAGTAGCGTCGGAAACGAGCTGGACGGTAACTGTAACAACCACTGAGACCCGCAGTCTGGAGAAAAATCTACGGATTTTGCACCCATGTTTCACCGCTCGTCCTGCTCGCAACCGACGCTAATCTTGAAGAGTATCAAGGCATGAAGAACCGAATATGAAGCATGAGATTGTGTGCACGAGTTATGTGAGAAGCATAATCTAGACGGATATTTTTCGGCCGGATTTCAAGGTCATATAAGTTTTTTTTAGAGACCTAATTGATGACACTTTGCCCCTACTCCATTTTATTATTATTTTATCATTATTATATACGACGTTTCACACCCGAAGACTTTCCCTTTTACCCGTTTTGTAGACATTCTACAAATGTGGTCGACTCGTGTTTCACGTATGCATTTTAAATAGAAGCTCTTGTATAGCTTGGAAAAAATGGGAGAACTGTGAAAAAAATTATGGTGGCCACGAAAAAATTTATCCACCGTCCGATACATGTATATATGATACCAGAACCATAGAACACGTTACTAGTTGTAATAACAGTGGTATCATATACACCTTCATCGGTCATTGGATACATTTTTAGTAGACCCCCTGTGCAGTATGTCTCGCAAAAACCCGAACAGAGCATTTATTGTATTTTCCTGTTTCAGTAATACCATCATGATCAGTAATACCTTTTCTATAGATTAATTTTGAAGGATTATTTTGTTAGGAATCAAAATGCGTATGGTATTCTTATGATGGTATTACTGATACGGGAAAATAAACACTCGGTACGGGTTTTTGTTGACAAGTCAATTATTATGGTGTCTATCCCAATTACACTTTTGTCTATCCTTGTCAGCGAACTTTATAATTCTCGACCCAATATCTAAAGAGAAAGCTAGAGACTTGTTTTCGATATGATGTTATGTTTATAAAAGCTATTTCAATTAGGATTTTCTGAAATGCATCTGCTGCCTCTTTAGCATACTGTAGCAGGCTGTGCCAACCGAAACACAATAAAACATGCTCTTTTGGGGTAATATTGGAGTAATAAACATGCTCCTTAGGGTAATACTGGGGTAATAAACATGCGCCTTTGGGGTAATATTGGAGTAATAAACATGCTCCTTAGACGTAATACTAGGGTAATAAACATGCACCTTAGGTGTAATATTGGGGTAATAAACGTGCACCTTTGGGGGAATATTGGGGTAATAAACATGCACCTTAGGGGTAATATTGGGGCAATAAACATGCACCTTTGGGGGAATATTGGGGTAATAAACATGCACCTTTGGGGGAATATTGGGGTAATATACATGCACCTTTGGGGGAATATTGGGGTAATAAACATGCACCTTAGGCGTAATATTGGGGTAATAAACGTGCACCTTTGGGGGAATATTGGGGTAATAAACATGCACCTTAGGGGTAATATTGGGGTAATAAACATGCACCTTTGGGGGAATATTGGGGTAATAAACATGCACCTTAGGCGTAATATTGGGGTAATAAACGTGCACCTTTGGGGGAATATTGGGGTAATAAACATGCACCTTAGGGGTAATATTGGGGTAATAAACATGACCTTAGGGGTAATATTGGGGTAATAAACATGCACCTTAGGCGTAATATTGGGGTAATAAACGTGCACCTTTGGGGGAATATTGGGGTAATAAACATGCACCTTAGGCATAATATTGGGGTAATAAACGTGCACCTTTGGGGGAATATTGGGGTAATAAACATGCACCTTAGGGGTAATATTGGGGTAATAAACATGCACCTTTGGGGGAATATTGGGGTAATAAACATGCACCTTTGGAAGAATATTGGGGTAATAAACATGCACCTTAGGGGGAACATTGGGGTAATAAACATGCACCTTAGGGGTAATATTGGGGTAATAAACATGCACCTTTGGGGGAATATTGGGGTAATAAACATGCACCTGAAGGGTAATATTGGGGAAATAAACATGCACCTTTGGGGGAATATTGGGGTAATAAACATGCACCTGAGGGGTAATATTGGGGTAATAAACATACACTTTTGGGGTAACATTTCAGAAAGAAATGGACTTTTGGATCGATGACAAGGTTTAATTTTTCATGTGCAAATTTTCCCCGTGAGCCTTCCAGTAATTCTCATAAATATTATTATTTTATATTTAATTTTATATTTTATTCAACATTAGCTGGAATCTTGCTATATAAAATATAAAATATATCTTGAGACTGTCATATGTTACTGAAGTTACTAAAGGAAGTTGTGAAAGCATTCATCGCAATGCTAGTGGCAATAACACGTGCGGACTTTTCTCATGTGGTCTTTTTGAAGAGTCCCATTTCGTGCATAAAAGAGCAATGAAAGGTTTACAGTTAAGAGTTTGAAAGACAACCGCCTTTTCTATGTAACTGATTATTTTATACAGATGACATAGATAAAATAAGTGAAATAGAAGGAATAAATGAAATTTGTGAGAGATGAAATAGGGGAAATAAAAGAAATAAAAGAAATAAAATAAATAAATGAAATAAAAGTAATAAAAGTAATAAAAGTAATAAATGAAATAAATGAAATAAATGAAATAAATGAAATAAATGAAATAAATGAAATAGGTGAAATGATTGAAGTAGGTGAAAAATTGAAATAAATGAAATAGGATAAAAAATTACATTAATGAAATCGGTGAAGTAGTTGAAATGAATGAAACTGATGAAATGGATGAAATATATTAAATAGTTGAAATAGGGGAAGGTAATAAAGTAGATGAAATTAGTGAAAAGATAAAATAGATCAAGATTTAACTATTTTTTAAAATATAGCGGGTATTTTCATATTCAGCATATACTATGTTTTAGGTTTGAAATCAGTGTTGATGTAGCACTGTTGCACTTCTTTCCTTATTGATTTGAGACAAGTTTGAGCTGAGTTCGAATTTCTCCCCTCATGAAATTGATTAACTATTCAATTCAACACTTTGACCGCGATGGGTTAAACTAAAGTTCAATATTCAACTCATATTTAAAGTTAATTTGCAAAAAGCAATTTTGGAAATAATAGATATTATCTGGCTCGTGTCTTTATTTAGCTTTAATTAAGGGTTTTTAAAAATTGAGTTTGTGACTACTGGTCGGTCAGCAGCCTGGTGAAAATCCCCTCCGTGTACCACCGGTGGTGCACGTTGCGGTCAAAGTGTTAATGTTTTAGCGACCCAAATGCTAATTTCCTGACACATATCAATTGCACAGTCAAACGCTTAAATCAACACGGAATTGTTTCTGTAAAGCTTTTTAAAATGAGCACATATGAAATTTGCTTCAAATAAAATGAAATATTGTTACAAGTCTAACACAAAAACCTTAAAAATATCAATAATTGTGTTAATATCTCTCAAAACAAGTAATACGGGATGACCTTTTCAACGATATAAATATTATGATATATAATATTATCGATATTCAGCAATATTAATATTAGTGTATTATACGTACAAAAATATAAATATTTTATTACATGCTCATGAAATCGATAAAAAATTATGAACATTAATGCAACCTCAAAAATGCATAATTTTGCTATTAAACTATGAAAAGTTTTACAGCAAAACAAAATTGAATTTGGAATACATATTGCGGAGAAGCTTTGAAAATGCGTCACCAAACATTCAATTTTTCTAAACAAGTTCAAATTCTAGATTAAAATTTCTTTTCATAAAAACTGGCGTTTCAGGGAACAGATCAGAAATTTCACTGATGGTGAAAAAGAGGAACCTGCACAATTACATGTCTCCTCCATAAACAGCTTTGTGGTGTTTATGTGGTTTGTTTGAATGTAATTAGGTTATGGAATTGTTCATTTTGTGGTCATTGGAAGAAATTGCACGGGTTCTGTTCATAGCGGTCGGAGTACAGTGACGGTTGCAAACGTTAGATGTGTTTCGGTTATTTCGAATTATTATTTACAATCCTGGAGACGAAATTTTCGTGGAAAATTGGAGTAGGTAATTAGAAAAAACGGAGAAATTAGAGTAAACAATGGGAATTATTTTTAACACGTTGACTCTGAGTTAGGACATATGTGCATCACTTGGTTTATTGCTCATTTACGTATTGGTATGAGCAAACATCATGTCGATCAATTCAATACCTTTTTAGAACAGGTTTCAGCGTACCAAGCACAATATTATCGTGTCTTTGTTTTTTCACACTTCTTATTAAGGATAAAAATTCATTCGAACAGTAAAGGCGATTTTTCGATTCCGCTTTTCACAATTTCATATCACCTTACCCAACCCAACCCAACTCAACCTAACCTAACCAACCGCAGAAACGAGTTATCCGTGTTGAAATTTAATGTAGAAGGAATTTGAAATAGTATATTTAATCATGTGTGTCCTAATTGATACATTTTTTTAATGGATACATATTTTGAAAACATGTTTATCGTTATTTGAGCTCAAAATGTTTCAGAAGTTATCATTGTTTAGCGAATTTGAACATCTAAATCACCCTGAGAAATTTTGAGTAGCTCCTACAACGATTTATCCATAAAACTAATCAACTGTACCCCAAAGAACTAATTAACTGTTCACCAAAGAACTAATCAACTGTACACCAAAGAACTAATCAACTGTACCCCAAAGAACTAATCAACTGTACCCCAAAGAACTAATCAACTGTACACCAAAGAACTAATCAACTGTACCCCAAAGAACTAATCAACTGTACACCAAAGAACTAATCAACTGTACACCAAAGAACTAATCAACTGTACACCAAAGAACTAATCAACTGTACACCAAAGAACTAACCAACTGTACCCCATAAAACTAATCAACTGTACACCAAAGAACTAATCAACTGTACCCCAAAGAACTAATCAACTGTACACCAAAGAACTAACCAACTGTACCCCATAAAACTAATCAACTGCACCCCAAAGAATTAATCAACTGTACCCCAAAGAATTAATCAACTGTACCCCAAAGAACTAATCAACTGTACCCAAAGAACTAATCAACTGTACACCAAAGAACTAACCAACTGTACCCCATAAAACTAATCAACTGTACCCCAAAGAATTAATCAACTGTACCCCAAAGAATTAATCAACTGTACCCAAAGAACTAATCAACTGTACCCAAAGAACTAATCAACTGTACCCAAAGAACTAATCAACTGTACACCAAAGAACTAATCAACTGTACACCAAAGAACTAATCAACTGTACCCAAAGAACTAATCAACTGTACACCAAAGAACTAATCAACTGTACCCCAAAGAACTAATCAACTGTACCCCAAAGAACTAATCAACTGTACCCAAAGAACTAATCAACTGTACCCAAAGAACTAATCAACTGTACCCAAAGAACTAATCAACTGTACACCAAAGAACTAATCAACTGTACACCAAAGAACTAACCAACTGTACCCCAAAGAACTAACCAACTGTACCCCAAAGAACTAACCAACTGTACCCCAAAGAACTAACCAACTGTACCCCAAAGAACTAACCAACTGTACCCCAAAGAATTAATCAACTGTACTCCAAAGAATTAATCAACTGTACCCCAAAGAACTAATCAACTGTACCCAAAGAACTAATCAACTGTACACCAAAGAACTAATCAACTGTACCCAAAGAACTAATCAACTGTACCCAAAGAACTAATCAACTGTACACCTAAGAACTAATCAACTGTACCCCAAAGAACTAATCAACTGTACCCCAAAGAATTAATCAACTGTACCCCAAAGAACTAATCAACTGTACACCAAAGAACTAATCAACTGTACCCAAAGAACTAATCAACTGTACACCAAAGAACTAATCAACTGTACCCCAAAGAACTAATCAACTGTACCCCAAAGAACTAATCAACTGTACCCCAAAGAACTAATCAACTGTACACCAAAGAACTAATCAACTGTACCCCAAAGAACCAATCAACTGTACACCAAAGAACTAATCAACTGTACACCAAAGAACTAATCAACTGTACCCAAAGAACTAATCAACTGTACCCCAAAGAACCAATCAACTGTACACCAAAGAACTAATCAACTGTACACCAAAGAACTAATCAACTGTACCCAAAGAACTAATCAACTGTACCCCAAAGAACTAATCAACTGTACCCCAAAGAACTAATCAACTGTACCCCAAAGAACTAATCAACTGTACCCCAAAGAACTAATCAACTGTACCCCAAAGAACTAATCAACTGTATCCCCATAGAACTATCAAGCACTACAGTTTGTGTATAGTTTCACATAAGAAATGTAAGGCTTGAAAGTTATAAGCTCGCTGGACAATCAAATACAACAACGAAGATTCTTTAGATTAAGTTGCTTTAGGTTTAGATACGTCAATTTTGCGCATAACGAAACCAATTGTCCATTGTAACCTTGCTTAATAGTTCTGGTAAGTTTCAAATCTAGGCTACGAATTTTTTTTTATATACCACCGTTTGAAAAAAATTAACCCATCAAAAGTTTATCTTTCAAATTCTAGGTTTATAAAAAATTTCAAACAGAGAAAAAACTTTCACAGCCATAAAAAATTCATTTACTCGTTGAAAAAGTTCTAGATCCGTCAAAAAATTTTTTACCCATCAACAAATATTATGCCCGTTAAAAAATTCAGACCTATCAAAAATTTATTATACCCAGCAAACAAATTTTTATACCCATCAAACAATTTGTTAGAGCCATAAAAAATTTTTTATGAACATCAAAAGTTTTTATACCCTTCAAAAATGTTAAGACACATAAAAAATTTACAACCAATAAAATATTTTTTTTTGCATCGGAAGTTTTTATACCTGTCAAAAAATATATTCCTATCAAAAAATTCTGTACCCGTTAACAGCAGAGACTTCGTTCACATCGTCAACATGTATTTATTATGGACACCAGTGTCCTCTTTCAAAAATACCCTCAATATATTGTATTTCTTGTTCAATTAGTTCCCTAGTGTGTTCTTTGAAGTTCTCTGCCGGGTGGCAGTTCCTATCCCATCCTGATATTGGTGACTGCCTGATGTCAGCGCCAGTTTAGTGACGGTGGTTGTGTTAACGGTAATATGAGTAAAAAAATTCGGACGTTAAAGGGTTAAGAATAAATTAAGGTCATCCATGTATTTATTATTGAGGAATAAGTGCGTATAAACTCTTTCATGCAAAGGGTGCGTGAATATTGAATGCACATCTGTACAATGAGTTAGTAAAAACACTATTTTTTATTATTATCATCACCAATACTTAAAACTAACATCAAAATTTACACCCACGAGAACCAATACCAACAATAGCACAATAACAGAGCACCAACACCAGTATTAACACACACAGAACCAATACCACGGTAGAGGAAACAAGGTAGGGTTATTTCTATGGGAGAAAATACACCTCTCCTTGTTAAGCTAGCCAATAGAAAGGCATTATTTCAAACAAACTTTATGACATTACCAAAACTCCCTGTCGTTAGGCCAATAGTGGAGCCAGATTTGGGGGTAGTAGTGCTACCAGAAGCAATATAAGCGCTGCTATTGGTTCGTTGCCGTGACGTCAGCAAATCCACACCGTCAACGAGAAAAAGACTCGTTTGACCCTACCTTGTTTCCTCTACCGTGACCAATACCCGGGGAGAAACAAGAACACTTGCAGTAAATGCGGTTAGTAAATAATCATACTAACCAAAACTTCAATTTCTCAACTAACTTTCAAAGCAAAATTCAGAATGTTTGAATGCATATTTTTCCAATGTATAAAAATGTTTTATCGAGTGCTTTACTCTTTCAGTTTCTGAAAGAAGTGTCAGTAATAGAGGTTACTTAGAAAAGTCGGTACTTTTAGAAGTCCTTTTGTTTTTAATTTCTCTACTTGAAGAATGGAAGCCGATAAAGTCGAAAAACGGTTTCGAATGCCATATTTCACATTGATGGCGAAGCTACAATAATTTAAGTCTACTGTCAATAATTGATAAGTCAATTAAGTTGTAGGTATGTAAGAACCGTATGTTGGTCCATAAAGAGGTACAATGACCATTTTTATTGTAAATGGTATATAAGAACCGTATCTTGGTCCAGAAAGAGTTACAATGACCATTTTTATTGTAAATGGTATGTAAGAACTGTTTCTTGGTCCAGAAAGAGTGACAATGACCATTTATATTGTAAATAGGATAGGGTCATTGTATATGTGTGTGGGACCAGCATTAATGACGCTCTAATATCGTCTCACGTAGCTGTAAGGAATGGTGTGATATTACCTATAATATTGTCTTGTTCAGTACACTATGTCTTAGATGTCGACTGTACAAATGATATTTATATTACGAAGCATGCATTGAAATGTTGGTCTATCCTGTCCAATTGTTTCGCCGGGGCATCTGTGATTTTCGCAGCCCAAGTGTAGCTTCTGTAATGGGCGGCCAAAATTATTGAGTCAAAATTTTAGATGAAAAATTGTGAATGCAAAATTGCAGGTGGAAAATTGTTGAAGGAAAATTGTAGATGCAAGAATGTAGATGCAAAATTGTAATTGCGAAATTGTCGATCCAAAATTATAGATCCAAAATTATAGATGCTACGGCGAAACAATTAAACTGGGTAGTTGTGTGAAGCGTAGGTGCTATTTATTAAAATTTCAATCTTTGCTAATGACTGGTGAATACATTTTTGTTTCTATGTATTCACTTCTAATTAAAATCCCATACACCCGAAAAAAGCGACCGATAGACTACGAAAAAAGTGAAAGTCTAAAATAAGACTCTTCCTTCTTAAATTAACCTCAATCTAAATCTAAACTAAGCTCAATATAAACCTGAATCAAACTCAATCTGAATCTAAAATGAACACAATCTCAATCGAAAGTCAATTCTCAATAAAAATTCAACTCAATCTTATGTATCAGTCAGGATTATAGGAAGAATTGAACCTTCAACTCAACCGAATATTGAACCCTCAACTCAACCAAATGTTGAACCCTCAACTCAACCAAATGTTGAACCCTCAACTCAACCAAATGTTGAACCCTCAACTCAACCAAATGTTGAACCCTCAACTTAACCAAATGTTGAACCCTCAACTCAACCAAATGTTGAACCCTCAACTCAACCAAATGTTGAACCCTCAACTCAACCAAATGTTGAACCCTCAACTCAACCAAATGTTGAACCCTCAACTCAACCAAATGTTGAACCCTCAACTCAACCAAATGTTGAACTCTCAACTCAACCAAATGTTGAACCCTCAACTCAACCGAATATTGAACCCTCAACTCAACCGAATATTGAACCCTCAACTTAACTGAATATTGAACCCTCAACTTAACTGAATATTGAACCCTCAACTCAACCGAATATTGAACCCTCAACTCAACCGAATATTGAACCCTCAACTCAACCGAATATTGAACCCTCAACTCAACCAAATGTTGAACCCTCAACTGAACCAAATATTGAACCCTCAACTCAACCAAATATTGAACCCTCAACTCAACCGAATATTGAACCCTCAACTCAACCAAATATTGAACCCTCAACTCAACCGAATATTGAACCCTCAACTCAACCGAATATTGAACCCTCAACTTAACTGAATATTGAACCCTCAACTTAACTGAATATTGAACCCTCAACTCAACCGAATATTGAACCCTCAACTCAACCGAATATTGAACCCTCAACTCAACCGAATATTGAACCCTCAACTCAACCGAATATTGAACCCTCAACTCAACCGAATATTGAACCCTCAACTCAACCGAATATTGAACCCTCAACTCAACCGAATATTGAACCCTCAACTGAACCGAATATTGAACCCTCAACTCAACCGAATATTGAACCCTCAACTCAACCAAATCAATCGCAAAACCATCCTATTTATATATTATATTGTTTTGTTCATTTGGTCGGAGGCAAAATTTTTTCAATTGCAACTAATTTCATATGTTTTTATCTAGAATCTAACGAATTGTGCAAGTGTACATAGAAGTAGAATAAGAGCTACCAAGCAGCTTGTCAACGAGATATTGTTGTAATGTAATGTGTATGTAATGCGTATGTAATGTATATTATAGTGTGGTGTCAACGATTATTGTTAATCAGTTCAATGTTAATCAGTTAATGAGTTCCAACTACTTAGAGTTGATTGCGTTACGTTGACTATAATTTAAACTTATTATCGTTTCAAATCAGCACTTGAAACTTCAATAATCAAATTTTTTATTTTTTTCACAATTTTTTTTTTTTCTTCGAGTAGGAACACACCTTGTGCATAAAGTTCTCGTTCCCGAAACTTCACACTATGTAAATGGTGCCTTCGCCTTTACTCTCTTTGGAGCTCCTGTGTTGAGATTAGGGAGGCCCAAAACTTACTCATGATTTAATTCAACATCGATACCCATGACATCAAATGAAAATTCCATGTACTTTTTTGATAAAAATTCCATGTACTTTTTTGATAAAAATTCCATGTGCTTTTTTGATAAAAATTCCATGTAATTTTTTGATAAAAATTCCATGTACTTTTTTGATCAAAATTCCATGTGCTTTTTTGATAAAAATTCTATGTACTTTTTTGATCAAAATTCCATGTGCTTTTTTGATAAAAATTCCATGTACTTTTTTGATCAAAATTCCATGTGCTTTTTTGATAAAAATTCTATGTACTTTTTTGATCAAAATTCCATGTGCTTTTTTGATAAAAATTCCATGTACTTTTTTGATCAAAATTCCATGTACTTTTTTGATCAAAATTCCATGTGCTTTTTTGATAAAAATTCCATGTAATTTTTTGATAAAAATTCCATGCGCTTTTTCGATAAAAATTCTATGTGTTTTTTGGTAAAATTCAATTTCTATGCAGTGAATCAAGAAAGTTCATACGAGTAACGACGTTTCAGACGCACATGAAGCCAACTTATATTTTTTTATTGCACTCACGCCTACCCAAAAAAAATTATTTGTAAAATTTACCGGCCTCTTCAAACTTTTCTTTGGTGACTCCAACTAAATTACCGAAATTAGGTTCAGCAGGAAAGTAAAATGCAACTTTTAAACTTTTATCTAATTACTGTAACCAAATTTAAGTTCAGAATTACAAAATATTGCCGGGTTTTTGAACTCAAGTTATATTCCGACTGGTGAAATTAAATTTTTAATTTCGTTCTTGGTTACAAGGACTAAATTTACACATGTCCATATTTGTGATATCTAGTTTTCTAACTCGTTTATGGTTACTGTAACTAAATTCATGTTCACTTATTTGAAATTTAATTCTTAAACATTCTTATTACTGTAATTGCAGTCATGTTTAGACTTGTGAAATTTGGTATCTGAATTTTTTTGTCACAAAAAAAAATTTTTGCTCACAGACTCGTGAAATTCAGTTTCTAATTTTGTTTTTTGGTAACTAACTGAAATGTTTGGCGCAGAGTGAAATTGAATTATTTTTAAAAAGCTACCTTGGCGAAATTTAATGAAGAAAAGAAATAAAGCATTTTAGTAAGTAAGTTTGGTCATATATCTATGGTTGAATTTTCTCAACTAAGATATATTTTCTAGTAGGTAATTTTATAGGCCATTTTTGCAATTAGAGATTCAAGGAAAGTAAAGATAGCATGAAATTCGTGTAGCTGTCGCATATATGTATGTGTATGAATATATTATTTAAATTAAACAAATTGAACAAATCTTTATGTTCCATGAATGTGATAGTTTGACTAACGAATAAAGTTGTGCAATGCTCTCCACTAGTTTTATTATACTTTTTAAAATCATTTAAACAATTTGACTGCGACCACTAAATATTAAGTCTAATGCCGAACTCAAATTTAAAGTCAATTGTAGTATAACATTTTAAAAAACACCAAACATGAACAGGATCGTGCCTTCATTTAGCTTTGATTAAGTATTTATGAAAATTGAATTTGCGACTACTGGTCGGTCAAGAGCATAATGAAAATTACATCCGTGTACCACCGGCGGTGCACGTCGCAGTCAAGGTGTTGAGAAAATTCACTGTAGATTTTCCCAACAGCCCACACAATGTCATTACTTCACTGTAAATAAAATTGTCATTTCGAATTGACAGCGACTGCTCGCCATTACTTGCAATTTATAAAGAACAAACATTTGTAGTCGCTACAATATGTAGGTAACTCTTTTTATTTCAAAAACGAGTAACCAAAAAGCAATATTGATTTAAATGATTTACATTAGTAAGTATGGTGGCAACAGTAGCAAAAACTTGCATTTTACATAGACGTAAATAACACCTGTAATTTTTAACAGGTCCCCCGCGTATTGGGATGTATGTGCACCAGGCGTTAACACTTCAACCGCAACGTGCGCCACCGGTGGTACACGGAGGGGATTTTCATAATGCTGCTGACCGACCAGTAGTCACAAACTCAATTTTCTTAAATACTTAACTGAAGTTAAATGAAGGCACGATCCTTTTCATGGCTGCTATTTTCAAAATTGCTTACTGCAATTGATTTTAAATATAGAGTTAAATATTAAACTTCAGTTTGACCAATTGAAGTCAAGTGTTTAATCGCTCATTCACGTACCGATGTAAATGAATGATATTATATGTTTTTGACCTCTTTACGAAATAACTTTTATCATACCAGGCGAAATGTACCTTGGAATTACATTTTTCATATTTCTTAGAAAGGCCAGAAAATGTATTCGAGCAGTAAAGTCGATTTCCCAGTTCTGCTCCTTACAACCTCACCAAAGCAAGAAAAGAAAGAAAAGAAAAGAAAAACCGTTTATTCCCAAAAACGTTGCCACATGAGATACATGCAAACATATTGGCTTTTAAAAATTTCTTAATATATGACGTCCTAAGACAAACATTCCTTACGAGGAGTACTTATAGACAAACTATCCGAGGTGTACAAATAAATAAACCGATAACAACCGCGAAAACAAGGTGAACGTGTTAAATAAAAGCATCAATTAATTTTTATTCAAATAGCAATTGTTATCTAATTAATTCGATGACAAAGAACACTTTCAAACAACTCTATAATTAGATCTTACACAAGAGTAACACCTCAACGATTTTGAGTCGAATTACATGTTTAATTTTCCTTGAACTAAAATAAAATTCAAATAGAAAAGCTGACAACTGACAATGATATTTTTTACACTTGATACTCGAAAACGATTTAGTTATGGAAAATGAAGCTTAAAACAGGATACTTACACACACACTGTACACCTACACACCGGAAACCGACGTACACACCGGGCACCTACACACCGGGCACCCACACACAGGGCACCAACACACAGGGCACCAACACACAGGGCACCAACACACCGGGCACCTACACACCGGGCACCTACACACCGGGCACCTACACACCGGGCACCCACACACCGGGCACCCACACACAGGGCACCTACACACCGGGCACCCACACACCGGGCACCAACACACAGGGCACCAACACACCGGGCACCTACACACCGGGCACCCACACACCGGGCACCCACACACAGGGCACCTACACACCGAGCAGCCACACACCGGGAACCCACACACCGGGCACCAACACACCGGGCACCAACACACAGGGCACCTACACACCGGGCACCCACACACCGGGCACCAACACACAGGGTACCTACACACAGGGCACCTACACACCGGGCACCCACACACCGGGCACCAACACACAGGGCACCTACACACCGGGCACCCACACACCGGGCACCCACACACCGGGCACCAACACACCGGGCACCTACACACCGGGCACCTAC
Source organism: Morinoia aosen (assembly GCA_030386875.1). NCBI lineage: Eukaryota > Metazoa > Arthropoda > Malacostraca > Amphipoda > Talitridae > Morinoia > Morinoia aosen. The sequence continues at coordinate 25,853,652 of CM059566.1, forward strand.
ACACCGGGCACCTACACACCGGGCACCCACACACCGGGCACCAACACACCGGGCACCTACACACCGGGCACCCACACACCGGGCACCAACACACAGGGCACCTACACACCGGGCACCTACACACCGGGCACCCACACACCGGGCACCCACACACAGGGCACCTACACACCGGGCACCCACACACCGGGCACCAACACACAGGGCACCTACACACCGGGCACCTACACACCGGGCACCCACACACCGGGCACCAACACACAGGGCACCCACACACCGGGCACCTACACACCGGGCACCTACACACCGGGCACCTACACACCGGGCACCCACACACCGGGCACCAACACACCGGGCACCTACACACCGGGCACCCACACACCGGGCACCAACACACAGGGCACCTACACACCGGGCACCTACACACCGGGCACCCACACACCGGGCACCCACACACAGGGCACCTACACACCGGGCACCCACACACCGGGCACCAACACACAGGGCACCTACACACCGGGCACCTACACACCGGGCACCCACACACCGGGCACCAACACACAGGGCACCCACACACAGGGCACCCACACACAGGGCACCCACACACCGGGCACCCACACACCGGGCACCAACACACCGGGCACCTACACACCGGGCACCCACACACCGGGCACCCACACACCGGGCACCCACACACAGGGCACCTACACACCGGGCACCTACACACCGGGCACCCACACACCGGGCACCAACACACAGGGCACCTACACACCGGGCACCTACACACCGGGCACCCACACACCGGGCACCAACACACCGGGCACCTACACACCGGGCACCCACACACCGGGCACCAACACACAGGGCACCAACACACAGGGCACCAACACACCGGGCACCTACACACCGGGCACCTACACACCGGGCACCCACACACCGGGCACCTACACACCGGGCACCAACACACCGAGCACCTACACACCGGAAACCGACGTACACACCGGGCACCTACACACCGGGCACCCACACACCGGGCACCCACACACCGGGCACCTACACACCGGGCACCTACACACCGGGCACCTACACACCGGGCACCAACACACAGGGCACCAACACACCGGGCACCCACACACCGGGCACCCACACACCGGGCACCTACACACCGGGCACCAACACACCGGGCACCAACACACCGGGCACCTACACACCGGGCACCTACACACCGGGCACCCACACACCGGGCACCTACACACCGGGCACCCACACACCGGGCACCTACACACCGGGCACCAACACACCGGGCACCAACACACCGGGCACCTACACACCGGGCACCTACACACCGGGCACCAACACACAGGGCACCAACACACCGGGCACCCACACACCGGGCACCCACACACCGGGCACCAACACACCGGGCCCCCACACACCGGGCACCCACACACCGGGCACCCACACACAGGGCACCTACACACCGAGCAGCCACACACCGGGAACCCACACACCGGGCACCAACACACCGGGCACCAACACACAGGGCACCTACACACCGGGCACCCACACACCGGGCACCAACACACAGGGCACCTACACACCGGGCACCCACACACCGGGCACCAACACACAGGGTACCTACACACAGGGCACCTACACACCGGGCACTCACACACCGGGCACCCACACACCGGGCCCCCACACACCGGGCCCCCACACACCGGGCACCCACACACCGGGCACCCACACACCGGGCACCTACACACCGGGCACCCACACACAGGGCACCTACACACCGGGCACCCACACATCGGGCACCCACACATCGGGCACCCACACATCGGGCACCAACACGCAGGGCACCTACACACCGGGAACCAACACACAGGGCACCCACACACCGGGCACCCACACACCGGGCACCCACACACCGGGCACCCACACACCAGGCACCAACACACAGGGCACCCACACACCGGGCACCCACACACCGGGCACCCACACACCGGGCACCCACACACCGGGCACCCACACACCGGGCACCCACACACCGGGCACCAACACACCGGGCACCCACACACAGGCACCAATACACAGGGCACCAACACACCGGGCACCAACACACCGGGCACCAACACACCGGGCACCAACACACCGGGCACCCACACACCGGGCACCAACACACCGGGCACCAACACACCGGGCAACAACACACCGGGCACCAACACACCGGGCACCAACACACCGGGCACCAACACACCGGGCACCAACACACCGGGCACCAACACACCGGGCACCAACACCCCGAGCATCAACACAACCGGCACCCACACACCGGGCACTAACACACCGGGCACCCACACACCGGGCACCAACACACCGGGCATCAACACACCGGGCACCAACACACCGGGCACCAACACACCGGGCACCAACACACCGGGCACCAACACACCGGGCACCAACACACCGGGCACCAACACACCGGGCACCAACACACCGGGCACCTACACACCGGGCACCAACACACCGGGCATCAACACAACCGGGCATCAACACAACCGGGCATCAACACAACCGGCATCCACACACCGGGCACCAACACACCGGGCACCCACACACCGGGCACCTACACACCCGGCACCAACACACCCGGCACCTACACACCGGGCACCCACACACCGGGCACCAACACACCGGGCACCCACACACAGGGCACCAACACACCGGGCACCAACACACCGGGCACCAACACACCGGGCATCAACACAACCGGGCATCAACACAACCGGGCATCAACACAGCCGGCATCCACACACCGGGCACCAACACACCGGGCACCCACACACCGGGCACCTACACACCCGGCACCTACACACCGGGCACCCACACAGACCGGGCACCCACACACCGGGCACCCACACACCGGGCACCCACACACCGGGCACCTTCACACCGGGCACCTTCACACCGGGCACCTACACACCAGGCACCTACACACCGGGCACCTACACACCGGGCACCTACACACCGGGCATCTACACACCGGGCACCTACACACCGGGCATCTACACACCGGGCACCCACATACAGGGCACCAACACACCGAACACCAACACACCGGGCACCCACACACCGGGCACCCACACACCGGGCACCTACACACCGGGCACCTACACACCGGGCATCTACACACCGGGCACCCACACACCGGGCACCCACACACCGGGCACCAACACACCGGGCACCAACACACCGGGCACCCACACACCGGGCACCCACACACCGGGCACCTACACACCGGGCACCTACACACCGGGCACCTACACACCGGGCACCTACACACCGGGCACCTACACACAGGGCACCTACATACTACCTATATAAATATTGATTCAATTTTTAAAAAAGATTAGGCAGTGTTACAACTGCGGCAGTGTTACAACTGGTGGTGGCAGTGTTACAACTCGCGGCAGTGGTACAACTGGTGGTGGCAGTGTTACAACTGGTGGTGGCAGTGTTACAACTGGTGGTGGCAGTGTTACAACTGGTGGTGGCAGTGTTACAACTGGTGGTGGCAGTGTTACAACTGGTGGTGGCAGTGTTACAACTGGTGGTGGCAGTGTTACAACTGGTGGTGGCAGTGTTACAACTGGTGGTGGCAGTGTTACAACTGGTGGTGGCAGTGTTACAACTGGTGGTGGCAGTGTTACAACTGGTGGTGGCAGTGTTACAACTGGTGGTGGCAGTGTTACAACTGGTGGTGGCAGTGTTACAACTGGTGGTGGCAGTGTTACAACTGGTGGTGGCATTGTTACAACTGGTGGCGGCAGTGTTACAACTGGTGGTGGCAGTGTTACAACTCGCGGCAGTGTTACAACTCGCGGCAGTGTTACAACTGGTGGTGGCAGTGTTACAACTGGTGGTGGCAGTGTTACAACTGGTGGTGGCAGTGTTACAACTGGTGGTGGCAGTGTTACAACTGGTGGTGGCAGTGTTACAACTGGTGGTGGCAGTGTTACATCTGTTGGTGGCAGTGTTACAACTGCGGCAGTGTTACAACTGCGGCAGTGTTACAACTGGTGGTGGCAGTGTTACAACTGGTGGTGGCAGTGGTACAACTGGTGGTGGCAGTGTTACAACTGGTAATGGCAGTGTTACAACTGCGGCAGTTTTACAACTGCGGCAGTGTTACAACTGGTGGTGGCAGCGTTACAACTGGTGGTGGCAGCGTTACAACTGGTGGTTGCAGCCTTACAACTGGAGGTGGCAGCGTTACAACTGGTGGTGGCAGCATTACAACTGGTGGTGGCAGCGTTACAACTGGTGGTGGCAGCGTTACAACTGGTGGTGGCAGCGTTACAACTGGTGGTGGCAGCGTTACAACTGGTGGTGTCAGTGTTACAACTTGTGGCAGTGTTACAACTGGTGTCGGCAGTGTTACAACTGGTGGTGGCAGCGTTACAACTGGTGGTGGCAGCGTTACAACTGGTGGTGGCAGTGTTACAACTGGTGGTGGCAGCGTTACAACTGGTGGTGGCAGTGTTACAACTGGTGGTGGCAGTGTTACTACTGGTGTCGGCAATGTTACAACTGGTGGTGGCAGCGTTACAACTGGTGGTGGCAGCGTTACAACTGGTGGTGTCAGCGTTACAACTGGTGGTGTCAGCGTTACAACTGGTGTCGGCAGTGTTACAACTGGTGGTGTCAGCGTTACAACTGGTGGTGTCAGCGTTACAACTGGTGGTGTCAGCGTTACAACTGGTGGTGGCAGCGTTACAACTGGTGGTGGCAGTGTTACAACTGGTGGTGGCAGCGTTACAACTGGTGGTGGCAGTGTTACAACTGGTGGTGGCAGTGTTACAACTGGTGGTGGCAGTGTTACAACTGGTGGTGGCAGTGTTACAACTGGTGGTGGCATTGTTACAACTGGTGGCGGCAGTGTTACAACTGGTGGTGGCAGTGTTACAACTCGCGGCAGTGTTACAACTCGCGGCAGTGTTACAACTGGTGGTGGCAGTGTTACAACTGGTGGTGGCAGTGTTACAACTGGTGGTGGCAGTGTTACAACTGGTGGTGGCAGTGTTACAACTGGTGGTGGCAGTGTTACAACTGGTGGTGGCAGTGTTACAACTGTTGGTGGCAGTGTTACAACTGCGGCAGTGTTACAACTGCGGCAGTGTTACAACTGGTGGTGGCAGTGTTACAACTGGTGGTGGCAGTGTTACAACTGGTGGTGGCAGTGGTACAACTGGTGGTGGCAGTGTTACAAGTGGTAATGGCAGTGTTACAACTGCGGCAGTTTTACAACTGCGGCAGTGTTACAACTGGTGGTGGCAGCGTTACAACTGGTGGTGGCAGCGTTACAACTGGTGGTTGCAGCCTTACAACTGGAGGTGGCAGCGTTACAACTGGTGGTGGCAGCGTTACAACTGGTGGTGGCAGCGTTACAACTGGTGGTGGCAGCGTTACAACTGGTGGTGGCAGCGTTACAACTGGTGGTGTCAGTGTTACAACTTGTGGCAGTGTTACAACTGGTGTCGGCAGTGTTACAACTGGTGGTGGCAGCGTTACAACTGGTGGTGGCAGCGTTACAACTGGTGGTGGCAGTGTTACAACTGGTGGTGGCAGCGTTACAACTGGTGGTGGCAGTGTTACAACTGGTGGTGGCAGTGTTACTACTGGTGTCGGCAATGTTACAACTGGTGGTGGCAGCGTTACAACTGGTGGTGTCAGCGTTACAACTGGTGGTGTCAGCGTTACAACTGGTGTCGGCAGTGTTACAACTGGTGTCGGCAGTGTTACAACTGGTGTCGGCAGTGTTACAACTGGTGTCGGCAGTGTTACAACTGGTGGTGTCAGCGTTACAACTGGTGGTGGCAGCGTTACAACTGGTGGTGGCAGCGTTACAACTGGTGGTGGCAGTGTTACAACTGGTGGTGGCAGCGTTACAACTGGTGGTGGCAGTGTTACAACTGGTGGTGGCAGTGTTACAACTGGTGTCGGCAATGTTACAACTGGTGGTGGCAGCGTTACAACTGGTGGTGGCAGCGTTACAACTGGTAGTGGCAGTGTTACAACTGGTGGTGGCAGTGTTATAACTGGTGGTGGCAGTGTTACAACTGGTGGTGGCAGTGTTACATCTGTAACAACTCACATCATCTTTTGCTGCGTTGAAGCTACGAATTATAAATAGATTTATATTCCCATCTCGTCGAGACGAGACCGAGAAACTCTGGGTAAATCTATGCAAATTCCAGAAGGAGCTTCTGAATAAAGATTATACATCTTTTACGCTCGGAATAGGATTTTTGTAGGCTTACTTCAGAGGGGGGAGGGTATTTAGGCCTACTCCAGAGAGGGGGAGCTTATCTAGGCCTACTCCAGAGAGGGGAGGGTATCTAGGCCTACTTCAGAGGGGGGGAGGGTATCTAGGCCTATTCCAGAGGGGGGAGGGTATCTAGGCCTACTTCAGAGAGGCGAGGGTATCTAGGCCGACTCCAGAGAGGGGAGGGTATCTAGGCCTACTCCAGGGGGAGGGTATCTAGGCCTACTTCAGAGAGGGGAGGGTATTTAGGCCTACTCCAGAGAGGGGAGGGTATCTAGGCCTACTCCAGGGGGAGGGTATCTAGGCCTACTTCAGAGAGGGGAGGGTATCTAGGCCTACTCCAGAGGAGGAGGGTATCTAGGCCTACTCCAGAGGGGGAGGGTATCTAGGCCTACTCCAGAGGGGGGAGGGTATCTAGGCCTACTCCAGAGAGGGGAAGGGTATCTAGGCCTACTCCAGAGGGGGGAGGGTATCTAGGCCTACTCCAGAGGGGGGAGGGTATCTATGCCTACTCCAGAGGGGGGAGGGTATCTATGCCTACTCCAGAGGGGGGAGGGTATCCAGGCCTACTCCAAAGGGGGGAGGGTATCTAGGCCTACTCCAGAGGGGGGGAGGGTATCTAGGCCTACTCCAGAGGGGGAGGGTATCTAGGCCTACTCCAGAGGGGGGAGGGTATCTAGGCCTACTCCAGAGGGGGGAGGGTATCTATGCCTACTCCAGAGGGGGGAGGGTATAGAATAAGCCTATCATAGTCCGCGAGTTGCGACACTCAGTTTTCCTCTGGCTGTGGCAGTGTGAGGTTGTGTCGCTACGTCGCTCCAGTGACCAGACCGCAGTCTCTCTCTATTGTTTCACATACATCCCTTGTTGTTGAGCCATGCTAGTCAAACCAAGTGTAAAATATGTCAGAAATTTACACGTGTTGTGGGAAATTAACTTCACGTGTCCATATGAACGTTTTTTGAGAAAATGCTTAGGCAGCGGATCTGTGAGAGATAGTCGGATTTTCCGAGGGGAAATTTTCGGATGATAGGCCCACGTTGTGAGTGTGCGTTTGTGTGCATTTGTGTGCGTGTGTAAGTGTGGGTGTGTATGTGTGAGAGTGGGTGTGTCTGGTTGTGAATGTGTGTGTACATGTGTGCACTTGTGTTTTGAGTGCGAGAATATGTATGGGTGTGTGCATTTATGAGTGCATGTGTGTGTTTTGTGGATGAGGGTATGTGTGTGAGTGAAACAGTTTTATCATGTGTGTGTTTCTGTCAATTTTATTCGCAAGAAGAAAACAACATCTTTGAGTATGCGTCAGTTTACAATGCTTTGTCAATTGTGTAGTTTGTGTGCTGTATTCCGTGGTGGTTTGGTCGAAAAAGGGCGGGGCAAATCGAGCCATGTTCCTCTCAGAGCATGATTCTTTTACTGAATGAAGTACATATTAAAATATATATAGAAAATGGTATAACATAGAATGCATACCGATAATACACATGGGAAATACAAATAGAATATACACATAGAAAATATATGTAGAAATACATGTAGAAAAACATATCGAAAATACGCGTAGAAAAACAAAAAAAATACCCTTAGAAAAAACGTTAAAAATACAGCAGCGGAAAATACTTATAAAGAATACGTATAAGAAACACATGTAGAAAATATATACAGAATATATACACTACCAGAATACGAGGTGGAATCACTTAATAACTTTTCATACAAGAAATTAACGTTAATAATAATCTATCTGTCGAACATTTAACTACGTTTGTATGTATCATGCATGTCTTGTGTGAATTCTTGTTCTGAATATGTTCATTGGGAGTTTCAATTCTAAATATCATAACTTTGAAATTTAATTCTGAAAATACTAATTATGAATAATAATTCTGAAAATAATTGATGGTAAAGAAAGTTGTGGTTCATGGAGGAATGGAGCAGGAATGAAGCAGGAATCGGAATGGAATAGAAATCGGAATGGAATAGAAATCGGAATGGAATATGCGTGGAATAGGAATGTTATAAAATTGGAATAGATAAAGAACAGGAATAGAATGGAAATAGAAAACCTAAACAAATAAAAAATACTAACTAGAATGCAGGATACGCGCTACAGGACAAATGATAAATAATATGGTATAAAATTATATACATAATTTAAAACATAGCGCATAGAGTATAAAATATAGTGCATAACGTATAAGATTGAACGTTATTGAATAGGGAATAATAAAATGAAATATTAAATTAGAACATGGAAAAATATTGGAAGAAAATAGATCAAAACAAAGAAATTAAAGTAGGAAGAATTAAAAAAACTTACCTTCAAGGAAAAATTAAAACTAGAACAAAATTATACATATTAAAATGAAAATAGTAAAATAAAAAATAAACTAACATATGAAAAATTTTGAAAACTTGAAGAAATTATACATATTAAAATTAAAAGAATAATTGAATTAAAAATTACCAAGCCCTAAAAAAATGAAAAATAGAAGAAAGTTGAAATATCAAAATAGATAAGAATACGTTACATTAATGAGCAAAGAGAGACGTTTTCGAGCTGCTCTTCGACGTCACATGCCAGTCACGCACAGGCCTCAACGTGGCAGTTGGACAGAGCGAACTTTTGATGCAACGTAATTTGTATTGATGCGACGAGAAGCTTTTGTGCAACTTAAACGTCATTTAAGAAAAAATGTTTAGGAAGGAAATGTTCCAAGAAGGAAATGTTCCAAGAAGTTCGTGTGAGGGAGAAAATGTTTAAGAAGGAAATTTTCCAAGAAGTTCGTGTGAGGGAGAAAATGTTTAAGAAAGAAATGTTCCAAGAAGTTCGTGTGAGGGAGAAAATGTTTAAGAAGGAAATGTTCCAAGAAGTTCGTGTGAGGGAGAAAATGTTTAAGAAAGAAATGTTCCAAGAAGTTCGTGTGAGGGAGAAAATGTTTAAGAAGGAAATGTTCCAAGAAGTTCGTGTGAGGGAGAAAATGTTTAAGAAAGAAATGTTCCAAGAAGTTCGTGTGAGGGAGAAAATGTTTAAGAAGGAAATGTTCCAAGAAGTTCGTGTGAGGGAGAAAATGTTTAAGAAAGAAATGTTCCAAGAATTTCGTGTGAGGGAGAAAATGTTTAAGAAGGAAATGTTCCAAGAAGTTCGTGTGAGGGAGAAAATGTTTTACGAAAAAAATGTCTATGAAGAAAATATATAAAGAAAAAAGTTTGTGTAGAAGTGACAATGTTTTACAAGATACCAGAAATGCAAACGTGCCCTGAATATACGATTACGTAAATCCATTAAAACAGCAAAAGTAATAATGTATTGATAACTGTCAGTGTCTTGACACTGAGGGAAAGGGGTGACACAGAAAGACAGGGGTGACACTGAGGGAAAGGGATGACACTGAGGGAATTTCAGAGGTACATTTTTCAAATATAAGGGTAGACTGAATAAAAATCAGACATACAAAAAAAGGTCAACCAAAATAGACCTACCAAAATACTCCCACAAAAAATAGACCTACCAAAAGAGATGTGTAAAATAGCAACGTGTTCAATGAGCGCTAGAACAATTCAGTGTGAGAACACTGCACCATCGCCACACTGTTCAGTACACTGAAATGGCCGCGGCCGCTCTATGGAAATTATTGCTTAATCAGCGAAGTGGTCCGGCCGTGGCTTCTGTGGTGGTGAGTGGTGGTGGTGGTGAGTGGTGGTGGTTGGTGAGTGGTGGTGGTTGGTGAGTGGTGGTGGTTGGTGAGTGGTGGTGGTTGGTGAGTGGTGGTGGTTGGTGAGTGGTGGTGGTTGGTGAGTGGTGGTGGTTGGTGAGTGGTGGTGGTTGGTGAGTGGTGGTGGTTGGTGAGTGGTGGTGGTTGGTGAGTTGTGGTGGTTGGTGAGTGGTGGTGGTTGGTGAGTGGTGGTGGTTGGTGAGTGGTGGTGGTTGGTGAGGTGGTGGTGGTTGGTGAGTGGTGGTGGTTGGTGAGGTGGTGGTGGTTGGTGAGTGGTGGTGGCTGGTGAGTGGTGGTGGTTGGTGAGGTGGTGGTGGTTGGTGAGGTGGTGGAGGTTGGTGAGTGGTGGTGGTTGGTGAGTGGTGGTGGTGTAGTGAGTGGTGGTGGTGTAGTGAGTGGTGGTGGTGTAGTGAGTGGTGGTGGTTGGTGAGTGGTGGGGTTGGTGAGTGGTGGTGGTGGTTGGTGAGGTGGTGGTGATTGGTAAGGTGGTGGTGGTTAGCAAGGCGGTGGTGGTTGGCAAGGAGGTGGTGGTGGTTGGTGGTGGTGGTTGTTACTGGTGGTGGTTGATGAGGTGAGTGATGGTTGGCGAGGTGGTGGTTGGTGAGGCGAGTGGTGGTAGGTGAGGTGAGTGGTTATTGAATGGTGGTTGGTGAGGTGGTGGTTGGTGAGGTGGTGGTTGGTGAGGGGGTGGTTGGTGAGGTGGTGGTTGGTGAGGGGGTGGTTGGTGAGGTGATAGTAGTATAGTAAGGGGAGTGGTGACTATCTTCAGTGTAGTAAGGTACTCGGCACCGTCTACCATGAAATTTCAATGCAAAATATACAAAGTTCTAAAAAATTGGTCTTGAAAAAAGTTAACACCAACCGCAATTATTTACTATTCAGTCCAGCGCTTGAAATTTTGTATAAAATATTCATCGAACTTGAAACTACGGTGAGTGTTAAGAAAAATGTTTTTCATGTTATTTGCCTCACATACACAAAATGAAATGAAGTTGTTTACTCAGCTTTAGATGGAATTCATCTCGCTAAGTATCCTGGTGTTACCTTCCGATGTTTTTATCTCGAACATTCAAGGAAAAATGTAGCTATTGATTTGGTGTCTTATACACGTGAGAGCCTTGTTTTATATATAAATTAACATTTTACACATTATTTGTACATGTATACTGCATGAAGCATAGAATACAAGTGTTGCAGAGAAATATAAGTACCTTCTGATTTTTTACATTGATTTTATCCACTACATATGAAACGTTCCTTGCGCTAAATCTGTTTACAGCGTGTGGGTTACTGTCCTGTTTACAGCGTGTGGGTTACTGTCCTGTTTACAGCGTGTGGGTTACTGTCTTGTTTACAGCGTGTGGGTTACTGTCTTGTTTACAGCGTGTGGGTTACTGTCTTGTTTACAGCGTGTGGGTTACTGTCTTGTTTACAGCGTGTGGGTTACTGTCCTGTTTACAGCGTGTGGGTTACTGTCCTGTTTACAGCGTGTGGGTTACTCTTCTGTTTACAGCGTGTGGGTTACTCTTCTGTTTACAGCGTGTGGGTTACTGTCTTGTTTACAGCGTGTGGGTTACTGTCCTGTTTACAGCGTGTGGGTTACTGTCCTGTTTACAGCGTGTGGGTTACTGCCTTGTTTACAGCGTGTGGGTTGCTGCCTTGTTTACAGCGTGTGGGTTACTGTCCTGTTTACAGCGTGTGGGTTACTGTCCTGTTTACAGCGTGTGGGTTACTGTCTTGTTTACAGCGTGTGGGTTACTGTCCTGTTTACAGCGTGTGGGTTACTCTTCTGTTTACAGCGTGTGGGTTACTGTCCTGTTTACAGCGTGTGGGTTACTGTCTTGTTTACAGCGTGTGGGTTACTGTCCTGTTTACAGCGTGTGGGTTACTGCCTTGTTTACAGCGTGTGGGTTACTGTCTTGTTTCCAGCGTGTGGGTTACTGTCCTGTTTACAGCGTGTGGGTTACTGTCTTGTTTACAGCGTGTGGGTTACTCTCCTGTTTACCGCGTGTGGGTTACTGTCTTGTTTCCAGCGTGTGGGTTACTGTCCTGTTTACAGCGTGTGGGTTACTGTCTTGTTTACAGCGTGTGGGTTACTCTCCTGTTTACCGCGTGTGGGTTACTGTCTTGTTTCCAGCGTGTGGGTTACTCTCCTGTTTACCGCGTGTGGGTTACTGTCTTGTTTACAGCGTGTGGGTTACTGTCCTGTTTACAGCGTGTGGGTTACTGTCTTGTTTCCAGCGTGTGGGTTACTGTCTTGTTTCCAGCGTGTGGGTTACTGTCTTGTTTACAGCGTGTGGGTTACTCTCCTGTTTACCGCGTGTGGGTTACTGTCTTGTTTCCAGCGTGTGGGTTACTGTCTTGTTTACAGCGTGTGGGTTACTGTCCTGTTTACCGCGTGTGGGTTACTGTCTTGTTTCCAGCGTGTGGGTTACTGTCTTGTTTACAGCGTGTGGGTTACTCTCCTGTTTACCGCGTGTGGGTTACTGTCTTGTTTCCAGCGTGTGGGTTACTCTCCTGTTTACCGCGTGTGGGTTACTGTCTTGTTTACAGCGTGTGGGTTACTGTCCTGTTTACAGCGTGTGGGTTACTGTCCTGTTTACAGCGTGTGGGTTACTGTCTTGTTTACAGCGTGTGGGTTACTGTCCTGTTTACCGCGTGTGGGTTACTGTCTTGTTTCCAGCGTGTGGGTTACTGTCTTGTTTACAGCGTGTGGGTTACTCTCCTGTTTACCGCGTGTGGGTTACTGTCTTGTTTACAGCGTGTGGGTTACTGTCTTGTTTACAGCGTGTGGGTTACTGTCCTGTTTACAGCGTGTGGGTTACTGTCTTGTTTCCAGCGTGTGGGTTACTGTCCTGTTTACAGCGTGTGGGTTACTGTCCTGTTTACAGCGTGTGGGTTACTGTCTTGTTTCCAGCGTGTGGGTTACTGTCCTGTTTACAGCGTGTGGGTTACTGTCTTGTTTACAGCGTGTGGGTTACTGTCTTGTTTACAGCGTGTGGGTTACTCTCCTGTTTACAGCGTGTGGGTTACTCTCCTGTTTACAGCGTGTGGGTTACTCCCCTGTTTACAGCGTGTGGGTTACTCTCCTGTTTACAGCGTGTGGGCTACTCTCCTGTTTACAGCGTGTGGGTTACTCTCCTGTTTACAGCGTGTGGGTTACTCTCCTGTTTACAGCATGTGGGTTACTCTCCTGTTTACAGCGTGTGGGTGTCTCTCCTGTTTACAGCGTGTGGGTTACTCTCCTGTTTACAGCATGTGGGTTACTCTCCTGTTTACAGCGTGTGGGTGTCTCTCCTGTTTACAGCGTGTGGGTTACTCTCCTGTTTACAGCGTGTGGGTTACTCTCCTGTTTACAGCGGGTAAGTGACATTCATTTTATAACATAAATTTAGTCGGAATGTGCACCCTATAAATAGATCTGTCTATAAAGCATAAATGGACTTATTTAATTTATTAAATGCATGTGAATGCATGGGTACAAGAAATGTGACTACCTAGAAGCAAGTTTTTTTTGTAGCTTATGGGACTTCACTTCTTCGACCTGTTATGAGCGAAAAGGCTGAAAACGAATACAGAGAACGCGCGACTACACATCTTTCCCTTGGAAGCCCTGATTCGTATAAATTCGATAGTTGTTACACCCTCCCCCGAGGAGTAGAAGCGAAAGGCTTGAGAACGAACCCTTTATGCAATAGTTTTACCCCCCGAGGGGTAGAAGCGAAAGGGTTGAGAACGAACCCTTTATGCAATAGTTGTACACCCCCGAGGGGTAGAAGCGAAAGGGTTGAGAACGAACCCTCTATACAATAGTTGTCTCCCCTCGAGGGGTAGAATTGAAAGGGTTAAGAACGAACACTTTACACAATAGGTGTACCTCCTCGAGGGGTAGAAGTGAAAGGGTCAAGAACGAATAAATTTAGAGTTTCGTACACTGCTAACGCGCAGCCAGTGTTTTTAGCCCGCGAATTATAGAGGAATTATCTAATTCCTCAAATCAGAGCCGTCTCCTTTCATGAGGGCCTCACAAAGAAGCTTATCGCCAAGCCACTAAACTTCGCCTTTAAAAATGCAACGCAAAACCGTCCGGTGTCTTTACCACGTTCTCTGCGTTTCCGCGGTTGTTAACGGTTGGTTTGGTAAGCATCATGTAGCAGAATAGGGGAATCGACTTTACTGCTCGAATACATTTTCATATTTCCTAAGAAATATGAAAAATGCAATTGCGCGCTACATTTAACCTGGTATGATAAGTTATTTGTTAAAGAAGTCACGAGGCAGATGAAATATCATTTTAGCTTTCCTAAGAAGTATGAAAAATGCAACTCTACGCGACGTTTGTCCTGGTATGATAACATTTATTTGTTAAAGAAGTCGCGAGGCAGATGAAATGTCTATCCCGGTACGAGAATGAGCAATTCACCGACTGGTACACATCTGGCCCAACACGCGAGGAACGTCTTAACTCGTTGCTTGTGATACAACCCGTTGATGGGTTGAACAATTTTAACAACCTTTTAGAATTAATAGTATTCAATGGACCCAGTCAATGTTTGGGATTCATAAAATTGTTATCGACTTATCACTTTAAATTTGAGTGGAATATTGAACTTCAGTTCAACCCATCGCAGTCGACACGTTAAAACTTCTCCGCTGGAGCCCACATAACAGTTCAGAAACAGTGTTACTTTGAGCTAAACTCTACGGGTTCTCCAATCCGCTTTTCAGCCGCTAAACAATTATCCAAGCCATGCAATTTTGGCGTGAAAGTTACAGGTGTAGCTAGATAATTGCGTATCTTGAGATTTCGACTTTGATTACTGTAATCTCGAACTCCAAGGCTCGAAAGGTTTCTTTTTCGAGTGCGACTTGGACTCTGCAGTGCTTAATTATTTCTGCATGAAGGGGATAAGCTGCAGTGATTTCTTAACGCTTTGACCGTGTCGTGTGCCACTGTTGGTCACGGAGGGGATTTTCAATATGCTGCTGACCGACCAGTAGTTACAAACTCTATTTCATTAATAATGTAAAAAAATTAAATGAAGGGATGATCCAGTTATTCTTTCCTATTTTCCAAATTTCTGACTACAATTGACTTTAAATTTGAGTTCAATATTGAACTTCAGTTAAACCGATTGCTGTCACAGTGTTAAAGTAACTTAAATTCTTCCAAAGTCATACATAACTTCGGCTTCACCAAGACTAATCTGCTACGGTCTCGCCAATTCTGTGAACCGATTATCTAATTTTAAAACCGAAGCTCGCTTCTTACATTGGTTTAACGAGTCGACTTGGATAATGACGATTCCTTCTGAACTTCTAACTCCGACTCCCGTCGATTTAGAGATTATGATCCGACATCTGTATAGATTTGGGCGTTTATTTCCAGTTGCAAGAATTAGATTTATTTTTGAAACCTTTAGTTTTAGTCTAAAGTCTCGAACTACAAGGTTGGGTTTTACAAAAATCTTCGTTTTTACGGCGCTGAGTCTTACAAAAAATCTTCGATTTTACGACGCTGAGTTTCACAAAAAAATCTTCTACGACGCTGAGTTTTCCAAAAATTCTTTTACGACGCTGAGTTTTCCAAAAAAATCTTTTACGACGCTGAGCTTTAAAAAATCTTAGCTTCAGCAAGGTTTTGTTTTACAAAAATAAATTGTCTTGCAATGTCGAGTAATACAAAAACGAACGAGTTAAAAAAACACAAGATGGTTCAGAAAATCTTTCTTTTCAAACATTCAACTTGAGTTTCATGATTACAACCACGCCCCCTAAATTAACACAAAGAGTTTAACCCTCCCTAACAGCAACAAAAACGGTGTACAAAGAGAGGACGGATGAAGGCATAGTATGGAGTCAAGGGAACGCGGAATCTATGCTTAAGGTGCATTCCCACATACGATCCCAGTGCATAGAAACAGTGAATCAGGAAGTAAGTTCAAGCAGAAAAATTAAATTGAAAAAAATTAATAAGAACTGAGAAACAGGACAGGAGTGTACAGAAAAAAAAGATGCTCCATAACAAAACAAAAAACATATATGTTGCAACAAATGAGAAGGTTTACCCAATTTTCAGTTAGGGATCTTACATTTATCAGTCTTTCAGTAGATTTTTAAAATTCCGTCCTATCTTGAAATCTACACTCGTTTCACGATACTCAAATTAGCGCAGCGAACATTAAACCAACAGTCAAATTATATAAAATTAGTCAAATTATCACAGCGACCATTAATCAAACAGTCAAGTAAGATAAATTCGCAGAACGGCGGTTCGTCAAATAGAACGCGGATGAATTAAACAAAATGTCTTTTTCTCATGCCAAAATTTGGCCACTGCTCATCACACTGCACATGATGACGAGGTTAGCTCTCACAGATCGCACGTTGCCGCGCTAATTGTAAAATCAATAAACGTCCGCACCGGCGTGAACCGAACGCCGAGTGTAGAGTGGGAGACATGGTAGGTCTAGTTTCGGTTTGCCAGTTGAAGAGTTTTGTTACGTTTCGGTTTGCCAGTTGAAGAGTTTTGTTACGTTTCGGTTTGCCAGTTGAAGAGTTTTGTTACGTTTCGGTTGCCAGTTCAGTTGTCTTACTTCGATTGCCGGTTGATGAGTTTTGTTACATTTCGGTTTGCCAGTTGAAGAGTTGTTACGTTTCGGTCGCCAGTTTAGTTTTGTTATTTCTGTCGCCAGTTGAAGGGCTAGGTAACGTTTCGGTTGCCAGTTGAGATAAGTAACAGTTTGGTTACAAAATTAGGTTAGCGCTCTCGTTTCGGTTCCGAGTTGAATTTGTTGTTTATTACATAGATATGTCCCAAACTGGAATGTTTTATTTTTAAATTGATTTGAAATAGTGGAATTGTCATCATTTTAAATCAATTCTCTCAGAAAAAAGTGATTCGAGTGTAATCGTTTTTTGTGCCCATTTCTCCACAATAATAGAACCGCCTTGGTTTTTGGTTGCGTTTCGGTTGCCAGTTGAGGAGTTTGAAAGTTCATCCACAGCAGTTGAATGATTAATGAAGTCAGTTTTCGAGAGAGATTAGTTTATAGGTTAGTTTAAGCCTCCCTAACCGCTACAAAAAAAAGCGTATCGAAGAGAGGAAGGAGGAAGGCACCATTTAGTATGGATATTAGGGAATGCGGAATCTATGCAGAAGGGGCATAGAAACAGTAAGTTGGGAAAGAAGTTCATGAAACAAGATATAAGTTGAAGAAGAAAGTAGTAGGTCCTGAAAAACAGGACAGCAGTGAACCGAAAAAAGATGGTCCGTAACAAAACAAAAACCTATTTTATTACAACAAAAGGAAGCCTACCTAACCTTTAGCTCAGGCCCTCACATTGTCGCCCTGGGAGCGCTAATTCCCATAGATACAATACCTGTATCGCCTTGAGGGGGAAAACAGAAAAAAACTATTCTATTCCAACAAAAAGGATAGCCTCGTAAACTTCCAGCTCGGGACCTCACTTCTACCCCCAGGGTGTGCTAATTCCCGTAGATGCAATAGTGTACACAGAGGACAAATATTTTGAATCCTTTTGTCATTGAGTCAAGGTACTTAGTGTGGTACCAACACTATGACTGCGGCTAGTAAAATTGAAGTTCAATATTCAATTAAAATTGAAAGTCAATTGTAGTAAATAATGATGAAAATAGCTAACATTAACTGGATCGTTTCTTCATTTAGTTTTGATTAAGTATTTATGGAAATTGAGTTCGTGACTACTGGTCCGTCAGCAACATTGTGAAAATTTCTTCCTTGTACCACCGGTGGCTCACGTCGCTGTCAAAGTGTTAAGGAATCAGACTTCAGTCTCATGTTGTCGGATCATAAAGTAATAAATAAAAATATAGGCCCATGTGAGTACACCTACACAAAAATGCAGTTTTAACAGAAAGGTGATTGAGATGAATTATCTAAATTATCAATTATCTAATTAAAATGAATAGGATAAATTATCAGTGCTGTTGCTCCCGCCATCTTTTATTTAGAAATTATAAAGATTGATAGATTATTAGTTAGTGTAAGCCTCCCTATCCTCAACAAATGAGATCCAAAGAGAGGAAGGAAGAAGGCACCATTTAGGATGGAGTTAAGGGAACGCAGAATCTATGCAGAAAGGGCATAGAAACAGTAAGATGAGAAAGAAGTTCATGAAACAAGAAAAAAAATTGAAGAACAAAGTAGTAGGTGCAGAAAAACAGGACAACGGTGACCCGAAAAAAAGATACTCCTAACAAAACAAAAACGTATTCTGTTCAAACAAAAAGAAGTCCTACCTAACCTTTAGCTTGGGCCCTCACATATTCCACCTAGGCGCGCTAATTCCCACAGATCCAATAGTTGTATCCCCCTGAGGGGAATCTTCTAATGATATTGAGTTAATTTAACATATCTTAATTCGACGTAAATGCGACACATGCTAATTTAATGCACGTTAATGGCGAAATAGGGAACACAATTGCAACGTTTCACTCATTTTAAAATGTTCTTCAGTCAAGTTTAATTTGCTTGTTTGTTGAATGTTTTCAGTGCTACTGGAGTTTGATTTACGGCAGTAGGGTCGTAACTTGCCCTACGACTTACGATTGTTGGGTTGCAACTTTAGTTGCGACTGCAAGTTTACGACTACACTTACGACTGCAAGTGTACGACTTCACTTACGACTGCAAGTGTACGACTTCACTTACGACTGCAAGTGTACGACTTCACTTACGACTGCAAGTGTACGACTTCACTTACGACTGCAAGTTTACGACTTCACTTACGACTGCAAGTTTACGACTTCACTTACGACTGCAAGTTTACGACTTCACTTACGACTGTAAGTTTACGACTTCACTTACGACTGCAAGTTTACGACTTCACTTACGACTGCAAGTTTACGACTTCA
The DNA here is from genome assembly GCA_030386875.1 of Morinoia aosen. Taxonomy (NCBI): domain Eukaryota; kingdom Metazoa; phylum Arthropoda; class Malacostraca; order Amphipoda; family Talitridae; genus Morinoia; species Morinoia aosen. The sequence goes on from CM059566.1 coordinate 25,872,591, forward strand.
CTTACGACTGCAAGTGTACGACTTCACTTACGACTGTAAGTTTACGACTTCACTTACGACTGCAAGTTTACGACTTCACTTACGACTGCAAGTTTACGACTTCACTTACGACTGTAAGTTTACGACTTCACTTACGACTGTAAGTTTACGACTTCACTTACGACTTCAAGTTTAAGACTTCACTTACGACTGCAAGTTTAAGACTTCACTTACGACTGCAAGTTTACGACTTCACTTACGACTGTAAGTTTACGACTTCACTTACGACTGCAAGTTTACGACTTCACTTACGACTGCAAGTTTACGACTTCACTTACGACTGCAAGTTTAAGACTTCACTTACGACTGTAAGTTTAAGACTTCACTTACGACTGCAAGTTTAAGACTTCACTTACGACTGTAAGTTTACGACTTCACTTACGACTGCAAGTTCAAGACTTCACTTACGACTGCAAGTTTAAGACTTCACTTACGACTGCAAGTTTAAGACTTCACTTACGACTGCAAGTTTAAGACTTCACTTACGACTGCAAGTTTAAGACTTCACTTACGACTGCAAGTTTACGACTTCACTTACGACTGCAAGTTTAAGACTTCACTTACGACTGCAAGTTTAAGACTTCACTTACGACTGCAGGTTTACGACTTCACTTACGACTGCAAGTTTAAGACTTCACTTACGACTGCAAGTTTAAGACTTCACTTACGACTGCAAGTTTAAGACTTCACTTACGAATGCAAGTTTACGACTTCACTTACGACTGTAAGTTTACGACTTCACTTACGACTGTAAGTTTAAGACTTCACTTACGAATGCAAGTTTACGACTTCACTTACGACTGCAAGTTTAAGACTTCACTTACGAATGCAAGTTTACGACTTCACTTACGACTGTAAGTTTACGACTTCACTTACGACTGTAAGTTTACGACTTCACTTACGACTGTAAGTTTACGACTTCACTTACGACTGTAAGTTTACGACTTCACTTACGACTGCAAGTTTAAGACTTCACTTACGACTGCAAGTTTAAGACTTCACTTACGACTGCAGGGTCGCAACTTCACTTACGACTGCAATGTCGCAACCCTCTCAGAAATTAATCAACAGCTGCGACGCTGCAGCCGCGCGTCTCACAAGTCGCAATTAAGCAAGCAAACAGCCTGCGCGTAATCTGCGCCCGTCCCAGTTCTTTGTAGCAGAAAATAATTTACTGAAGAAAAACAGAACTGGCTGCGACGTTGTAGCGTTCGGTGCTTCTGATGGAATTACACGCGTGATTGGATGTGCATGAAAGCATCATATGATGAAAAGGATATTTATTTGCGGTAATTCTACGAGTCATGGTTAATTTTGTGCGTAACGTCATGTCAAGTGCAACATTCATAATGTCATGTCAAGTGCAACATGCATAATGTCATGTCAAGTGCAACATGCATAATGTCATGTCAAGTGCAACATGCATAATGTCATGTCAAGTGCAACATGCATAATGTCATGTCAAGTGCAACATGCATAATGGCATGTCAAGTGCAACACGCATAATGTCATGTCAAGTGCAACATGCACAATGTCATGTCAAGTGCAACATGCATAATGTCATGTCAAGTGCAACATGCATAATGTCATGTCAAGTGCAACATGCATAATGTCATGTCAAGTGCAACACGCATAATGTCATGTCAAGTGCAACACGCATAATGTCATGTCAAGTGCAACATGCATAATGGCATGTCAAGTGCAACACGCATAATGTCATGTCAAGTGCAACATGCACAATGTCATGTCAAGTGCAACATGCATAATGTCATGTCAAGTGCAACATGCATAATGTCATGTCAAGTGCAACATGCATAATGTCATGTCAAGTGCAACACGCATAATGTCATGTCAAGTGCAACACGCATAATGTCATGTCAAGTGCAACACGCATGATGTCATGTCACGTGCAACACGCATGATGTCATGTCACGTGCATTATTATTATTATAATTATATAAGAAAGTTTTAGCCTCCCTTAACCACGACAAAGATGTTCCAAGAGAGGAAAGAGGAAGGCACCATTTAGTATGGAGTTGAGGGAACGTGGAATCTATGCACAAGGTGCACAGAAACAGTAAGCTAGGAAAGAAGTTCATGAAACAAGAAAAAAGTTGAAGAAGAAAGTAGTAGGTGGTGAAAAACAGGACAGCAGTGAACCGAAAAAAGATGGTCCGTAACAAAACAAAAACCTATTCTATTCCAACAAAAGGAAGCCTACCTAACTTTTAGCTCAGGCCCTCACATAGTCCCCCTGGGAGCGCTAATTCCCATAGATACAATACTTGTATCCCCCTGAGGGGCATGTCACGTGCAACACGCATAATGTCATGTCAAGTGCAACACGCATTATGTCATGTCAAGTACAACACGCATAATGTCATGTCAAGTGCAACATGCATAATGTCATGTCAAGTACAACACGCATAATGTCATGTCAAGTGCAGCACGCATAATGTCATGTCAAGTGCAACACGCATAATGTCATGTCAAGTGCAACACGCATAATGTCATGTCAAGTGCAACACGCATTATGTCATGTCAAGTGCAACACGCATTATGTCATGTCAAGTACAACACGCATAATGTCATGTCAAGTACAACACGCATAATGTCACGTCAAGTACAACACGCATAATGTCATGCCAAGTACAACACGCATAATGTCATGTTAAGTACAACATGCATAATGTCATGTCAAGTACAACACGCATAATGTCATGTCAAGTACAACACGCATAATGTCATGTCAAGTACAACATGCATAATGTCATGTCAAGTGCAGCACGCATAATGTCATGTCAAGTACAACACGCATAATGTCATGCCAAGTACAACACGCATAATGTCATGTTAAGTACAACATGCATAATGTCATGTCAAGTACAACATGCATAATGTCATGTCAAGTACAACATGCATAATGTCATGTCAAGTTCCATTCATAATGTCATGTCAAGTTCCACTCATAATGTCATGTCAAGTTCCATTCATAATGTTATATTTTTCATGACCGTTTGGTGATGAAGCTTCAGCAATATTTGATTCAATAAGAAAAGAGTAATTTATTTCGATCATAAGAGATGACATGCGCGTGTATATTTTAAATCTTTTTCACAAATCAGGTTGAAAAATTTCCGCAATATCGTGTTTCAGAGTGAAAGTGAAATGACAAAAAAATAGGAAATAACCCAAGGTTAAAAAATTACACTGGCGTAGCGTTTCCATCTGAGAGGGGAGCCCTGGTTTTAAAGTAAAAGTAGGACTACAAAAAATAGGAACTATTCCAAGCTTGAAAAATTACCCCAATTATAAGTCCGATTTTTAGAGTAAAAGTGGATCATAAAAAACCCACGACAAACCCAAGCTTGAAAAATTACCCCAATTTTCAAAGTAAAAGTGGAGCATAAAAAAACCCAAGACTAATCAAAGCTTGAAAAATTACCCCAATACCCCGTTTTCAAATTAAAAGTGATGCATAAAAAAACCCACGACGACCCTAAGCTTAAAAAATTACCACAATACCAAGTTTTCAAAGTAAAAGTGGAGCATAAAAGCCCTGGAATTAACCCAAGCTTGAAAAATTACCCCAATTTTCAAAGTAAAAGTGAAGCATAAAAAAACCCACGACTAACCCAAGCTTGAAAAATTACCCATTTTCAAAGTAAAAGTGAAGCATAAAAAAATTACCCATTTTCAAAGTAAAAGTGAAGCATAAAAAAATTACCCATTTTCAAAGTAAAAGTGAAGCATAAAAAAATTACCCATTTTCAAAGTAAAAGTGAAGCATAAAAAAAACCACGACTAACCCAAGGTTGAAAAATTACCCCAATACCACGTTTCAAAGTAACAGCGGAACATGACAAAACCTACGACGACCCTAAGCTTAAAAAATTACTCCAATACTACTTTACAACGACTACCCCTAACTTGAAAAATTACCCCAATACTACGTTACAACGACTACCCCAAGCTTGAAAAATTACCCCAATACGCCGTTACATTTGAACAGAGCCGTCGCAGAGGCCCAAGCTATTCGTAGAGCGACTGAGCGAAAGCATTTCTTTGTTCTTCCTTGGAACGTTCTGGTGTCTGTCAATTAGTTAAATTGCTGTGAGCGAGACAAGCTTGTCTGTCTGCTATAAATACAACTTAACTCGTCGTTAATGGCCCATTAAACAAAGTGAAGTGAGACGTGTAACGGGAAAACATTGTGTAACAGCGCCGTTTCTGGCAGAAATGTGTCGTACTTTGTTTCTAGATACACACGCAGTTAAACATCGTTCTTCCTCAGCCTTTCTTTAATATTTTGGCAGCGGCAAGGAAAACTGAAGTTTATCACTCAACTCAAATTTCAAGTTAATTGTAGTAGGGAATGTTGAAAATCGCACACATCAACTGGATCGTACCTTCATTTAGATTTGATAAGATAATTGTGAAAATTGAGTTTGTGACTGCTGGTCGGTCAGCAACATGTGAAAATCCCCTCCGTGTAACACCGGTGGCTCACGTCGCAGTCAAAGCATTAATAGCGATGTGACTTGACTTAAACTACACGTCATTTATCTACTTCCAATGTACATGCGCACGATTTATATAAACAAACACGAACGTGTGTGTAGTACAAGAAGGTGAATGTTATAACAGAGCTAGGATTGATGAGGACGTTCGTTCTCAGGATTGCCGGCAATCACAAAGCACGACGACCTGGGAATCAGAAGCGAAGGAGATTGGAACGTCTAGCAATCGCAGGGCATGAAGATTGGCTTCCCTGGCAATCTCACCTTATGAATATCCGTGTTTGTGACAGGCGTCGGGGTCGGTGCTCCTGGATATTGCGTTGGATATTGTGTTGGATACTGCGCGATGTATCTCATCTGGTAAGGTATCGCACATCTGAATATCCGACGCCAAAAGAAATATAAACTGAAGATCATACGTGGAAAATGATTATTATTATTATTACTACTATTATTATTATATAAGAAAGTTTTAGCCTCCCTTAACCACGACAAAGATGTTCCAAGATAGGAAAGAGGAAGGCACCATTTGGTATGGAGTTGAGGGAACGCGGAATCTATGCAAGAGGTGCACAGAAACAGTAAGATGAGAAAGAAGTTCATGAAACAAGAAAAAGTTGAAGAAGAAAGTAGTAGGTGCTGAAAAACAGGACAGCAGTGAACCGAAAAAAGATGGTCCGTAACAAAACAAAAACCTATTTTATTACAACAAAAAGGAAGCCTACCTAACCTTTAGCTCGGGCCCTCACATAGTCCCCCTGGGAGCGCGTAATTCCCATAGATACAATAGTTGTGTCCCCCTGAGGGGAACACGTGAAAAATTGTTCTCGCTGGAAATTCATTCAATTTCTCAACTGGGAAAGTAATTTATTCAGCGACGCACAAAAATTTTTACCGTAAATTCTCTTAAAAATATCGAATGAAATGCAAATATTTGCAAACATATAAATATTTAATAATATACACATGGTGGCACATTCTAATTTATTTTGTAAAGGATACTTGTAATCTTTGTTGCTCCTATTACATATCTAAGATATAAATATATGTTGGTAAACTTAATCAACAAAATTTGACGAGCTATACTTAGTGCATCATCAAGCACCTACATACCCACCCATGCATGTAGTAATAAATGACCGCAGTGAGATGGAAATTAATTTATATAATGTAAGTTTTTCTCCATGTCAGTCTGAAAATATTTCATTTTCATTTTCGCTTTGCAAATCTTATGGTAAATAAAGAAGTTTTCTTCCAATGAATATACGTTGTCAGTTGCCTATCATTCACAATGACCTATTGATCTCGAAGTGAAAGTTAGATATGAGCTGTAAAATATATTTAGAAATCCATAAGAGGAAAATTAAAATATTTCCTGAAATGTACAACAGAATATTCAGAATATCCTGAAACTTACAACAGAATTTCCAGAATTTTCTGAAACTTACAACAGAATTTCCAGAATTTCCTGAAACGCACAACAGAATTTCCAGAATATCCTGAAACATACTACAGAATTTCCAGAATTTCCTGAAACGTACTACAGAATTTCCAGAATTTCGTGAAACGTACTACAGAATTTCCAGAATTTCCTGAAACCCACAACAGAATTTCCAGAATTTCCTGAAACTTACAACAGAATTTCCAGAATTTCCTGAAACTTACAACAGAATTTCCAGAATATCCTGAAACGTACAACAGAATTTCCTGAATTTCCTGAAACGTACAACAGAATTTCCTGAAGCGCACAATAGAATATCCTGAAACGTACAATATAATTTCCAGAATTTCCTGAAACGCACAACAGAATTTCCTGAAACGCACAATAGAATATCCTGAAACGTACGATATAATTTCCAGAATTTCCTGAAACGCACAACAGAATTTCCTGAAGCGCACAATAGAATATCCTGAAACGTACAATATAATTTCCAGAATTTCCTGAAACTTACAACAGAATTTCCTGAAGCGCACAATAGAATATCCTGAAACGTACAATATAATTTCCAGAATTTCCTGAAACTTACAACAGAATTTCCAGAATTTCCTGAAACGTACAACAGAATTTCCTGAAGCGCACAATAGAATATCCTGAAACGTACAATATAATTTCCAGAATTTCCTGAAACGCACAACAGAATTTCCTGAAGCGCACAATAGAATATCCTGAAACGTACAATATAATTTCCAGAATTTCCTGAAACGCACAACAGAATTTCCTGAAGCGCACAATAGAATATCCTGAAACGTACAATATAATTTCCAGAATTTCCTGAAACTTACAACAGAATTTCCAGAATTTCCTGAAACTTACAACAGAATTTCCAGAATATCCTGAAACGTACAACAGAATTTCCTGAATTTCCTGAAACGTACAACAGAATTTCCTGAAGCGCACAATAGAATATCCTGAAACGTACAATATAATTTCCAGAATTTCCTGAAACTTACAACAGAATTTCCAGAATTTCCTGAAACTTACAACAGAATTTCCAGAATATCCTGAAACGTACAATATAATTTCCAGAATTTCCTGAAACGTACAACAGAATTTCCTGAAACGCACAATAGAATATCCTGAAACGTACGATATAATTTCCAGAATTTCCTGAAACGCACAACAGAATTTCCTGAAACGTACAACAGAATTTCCTAAAACGCACAATAGAATATCCTGAAACGTACGATATAATTTCCAGAATTTCCTTAAAGGTACAACAGAATTTCCTGAAACGCACAATAGAATATCCTGAAACGTACAATATAATTTCCAGAATTTCCTGAAACGTACAACAGAATTTCCTGAAACGCACAATAGAATATCCTGAAACGTACAACAGAATTTCCAGAATTTCCTGAAACGTACAACAGAATTTCCTGAAACGCACAATAGAATATCCTGAAACGTACAATATAATTTCCAGAATTTCCTGAAACGTACAACAGAATTTCCTGAAACGCACAATAGAATATCCTGAAACGTACAATATAATTTCCAGAATTTCCTGAAACGTACAACAGAATTTCCTGAAACGCACAATAGAATATCCTGAAACGTACAATATAATTTCTAGAATTTCCTGAAACGTACAACAGAATTTCCTGAAACGCACAATAGAATATCCTGAAACGTACAATATAATTTCTAGAATTTCCTGAAACGTACAACAGAATTTCCTGAAACGCACAATAGAATATCCTGAAACGTACAATATAATTTCTAGAATTTCCTGAAACGTACAACAGAATTTCCTGAAACGCACAATAGAATATCCTGAAACGTACAATATAATTTCTAGAATTTCCTGAAACGTACAACAGAATTCCAGAGCACACAAGAGCGCGTACGACGCAAATGTCCATCCCGGCAAAATCGGGATCCCAGCGCACAATACGGACCCCGTTTGTTTGTTTCACGTTAGTTCGGCGGTCCGACAGATCTGGATTCCACAGAGTATAGAAGCACATCTCCGCACCGCCCTCTGGTGTCCGTAGTGCAGAGTTACTTCGCTGCAACTCCGTGCATTTCTCCTATTTGAAATTCGGATCCGGACTTTGGCTTCACCGGAACCTAATATCCGCGTGTTCCGCGCCCTGCAGTAACATTCAAATGAGCATTCCTTTGCATTTGATTGGACGCAATGCTTACTTTCGTGCTAACTGCTCCAAAAACGACGCGTCTAATTGGTTGGGTTCGCATTCGGCCTCCTATTAAAGGACTAAAGGCGTATCAAGACCGAGCAGTTCGAGTCATTTTCGAACCTTCGAAGAAGTGAAAGTATACCCTGGCTTCCATGAACTCCAGATTTAGGGATCCAATGAACGGGTAATTTTAGAATTCTGTTTGGTTTTGCCATCTGACTTTCGCATGTAATAGATTTCATATTGATTTGAAATTTTACCATGCAAGAATTGATGTACATATTTGAGACTTGAAACGCATTTTTTTGAACTCCTAATAATATCCGAATAGACTTAAAATTTTGCCACCCAAGAATTGGAAGATTTAATACTTGTGACGAACTTATCGAAATTTGTTGAAGGAATTTTTTTCATCTTTGGGCATCTGGGACACTTTTTAGCAAAACCTGGAAAAAACAAATCGGAAAATTTAAATCACGTGAATCGTAGGTAACGAACAGATTAGATTAAGTTAATTTGAGCCTCCCTAACCGCTACAAAAATACGTATCGAAGAGAGGAAAGAGGAAGGCACCATTTAGTATGGAGATAAGAGAATGCGAAATCTATGCAGAAGGGGCATAGAAACAGGAAGATAAGAACCAAGTTCATGAAACATGGTAAAAGTTGAAGAAGAAAGTAGTAGGTGCTGAAAAAACAGGACAGCAGTGAACCGAAAAAAGGTGGTCCGTAACATAACAAAAACATTTTATTTCAACAAAAAGAAAGCCTGCCTAACTCTCAGCTCGGGCCCTCACATAGTCCCCCTGGGAGCGCTAATTTCCACAGATTCAATAGTTGTATCCCCCTGAGGATCAGGTGACTAACAATGCCCTAACATGTTACAATAGATACGATGAATTGTTTTAAAGCCTGCCTAGCCTCAACAATGGGGTTTCAAAGAGAGGAAAGAGAATGTCATCGTTTAGTATTGAGTTAAGGGAATCTAGAATTTATCCACAATTGAGTTACCACCACGGTGGAGGAAACAAGGTAGGGTCATTTCTATGGGGGAAAATACACCTCCTCTTGTTCGGCTAGCCAATAGAAAGGCTTTATTTCAAACAAACTTTGCGACGTCACCAAAACGCCATGTCGTTAGGCCAATAGTGGAGCCAGATTTGGGGGTAGCAGTGCTACCAGATGCAATATGAGCGCTGCCATTGGTTCGTTGCCGTGACGTCAGCAAAACCACACCGTCAACGAACAAAAGACTGGTTTGAACCTACCTTGTTTCCTCTACCGTGGTTAAGATCCCGCGGATATTAGCAGAAACTTAGGAAGCAAATTAATGGAATGAAATAAAATCTGAAGAAATATTAGTCACAAAAAAATGTGACCGCTGTGAACCGAAAACAGGTGATCCGTAATAGGAATATTGAAATATTTCCCAAACCCAGAGAATGTGCATATCTAAATAAACAATTTGAAAAAAATCATAATCATTTCGTACGTCGATTTAATGGTAAAGCCATTAAATCTGTATCCTTGATACACTATCCTTCAACAACAATCTATTGATAAAATATTGCTGTGTCGTTTCGATAAAAAGAGAATTATTTTGTTATTTTACGGTGTTTTATCCAATTTGGTTCCTTCAAGTGGCACTTCCCGCCCCTCTGTTCTCCGACAGCAACGCAAAGGGCAATTTGTAACAAAGGATCTTTTCGAATTCACCATGTAGGTTCTATTATGAATTATTGAAAAGGTTCTATTCAAATTCATTAAAAATGTTCTATTCGGGATTGTAACAAAGGATCTATTTTAATTCATTATAAAGATTCTATTCAAATTCATTATAAAAATTTAAATCAAATTTATTATAAATGTTCTATTCAAGTTTGCTAACCAGGTTCTACTCAAATTGTAAGGATGCTCCTGAAGTCACTGAACTTATTCGGGCCCACAGGTAGCTACATTCATATTTGACGATTATACTAGACTTAAGAAACATTCTACCTCTGTGTCTCCTGTGGTAAATAAATTGTTTAAATTCATTATAAAGGTTCTACTCAAATTTATTATATAGGTTCTACTCAATTTTATTTTAAAGGTTCTACTCAATTTTATTTTAAAGGTTCTACTCAATTTTATTTTAAAGGTTCTACTCAATTATATTTTAAAGGTTCTACTCAAATTTATTATAAAGGTTCTACTCAAATTTATTATAAAGGTTCTACTCAAATTTATTATAAAGGTTCTACTCAAATTTATTATAAAGGTTCTACTCAAATTTATTATAAAGGTTCTACTCAAATTTATTATAAAGGTTCTACTCAAATTTATTATATAGGTTCTACTCAAATTTATTATAAAAGTTCTACTCAAATTTATCATAAAGGCTCTACTCAATTATATTTTAAAGGTTCTACTCAAATTTATTATAAAGGTTCTACTCAAATTCATTATATAGGTTCTACTCAAATTTATTATATAGGTTCTACTCAAATTTATTATAAAGGTTCTACTCAAATTCATTATATAGGTTCTACTCAAATTTATTATATAGGTTCTACTCAATTATATTATATAGGTTCTACTCAAATTTATTATATAGGTTCTACTCAAATTTATTATAAAGGTTCTACTCAAATTTATTATAAAGGCTCTATTCATATTTGCTACACAGGTTCTATTCGAAATTGTTATAAAAGTTTTGTTTCTAATGATGATAGTTCTATGAGAATTCATTATATTGATTCCGTTTTAATTTAGGATAAGGGTTGTTTTTGAGTTCATTATAAAATTATTTGAATTCATTACTGAAGTTCTATTCGAATCCATTAGAGAGGTTCAATACGAATTCATTAGAAAGGTTCAATACGAATTCATTAGAAAGGTTCAATACGAATTCATCAGAGGTTCAATACGAATTCATTAGAAAGGTTCAATACGAATTCATAAGAGAGGTTCAATACGAATTCATTAGAGAGGTTCAATAAGAATTCATTAGAGAGGTTCAATACGAATTCATTAGAAAGGTTCAATACGAATTCATTAGAAAGGTTCAATACGAATTCATTAGAGAGGTTCAATACGAATTCATTAAAGAGGTTCAATACGAATTCATTAGAGAGGTTCAATACGAATTCATTAGAGAGGTTCAATACGAATACATTAGAAAGGTTCAATACGAATTCATTAGAAAGGTTCAATACGAATTCATTAGAGAGGTTCAATACGAATTCATTAGAGAGGTTCAATACGAATTCATTAGAGAGGTTCAATACGAATTCATTAGAGAGGTTCAATACGAATTCATTAGAAAGGTTCAATACGAATTCATTAGAGAGGTTCAATACGAATTCATTAGAGAGGTTCAATACGAATTCATTAGAGAGGTTCAATACGAATTCATTAGAGAGGTTCAATACGAATTCATTAGAGAGGTTCAATACGAATTCATTAGAGAGGTTCAATACGAATTCATTAGAGAGGTTCAATACGAATTCATTAGAGAGGTTCAATACGAATTCATTAGAGAGGTTCAATACGAATTCATTAGAGAGGTTCAATACGAATTCATTAGAGAGGTTCAATACGAATTCATTAGAGAGGTTCAATACGAATTCATTAGAAAGGTTCAATACGAATTCATTAGAAAGGTTCAATACAAATTTGTCAGAAAGGTTCAACAAAAATCCATTAGAGAGGTTCAATACGAATTCATTAGAAAGGTTCAATACGAATTCATTAGAAAGGTTCAATACGAATTCATTAGAAAGGTTCAATACGAATACATCAGAAAGGTTCAACAAAAATCTATTAGAGAGGTTCAATACGAATTCATTAGAGAGGTTCAATACGAATTCATTAGAGAGGTTCAATACGAATTCATTAGAGAGGTTCAATACGAATTCATTAGAAAGGTTCAATACGAATTCATTAGAAAGGTTCAATACGAATTTGTCAGAAAGGTTCAACAAAAATCCATTAGAGAGGTTCAATACGAATTCATTAGAAAGGTTCAATACGAATTCATTAGAGAGGTTCAATACGAATTCATTAGAGAGGTTCAATACGAATTCATTAGAGAGGTTCAATACGAATTCATTAGAAAGGTTCAATACGAATTCATTAGAAAGGTTCAATACGAATTTGTCAGAAAGGTTCAACAAAAATCCATTAGAGAGGTTCAATACGAATTCATTAGAAAGGTTCAATACGAATTCATTAGAAAGGTTCAATACGAATTCATTAGAAAGGTTCAATACGAATACATCAGAAAGGTTCAACAAAAATCCATTAGAGAGGTTCAATACGAATTCATTAGAGAGGTTCAATACGAATTCATTAGAGAGGTTCAATACGAATTCATTAGAGAGGTTCAATACGAATTCATTAGAAAGGTTCAATACGAATTCATTAGAAAGGTTCAATACGAATTTGTCAGAAAGGTTCAACAAAAATCCATTAGAGAGGTTCAATACGAATTCATTAGAAAGGTTCAATACGAATTCATTAGAGAGGTTCAATACGAATTCATTAGAGAGGTTCAATACGAATTCATTAGAAAGGTTCAATACGAATTCATTAGAAAGGTTCAATACGAATTTGTCAGAAAGGTTCAACAAAAATCCATTAGAGAGGTTCAATACGAATTCATTAGAAAGGTTCAATACGAATTCATTAGAAAGGTTCAATACGAATTCATTAGAAAGGTTCAATACGAATACATCAGAAAGGTTCAACAAAAATCCATTAGAGAGGTTCAATACGAATTCATTAGAGAGGTTCAATACGAATTCATTAGAGAGGTTCAATACGAATTCATTAGAGAGGTTCAATACGAATTCATTAGAAAGGTTCAATACGAATTCATTAGAAAGGTTCAATACGAATTTGTCAGAAAGGTTCAACAAAAATCCATTAGAGAGGTTCAATACGAATTCATTAGAAAGGTTCAATACGAATTCATTAGAGAGGTTCAATACGAATTCATTAGAGAGGTTCAATACGAATTCATTAGAGAGGTTCAATACGAATTCATTAGAGAGGTTCAATACGAATTCATTAGAGAGGTTCAATACGAATTCATTAGAGAGGTTCAATACGAATTCATTAGAGAGGTTCAATACGAATTCATTAGAGAGGTTCAATACGAATTCATTAGAGAGGTTCAATACGAATTCATTAGAGAGGTTCAATACGAATTCATTAGAGAGGTTCAATACGAATTCATTAGAGAGGTTCAATACGAATTCATTAGAAAGGTTCAATACGAATACATCAGAAAGGTTCAACAAAAATCCATTAGAGAGGTTCAATACGAATTCATTAGAGAGGTTCAATACGAATTCATTAGAGAGGTTCAATACGAATTCATTAGAAAGGTTCAATACGAATACATCAGAAAGGTTCAACAAAAATCCATTAGAGAGGTTCAATACGAATCCATTAGAAAGGTTCAATACGAATTCATTAGAAAGGTTCAATACGAATTCATTAGAAAGGTTCAATACGAATACATCAGAAAGGTTCAACAAAAATCCATTAGAGAGGTTCAATACGAATTCATTAGAGAGGTTCAATACGAATCCATTAGAAAGGTTCAATACGAATTCATTAGAAAGGTTCAATACGAATTCATTAGAAAGGTTCAATCCGAATACATCAGAAAGGTTCAACAAAAATCCATTAGAGAGGTTCAATACGAATTCATTAGAGAGGTTCAATACGAATCCATTGGAAAGGTTCAATACGAATTCATTAGAAAGGTTCAATACGAATTCATTAGAAAGGTTCAATACGAATACATCAGAAAGGTTCAACAAAAATCCATTAAAGAGGTTCAATACGAATTCATTAGAGAGGTTCAATACGAATCCATTAGAAAGGTTCAATACGAATTCATTAGAAAGGTTCAATACGAATTCATTAGAAAGGTTCAATACGAATTCATTAGAAAGGTTCAATACGAATACATCAGAAAGGTTCAACAAAAATCCATTAGAAAGGTTCAATACGAATTCATTAGAAAGGTTCAATACGAATTCATTAGAAAGGTTCAATACGAATTCATTAGAAAGGTTCAATACGAATTCATTAGAAAGGTTCAATACGAATTCATTAGAAAGGTTCAATACGAATTCATTAGAAAGGTTCAATACGAATTCATTAGAAAGGTTCAATACGAATTCATTAGAAAGGTTCAATACGAATTCATTAGAAAGGTTCAATACGAATTCATTAGAAAGGTTCAATACGAATCCATTAGAAAGGTTCAATACGAATCCATTAGAAAGGTTCAATACGAATTCATTAGAAAGGTTCAATACGAATTCATTAGAAAGGTTCAATACGAATTCATTAGAAAGGTTCAATACGAATTCATTAGAAAGGTTCAATACGAATTCATTAGAAAGGTTCAATACGAATTCATTAGAAAGGTTCAATACGAATCCATTAGAAAGGTTCAATACGAATTCATTAGAAAGGTTCAATACGAATTCATTAGAAAGGTTCAATACGAATTCATTAGAAAGGTTCAATACGAATTCATTAGAAAGGTTCAATACGAATTCATTAGAAAGGTTCAATACGAATTCATTAGAAAGGTTCAATACGAATACATCAGAAAGGTTCAACAAAAATCCATTAGAAAGGTTCAATACGAATTCATTAGAAAGGTTCAATACGAATTCATTAGAAAGGTTCAATACGAATTCATTAGAAAGGTTCAATACGAATTCATTAGAAAGGTTCAATACGAATTCATTAGAAAGGTTCAATACGAATTCATTAGAAAGGTTCAATACGAATTCATTAGAAAGGTTCAATACGAATTCATTAGAAAGGTTCAATACGAATTCATTAGAAAGGTTCAATACGAATTCATTAGAAAGGTTCAATACGAATTCATTAGAAAGGTTCAATACGAATTCATTAGAAAGGTTCAATACGAATACATCAGAAAGGTTCAACAAAAATCCATTAGAAAGGTTCAATACGAATTCATTAGAAAGGTTCAATACGAATTCATTAGAAAGGTTCAATACGAATTCATTAGAAAGGTTCAATACGAATTCATTAGAAAGGTTCAATACGAATTCATTAGAGAGGTTCAATACGAATTCATTAGAAAGGTTCAATACGAATACATCAGAAAGGTTCAACAAAAATCCATTAGAAAGGTTCAATACGAATTCATTAGAAAGGTTCAATACGAATTCATTAGAAAGGTTCAATACGAATTCATTAGAAAGGTTCAATACGAATTCATTAGAAAGGTTCAATACGAATTCATTAGAAAGGTTCAATACGAATTCATTAGAAAGGTTCAATACGAATTCATTAGAAAGGTTCAATACGAATTCATTAGAAAGGTTCAATACGAATACATCAGAAAGGTTCAACAAAAATCCATTAGAAAGGTTCAATACGAATTCATTAGAAAGGTTCAATACGAATTCATTAGAAAGGTTCAATACGAATTCATTAGAAAGGTTCAATACGAATTCATTAGAAAGGTTCAATACGAATTCATTAGAAAGGTGCTATTTGAGTCTATGCTTTTCAAAAGCCGACGTTCACGAGCGTTCAAGCAGCGCTTCGAAACTATGATTAGAAAAAAATGTAGAAACATCGACAGATGAACGCTCGTTTTTGAAGAGATTTTAACGTATAGATTCTGCTTAGCTTTCTATATTTTCATGCTTAGAGATTCTAAAATGTTTTCTTAAGCTTTCTATATTTTCATGCTAAAAGATTTTAAAATATTTTTTACTGAAAATGATGCAGACCACCTATAGCATTTTACACTATAATTATACATTAAATTATTCCATATGTCAAATTTTAATTCAAATTAGAGTGATAATTAAGTAAAACTGATGCGTGATGAGCGTATCTGTGATGCAAGCTTCATCACCTTATGGCTTTCAGTATTGCATTTATTTGTATAAGTATTCAATCATGTATTTTATTCACGAGTATTTTTAGAGCGGATTTGCTCGGTGCCCTCATATGAAAAGTTTAGTATGGAGTAAATTAAAACAGAGAAAAATGTTTTTTCATGTAGTTACATAATTAAAATAACTCATGTTCATTGAACATCAACATAGTCATGTTCATTGAATATCAACATAGCCATGTTCATTGAATATCAACATAGTCATGTTCATTGAATATCAACATAGTCATGTTCATTTAATTTCAACATACTCATGTTCATTGAATATCAACATACTCATGTTCATTGAATATCAACATACTCATGTTCATTGAATATCAACATAGTCATGTTCATTGAATATCATCATAGTCATGTTCATTGAATATCAACATAGTCATGCTCATTTAATATCAACATAGTCATGTTCATTGAATATCAACATAGTCATGTTCATTGAACGTCATCAACAAAGTCATGTTCATTGAACGTCATCAACAAAGTCATGTTCATTGAACGTCATCAACAAAGTCATGTTCATTGAACGTCATCAACAAAGTCATGTTCATTGAACGTCATCAACAAAGTCATGTTCATTGAACGTCATCAACAAAGTCATGTTCATTGAACGTCATCAACAAAGTCATGTTCATTAAATATCATCAAATTCCGCCATTATAACGAGACATGTTTTCTAGCGTATAAAATATGCGAAGAAATAATATCGCTGTAAGTAAATTACATAAAAATACGGTATAATGTAAAAGACTTATACACTACATACAGTACACGAGAAAGTACTCCCTCAGTTCACGAATAAATTTCTTAATTTTGCAATTAAACAAAAAAATTAAAATCTCTAGTTTTTTCAGATCAAACAGCACTTGAAAAAAATTATCTTTAGCTCTAGATCGCCGATCTTAAGGTTTTTCTTTCCTGAAACACAAAAATCGAAATCCAATATCAAATTCATACCCATCAAAATCCAATATCAAATTCATACCCATCGAAATCAAATATATTCATACCCATCGAAATCCAATATATTCATACCCATCGAAATCCAATATCAAATTCATACCCATCGAAATCCAATATCAAATTTATACCAATCGAAATCCAATATCAAATTCATACCCATCGAAATCAAATATATTCATACCCATCGAAATCCAATATATTCATACCCATCGAAATCCAATATCAAATTCATACCCATCGAAATCAAATATATTCATACCCATCGAAATCCAATATCAAATTCATACCCATCGAAATCCAATATATTCATACCCATCGAAATCCAATATCAAATTTATACCCATCGAAATCCAATATCAAATTCATACCCATCGAAATCAAATATATTCATACCCATCGAAATCCAATATCAAATTCATACCCATCGAAATCCAATATCAAATTTATACCAATCGAAATCCAATATCAAATTCATACCCATCGAAATCAAATATCAAATTAATACCCATCGAAATCCAATATCAAATTTATACCCATCGAAATCCAATATCAAATTCATACCCATCGAAATCAAATATCAAATTTATACCCATCGAAATCCAATATCAAATTCATACCCATCGAAATCCAATATCAAATTCATAAACATCGAAATCAAATATCAAATTAATACCCATCGAAATCCAATATCAAATTCATACCCATCGAAATCAAATATCAAATTCATACCCATCGAAATCCAATATCAAATTCATACCCATCGAAATCAAATATCAAATTTATACCCATCGAAATCCAATATCAAATTCATACCCATCGAAATCCAATATCAAATTCATAAACATCGAAATCAAATATCAAATTAATACCCATCGAAATCCAATATCAAATTCATACCCATCGAAATCCAATATCAAATTCATTCCCATCGAAATCAAATATCAAATTAATACCCATCGAAATCCAATATCAAATTCATACCCATCGAAATCCAATATCAAATTCATAAACATCGAAATCAAATATCAAATTAATACCCATCAAAATCCAATATCAAATTCATACCCATCGAAATCCAATATCAAATTCATACCCATCGAAATCCAATATCAAATTCATTCCCATCGAAATCAAATATCAAATTAATACCCATCGAAATCCAATATCAAATTTATACCCATCGAAATCCAATATCAAATTCATACCCATCGAAATCCAATATCAAATTAATACCCATCGAAATCCAATACCAAATTCATACTCATTGAAATCCAATATCAAATTTATACCCATCGAAATCCAATATCATTTTCATACCCATCGGAATCCAATATCAAATTCATACCCATCGAAATCCAATATCAAACTCATACCCATCGAAATCCAATATCAAATTTATACCCATCGAAATCCAATATCAAATTCATACCCCTCAAAATCCAATATCAAACTCATACCCATCGAAATCCAAAATCAAATTTATACCCATCGAAATCCAATATCATTTTCATACCCATCGGAATCCAATATCAAATTTATACCCATCGAAATCCAATATCAAATTCATACCCATCGAAATCCAATATCAAATTAATACCCATCGAAATCCAATACCAAATTCATACTCATTGAAATCCAATATCAAATTTATACCCATCGAAATCCAATATCAAATTCATACCCATCGAAATCCAATATCAAATTCATACCCATCGAAATCCAATATCAAATTCATACCCATCGAAATCCAATATCAAACTCATACCCATCGAAATCCAATATCAAATTTATACCCATCGAAATCCAATATCAAATTCATACCCCTCAAAATCCAATATCAAACTCATACCCATCGAAATCCAAAATCAAATTTATACCCATCGAAATCCAACACCAAATTCATACCCATCGAAATCCAATATCAAATTTATACCCATCGATATCCAATATCAAATTCATACCCATCGAAATCCAATATCAAATTTATACCCATCGAAATCCAATATCAAATTCATACCCATCGAAATCCAATATCAAGTTTATACACATCGAAATCCAATACCAAATTCATACCCATCGAAATCCAATATTAAATTCATACCCATCGAAATCCAGTATCAAATTCATACCCATCGAAATCCAATACCAAATTCATACCCATCGAAATTCAGTATCAAATTCATCCCTATCGAAATCTAATATCAAATTTATACCCATTAAAATCCAACACTAAACCTTTGCGTTCTTCGTAACTTAGCGCATTCCGCTTTTTCAGAGTTACGATTTTATGCTACACTGAAACCGAGTGAGAACCTCACTTTTTTTGTCTCTTGCTCCACAGATGTCAGTATGGAAGAATAATGCGATTGCTATTGAGTTATTCACTATATAATAATACAGAGTTGTTGCTCAGTCGGTTGGTGCGTGTGTCTGTGACGCTCACAAGGACGTTCAATGACCGTATCTGTGATACGAGTTTCACCAGTGCACAAGTACAAGAATATTTTAACGGCGGGTACTGTTGGGATGGATATATTTGTTGGGCATCCACATCTGCTAGATTTACTCAGCAAAATATCGAATCCCGTACTTTTTAACAGGCCGTGTACACTATGTAGTACAGAATATCGACCGGATGCCCAGAGCAAGGCAATGCCCATTGCGCACTCCCCCCGCTCGCTATCGCTCGTTGCAGCAGCATAAATCAGCGAAACTCAGCAGCTTACAACATTCATCCAGGATTTATTGCCCAATTAACAGCGAATTATCTGCCAATTTGAACACGAACCTAACTTTGTGATTTTCAAAGCGATGCGTACTTTTGAGGTAGCGTTGTGCATATCCATGCGTTTTAGAAACAAATTTCAAAGGCGTTCAAAAATTGTGTCTTTGCCTGTGTATACTGAACTCGAAATTCGGTTACCGAGTGTTTTCATTTGTGTGGACCAAACATACAATTACTTCTCCTATTTAACTCTCACAACTACCACATTACGTCACTATCATTGTTACCATTTATTTTGGATAATTTTATATTTTTCACTCGAATTTTTGACATGGTCCGTTATGATAACTTTTTAGGATCAATATGAGATATTATTAAATAAGAAAGTTTTAGCCTCCCTTTACCACGACAAAGATCTTCAAAGAGAGGAAGGATGAAAGCACCATTTAGCAAGGAGTCACGCCAACGGAGTCTGTACAAAGTGTATTTCCACAGAAAGAAAGAAAAGAAAGAAAAACCGATTATTACCAAGAAAGATGACGCATGAAATGCAGAACATGTTAGTTTTTAAAAACACAAAAAATCTCCTACCCACAGAAACAGAAAGTTTGGAAGCAGGTTTATGAAACAAAGGGAAAGTTGAAGAAGAAAATAGTAGGGGCTGCAAAACAGGACAGCAATGAACCGTAAAAAATGGTCCGCACCGAAACAAAAACCTATTCCATTTCCACAAAAGAAAGGCACATCTAACCGTCAGCTCGGTGAATTTTTTTCTCTCTAAGACCGCTGAACGTTAAAGGCTAACCGTTAGTCGATGTTATACCGGTGAAGATGTTACGGGAATTCTTTGCTTTGTGTTCCAGACTTTTTTTTTTGAGCTCCGCTTTATGGTTCGGGAAGATTAGATTAGATTATTAGTTAGTTTAAGCCTCCCTATCCGCAACAAAGGCTATCCAAAGAGAGGAAGGAAGAAGGCACCATTTAGTATGGAGTTAAAGAAACGTGGAATCTATGCAGAAAGGGCACAGAAACAGAAAGCTAAGAAAGAAGATCATGAAACAAGAAAAAGTTGAAGAAGAAAGTAGTAGGTGCTGAAAAACAGGACAGCAGTGAACCGAAAAAGATGGTCCGTAACAAAACAAAAACCTATTTTATTACAACAAAAAGGAAGCCTACCTAACCTTTAGCTCGGGCCCTCACATGGTTCCCCTGGGAGCGCTAATTCCCATAGATACAATAGTTGTATCCCCCTGAGGGGTGGTTCGGGAAGAACCATTTTATTTTCAGTATTTATCAAGTCATAAAAAATGTTTCAATAATCTGACAACTGCATGTAAAATTCATTTTCAAAGCAGTCAGCAATGTTGAAAATGCCGCACATTAACTGGATCAAGTTTTCATTTAGTTTCGATTAAGTATTTTTAAAAAATAAGTTTATGACTGCTGGTCGGTCAGCAGCAATATGAAAACTCCCTCCGTGACCCAATGTGGCTCACGTCGCAGTCAAAGTGTTGAATTGAAAACACGCAATGCTGCACAGCAATTCACACGTCCATTTAATTAGTTCTGACAAAATAACCAATCATACGGTAACCCTTTTCCAAGGTATTCTCTTCCCGAGCGTGCTCATTCTATGCTAGATTTTCATGCAACACATGAAATTCCGGGTTCAGTTTCTTCGTAGTAATGGCGAGATTTTCAGTAACAGTGAATTGTAACTTTTTAAAAATCGGAAGCTTCGGGCAGTCATTCTTCAAAGTGGAGTCGTCGTTTTTTGAAACGAGAAAAACAACTTCTGCGTATGGCTTCAAACGCTACATCTTTTACTTATGCAAATTTTGAATGATCATACGGCTGAATTTACTTAGTATTCTTTCCGAATTTCGCTGAGTGAAACACGCCCAATGTTCTCTTTATTAAGAATATTTATATCGAACTTATTACTTTAATTTCAAAGCAAGCCATTGTGCAGACTGTATAAATATTTTTTTATCAGTATACATTAGAAAAATACACGATTTTTATAAGCTAAGTTTGTCCAATTATGTTTCAAAGTTTTCCAATACAAAGTGCGTCAAACTTTCGCTACAACTAGTAGACATATTCACGCACCACACGTCTATCAATCCTTCTTCAATAGATGAGGTACTCCCGCACCTTTCATGCTTTTTTATACATAGCATCTCTTTCCCCCTCCCAGCCACACACACAAACACTCATGACATCCCTTTCCCGTCTTCGAAACATTCCTCGCCTTTCCCAACCCTTTCGAGCACATGCTATCTCATTCCACGCATACGTTTCTCTACACACGCTTTTCTTTTGAGATCCAAAATACCCACACCCTAGCTTTACATAAAAAAAGTCTCCATTCATCCGTGCGCCCTGGAAACGTTGCGCAATCTCCGCCACAAAGGCTGGTTTGCCATCCATCCTTCTGCCGCTCCACAACCGGCCATCTTTGTCTGACGTTCACGAGATCTCATGGCCGTAGCAGCTTCCAGCGCCGCTGTGCCAAACTGGAAAACGGGGCTACTGGAACTATGGCTTCCGACGTCTATGGTTCTTGGGGGAATTCTGACGGGCTTGATCTAAATCTGGAGATGTTTTAGGTTGTTGCTTGAACTGTGGTTTCCGACGTCAAAGAATTTAGAGAAAGCTGTGAAGTATTTCATTTTAATACGAAGATGTTTTGGATTGTACCTGGAACTATGGTTTCCAACGTCTATGATTTTTGAGGAAATTCTGATGGACGTAATGTAAATCTGGAGATATTTGAGATTGTTGCTGGAAAAGTGTTTTTCGATGTCCGTAGTTCATGAAGAATTTCTAGTGTCAGATCTAAAATCTGATGAGGTTTTAGATTGCTACAGAAACTTTAGTTCTCGACGTCTATGAATTTAGAGGAAATTCAGAAGTGTCTGATCTAAATCTGAAAATATTTTGGATTGTTGCTGGAACTGGGCTTTCCGACGTCTTAAATTCTAATGGAAGTTAATAGAATTACAGTTTCCATTTGGTGGTATTCTACAGAAAATTACTGAGATTAGGTAAGATTGGATTAAATATTTTATTTTAAGCCTCCATCACAGCAAAGGTATTCACAAGGAAAGAGAACAACACTTTTTTAAGTAGAAATAAGGGATCGAGGATCCTATGCACATGGTGTGTCCCCACACTTTGTGTGGAAGAAATACGTCTTTAATGACAGATAAAAGCGACTGTCATTATGGAGATGAGGGAACGCAGAATTTATGCACAAGGTGTGTTCCCACTCAAGGTCACCTGCGCATAGACACTATATGTTAGGAAGGAAGTTAATGAAGCAAAATTAAAACTAAAGAAAAAGGAATAAATACTGAAAAATGGGAGAGCAAAGAACCAAAAAAGATGGTCGTAAACAAATAATAAATTAATCGATTTCATAAGAAAGAAGACCACACACCTATCTACTCGGGACCTCGCATTTCTACTTTGAAGTGCTAATTTCCATTGATGCAATAGTCGTTTCCCATTGAGGGGGAAGGAGGGAAAAGCCAAACGCTTAGAGGATAGGGGAGAAAAAGGCAACATGCTCAAAGGGCGTAGGGAACACAACACAACACGCGAAAAAAGGGATGTAGGCAAAAAAGGGTAAAATGCAAAAAAGGGCTATACGCGTAAAATGCTGAGAGATGAAGACAAACGCGTAAGAAAAGATCAACACACGGAAAGGGCTGACGAAGAATGGCTATACGCAAAGAGGGTGGAGAGAATAAAGGCAACACGCGAAGAGGATAGAGGTAAGAAAAGGAAGAGAGAGCGAAGGGATAGAGATGGAAAACAGCAGATAGAGCGGAGGGGAAAGAGGGAGGGAAGGGTGGAGGGGAGGGAAGGGTGGAGGGGATGGAGGGAGGGAAGGGTGGGGGGTTGGGGGGAGGGAAGGGTGGAGGGGATGGAGGGAGGTAAGGGTGGAGGGAGGGAAGGGTGGAGGGGATGGAGGGAGGTAAAGGTGGAGGGAGGGAAGGGTGGAGGGGGTGGAGGGAGGGAAGAGTGGAGGGGTGGAGGGAGGGAAGGGTGGAGGGGGTGGAGGGAGGGGGAAGGGTGGAGGGGGTGGAGGGAGGGAAGGGTGGAGGGGATGGAGGGAGGGAAGGGTGGAGGGGATGGAGGGAGGGAAGGGTGGAGGGGGGGAGGGAGGGAAGGGTGGAGGGGATGGAGGGAGGGAAGGGTGGTGGGGATGGAGGGAGTGAAGGGTGGAGGGGATGGATGATCACTTCATCCCTATCACGGGACAGAAGCCGTAGAACTAACTCCTGCCAAGGGATAGATGGCGAGGGGAGCGGAAAAAAGATTCATCCCTCGGATTATGACCGAGAGAAACGTGTGAGGGTAGCACAGACAGTGTCCAATACTCCACATAAAGGCCTATTTTGTTTTTAATTTTTGTTTGCCTGTGTTGCAATGAATTGTATTCAAAGGTTGCTGGTTCGAAATTGATCAGTCAGTCATAACCATCCGTACTTTTTTGGCCTCTCTTTGATTTTGTCAAGTTTTCAAAATATTGTTGGGTCAATGTTGTCTGTGATTTTGAGTGGTGTAAGGTTGGAACGTTAACATAGCCTTTCGATTTTATTGTTTTTAAAATACTGTTGGGTCAATGTTATCTTCAATTTTAATTGTGTATCCGATTTACAACATTTTAAATAAACCCACAAATAATTAAATGTAGTAAATTAGTCATTTGCAGTATTTCTTTCATCACCACAGCCTCTAGCATAATATTTTAAATTTACCCATTAAAACAGAGTTCAACTGTGAAGCTTGTTCGCAAACCTCTATATTTACTCCCACGTATACCAGCATGTGTACAGGCCGTTGAACAGGCATGAAGACCGTGTAGCGGCGCATAATAGGCAGTTAACTCAATGATGTATTCCATAGGATAAGCCGTCACTCTAAATTGACCAACTCGGAGCCACTGATCTGAACCAGCAGGCAACCGCAAGTGGGCGGGGCAAAGCAGAACGAGTGATGGCAATATCAAGTGGGCGGGGCTTAGCCCCACAGAACCGTTGGGTCTGCCTCTAGAAACTAATCTATTCACTGATGTTTACTGCTCCCTTTACCAAGTTTTACTGCGAAACGAAATATTAGTTTCTGAATTTTAAAGTTAGAGACATTCTACTCAACCAAGTTTTTACCGAGTTTTTTACCAATGGTCTAGTTAAACTGATTGAATTAAGAAACTAATATGAGGTATTCATTAAAATTCATTGCTCCCTTTCCAAGTTTTACTGACTACGCACTGAAAGTTGGAGCTGGTCTCCGAAATGTTTTGTACAACTGACACTGTGTACTCATTTTAAATTTATATTTGGGGAAATCTTTATTTAATGTGATTTCAATACTTAGCACATTCTTCGTTTTTGAATTCCTGATGATCGTTTGCTTGAAAAAAAGTATTGATAGTTACTGGCAATCCTGTTATTCTAATCTTGATTGGTCCTAATCTTCAACCCTTGAACTAGCTTGATAGTGTTATAGTGAATTTATGGATAGTTTAGAATTGTGGGTAGCTCGGAAACTACTTCTATGACTTGTGCTGTGTTGTGTTTTGGGTAACTGAAATGTCAGGTCAGGTATTTGGGCTAGGGGCACCCATACTCTGTTTTTGCACTGTTTGAGTATGGGTGCTAAGAGGGGACTGTTTGAAAGCTTAATCGTGTCAGTTTTGCTGTATGGAACAGAGTCTTGGGGTTTGAGAACAGCTGAGAGGAGGAAGCTGGATGTGTTTGAGATGAAGTATTTGAGGAGCATGTAAGGAGTAACAAGAAGAGATAGGATCAGGAATGAGTTGGTTAGGGGGCAGACGGGTGTAGTAAAAAATATGAGCAGGCAGCTGAGTGAAAGGGTGCTAGGATGGTTTGGGCAGGTTGAAAAAATGAATATTGAGTGGCTGGTGAAAAAGATTTGTACGCAGTGAGTGGTAATAGAGCGCAAGGTAGACCACGGATGAGTTGGATGGATGGGGTGAAACGTGCTTTGTACGATGGGGGTCTGACTGTGGACGTAGGGAGAGGGATGACTGCGGACAGAAATGAGTGGAAGCAGTGCATAAGGGGGTAATTTTATTTTTTGACGCGGTACTGGAAGCCTGCCCGCGTGTGATGGGGTTGACCTGTCATGTGCGGGGGGAGGGGCTGCACTCAATGAAGCGGTCGGGGTAAACCAGCTATGGCTGTCGGGCCTGACTGTGGAAGGTGGTTGTGCTGGGCTACTGCTGATCCTGGCAGTTCAGGTGCGGCCAGTGCTGCCTCTCTCGCCTCCTAGTGACTAAAGGCACCGCCACACCTTGCAACTTCGAGTACTCCATGCCGCACCGACGAGTTGCCCAGAGCTCTCTCACCGCTCGGGCAGCCACATGAACAAAAGTCCAGCCCTCCTGATTCACGTAGCCAGACGACACCGCACAGCAGAGCCAGTGCGAGCCAAGCAGTCATTGAGTACGGTTGTCTCGCTCAAGCGCTCACTGTTGTCTCGCAAGCGTGTTCCGCGAAAGTCCGAGCGCAGCTGCTTTGCAGAGCACATTGTCGTCTGACGTCCTCCTCCTCTCAAAGCTTATATGCAACTGACTGCCGCGCTTTGTCACGCGCTCATCCAAAAGCTCGTTAAGCCGCAGCGGTTGTTCTGCGACACGAACAAAGTTACAAGTAGCATTGACATAGGGCAAGGTGTGGCACGGGCTTAAGAGTGATGATTGTGGCCTGCTGTCGGCTACCCTCCGGTAGGGAGGTGAAGCCTGGTGTATGTATGTGCATGTACGATGCACTATAAAAAAAGGAAATCGGTGATCCTGTCATTTACGAGCAAGCAATTTTGGATGAGAAACAATTTTAAATGTGATTTAACACTTTTACTGCGACGTGAGCCACTGGTGGTCGCTGAGGAAGTTTTCGTAATGCTGCTGACCGACCAGTAGTCACCAACTCAATTTTCATAAATCCTAATCTAAGCTAAATGAAGGCATGTTCAGGTACTAACTGGCAGCGTGTCGGTTCAAGTACGTACATATTGGCTGCGAGTCAGATGAGGTATAGATTGGCTACGAGTCGATAAGGGTACATGTTGGCTACAAGTCGGTTGGGGTACATATTGGCTTGGCTACATGTCAGTTCACGTACACACATATTGGCTTCATGTCAGTTCAGATACACATTGACTATAAGTTGGTTCATACATATACATTGGCATACACATAAGTTGAGGTACATATTAGCTGCACGTCGGATCAAGTACGTCCATATTGGTTACAAGTCAGTTCAGTTACGTATTAACTCCACGTCGGTTCAGGTACATATTGGCACCATGTAAGTTCAAGTACACACATATTTGTACAAGCATGCACGTACACATTACACCCGCCACACACCACATTCCGACCTTGACCTGTACGCAGAAACGGTGGCAGTCACAATGCAACGCGCCTTATCCACTCCCCACACGCATTACAGTTCGATACTTCAGTGTGGCCCTGTCGGCTTAGTGAACACGCCAACTCTGGTGGACTAATGTCAACCTGCGCTTGCCAGGTCTTATGAACTAATGTCAACCTTAGGTCTATTGAAATAATGTCAACCTGCACCTGCTAGGTCTTATGAAACAATGCCAACCAGCACTTGCCAGGTCTTGTGAACTACTGTCAACCTTAGGTCTTGTGAAATAATGTCAACCTGCAGTCGCTAGGTCTTGTGAAATAATGTGTTGTCCGTGTGAACTGGACATTCTCGGAATATTTCTAGTTTCTAAGTCTCTTTGTTCGTTAACATTTTCACTGCGGCTTGATATTCAACTCAGATGTAAATTCAATTGTAGTGAACCATGTTGAAAATAGCAATCATTAACTGGTTCGTGCCTTCATTTAATTTTCAGTGAGTATTTATGAAAATTGAGTTTGTGACTACTGGTCGGTCAGCGGCATTGTGAAAATTCCCTCCGTGTACCACCGGCGGCTCACGTCGTAGTTCAAGTGTTAAAAAAGGATGAAATCATAAATTTTACGTCTTAATTTTCAGACAAGAACATTGAGAAATTTTTTGAAGGACTTCCACGATTTGACATCAGCTAAACGCTGTAGAAAATTATTTTTTTGATGTATAAGAAAATGAAAGTGTGAAGGATTTTCACTAGTTGACATCAGATATACGTTCTGGGTTAATTGTTCTTCGGTCCAGAAAACAGAGGATGAATTAGAAAAACTGACTTATTTAGTTTCAAGCATTTATTATGGTAGCTTGATTGTCATTTGCAGGAACAAGGGATAGGTTAGAAAACCCGGCGTTTTCCCGGTGTAACTTTTTCGCCGCCTGCATGCAAGTTTCTCGCCGCCTAAACGATTTTATCGCTTAAATCGATTTAATCGCACGGATCGATTCAATCGCACGGATCGATTTAATCGCTTAAATCGATTTAATCGCACGGATCGATTTAGTCGCACGGATCGATTCAATCGCACGGATCGATTTAATCGCTTAAATCGATTTAATCGCACGGATCGATTCAATCGTACGGACCGATTTAATCGCACGAATCGATTTAATCGCACGGATCGATTCAATCGCACGGATCGATTTAATCTTTACGCACGGGTATAAATGAATGAAAAATAAATGTTTTTTGGGACCTTTTAAAAAAATAACTATCATACGAGGTGAAATTTCATCGTAAAATTTCATTTTTCATAATGTCAAGGAATGATAAAAATTTATTCGAGCATTAAAGTCGGTCCTGCTACTACCAACCTAACCAAACCGCCCGTTAACAGCCGCGGAAACGCACTGATTGTGTTAAAATGATCGACTTTATCGCTAGTATGTAAAAAAAGAACATTCGAATCTTTCTTCTTTACCTGGTCGTAATTATGAAAGTGACTAACTGTGACGTGACCCACCGGTGGTCACTGAAGCGATTATCATAATGCTGCTGACCAGCCTGCAGTCACAAAACTCAATTTTCATAAACACTGAATGAAAACTAAATGACCACGATCTCTTTAATTTTAGCTATTTCACAATATTGATCTCTAAAATTAACTCTAATTTGAGATGAACATTGAACTTTGGTTTAACCCGCCGCAGAACTTATTAAGGGTTCGGGGTAAAAAAATGTCTGTAAGTTCTCGGTGGATTTTTCTGAGATATCTACCGTAGGAGTAAATTTTTTTGAATAACTTTTTTTCATTTGTGCGTATTTTTCGTAACCATACATGAATAAAATTATTTAAAAAAACATGAAAAACATGTGTTGCGGAAAATCCTACTCCTCCTACAATTTTAAACTCACAGAACTGAGAAAATATTTTCTAGATAGCAAATTGTCTTGTCAAGAGATCCGGTGCAAAAGTTTTTCGATTATTTGAATTTTTGAATGTTGAGAACTTTTTTCCCCAAAAATGACCTCTTGTTCCACTTTTTTGAACAATTTACTTCTAACTTTGAAGGTGGATTGAAAGTAAAAAAAACTTTTGCACCGGATGTATTTTCCTTTTCAATCGCTATTGATTGGTATGCTCGCCATCTCTGTACCTTCAAAACTGTGGGAGTAGGTTTTCGAAAATCAAAAAGGTGAGTTATCAGAAAAGCCATTAAAAAAAATTTTCATTCTGTACTAATTTTTTTAATTGAGTCTTATCAGCGATTCTGTACCTTCTTATGTACCTTCAAAACAGTGGGAAAGGATCCATATCAAAAGTCAATAAATATAAGTTTCAAAACAGGGTTTTTTTTAACAATTTTTTTCAATGCTGACTAATTTTTTTTTCAATTACGTGTATTGCTTGGTAGCTCTTTTCAAGCCCTTTCGATTGATATAATTGCCATTCCTGTAGCTTTAAAACTCCGGGAGGCGTTTTTGATTACATAGCCAGCTAATTAGCTGATGACTCAGCAGCCGGACTCAAAACCAACACTCAATTATACCATCATAATTTATCACTGAGTAATAGAATGTTTTGTTTGAGTACGAAAGCATTTCAAGTAAGGCCATGAATGAACTCTCTTGCCATTCCCGTTGAGAAACACTCAATACTAGCTCGCATTGGGGGGGGGGGGGGGAAGAAGAAGTAGGTTGCCCATCCATTGGGCGCACCCCAAGGTCACACTAGTGAGCGTCTTTTACCCCGTCCAGAAGACTAAACAATTGACGTACTTGAAAGCCAATTATATCGTTGGATGCGCAAGAAAAATCTCTATAAGATGAGTTCATAAACTGAAAAATGACCATAATCCGGAAATAGACCCGAACCGTGCCCTTAACACATTGAAACAAACACTAACTTTTTCCAAAGGACTTTGTCACAAACTTGTGGAAGAAAAGTGACATATTAACATATCTCAACAGACGAAGATTTTCTTAAGGACTCAGTCACTAAGATGAGGACGAAGAAAAGCAAAATAATATACAGCAACAAATAAACCTCTCTCCAGGAAGTTTTCCGAAAGTATGAGGAAGAAAGAAACTTTAATATACAGCAACAAACGCAAACTTTTCCCCAGGATTCCGTCAGAAACTTGTGGAATAGACGCAAACTTTTCTAAAGGATTTTATGACAAAGGAAAGAAGCAAATTATTCCGTGTGTATTGTCGGGCTCCGAGAGCCATATTGCTTTGACGAGAAATAACAATTTCTTTGACTTCCACAGTCCAGTTGAACAGCCATTCAGCACGTGAGTTCTTACGTGAAAATAGAACCAAAAGGAATACAGAGGATTTACTACAATCGTTGTAGCAATTATGTGAATATGATGTTATAAGAACCTTACTTTATAAAGTAAGGTTCCTTACTCTATTACAGCCTCTCGTTGCCACCGAGAACACGCAGTTCGCCATGTCCCTGACGATACCGTTTAATATTCGCGGAGCATTCAATTTAACAGACACGCTATTCCTGGGCTAAACCTATCAAGCCGAGTAGACTATCAATTAGTGCTGGCGTGCGCGTATGTCTCGCTGCTGTGCAATAAGGTCGAATGCTATATCTTACTATCTTACGTTGGTATGAAGAGACCGTTTCTCAGCGCTGCGTGCCAATTTATACGCGTTGCAGTAGCTTTCAAGGAATTTACAAGGTCCTGTTGCTGCAAAGTTCCATGGTTAAGTTTCCTTATTGTGTTTGGGTTGATATTACGGTGTGTTGTTAGTAGGGTTGTTGCTTGGGTTGATATTAGAGTATGATGTTAGTAGGGTTGTTGCTTGGGTTGATATTACGGTGTGTTGTTAGTTGGGTTGTTGCTTGGGTTGATATTACGGTGTGATGTTGGTAGGGTTGTTGCTTGGGTTGATATTACGGTGTGTTGTTAGTAGGGTTGTTGCTTAGGTTGATATTACGGTGTGATGTTGGTAGGGTTGTTGCCTGGGTTGATATTACGGTGTGACGTTGGTAGTATTGTTGCTTGGGTTGATATTACGGTGTGTTGTTAGTAGGGTTGTTGCTTGGGTTGATATTACGGTGTGTTGTTAGTAGGTTTGTTGCTTGGGTTGATATTACGGTGTGATGTTGGTAGGGTTGTTGCTTGGGTTGATATTACGGTGTGTTGTTAGTAGGGTTGTTGCTTGGGTTGATATTACGGTGTGATGTTGGTAGGGTTGTTGCTTGGGTTGATATTACGGTGTGTTGTTAGTAGGGTTGTTGCTTGGGTTGATATTACGGTGTGATGTTGGTAGGGTTGTTGCTTGGGTTGATATTACGGTGTGATGTTGGTAGGGTTGTTGCTTGGGTTGATATTACGGTGTGTTGTTAGTAGGGTTGTTGCTTGGGTTGATATTACGGTGTGTTGTTAGTAGGGTTGTTGCTTGGGTTGATATTACGGTGTGATGTTAGTGTGGCTGTTGCTTGGGTTGATATTGGAGTATGATGTTAGTAGGGTTGTTGCTTGGGTTGATATTACGGTGTGTTGTTAGTAGGGTTGTTGCTTGGGTTGATATTACGGTGTGTTGTTAGTAGGGTTGTTGCTTGGGTTGATATTACGGTGTGATGTTAGTGTGGCTGTTGCTTGGGTTGATATTGGAGTATGATGTTAGTAGGGTTGTTGCTTGGGTTGATATTACGGTGTGATGTTAGTAGGGTTGTTGTTTGTGTTGCTATTACGGTGTGATGTTAGTGTGGCTGTTGCTTGGGTTGATATTAGAGTATGATGTTAGTAGGGTTGTTGCTTGGGTTGATATTAGAGTATGATGTTAGTAGGGTTGTTGCTTGGGTTGATGTTAGAGTATGATGTTAGTAGGTTGGTGCTTGGGTTGATATTAGAGTATGATGTTAGTAGGGTTGTTGCTTGGGTTGATATTAGAGTATGATATTAGTAGGGTTGTTGCTTCGGTTCATATTAGAGTATGATGTTAGTAGGGTTGTTGCTTGGGTTGATATTAGAGTATGTTAGTAGGGTTGTTGCTTGGGTTGATATTACGGTGTGTTGTTAGTAAGGTTGTTGCTTGGGTTGATATCACGGTGTGATGTTAGTAGGGTTGTTGTTTGTGTTGATATTAGAGTATGATGTTAGTAGGGTTGTTGTTTGTGTTGATATTACGGTGTGATGTTAGTGTCGCTGTTGCTTGGGTTGATATTAGAGTATGATGTTAGTAGGGTTGTTGCTTGGGTAGATATTGCGGCATAATATCAATATGGTTGTTATGTTCTGCCAATCGTACTTGATTCAAGGTGTGATAATGATATGGTTATCAAGTTCCCTCTGCTCTGCTTGGGTTGATATTACGGTGTAATATTAATATGGTTGTTAAGTTCCTTCTATTATGCTTGGGTTGATATTGCTTTTCTTAGTGCCTTAAGCATACTCTAGGTTAGAATCGATATTATGTCTGCTATTAGAGGGTTCTTAATATAATGAATTTTTAATTTCACCTGCGTTTTAATGTTTTTATTTTACATCATGATAAAAAGATTTTTTCTTTGCAAGGCTTGTAGACAATATCTCAACGATTCTAACAGATTGAGGGTCCATCAGAGAGTTTTTTAAAACATTGAATTTCTAATTTCGTCTGAGTTATGTCGTTTATGATTTACAGGAAAAAATTAATTACGTTGTGTGCTATCTTTTTTGAATTAATTTTATTGAAAATAAGCTTTTTTCTTTTTGTATATTAGGTATGGGGACGACAACTGAATAATTCAGAAAAACACGAATTTGTGCGGAGGTTGGGGATTTAGATCGACCAACCTGACAAAAGTTTTTGCCGTATTGCACCTCATAACGATCGTGCGGCGATTTCCAAAAAGACTTGCACACTTCTAAATAATCTAAATTGTATTTGACCTTATTGTGAACTTGCGCGTAGGCTTGGGATTTGAACTGACATTTTTTCAAACCGCTTATTGTTTTCTATCTCAAAACGAACTTTTGTGAAGATTTGGCATTTCCATTGGCATACATACCAAAACCGTGATATTGGATCTCGCCAAAACCATGACATTGGATCACGCTAAAACCATGATATTGGATCTTTCGTAGAAAATTATTCACGAAATAATTTTAACGAACACACAATGGTTCCATAGCGTGAAATTTAACCTTATTTGCATGCAACGCTTGCAATTTTTACGAAGCATTCCCTATGCACTGTTGCTTATGAAATCAATCGACATGCAACGCTAGCTGCGCGGTCTTAGCTAGGGCATGAACTTTATTATTCGGGTGAAGTGCTGGAGTCTTAAAGCGAAATGTTATTTACGCGAGACTTATGAGTTTTTCTTATGGATTTATGCTCTCGCGCTCCTAAACTGTTATGTATGTGTTCGATGAGTGAAGAGTATGAAAATATTGCTACAGTTATGGGTGAATTTCTATTAACACGTTCACCGCGTTTCCGTGGTTGTTAATTGTTGGTTTGGTCGGGTTGTAAGTAGCAGAATTGGGAAATCGGCTTTACTGTCCGGATACATTTTTATCCCTCCTAAGAAATACGAAAATGCAATTGCACGGTAACATTTCGCCTCGTTTGATGACAGTTATTTATAAAAAAGATAGCGAATCAGATGGAAATGTCACTCATATATATCGGTACGTGAATAAGCAATTTACCGAATGGTAAACATGGCCCAATACGTGTTAATTCAGATATGAAAATATATATGACTAATTTCCATTAGATTTTCTTCCTTTTCACGGTCCTCATCAATTCAAATAACATTAACGCGTTTCTGCGATGGGTTAAACTAAAGTTCAATATTAAGTTCAAATTCAAAGTCGAGTGTAATGAACCATTTTACAAATAGTAAACATTAACTGGATCGTAACTTCATTTAGATTTCATTTAAGTATTGATGAAAATTGATTTAGTGACTGCAAATCAGTCAGCAGCATTATGAAAATTCCTTCCGTGTACCACCGGTGGGTCCCTTCGCAGGAAACGTTGTAATTCAGAGAAAAATATCGATATAAAAGAAAATTCAAAAACTGCATTTGCGAGAACCTGAATCTGCTTCAGCTTTCAAACACGCTATGAATTGTGCGAAATCTGTAACAAAAATGGTAAAATATACTTGCTCTACATATTATTTATTATTATCTTATCTTAGTGCCGGTATTTCTTTAGCACCTTTTCTGTAAAGGGACTTCTATAATGCTGCTGACCGAACAACAGTCGCTAACTCAATTTTCATGATTATTTAATCAAAGGTAAAGAAGGCACGGCTCCAGTTAATGTTTGCTATTTTTAATATTTCTCACTAGATTTGACTTTAAATTTTAGTTGAATATTGAACTTCAGCTCAACCAATTGCAGTTAAGAGTTAACTTTAACCGCTCTGTGAATTGAGTGTAGGTTGGATATGTGGTGCGAGTTGGGGAGAGAAATTGATCGCTTGGTTCTGTGTGCAAGCTTAAACCATTTCTACTTGACCTTAGATATTTATTGATATTTTTTGATATATTGGTATTTAGATATTTATTGGCAGGTTCTGTGTGCAAGCTTAAACCATTTCTACCTGACCTTAGATATTTATTGATATTTATTGATATATTGGTATTTAGATATTTATTTGCAAGTTCTGTACGAAAACTTTAACCAATTCTACCAGCCAGTGTGACCTTAGGTATTCATTGATATTTATCGATAGATATTTATTGACATATTGGTATTTAGCTATTCATTGGCAGGTTCTGTATGCAAGCATTAACCGTTTCTACACGCCTGTGGGACCGTAGATACTAGACTGAATTATGCATTCGTTTGCGCAAGCTCATGCGTTGAGTGATGTGATTTGTAAAGTGTCGCTTTGCTATTTATGTTAACGAATGGTTCTTCGAGTAATGTTTGACCTTTTGTTTGCGACGCATTATGGAGTTATATTCCCATTTATGGTTACTTGACACGCTGGCGACGTATTAAGATACATATATGTGCACTGCTAGGTAAATAGCTCCTATACACATACAAGTGTCAATGAATAGCACTTCAATCAGTTAACAATTTTTTCTAAGTAAATTGTAGCGTACGAGGTAAAATACCTCATTGCAACTATACAGGTTATGTAATTCGATGCACATATTTTACCCATATATAGAGAAACGTTCAATAAAACGATTTTCATGAGTGACAAAACCTCAACATTCCTTCGTTTTCGAGAAATGGCCTGCAATAATTTTAGATTCCCGTAGGCATGGCCGGAAGCGCGCGCCAACAGCCTGCCTAAGAAGTCAGATTTCACTCGTCGGCTGCATGGTAAGCCTATGCCTACGGGGAATCTAAAATTATTTCAGGTCATCATTCCTCCAAAACGAAGGAGTTTTGAGGTTTTTGTGACTCAGAGAAATCGTTTTATTTTGCGCTTTTCTGTATATGGTTAAAATATGTGCATCGAATCACACAACACCCTGTATATTTGACACATTCAGAACGAGTGGAAATGTGTTTGAGAAGTGAGTCGGTTTTTCAATTCTGCTATATCCTCACAACCCAAACCCACCGCAGCAACCGCGGGAACGCGATCACCGTTTTAACGCTTGGACCGCAGCAAATAAAACTAAAGTTCAATAATCAACTCAAATTAAAAGTCAATTGTAGTAAGCAATTTCTAAACTAGCAAACATAAACTGGATCATGCCTTAATTTAGCTTTCATTAAGTATTTATGTAAATTGAGTTTGTGACTTTTGGTCGGTTAATAGCATTATGGACATCCTCTCCGTGTACCACCGGTGGCGCACGTTGAAGTTAAAGTGCTAAATTACGTGTATTATTCTGCTTTCTATTTCGCATTATTCTATTGCTGTTCTCGAGGATATGTGGTATATTATTATCGAAAAATAAATACCTAACACAACCACTAATAAGTTCTATTACGTAATTAAAACGTTCTCAAAATAATATGACCCTTGAAACGGGATTTAATTTATAATATAAGTGACTTTACAAGATACTAAGGAAGACTTACTCCCCCATTTTTCTAGACGGTTAAACTAGTTACAAGCAAAGAATTATTAAACAATTTTCGTATTATTTATGGCCCGAAAGAGTTACCAGACGCTTCTGTTAGTTACTAGAGAAGTGTTAAAGCTCATTCCCGCAGCCATGACCGTCTTTTGAAAAGTTACTAGACATTGTGACAAGTTACTACAGAAAAATTGCTATCTTTCCCATAACGGATAGCAATTCCCCAATTATTTACAAATCATTTTTAATTAACACGCTGGCTATACGTTTGTGTGGCGACTGGGTTGATTTGGTTTGGTTGAAAATATCGCACATGATAAACTGACTTTACTGCTACAACGCATATCTACATTTTATAAGGGTGCAATATATATTGCATTTGCTTGTATTTTAACATGTATGCTAAAATTAATTTTAAGGAAGGTAGTGAAATAACTAAAATGCTATTTGTTTACACCGATACGTAAATGCGCAATTTACCTAGTGGTACACATATGTACCAATATACGCAGTGAACGCATTCACTGCGTTTTCACGGTCGTTACAGTTGGTTTGGTTAGGTCGTAAGTAGCAGAAGTGGGAAATCAACTTATGAGCTCAAATGCATTTTACTCTTTCTAAAAAACATGAAAAATATGACGACGTGATACCATTTTACCTCGTATGATAAGATCCATTCTTTAACACTTTGGCTGCGACGTGCACCACCAGTGGTACACGGCGGTAATTTTCATAATGCTGCTCACCGACCGGTAGTCGCAATCTCAATTTTCATAATTACTTAATCAAAGCTAAATAAAGGCACGATCCAGTTCATGTTTGGTATTTTCAAAAAATTTTACTACAATTGGCTTTCAATTTGGTGTTGAACTTAATATTTAGTTGCCGCAATCAAAGTGGTAAAAGGTCGCAAAATCTATTAAATGCTATTCGTTTTCACATTTGGGTAAATAAATAATTTAACTAGTGGTACACATATGTACCAATACGTAGTTAACGTGTTACATAGACACCAGAGTCTCTTCAGTAACTCCGGCACCATTAAATCACCGCGCTGACGTTGATTACATTGTTGATTGTGACGTGCTGAGTGACGGTGATTGTAGCCGTCAATCAGCCCGTCAATTCGAGTTAGAGACTTCCCGTCTACCTCGTTAGCCTTCACGTCCCAAAATTCCTAAATTTGGAGTCGCGTAATTTAGATTTTTCCGAAGTTGCTAGACGTTCTCCAAGCCATGTCCACGTCGTGAAAAGTTGAACGACATTTTACTTGATGACTTTACTAATTAATGGAGAAGTTGCTAGAAGCGTTTACTAATTACTAGAGAAGAGTTACTAGACGCGTTTACTAATTACTAGAGAAGAGTTACTAGACGCGTTTACTAATTACTAGAATAGAGTTACCAGACGCGTTTACTAATTACTAGAAAAGAGTTACTAGACGCATTTACTAATTGCTAGAGAAGAGTTACTAGACGTGTTTACTAATTACTAGAGAAGAGTTACTAGACGCATTTTCTAATTGCTAGAGAAGAGTTACTAGACGCGATTACTAATTACTAGAGAAGAGTTACTAGACGCGTTTACTAATTACTAGAGAAGATTTACTAGACGCGTTTACTGATTACTAGAATAGAGTTACCAGACGCGTTTACTAATTACTAGAATAGAGTTATCAGACGCGTTTACTAATTGCTAGAATAGAGTTATCAGACGCGTTTACTAATTACTAGAGAAGAGTTACTAGACGCGTTTACTAATTACTAGAATAGAGTTACCAGACGCGTTTACTAATTACTAGAGAAGAGTTACCAGACGCGTTTACTAATTACTAGAATAGAGTTATCAGACGCGTTTACTAATTACTAGAGAAGAGTTACCAGACGCGTTTACTAATTACTAGAATAGAGTTATCAGACGCGTTTACTAATTACTAGAGAAGAGTTACTAGACGCGTTTACTAATTGCTAGAATAGAGTTATCAGACGCGTTTACTAATTACTAGAGAAGAGTTACCAGACGCGTTTACTAATTGCTAGAATAGAGTTACTAGACGCGTTTACTAATTACTAGAGAAGAGTTACCAGACGCGTTTACTAATTACTAGAATAGAGTTATCAGACGCGTTTACTAATTACTAGAATAGAGTTATCAGACGCGTTTACTAATTACTAGAGAAGAGTTACCAGACGCGTTTACTAATTACTAGAGAAGAGTTACTAGACGCGTTTACTAATTACTAGAGAAGAGTTACCAGACGCGTTTACTAATTACTAGAATAGAGTTATCAGACGCGTTTACTAATTACTAGAATAGAGTTATCAGACGCGTTTACTAATTGCTAGAATAGAGTTACTAG
Organism: Morinoia aosen; assembly: GCA_030386875.1. NCBI lineage: Eukaryota > Metazoa > Arthropoda > Malacostraca > Amphipoda > Talitridae > Morinoia > Morinoia aosen. The sequence goes on from CM059566.1 coordinate 25,911,204, forward strand.
ACGCGTTTACTAATTACTAGAATAGAGTTATCAGACGCGTTTACTAATTACTAGAGAAGAGTTACCAGACGCGTTTACTAATTACTAGAATAGAGTTATCAGACGCGTTTACTAATTGCTAGAATAGAGTTATCAGACGCGTTTACTAATTACTAGAATAGAGTTATCAGACGCGTTTACTAATTGCTAGAATAGAGTTATCAGACGCGTTTACTAATTGCTAGAATAGAGTTATCAGACGCGTTTACTAATTACTAGAATAGAGTTATCAGACGCGTTTACTAATTACTAGAATAGAGTTATCAGACGCGTTTACTAATTGCTAGAATAGAGTTATCAGACGCGTTTACTAATTACTAGAATAGAGTTATCAGACGCGTTTACTAATTACTAGAATAGAGTTATCAGACGCGTTTACTAATTGCTAGAATAGAGTTATCAGACGCGTTTACTAATTGCTAGAATAGAGTTATCAGACGCGTTTACTAATTGCTAGAATAGAGTTATCAGACGCGTTTACTAATTGCTAGAATAGAGTTATCAGACGCGTTTACTAATTGCTAGAATAGAGTTATCAGACGCGTTTACTAATTACTAGAATAGAGTTATCAGACGCGTTTACTAATTGCTAGAATAGAGTTATCAGACGCGTTTACTAATTGCTAGAATAGAGTTATCAGACGCGTTTACTAATTACTAGAATAGAGTTATCAGACGCGTTTACTAATTACTAGAATAGAGTTATCAGACGCGTTTACTAATTGCTAGAATAGAGTTATCAGACGCGTTTACTAATTGCTAGAATAGAGTTACCAGACGCGTTTACTAATTACTAGAATAGAGATATCAGACGCGTTTACTAATTACTAGAATAGAGTTATCAGACGCGTTTACTAATTACTAGAATAGAGTTATCAGACGCGTTTACTAATTGCTAGAATAGAGTTATCAGACGCGTTTACTAATTACTAGAATTGAGTTATCAGACGCGTTTACTAATTACTAGAATAGAGTTATCAGACGCGTTTACTAATTGCTAGAATAGAGTTATCAGACGCGTTTACTAATTACTAGAATAGAGTTATCAGACGCGTTTACTAATTGCTAGAATAGAGTTATCAGACGCGTTTACTAATTACTAGAATAGAGTTATCAGACGCGTTTACTAATTACTAGAATAGAGTTATCAGACGCGTTTACTAATTGCTAGAATAGAGTTATCAGACGCGTTTACTAATTGCTAGAATAGAGTTATCAGACGCGTTTACTAATTACTAGAATAGAGTTATCAGACGCGTTTACTAATTGCTAGAATAGAGTTATCAGACGCGTTTACTAATTACTAGAATAGAGTTATCAGACGCGTTTACTAATTGCTAGAATAGAGTTATCAGACGCGTTTACTAATTACTAGAATAGAGTTATCAGACGCGTTTACTAATTACTAGAATAGAGTTATCAGACGCGTTTACTAATTACTAGAATAGAGTTATCAGACGCGTTTACTAATTACTAGAATAGAGTTACCAGACGCGTTTACTAATTACTAGAATAGAGTTATCAGACGCGTTTACTAATTGCTAGAATAGAGTTATCAGACGCGTTTACTAATTACTAGAATAGAGTTATCAGACGCGTTTACTAATTGCTAGAATAGAGTTATCAGACGCGTTTACTAATTACTAGAATAGAGTTATCAGACGCGTTTACTAATTGCTAGAATAGAGTTATCAGACGCGTTTACTAATTACTAGAATAGAGTTATCAGACGCGTTTACTAATTACTAGAATAGAGTTATCAGACGCGTTTACTAATTACTAGAATAGAGTTATCAGACGCGTTTACTAATTACTAGAATAGAGTTATCAGACGCGTTTACTAATTGCTAGAATAGAGTTATCAGACGCGTTTACTAATTGCTAGAATAGAGTTACTAGACGCGTTTACTAATTACTAGAATAGAGTTACTAGACGCGTTTACTAATTACTAGAATAGAGTTATCTGACGCGTTTACTAATTGCTAGAATAGAGTTACTAGACGCGTTTACTAATTACTAGAATAGAGTTACTAGACGCGTTTACTAATTACTAGAATAGAGTTATCAGACGCGTTTACTAATTGCTAGAATAGAGTTACTAGACGCGTTTACTAATTACTAGAATAGAGTTATCAGACGCGTTTACTAATTGCTAGAATAGAGTTACTAGACGCGTTTACTAATTACTAGAGAAGAGTTACCAGACGCGTTTACTAATTACTAGAGAAGAGTTACTAGACGCGTTTACTAATTACTAGAGAAGAGTTACTAGACGCGTTTACTAATTACTAGAATAGAGTTATCAGACGCGTTTACTAATTGCTAGAATAGAGTTACTAGACGCGTTTACTAATTACTAGAGAAGAGTTACTAGACGCGTTTACTAATTACTAGAGAAGAGTTACCAGACGCGTTTACTAATTACTAGAATAGAGTTATCAGACGCGTTTACTAATTACTAGAATAGAGTTATCAGACGCGTTTACTAATTGCTAGAATAGAGTTACTAGACGCGTTTACTAATTACTAGAATAGAGTTACTAGACGCGTTTACTAATTACTAGAATAGAGTTATCAGACGCGTTTACTAATTGCTAGAATAGAGTTACCAGACGCGTTTACTAATTACTAGAATAGAGTTACTAGACGCGTTTACTAATTACTAGAATAGAGTTATCAGACGCGTTTACTAATTACTAGAATAGAGTTATCAGACGCGTTTACTAATTGCTAGAATAGAGTTACTAGACGCGTTTACTAATTACTAGAGAAGAGTTACCAGACGCGTTTACTAATTACTAGAGAAGAGTTACTAGACGCGTTTACTAATTACTAGAGAAGAGTTACTAGACGCGTTTACTAATTACTAGAATAGAGTTATCAGACGCGTTTACTAATTACTAGAGAAGAGTTACTAGACGCGTAAACTAATTACTAGAGAAGAGTTACTAGACGCGTTTACTAATTACTAGAATAGAGTTATCAGACGCGTTTACTAATTACTAGAGAAGAGTTACTAGACGCGTTTACTAATTACTAGAGAAGAGTTACTAGACGCGTTTACTAATTACTAGAATAGAGTTATCAGACGCGTTTACTAATTACTAGAGAAGAGTTACTAGACGCGTTTACTAATTACTAGAGAAGAGTTACTAGACGCGTTTACTAATTACTAGAATAGAGTTATCAGACGCGTTTACTAATTACTAGAGAAGAGTTACTAGACGCGTTTACTAATTACTAGAGAAGAGTTACTAGACGCGTTTACTAATTACTAGAATAGAGTTATCAGACGCGTTTACTAATTACTAGAGAAGAGTTACTAGACGCGTTTACTAATTACTAGAGGAGAGTTACTAGACGCGTTTACTAATTACTAGAATAGAGTTATCAGACGCGTTTACTAATTACTAGAGAAGAGTTACTAGACGCGCTTACTAATTACTAGAGAAGAGTTACTCGACTTTCTCAAGGTAACGCTTCAGTTAACGAACCCTCCTATGTGCTTCAAGTTAGTTGCTTTCTTCATAGGGTGCGGGTTCAATACTTTTGGAAACTCGTTAGCACTAATTTAACGTTTGATCTTTAAGTTTTAAGAGATTTTTTTCGATTGAGAATGACGACATTCGTCTGACATTTCTTATTTATTTTTTATATTTTTAAGCCCCCGCATCAATTTTTTTTAATGTGCAAAGTACCACACGATTTCAATTTTGCTGATAAATTTGCGCTATGTATTGCTGATATGCCTTAGTTGAAATTGAAAACTAGGCTTTGTGTTGCCCTAGTTTGAATTTGAAATTGCGTAAAATCTTTCCAAAGTAATCTAATAACATACTAAAATTTGACTCTAACGTGCCTTATTATGAAATTGAAAATTTTTGATAGATGAGTAGATGTGCTTTTACGGATTTTCTCAGCTCTGAAGTAAAAAAGTACTTAAAAAATCATTATATAGACTTGTGTGGCATCAGTATAAACTTCGTAAGGAGGCTGAAATTTTAATTTCGAATAAGGTTATACTTTCCTAGAAAAATGCTGTGGTATAGTGCTTGCATCGACGAAATTGGTTTAATTAGAAACCAAATAATTTTTTAAAATTTCTGCAAATTTCTTGCACATAAATCATGTTGTGTACCACATGCATCTGAAATCGGTTCAATTAGGAACCAAAATACAATTTTTAAATTTCTAAAAACTTCTACCAAATGATTACTGTTTGGTGCATGCATCGATGATATAAGTTCAATTAGAAATGAAGACACAATTTTTAAATTCCGTAAATTCCTTGCACATATATGAGCTATTGCGTATGAAATGCATCAGTAAAACCGGTCGTTCCGCTATCAATATTTTAGACCAGAGTGGAGCAGCAAACCGCCGGAAGTTATCAGATTGTATGACCCTTTCCTTCAATGACCAGTCAGCACGCAACCGTACGGTTTCGCTTTCTAGGAAGTTCAAATATTGCAGGAATATTCAATGGGGGTCGGAACACCGCAAGTTTTGCCGTCCATTATGCTAGCGGACGACGAAATCCTGGTAAAAGACGGATATTGTATCCAAGATACTTATACCGTTATCGGTAGTAATCTATCTAAACTAATAATACCCATTGTGTGTTTATTTATATATCTGTTTCGTGTCTGATTTTTAAGAAACATAGGATGTCTGAGTTTGCGGTATCATGGATACCGAATTCCTCAGTGTTTTGAAAGATGGCCTCACATGCATTGATATGTTTGACATTTTATCAGGATAGATTCAGTAAGGACATGATAGGTAAGGATAGGTAAGTAATGTTAACGTGATTTTTTCACAGGTCCTGCAACTACCAAATAATACCCTTGGTTTATTTGTTTGGAGTCCGCTCCTTCCATTTCTCTGTCACGCTCATAAGGATAGTTATAATGGCCGTATCTGTGATACGAGTTTCACCAGTGTACAAGTACGATAATATTTTTTACCACAGAGACTGTTAGGATGGATATATTTGTTAATCATCCACATCTGAAAAATTTCTTCAGGAAAGGTATGGAATCCCGTCATTTTTGGCGGGCCGTGCACACTAGTACTATAATAAGATCCGCGTCCGTCTGTCTGTCTCTCTGTCCGAAGCCTCCCGAAAGAGTGTGATGAGCGTATCTGTGATACGGGCCGTGTGCACTCGGCTTCATCAACTTTGGAGAGATAGAATGTTTTTGTTTAATAGCCTTTCTTTCATTTCACCTTCTTTCTCATTTCAAATAATGGGGGTCGACTCGTAGTAATAATAATAGTGAGAGTACCTGATGAAAATTGTGGCCATTCTGCTTTTACTTTGAATGATAGCATAGATTGTAACTAATGATAGCATAGATTGTAATATTCTTGTACTTGTGCACTGGTGGAACTCGTATCACAGATACGGTCATTGAGCGCCATTGTGAGCGTCACAGACACACGCACCAACCAATTTAATGTGCTCAGCGAGTTTCCCATTTCAATAACATTGGAGAAATTACACACAAAAAATAAATGAAGTTATTTATAAATTTAAATAGACACCTGGTGTTTTATTGCATAGTGGTGATAGATATTCATCTCGCATGAGGTAATGGTGAATGCCTAATTCAAGAAGTTCGGTCTAGTGTGGGTTATTTTTGTCAATTCGTGAAATCAAACCAACTGTTATGCATGTATTTCAAATAGGTCGATTCTTATAGAATCTCACGCGTAAGATAAAAAGGAGAACCAATGTAAAAATATACATTTTATTCATTCATTTTTCATGTTAAACGTTCCGAAATGCTATAATTCCATCTCCAGCGCTGAAAAACATACAAAAAGGTAAAAAAATTAAAATACGCAACAATTCATAGAAGTTAAAAAAGTAAACAAACATCTATAAAACTTATATCCTACTTCTCATTCAACTACAGTAAAAACGATCATTCTCATTGGGTCACTAACCAACTTTTTGTTGTACTCTCCTTCTATGCCCATGCAGACGCGTTATATTTAAACGGAACTTAACGCGTTAACTGCACAGTGACACGCCTTTGCGGCACAAAGGGGATTTTCTAACACCTTGAATGCGGCAGGCTTAATATTTAATTTAAATTCAAAGTCAATTGTAGTAAGTAATGTTGAAATTACCGAACATTAAATGGGTTGAGTTTTCGTTTAGTTTTGATAATATTTTTTTTATACTGAGTTTGTGACGACTGGTTGGTCAGCGCATAGTGAAAACTGCGTCAGTGACCAAACATGGCTCACGTCGCAGTCTAAATGTCATCACGGTGATCACAAACTTAATTATCATGCGTACTTGGTCAAAACAGAATGAAAGTACGACCCATTCAATATTGATCTTTTTAAATATTGTGTACTGAAACTGACTTTGATTAAATTTGAATATTGAACTTCAGTTTAATCCGAGGCAATGAAAGTGTTATGTTCTATAACGAGAATCCAGGCAAATAAATTATGTACGAGAACTTGAAATTAACGCTGCATATCTGCGAAATTATTACTACATATGTACGAAATTAATTGGAGTAATTTTCATTGCCACGCAACTACACGTAGTATATACTTATTTCCTAAATATACGCTGTGAAGCTGGCGCAAATTAATTTTTAGAGTAAACTGTCACAAAGAGCTAACAAAAATATTATACCAAAACTAAAAAGAAATATTTCTGGAATGTGTTTCCAATAAAAGAAATGTGTGTTATGTTATACGAAATACCAAGTACTTGGTAAGTATATTAAACATATGCTTAGAAAATAGAGTAAGACTGCAAGGGTGAGCGCTTCAGGATAGGGCGATATTTATTTGTACGGTGCATTCAGTTTTTTAATTTTGCTGTGGAAAAATTTTAAAAAATTGGTAAATCTCAATTTCCTGGTAAATCCTACATTTCAGATAAATCCCATTTGTCGGATAAATCCCAATTTTTTATGAATCCCAATCTTTTTTATACATCCCAATTTTCAGGTAAATCCCAATTTTCAAAATCTAGACTTTGAAATGTGGCAGCATAATGCTGTCTATTGTGAACTAAATCATAGTTTTCAACTTGGACAACTAAAAGTCTCGAAATTTCAGTCCCCCTGAAGAAGCGCACAGACAAATGGACAAGTTAACATAAATATAAACCTTTAAAATTCCCACTTTTGGATGAGAAATAAACTAAAATTAATTAAAGCAAATCAATTAAAAAATGAATTAATTAATTTAAATGAACTAATTTATTACACATGAATGAATCAATTATTTTAATTTAATTGAATTAATTATTTTAATTTAAATTGAGTAATTATTTTAATTTAAATGAATTAAATTAAATTAATGAATTAATGAAATTAAAGCAAATGAAGCCTATTAGCGTAGGCGTAAAATAATCAAGATTCTACACGCGCTAGAATTCACAAAAACTTTTTAATCGGCCGTGTTGTTCTAAAAACTACACAACCTTATTTGAAAATTTATTCATAAAAACTATTTTTGAAACGTCGGTCATCACTGGAATTCGTGGAGTATAGCTCCACTCAAGCTTCATTAGATTAGGAAAAAATATATATCGTTTTCCTTCTTTGGGTGCTCAAAGGTATATTTACCGGGGCAACAGATGCACAACGGTATATTTACCGAGGCAACAGATGCACAACGGTATATTTACCGGGGCAACAGATGCACAACGGTATATTTACCGGGGCAACAGATGCACAACGGTATATTTACCGGGGCAACAGATGCACAACGGTATATTTACCGGGGCAACAGATGCACAACGGTATATTTACCGAGGCAACAGATGCACAACGGTATATTTACCGGGGCAACAGATGCACAACGGTATATTTACCGAGGCAACAGATGCACAACGGTATACTTACCGGGGCAACAGATGCACAACGGTATATTTACCGAGGCAACAGATGCACAACGGTATACTTACCGGGGCAACAGATGCACAACGGTATATTTACCGGGGCAACAGATGCACAACGGTATACTTACCGAGGCAACAGATGCACAACGGTATATTTACCGAGGCAACAGATGCACAACGGTATACTTACCGAGGCAACAGATGCACAACGGTATATTTACCGGGGCAACAGATGCACAACGGTATACTTACCGAGGCAACAGATGCACAACGGTATACTTACCGAGGCAACAGATGCACAACGGTATATTTACCGGGGCAACAGATGCACAACGGTATACTTACCGAGGCAACAGATGCACAACGGTATACTTACCGGGGCAACAGATGCACAACGGTATACTTACCGGGGCAACAGATGCACAACGGTATACTTACCGGGGCAACAGATGCACAACGGTATATTTACCGTGGCAACAGATGCACAACGGTATACTTACCGAGGCAACAGATGCACAACGGTATACTTACCGAGGCAACAGATGCACGACGGTATATTTACCGAGGCAACAGATGCACAACGGTATATTTACCGAGGCAACAGATGCACAACGGTATATTTACCGAGGCAACAGATGCACAACGGTATATTTACCGAGGCAACAGATGCACAACGGTATATTTACCGAGGCAACAGATGCACAACGGTATATTTACCGAGGCAACAGATGCACAACGGTATATTTACCGAGGCAACAGATGCACAACGGTATATTTACCGAGGCAACAGATGCACAACGGTATATTATCCGAGGCAACAGATGCACAACGGTATATTTACCGAGGCAACAGATGTACAGCGGTATATTTACCGAGGCAACAGATGCACACCGGTATATTTACCGAGGCAACGGATGCACAACGGTATATTTACCGAGGCAACAGATGCACAACGGTATAGTTACCGAGGCAACGGATGCACAACGGTATATTTACCGAGGCAACAGATGCACAACGGTATATTTACCGAGGCAACAGATGCACAAGGGTATAGTTACCGAGGCAACAGATGCACAACGGTATAGTTACCGAGGCAACGGATGCACAACGGTATATTTACCGAGGCAACAGATGCACAACGGTATATTTTCCGGGGCAACAGATGCACAACAGTATATTTACCGAGGAAACAGATGCACAACGGTATATTTACCGAGGCAACAGATGCACAACGGTATATTTACCGAGGCAACAGATGCACAACGGTATATTTTCCGGGGCAACAGATGCACAACGGTGTATTAACCGAGGCAACAGATGTATACCGGTATATTTACCAAGGCAACTCTTAGCAGGAAGTATAGAGGTAATTGTCGACTTATACATCGCCTAATACGAATCTCGATTCATATTAAATTAAATGCCACCTTTTTCCAGTCATTTATAACTAGCACTAAAACATTGTAGTCACTGAATAACTGTGTTTAATTTTAGGCCAACCCTACATGATCTGAGCCCTCAACCTAACCCATAACCCTACCAGACCTGAACCCTGAACTTAACCCTTAACCCTACCAGACTTGAACCCTGAACCTAACCCTTAACCCTACCCGACCTGAGGCCTGAACCTAACCCTTAACCCTACCAGACCTGAGGCCTGGACCTAACCCTTAACCCTACCAGACCCGGCCCTGAACCTAAACCTTAACCCTACCAGACCTGAACCTAACCCTTAACCCTACCAGACCCGGCCCTGAACCTAAACCTTAACCCTACCCGGCCTGAACCCTGAACTTAACTCTTAACCCTACCAGACCTGAACCTTGAACCTAACCCTTAACCCTACCAGACCTGAACCCTGAACGTAACTGGTAGAGTTAAACCCCACAACACAACCCCAACACCCAAAACACGGAGCAGAAATACGCAATGCTAACTAGGAGGTTTGACCACGATTGGTTTGTTATTTATGGTTGGTGACGCACTTCACTACGCAGGGAGCTAAGTACCGAGAATTAGATACATCGTAGGTTCGAAAATTACCGAAAAATCAGTACAGCGTCTGGTAAGATTAACCAGAGGTTAAAAACATGTGAATGTATAACAAGAAAAACAGCGCTTAAACATTTTACAAATACATAACATCACAAATTGAAAAAAATGTATATCTTTAGGTCAAATTTCGGTCGATATGAAGTGTAACGTATTCACGGAAATTAAAATTCCGTTCCGAAGAATCACTAAAGGAACACATTTAAAAACGCTTTACATGAATGACATTCTGCTCGCTGATGCGTTATTTTCGAGTTATTTAACTTTGAAGTTATGGGAACGGCGCTGATGAAATGGCTTTCGCGCGCAAAGCAGAAGTTATTGTTTGCACAATATATGGCGTAATTAATTGTTTGCCCACCCCGCGGAGCCTGAACCCACTTCTAAGATGTTTTAGTCAATAACGCAATCAAGGTTACCACCCAGAAATATTAGCGAGACTGGATTAGTGAAGACTTAAATCGATACGCTGTTTACATCAGTTTCAAAATGGCGGCCACCCGGTAGAATATTAGGTAAATATGAAGGGTATGTCAGTTATCGATTTTCCACGTTTTGGTGCCTGAACCTAAATAATTGAATCGAAATAAACAAGTTTTCTTCTATGCACTTTCGGTCTCAAATGAGTATTTTACGAGTTATAGCGGTAAGTTTAGTTTCGTCTTTGATGGCGAATGCGCTCGAATAAACAGCTACTCATCGATTTTCGAATTTTTGTTGCTTGAATCATGGTAATAACATCGAAGATTAGATTAGATTATAAGTTAGTTTAAGCCTCCCTAACCGCTACAAAAATAGAGCGTATCGAAGAGAGGAAGGAGGAAGGCACCATTTAGTATGGAGATAAGAAAATGAGGAATCTATGCAGAAAGGGCATAGAAACAGTAAGATGGGAAAGAAGTTCATGAAATAAGATAAAAGTTGAAGAAGAAAGTCAGAGGTGCTGAAAAACAGGACAGTAGTGAACCGAAAAAAGGTGGTCCTTAACATAACAAAAAACATTTTATTTCAACAAAAAGAAGGCCTACCTAACTCTCAGCTCGGGCCCTCACATTTTTCCCCTGGGAGCGCTAATTCCCATAGATACAATAGTTGTATCCCCCTGAGGGGGTAATAACATCGAAATAAACAACTTTTCTTCAATACACTTTATTGGTTGAATGAATATTTAACGAGGTATAGCGGTAGTTTTGGTTCCGTCTTTGATGACGATCGCCATGGAAGCGAGTGCGCATTGCAGTGTTGCTGTCCGACGCGCTCCTTGAATTACTTGCCGCTTCAAACACTGGAGTTGCGGTAAGTCATTTACCGCTATAACTAATAAAATACACATTTGAGACGGAAAGTGCATAGAAGAAAACTTGTTTATTTCGATCTAATTAACTATGCTAAGGCATCGAAATTTGCAAAATCGATAACTGACATACCCTTCAGATTTACCGAATATTAGCGAAACTGTAGGAAGGAATACCGTAGATTCAATATCATAATATCTTTAAACCGTTATGTTTTCGGATGATAACCGTTATTGTGTTATTAACTAAAAAACATCCTAGAAGTGGGTTCAGGCTCCGCGGGGTGGCCAAATAATAAATTACAAAGTACCCAAGAGTACTCGAACGGCTCAAGCGCGCAACGCAACTGCTATGGGAGACAAAATTTCGAAGTTGAATAACTCGAAAATAACGCATCAGCGAGCAGAATGTCGTTCATGTAATACGTTTTTAAATGTGTTCCTTTAGTGATTCTTTGGAACGGAATTTTGAATTTTTGTAAATACGTTAAAGTGCATATTGACCCAAATTTCAATTAACATTGCATCCTTAACATTCTTACCCGTGTTCAGAAAAATCCTCTAAAGCGCTGAAACTTCTTATTTTCTATCAGAAATTCACCGTCGATTCACATCTATATTAGGCACTTCACAAGCTAAAACAAACTTCTTCATTACAAACACTTTTTCAACTGCGAAACAATCCGAATGAACGAATAAATATTTTGCTTACAAAGCAACTCTTCTAAAAAGTCAAGCTAAAAACCACTCTGTATATCATTTTAAAATTCTTTATGATTTTAGTTATTATAATTGGTATGTTTTCATTATCAATATCAATGATACCTCATTTGTACAGATGTAACAGTTATTATTTCTGATATTATAACTTTAAAATGACACACAGAGTGAATCTCGCCTTTACTTTTTCAGAATCTAATACACTTTCATCCACGTAGGCTTCTATCTGAATTTTGGGTAAATGTGTAGCGTTTGGTAATAATCGATTTCCTAGTTTTCGAGACGTTAACATAGTTAATTAGGTTAAAATAAACAAGTTTTCTTCTATGCACTTTCCTTCGCAAATGAGTATTTAATGAGTTATAGCGGTAAATTACTGACTGCAACTCTAGTGTTTGAAGCGGGAAGTAGTTCAAGCAGCACGTCGGACGGCATCATTGCAATGCCGTCTCGCTTCCAGCCCGATCGTCATCAAAGACGAAACTAAACCTGCCGCTATACCTCGTTAATTAAATACTCATTTGACGAAAAAAGTGTATAAAAGAAAAGTTGTTAATTTCGATGCCTTTACCACGATTCAAGCAATGAAAATTCGAAAATCTATGAGTAGCTGTTTATTCAAGCGCATTCGTCATCAAAGACGAAACTGAACCTACCGCTATAACTGGTAAAATACTCATTTGCGACGGAAAGTGCATAGAAGAAAACTTGTTTATTTTAACCTTATTAAGTATGTTAATGCCTCAAACATTTAAAAATCGATTATTACCAAACGCTACACATAGGGTAATTCATCAAATATCGAACAGAAGCCACGTGTGTCTAGAAACAACCTTCATAAATCGGTAACTTTTGCTCTGAATAACTCTTGCGGGCCTCAAGGTTATTCTTGAACAGTTGCTTTCTTGTTCTGTGATGTCGCTTGAAAGACAACGTAGATTATTGAAATGTATTTATTGTTCTAAAAATCGAATTCTTTAGTAACATAATTTCATCAATATCGAACATGAATCGAACAAGAATTTTGATTCGAACAGGATGGTTTGTCAATTAGTTCTCTTCGTATGGAACTTTTGTTAGACTATTAGCACGCCACGTATGGTTTGTCTATTAGTACGCCTCGTATATTTTGTCCATTAATATGCCTCGTATGGTCTATCTATTTGTACACCTCATGTGGCCACTTGGAAAATAAACGTTTTTCTTTCATTCTTTTTTTTTTGTGCACTGGATTTTCTTGGAAGTGCTCGCGGTGGCACAGCGGTTAAGGGATCGGACTTGTATGTTGGAGTCGCGGGTTCGTATCCCGGCGCTGGCGCTGCGATTTTCCCCGTTGGGTATAAGGGAAAGCTCAAGCACAATACCCCACTCGACCCAGGTGTCGGAAATGGGTACCGACTTTACGGGGGAACCGTCATGGTGTCCTATATATAGTGTTAGTTATAAGACATTTGAAAAACCAATGCTTAAGATCATTTGTATCAGGCTTGATTGGAAATAAAGCATCCCAAAGATGCTGATGTTTGTTTTGTTTGTTTGTTTAAAATGACTGTCTCATTACTTATTTTCAGGAAGCATTTGAATGGAGAGTTATCAAAATTTGAATATGATGTCGATGTTTCATTTGCAGTGCTTGTTGAACCATCATTGTGATCATCAACCTGTGTGACCTTTTTTGGAGTAGAGTGTAGAGCACGCGTCAATGAATTATTATTGATGCTTGCATCAATTTTCTTGGCAAGGGATTGATCATCAGTAAATGTAGCCAGACGAATCATTGATGATCTTGAGGGCCTTGGAACACCAGCAGCTGATTGGTCGCCATCTTCAACTATTCATTGTTATCATCAAGCGTTAATACAATATTTTAAGGAAATGAAACAGGCGTTCAATAGATCGATTCAGTTATTTAAAAGAATTAAGAATCGAAAAGCCTTGTTCGAGGCATAAATTCATGATTTTTAAGGAATTTTGATTTGAACACCTTTGTTCAGTATTTAATACTGACATGAAATAGGAACTGAATGTCGAACATGGAATAATTATCAAGTTTTTAGCGGGAAAGAAAAAAATACAGCAACAGAACATCATTTGACAACACTACTCTCTAGTTATGACGGGAGGTTGACGTTGGCAAAACAACAGTTAAACCGTCGCAATTTTCCCGAGGTGCGTAAGATTTTTCAAGGGAAAAAATACGACCAATTTGTAAGGGTCGTACAGAAAATGTGTTCGCAACACCTGGTAGCAGTTTGCAGCTCACAGAAATGAGTTCTTATCACTAAAATAGGAGTTTTAGATGTAAGATCACCGGCACTGTGCAAGTTTGGATGCTTACGAAATTTATTACGCGCATATTTTCAAAGTTGTTCGATAATCAGTTCAGTTCGATATTTGATGAATTACCCTATACCGAATTTTCAAGACCAAATTCGGTAAATCTGAAGGATATGTCAGTTGTCGATTTTCCACTTTTTGGTGCCTGAACCTAATTAATTGAATCAAAATAAACAAGCTTTCTTCTATGCACTTTCCGTCTCAAATGAGTATTTTACGATTTATAGCGGTAAGTTTAGTTTCGTCTTTGATGACGAATGCGCTGGAATAAACGGTCAATGTGAAGTTTAATGCAATCACGGAAATTGATAATTATATTCCAAACAATCACTAAAGGAACCCATTTAAGAACGTTTTTCAAGAACGACATTCTGCTCGCTGATGCGTTATTTTCGAATTATTGAACTTTGAAGTTGGCCGTCGCGCGCCCAAGGAAGCGAGCGTAATTTAATTAAAAACGGAAGCTAACCCCCTATTACAAACGTGAAGAGGTTGGGTCGTGAGGGGTAGCCACAGTTCTTTTAGTAAAAAGTATAAATAAAGCTTCTAAACCACCCATTAGGGTGACGACCGCAATCTTGTTTACATCGGGTCTAACATGGCGACCACCATGGGCGCCGCCATCTTGGACCCGATGTCAACAAGATTGCGGTCGTCACCCTAATGGGTGGGTTAGAAGCTTTATTTATAATTTTCACTAGAAGAACTGTGCCTCCCCCTCACGACCCAACATCTTTACGATTGTAATAGCTTCCGTTATTAATTAAATTCCGTTTCACGCGCTCGCTTCCTTTGGCGCCAAGGCCAACTTCAAAGTTCAATTATTCGAAAATAACGCATCAGCGAGCAGAATGTCATTCATGTAAAACGTTCTGAAATGTGTTCCTTTAGTGATTCCTGGGATCGGCATTATTATTTTCCGTGATTGCATTAAACTTCACATTGACCGAATAAACACCTACTCATCGATTTTCGAATTTTCGTTGCTTGAATCATGGTAATAACATCGAAATAAACAACTTTTCTTCTACACACTTTTTTCGTCAAATGAGTATTTAACGAGGTATAGCGGTAGGTTTGGTTTCGTCTTTGATGACGATCGCGCTGGAAGCGAGTGCGCATTGCTGTGTTGCTGTTCGACGTGCTTCTTGAATAACTTGCCGCTTCAAACACTGGAGTTGCGGTAAGTCATTTACCGCTATAACTAATAAAATACTCATTTGAGACGGAAAGTGCATGGAAGAAAACTTGTTTATTTCGATCTAATTACCTATGTTAAGGTATCGAAATTTACAAAATCGATAACTGACATATCCTTCAGATTTACCCCAAATTCTTCACATTTACATCATCAAAACTTTACGTCGTCTTAGCGGCACGGTTGGTAGAGTAAGTCCACTTAGCAGAGCGTACGCTCATAGGACATGTACAGGAGCAACAAATTACGCTAAAGTCCTGCTCTGTGTCACCAGTAAAATTGAAACGATTCACGAGGCACCGGCTGTTCCATACCAGGGATTCTGCTACGGTCCGCAATTCCAGAATGAAAATCGTTTTGGAACTTCACTTCCTGGAACGCAAGTTTCTTCTAGGATTGTGTTTCTACCAAGAAGTTTCATCCAAGATCTTACCAGAACTTCAACTCCACTTCCTGAAACGTAAGTTTCATCAGAGGTCTTTCCAGAACTCCATTTCTTGGAACTCTAGTTACTGCTTCAAATTTTCCGAATTCCATCCATTGCAACGCAAGTTTCATTTAAAACCATACTGAAACTCCATTTTCTGGAATGAAAGCTTTATTTAGAATATTTCCGAATTGTAATTCCTGAAACGGAAGTTTATTCCAGGTCTGTTGTATAAGGGATTGGTATTTATACATGGGTATTCTTGAAGTGTATCAATAAGTGTATAATTGAAATATATGTTCCCGAGAAACCTTATTTCTTAAAAACAAGTCCGAGGTTTGGTTTCTGATGGAAATATTGCTCCGAAACCAGGTTTTTAGTGTTTTAATGTTTCTCAGTTTCAGTCTCACGAAAGCAAGCTGCTTTGGAAACTGGTTTCTGGAATACAAGATGCACTAAAACCTTCTTTCTGAACTAAAAAGTTTACCTGAAGCCTGGTTTCTGAACTGCGAATTTACCCGAAGCCAAGCTTCCCAAATGCAAATTGCTCTGAAACTTGGTTTCTGAAACTTGGTTTCTGAAACTTGGTTTCTGAAACTTGGTTTCTGAAACTTGGTTTCTGAAACTTGGTTTCTGAAACTTGGTTTCTGAAACTTGGTTTCTGAAACTTGGTTTCTGAAACTTGGTTTCTGGAACTTGGTTTCTGAAACTTGGTTTCTGAAACTTGGTTTCTGAAACTTGGTTTCTGAAACTTGGTTTCTGAAACTTGGTTTCTGAAACTTGGTTTTTAAAACTTGGTTTCTGAAACTTGGTTTCTGAAACTTGGTTTCTGAAATTGGTTTCTGAAACTTGGTTTCTGAAACTTGGTTTCTGAAACTTGGTTTCTGAAACTTGGTTTCTGAAACTTGGTTTCTGAAACTTGGTTTCTGAAACTTGGTTTCTGAAACTTGGTTTCTGAAACTTGGTTTCTGAAACTTGGTTTCTGAAACTTGGTTTCTGAAACTTGGTTTCTGAAACTTGGTTTCTGAAACTTGGTTTCTGAAACTTGGTTTCTGAAACTTGGTTTCTGAAATTTGGTTTCTGAAACTTGGCTTCTGAAACTTGGTTTCTGAAACTTGGTTTTTAAAACTTGGTTTCTGAAACTAGGTTTCTGAAACTTGGTTTCTGAAACTTGGTTTCTGAAACTTGGTTTCTGAAACTTGGTTTTTAAAACTTGATTTCTGAAACTTGGTTTCTGAAACTTGGTTTCAGAAACTTGGTTTCAGAAACTTGGTTTCAGAAACGTGGTTTCTGAAACTTGGTTTCTGAAACTTGGTTTCTGAAACTTGGCTTCTGAAACTTGGTTTCTGAAACTTGGTTTCTGAAACTTGGTTTCTGAAGCCTGGTTTCTGAAACTTGGTTTCTGAAACTTGGTTTCTGAAACTTGGTTTCTGAAACTTGGTTTCTGAAACTTGGTTTCTGAAACTTGGTTTCTTAAACTTGGTTTCTGAAACTTGGTTTCTGAAACTTGGTTTCTGAAACTTGGTTTCTGAAACTTGGTTTCTGAAACTTGGTTTCTGAAACTTGGTTTCTGAAACTTGGGTTCTGAAACTTGGGTTCTGAATCTTGGGTTCTGAAACTTGGGTTCTGAAACTTGGGTTCTGAAACTTGGGTTCTGAAACTTTGTTTCTGATACTTTGTTTCTGAAACTTTGTTTCTGAAACTTGGGTTCTGAAACTTGGGTTCTGAAACTTGGGTTCTGAAACTTTGTTTCTGATACTTTGTTTCTGAAACTTTGTTTCTGAAACTTTGTTTCTGAAACACAAGTTGTTCCGAAACCCGGTTTTTAATACAATTAGGCTCCAAACTTGAATTCTGTGTGTTTAATTTGAAACCTGGTT
This sequence comes from Morinoia aosen, assembly GCA_030386875.1. Classification (NCBI taxonomy): domain Eukaryota; kingdom Metazoa; phylum Arthropoda; class Malacostraca; order Amphipoda; family Talitridae; genus Morinoia; species Morinoia aosen. The sequence goes on from CM059566.1 coordinate 25,929,031, forward strand.
TCTAAAACAGAAATTCACCCGACGCATGTTTTCTGGAAACAATTTCATTGAAAACTTGGCTTCTGGTTTAAAAGTTGACATGAAGCCTTGTTTATAAATTACAAGTTACCGTGAAACCTGATCCTGAAAACCAAGGTGGCCCGAAATTTTGTTTGTAAAACACAAATTCACCCGAAAATTGATTTTTAAAACTTAATTCCATGAATTTATTTTTATCCTCTAAATTGCAATTATTCTTTTGAATATAGAATAAAAACAATATTCTCGTTTTCTGTAGAATTAAACGTTTAATGAGAAGTTTTACTCTTCTAGAATCCCTCTCCTAGCCTCCTCAGTGGGACACAACTATTGCATATTTGGGAATTAACACTCCCCACTCTCACCAAGTTCCCCACTCTCCCCAAGTTCCCCACTCTCCCCAAGTTCCCCACTCTCTCCAAGTTCCCCACTCTCCCCAAGTTCCCCACTCTCTCCAAGTTCCCCACTCTCCCCAAGTTCCCCACTCTCTCCAAGTTCCCCACTTTCCCCAAGTTCCCCACTCTCCCCAAGTTGCCCACCCTCTCCCAAGTTGCTCACTCTCCCCAAGTTCCCCACTCTCCCCAAGTTCCCCACTCTCCCCAAGTTCCCCACTCTCCCCATGTTGCCCACTCTCCCAACGTTCCCCACTCTCCCCAAGTTGCCCACTCTCCCCAAGTTCCCCACTCTCCCCAAGTTCCCCACTCTCCCCAAGTTCCCCACTCTCCCCAAGTTCCCCACTCTCCCCAAGTTCCCCACTCTCCCCAAGTTCCCCACTCTCCCCAAGTTCCCCCACTCTCCCCAAGTTCCCCACTCTCCCCAAGTTCCCCACTCTCCCCAAGTTGCCCACTCTCCCCACCTCTCTAGAGAGTAGCTGTCGAGTAGTCGATAGCTGAGGCGATCTGCTCAACTGTGTCATGCTGTGAGCCTTTAATGTTGTCTTATTTATAGTGGTCAACTGTCATCATTTACCGAGATCAAAAGTGATTACTCATCGTAATAAATTATAAGTATTCATCGATATGAAATATGCTTGTTCATCGTGATGAACTATTATGATTCATGGATATCAAAAGTTATTATTCAAAGAAATGAATTTCATCTTTTATCAAACTCAAAAATGACAATTTATCGGCTAAATTATCATTTGTTGAGCTTTCAAATGATTGTTTACCTCGATGAATTATCATGTCGTACCGTGTTAGAGAAATTATCAAACCGCAATAAGGGCGTTCCAAAGAGAGAAATGACGATGGCACCATCTACGATGGAGTCAAGGGAACCCAGAATCTATGCACAAGGCGTGTTTACACACAAGATTCCCCGCGCATAGAAACAGCAAGTTAAGAACGAAGATAACAAGATAACAAGATAACCAGATAACCAGATAACAAGATAACAAGATAACAAGATAACAAGATAACAAAATAACAAGATAACAAGATAACAAGATAACAAGATAACAAGATAACAAGATAACAAGATAACCGTATGACGAGATAACAAAATAACAAGATAATAAGATAAAAGATAAAAGAGATAGTAATAAGTGCTGAAAAACAGGATAATAGAGAACAGAAAAAAAGATGGTTGTAACAACACAGAAAAATGTTATTTTAACAAAAAATGCCTTCTTAATTCTCAGCTCGGGTGTCCACATTTTCCCCTGGAAGCGCTTAATCCGAAAGATGAAATAGAAGAAAATACTCTAGGACAATTATGAGGAATAATCGTTTTATTTTCAAATATTTTTAGCACTCCGAATTCATTTACTATTACTGGTAGTTGATAATGTAATAAAACTATTACCTAATAACGATAATAATTAGAATTACCTATTAATTTCCGATCACGGTAAACGATTCTTCATCGAGCTACATGACCGACCACGCTAAATATTTATTTTTGAACATTTCAAACGTAAATTTTTCTTCAAAATAAATGATAAATTTTGGTTAATATGAAATATAATTTTTGTTTACGATAAATGATCACTCCGAGATGAACGAAATAGATATATTAGATTAACCTATTTTGTGGTGATTGATGCATTTATACAATCTCACTTATACACTCCATTATACATGATGATTAAAAGGCTTAATGCACGTGAAACTGAAAATTTAACCACACATTTTCATTTTTCATTTATATGGTATCTTTATGAAATAAAATTTTATTTATGTAATTTTAAGGATAGGTCCCCCAAATATAAGTTCATTTATGTAAGTTTTAGAGGTATATCATCTAAATAGAAGTTCACTTAAGTCTTAAAGATATACTGCCTATATAGAAGTCCATCTAAGTAATTTTAACGATATACTGCCTGAATAGAAATTCTTCTAAGTCATTTAAAGAAACATTGACTTAAAAGAAATTCATCTAAGTCATTTTAGAGATATAGTGCATTGACTTAATAAAAATTCATTTAAGTCATTTTAGAGATATAGTGCATTGCCTAAATAGAAGTTCATTTAAGTCATTTTAAATATATATTGCCTTAATAGAAATTCATATAAATCATTTTAAAGATATATTGCCCTAATAGAAATTCATTTAAGTATTTTTAAAGATTACTTGAAAAGAAATTTATCATAGCTATTTTCAAGGATACATCACCAAAGTAGAAATAAATATAAATCATTTAAAAAACTTATCATCTAAATAGAAGTCATTTGCCCAGAGCTGGAGATAGAGAGCTAGCGACTGCCAGCACGTGGAGGATTGCAGGATATTAGCATGCCGCTTTGATCCATGAAGCAATAATTTCTGGATATGAGGCGATAGGATCTAGAGCAGGATCTAATTCCCTGGCATCGAGCGATATTTGTTCTTAGTTCATGAAGGATACAGCTTAGTTCATGAAGGCTACAGCTTAGTTCATGAAGGATACAGCTTAGTTCATGAAGGATACAGCTTAGTTCATGAAGGATACTGCATAGTTCATGAAGGATACTGCTTAGTTTATGAAGGATACAGCTTAGTTCATGAAGGATACAGCTTAGTTCATGAAGGATACAGCTTAGTTCATGAAGGATACAGCTTAGTTCATGAAGGATACAGCTTAGTTCATGAAGGATACAGCTTAGTTCATGAAGGATACAGCTTAGTTCATGAAGGATACAGCTTAGTTCATGAAGGATACAGCTTAGTTCATGAAGGATACAGCTTAGTTCATGAAGGATACAGCTTAATTCATGAAGGATACAGCTTAGTTCATGAAGGATACAGCTTAGTTCTGAAGGATACAGCTTAGTTCATGAAGGCTACAGCTTAGTTCATGAAGGATACTGCTTAGTTCATGAAGGATACAGCTTAGTTCATGAAGGATACAGCTTAGTTCATGAAGGATACAGCTTAGTTCATGAAGGATACAGCTTAGTTCATGAAGGATACAGCTTAGTTCATGAAGGATACAGCTTAGTTCATGAAGGATACAGCTTAGTTCATGAAGGATACAGCTTAGTTCATGAAGGATACAGCTTAGTTCATGAAGGATACAGCTTAGTTCATGAAGGATACAGCTTAGTTCATGAAGGATACAGCTTAGTTCATGAAGGATACAGCTTAGTTCATGAAGGCTACAGCTTAGTTCATGAAGGCTACAGCTTAGTTCATTAAGGATACAGCTTAGTTCATGAAGGCTACAGCTTAGTTCATGAAGGATACAGCTTAGTTCATGAAGGATACAGCTTAGTTCATGAAGGATACAGCTTAATTCATGAAGGATACAGCTTAGTTCATGAAGGATACAGCTTAGTTCTGAAGGATACAGCTTAGTTCATGAAGGATACAGCTTAGTTCATGAAGGATACAGCTTAGTTCATGAAGGATACAGCTTAGTTCATGAAGGATACAGCTTAGTTCATGAAGGATACAGCTTAGTTCATGAAGGATACAGCTTAGTTCATGAAGGATACAGCTTAGTTCATGAACGATACAGCTTAGTTCATGAAGGCTACAGCTTAGTTCATGAAGGCTACAGCTTAGTTCATGAAGGATACAGCTTAGTTCATGAAGGATACAGCTTAGTTCATGAAGGATACAGCTTAGTTCATGAAGGATACAGCTTAGTTCATGAAGGATACAGCTTAGTTCATGAAGGATACAGCTTAGTTCATGAAGGATATAGCTTAGTTCATGAAGGATACAGCTTAGTTCATGAAGGATACAGCTTAGTTCATGAAGGATACAGCTTAGTTCATGAAGGCTACAGCTTAGTTCATGAAGGATACAGCTTAGTTCATGGAGGATACAGCTTAGTTCATGAAGGATACTGCTTAGTTCATGAAGGATACAGCTTAGTTCATGAAGGATACAGCTTAGTTCATGAAGGATACAGCTTAGTTCATGAAGGATACAGCTTAGTTCATGGAGGATACAGCTTAGTTCATGAAGGATACAGCTTAGTTCATGAAGGATACGGCTTAGTTCATCAAGGATACAGCTTAGTTCATGAAGGATACAGCTTAGTTCATGAGGGATACAGCTTAGTTCATGAAGGATACAGCTTAGTTCATGGAGGATACAGCTTAGTTCATGAAGGATACTGCTTAGTTCATGAAGGATACAGCTTAGTTCATGAAGGATACAGCTTAGTTCATGAAGGATACAGCTTAGTTCATGAAGGATACAGCTTAGTTCATGAAGGCTACAGCTTAGTTCATGAAGGATACAGCTTAGTTCATGAAGGCTACAGCTTAGTTCATGAAGGATACAGCTTAGTTCATGAAGGATACAGCTTAGTTCATGAAGGCTACAGCTTAGTTCATGAAGGATACAGCTTAGTTCATGAAGAATACAGCTTAGTTCATGAAGGCTACAGCTTAGTTCATGAAGGATACTGCTTAGTTCATGAAGGATACAGCTTAGTTCATGAAGGCTACAGCTTAGTTCATGAAGGATACAGCTTAGTTCATGAAGGATACAGCTTAGTTCATGAAGGATACAGCTTAGTTCATGAAGGATACAGCTTAGTTCATGGAGGATACAGCTTAGTTCATGAAGGATACAGCTTAGTTCATGAAGGATACAGCTTAGTTCATGAAGGGTACTGCTTAGTTCATGAAGGATACAGCTTAGTTCATGAAGGCTACAGCTTAGTTCATGAAGGATACAGCTTAGTTCATGAAGGATACAGCTAAGTTCATGAAGGCTACAGCTTAGTTCATGAAGGATACAGCTTAGTTCATGAAGGCTACAGCTTAGTTCATGAAGGCTACAGCTTAGTTCATGAAGGCTACAGCTTAGTTCATGAAGGATACAGCTTAGTTAATGAAGGCTACAGCTTAGTTCATGAAGGATACAGCTGAGTTAATGAAGGCTACAGCTTAGTTCATGAAGGATACAGCTTAGTTCATGAAGGATACAGCTTAGTTCATGAAGGCTACAGCTTAGTTCATGAAGGATACAGCTTAGTTCATGAAGGATACAGCTTAGTTCATGAAGGCTACAGCTTAGTTCATGAAGGATACAGCTTAGTTCATGAAGGCTACAGCTTAGTTCATGAAGGATACAGCTTAGTTCATGAAGGATACAGCTTAGTTCATGAAGGATACAGCTTAGTTCATGAAGGATACAGCTTAGTTCATGAAGGATACAGCTTAGTTCATGAAGGATACAGCTTAGTTCATGAAGGCTACAGCTTAGTTCATGAAGGATACAGCTTAGTTCATGAAGGATACAGCTTAGTTCATGGAGAATACAGCTTAGTTCATGAAGGATACAGCTTAGTTCATGAAGGATACAGCTTAGTTCATGAAGGATACAGCTTAGTTCATGAAGGATACAGCTTAGTTCATGAAGGATACAGCTTAGTTCATGGAGGATACAGCTTAGTTCATGAAGGATACAGCTTAGTTCATGAAGGATACAGCTTAGTTCATGAAGGATACAGCTTAGTTCATGAAGGATACAGCTTAGTTCATGAAGGCTACAGCTTATTTCATGATGGATACAGCTTAGTTCATGAAGGATACAGCTTAGTTCATGAAGGCTACAGCTTAGTTCATGAAGGATACAGCTTAGTTCATGAAGGATACAGCTTATTTCATGAAGGATACTGCTTAGTTCATGAAGGATACAGCTTAGTTCATGAAGGATACAGCTTAGTTCAAGAAGGATACTGCTTAGTTCATGAACGATACTGCTTAGTTCATGAAGGATACTGCTTAGTTCATGAAGGATACAGCTTAGTTCATGAAGGATACAGCTTAGTTCATGAAGGATACAGCTTTGTTCATGAAGGATACTGCTTAGTTCATGAAGGATACTGCTTAGTTCATGAAGGATACTGTTTAGTTCATGATGAATACTGCTTAGTTCATGAAAGATACAGCTTAGTTCATGAAGGATACTGCTTAGTTCATGAAGGATACAGCTTAGTTCATGAAGGATACAGCTTAGTTCAAGAAGGATACTGCTTAGTTCATGAAGGATACTGCTTAGTTCATGAAGGATACTGCTTAGTTCATGAAGGATACTGCTTAGTTCAAGAAGGATACTGCTTAGTTCATGAAGGATACAGCTTAGTTCATGAAGGATACTGCTTAGTTCAAGAAGGAGACTGCTTAGTTCATGAAGGATACAGCTTAGTTCAAGAAGGATACAGCTTAGTTCATGAAGGATACAGCTTAGTTCAAGAAGGCTACAGCTTAGTTCATGAAGGATACAGCTTAGTTCATGAAGGATACAGCTTAGTTCATGAAGGATACAGCTTAGTTCATGAAGGATACTGCTTAGTTCAAGAAGGATACTGCTTAGTTCATGAAGGATACAGCTTAGTTCAAGAAGGATACAGCTTAGTTCATGAAGGATACAGCTTAGTTCAAGAAGGATACTGCTTAGTTCATGAAGGATACTGCTTAGTTCATGAAGGATACAGCTTAGTTCAAGAAGGCTACAGCTTAGTTCATGAAGGATACGGCTTAGTTCATCAAGGATACAGCTTAGTTCATGAAGGATACAGCTTAGTTCATGAAGGATACAGCTTAGTTCATGAAGGATACAGCTTAGTTCATGGAGGATACAGCTTAGTTCATGAAGGATACTGCTTAGTTCATGAAGGATACAGCTTAGTTCATGAAGGATACAGCTTAGTTCATGAAGGATACAGCTTAGTTCATGAAGGATACAGCTTAGTTCATGAAGGCTACAGCTTAGTTCATGAAGGATACAGCTTAGTTCATGAAGGCTACAGCTTAGTTCATGAAGGATACAGCTTAGTTCATGAAGGATACAGCTTAGTTCATGAAGGCTACAGCTTAGTTCATGAAGGATACAGCTTAGTTCATGAAGAATACAGCTTAGTTCATGAAGGCTACAGCTTAGTTCATGAAGGATACTGCTTAGTTCATGAAGGATACAGCTTAGTTCATGAAGGCTACAGCTTAGTTCATGAAGGATACAGCTTAGTTCATGAAGGATACAGCTTAGTTCATGAAGGATACAGCTTAGTTCATGAAGGATACAGCTTAGTTCATGGAGGATACAGCTTAGTTCATGAAGGATACAGCTTAGTTCATGAAGGATACAGCTTAGTTCATGAAGGGTACTGCTTAGTTCATGAAGGATACAGCTTAGTTCATGAAGGCTACAGCTGAGTTCATGAAGGATACAGCTTAGTTCATGAAGGATACAGCTTAGTTCATGAAGGCTACAGCTTAGTTCATGAAGGATACAGCTTAGTTCATGAAGGATACAGCTTAGTTCATGAAGGCTACAGCTTAGTTCATGAAGGCTACAGCTTAGTTCATGAAGGATACAGCTTAGTTAATGAAGGCTACAGCTTAGTTCATGAAGGATACAGCTGAGTTAATGAAGGCTACAGCTTAGTTCATGAAGGATACAGCTTAGTTCATGAAGGATACAGCTTAGTTCATGAAGGCTACAGCTTAGTTCATGAAGGATACAGCTTAGTTCATGAAGGATACAGCTTAGTTCATGAAGGATACAGCTTAGTTCATGAAGGATACAGCTTAGTTCATGAAGGCTACAGCTTAGTTCATGAAGGATACAGCTTAGTTCATGAAGGATACAGCTTAGTTCATGAAGGATACAGCTTAGTTCATGAAGGATACAGCTTAGTTCATGAAGGATACAGCTTAGTTCATGAAGGATACAGCTTAGTTCATGAAGGATACAGCTTAGTTCATGAAGGATACAGCTTAGTTCATGAAGGATACAGCTTAGTTCATGGAGAATACAGCTTAGTTCATGAAGGATACAGCTTAGTTCATGAAGGATACAGCTTAGTTCATGAAGGATACAGCTTAGTTCATGAAGGATACAGCTTAGTTCATGAAGGATACAGCTTAGTTCATGAAGGCTACAGCTTAGTTCATGGAGGATACAGCTTAGTTCATGAAGGATACAGCTTAGTTCATGAAGGATACAGCTTAGTTCATGAAGGATACAGCTTAGTTCATGAAGGATACAGCTTAGTTCATGAAGGCTACAGCTTAGTTCATGATGGATACAGCTTAGTTCATGAAGGATACAGCTTAGTTCATGAAGGATACAGCTTAGTTCATGAAGGATACAGCTTAGTTCATGAAGGATACAGCTTATTTCATGAAGGATACTGCTTAGTTCATGAAGGATACAGCTTAGTTCATGAAGGATACAGCTTAGTTCAAGAAGGATACTGCTTAGTTCATGAACGATACTGCTTAGTTCATGAAGGATACTGCTTAGTTCATGAAGGATACAGCTTAGTTCATGAAGGATACAGCTTAGTTCATGAAGGATACAGCTTTGTTCATGAAGGATACTGCTTAGCTCATGAAGGATACTGCTTAGTTCATGAAGGATACTGCTTAGTTCATGAAGAATACTGATTAGTTCATGAAAGATACAGCTTAGTTCATGAAGGATACTGCTTAGTTCATGAAGGATACAGCTTAGTTCATGAAGGATACAGCTTAGTTCAAGAAGGATACTGCTTAGTTCATGAAGGATACTGCTTAGTTCATGAAGGATACAGCTTAGTTCAAGAAGGCTACAGCTTAGTTCATGAAGGATACAGCTTAGTTCATGAATGATACTGCTTAGTTCATGAAGGATACAGCTTAGTTCAAGAAGGATACTGCTTAGTTCATGAAGGATACTGCTTAGTTCATGAAGGATACTGCTTAGTTCAAGAAGGATACTGCTTAGTTCATGAAGGATACAGCTTAGTTCATGAAGGATACTGCTTAGTTCAAGAAGGAGACTGCTTAGTTCATGAAGGATACAGCTTAGTTCAAGAAGGATACAGCTTTGTTCATGAAGGATACAGCTTAGTTCAAGAAGGCTACAGCTTAGTTCATGAAGGATACAGCTTAATTCATGAAGGATACAGCTTAGTTCATGAAGGATACAGCTTAGTTCATGAAGGATACTGCTTAGTTCAAGAAGGATACTGCTTAGTTCATGAAGGATACAGCTTAGTTCAAGAAGGATACAGCTTAGTTCATGAAGGATACAGCTTAGTTCAAGAAGGATACTGCTTAGTTCATGAAGGATACTGCTTAGTTCATGAAGGATACAGCTTAGTTCAAGAAGGCTACAGCTTAGTTCATGAAGGATACAGCTTAGTTCATGAAGGATACTGCTTAGTTCATGAAGGATACAGCTTAGTTCAAGAAGGATACTGCTTAGTTCATGAAGGATACAGCTTAGTTCATGAAGGATACTGCTTATTTCATGAAGGATACTGCTTAGTTCATGAAGGATACTGCTTAGTTCATGAAGGATACTGCTTAGTTCATGAAGGATACAGCTTAGTTCAAGAAGGCTACAGCTTAGTTCATGAAGGATACAGCTTAGTTCATGAAGGATACTGCTTAGTTCATGAAGGATACTGCTTAGTTCATGAAGGATACTGCTTAGTTCATGAAGGATACAGCTTAGTTCATGAAGGATACAGCTTAGTTCAAGAAGGCTACAGCTTAGTTCATGAAGGATACAGCTTAGTTATTGAAGGCTACAGCTTAGTTCATGAAGGATACAGCTTAGTTAATGAAGGCTACAGCTTAGTTCATGAAGGATACAGCTTAGTTCATGAAGGATACAGCTTAGTTCATGAAGGCTACAGCTTAGTTCATGAAGGCTACAGCTTAGTTCATGAAGAATACAGCTTAGTTCATGAAGGATACAGCTTAGTTCATGAAGGCTACAGCTTAGTTCATGAAGGATACAGCTTAGTTCATGAAGGCTACAGCTTAGTTCATGAAGGATACAGCTTAGTTCATGAAGGATACAGCTTAGTTCATGAAGGATACAGCTTAGTTCATGAAGGATACAGCTTAGTTCATGAAGGATACAGCTTAGTTCATGAAGGATACAGCTTAGTTCATGAAGGCTACAGCTTAGTTCATGAAGGATACAGATTAGTTCATGAAGGATACAGCTTAGTTCATGGAGAATACAGCTTAGTTCATGAAGGATACAGCTTAGTTCATGAAGGATACAGCTTAGTTCATGAAGGATACAGCTTAGTTCATGAAGGATACAGCTTTGTTCATGAAGGATACAGCTTAGTTCATGAAGGCTACAGCTTAGTTCATGGAGGATACAGCTTAGTTCATGGAGGATACAGCTTAGTTCATGAAGGATACAGCTTAGTTCATGAAGGATACAGCTTAGTTCATGAAGGATACAGCTTAGTTCATGAAGGATACAGCTTAGTTCATGAAGGCTACAGCTTAGTTCATGAAGGATACAGCTTAGTTCATGAAGGATACAGCTTAGTTCATGAAGGATACAGCTTAGTTCATGAAGGATACAGCTTAGTTCATGAAGGATACAGCTTAGTTCATGAAGGATACTGCTTAGTTCATGAAGGATACAGCTTAGTTCATGAAGGCTACAGCTTAGTTCATGAAGGATACAGCTTAGTTCAAGAAGGATACTGCTTAGTTCATGAATGATACTGCTTAGTTCATGAGGGATACTGCTTAGTTCATGAAGGATACAGCTTAGTTCATGAAGGATACAGCTTAGTTCATGAAGGATACAGCTTAGTTCATGAAGGATACTGCTTAGTTCATGAAGGATACTGCTTAGTTCATGAAGGATACTGCTTAGTTCATGAAGAATACTGGTTAGTTCATGAAAGATACAGCTTAGTTCATGAAGGATACTGCTTAGTTCATGAAGGATACAGCTTAGTTCATGAAGGATACAGCTTAGTTCAAGAAGGATACTGCTTAGTTCATGAAGGATACTGCTTAGTTCATGAAGGATACAGCTTAGTTCAAGAAGGCTACAGCTTAGTTCATGAAGGATACAGCTTAGTTCATGAATGATACTGCTTAGTTCATGAAGGATACAGCTTAGTTCAAGAAGGATACTGCTTAGTTCATGAAGGATACTGCTTAGTTCATGGAGGATACAGCTTAGTTCATGAAGGATACAGCTTAGTTCATGAAGGATACAGCTTAGTTCATGAAGGGTACTGCTTAGTTCATGAAGGATACAGCTTAGTTCATGAAGGCTACAGCTTAGTTCATGAAGGATACAGCTTAGTTCATGAAGGATACAGCTAAGTTCATGAAGGCTACAGCTTAGTTCATGAAGGATACAGCTTAGTTCATGAAGGATACAGCTTAGTTCATGAAGGCTACAGCTTAGTTCATGAAGGCTACAGCTTAGTTCATGAAGGATACAGCTTAGTTAATGAAGGCTACAGCTTAGTTCATGAAGGATACAGCTGAGTTAATGAAGGCTACAGCTTAGTTCATGAAGGATACAGCTTAGTTCATGAAGGATACAGCTTAGTTCATGAAGGCTACAGCTTAGTTCATGAAGGATACAGCTTAGTTCATGAAGGATACAGCTTAGTTCATGAAGGCTACAGCTTAGTTCATGAAGGATACAGCTTAGTTCATGAAGGCTACAGCTTAGTTCATGAAGGATACAGCTTAGTTCATGAAGGATACAGCTTAGTTCATGAAGGATACAGCTTAGTTCATGAAGGATACAGCTTAGTTCATGAAGGATACAGCTTAGTTCATGAAGGATACAGCTTAGTTCATGAAGGCTACAGCTTAGTTCATGAAGGATACAGCTTAGTTCATGAAGGATACAGCTTAGTTCATGGAGAATACAGCTTAGTTCATGAAGGATACAGCTTAGTTCATGAAGGATACAGCTTAGTTCATGAAGGATACAGCTTAGTTCATGAAGGATACAGCTTAGTTCATGAAGGATACAGCTTAGTTCATGGAGGATACAGCTTAGTTCATGAAGGATACAGCTTAGTTCATGAAGGATACAGCTTAGTTCATGAAGGATACAGCTTAGTTCATGAAGGATACAGCTTAGTTCATGAAGGCTACAGCTTATTTCATGATGGATACAGCTTAGTTCATGAAGGATACAGCTTAGTTCATGAAGGCTACAGCTTAGTTCATGAAGGATACAGCTTAGTTCATGAAGGATACAGCTTATTTCATGAAGGATACTGCTTAGTTCATGAAGGATACAGCTTAGTTCATGAAGGATACAGCTTAGTTCAAGAAGGATACTGCTTAGTTCATGAACGATACTGCTTAGTTCATGAAGGATACTGCTTAGTTCATGAAGGATACAGCTTAGTTCATGAAGGATACAGCTTAGTTCATGAAGGATACAGCTTTGTTCATGAAGGATACTGCTTAGTTCATGAAGGATACTGCTTAGTTCATGAAGGATACTGTTTAGTTCATGATGAATACTGCTTAGTTCATGAAAGATACAGCTTAGTTCATGAAGGATACTGCTTAGTTCATGAAGGATACAGCTTAGTTCATGAAGGATACAGCTTAGTTCAAGAAGGATACTGCTTAGTTCATGAAGGATACTGCTTAGTTCATGAAGGATACTGCTTAGTTCATGAAGGATACTGCTTAGTTCAAGAAGGATACTGCTTAGTTCATGAAGGATACAGCTTAGTTCATGAAGGATACTGCTTAGTTCAAGAAGGAGACTGCTTAGTTCATGAAGGATACAGCTTAGTTCAAGAAGGATACAGCTTAGTTCATGAAGGATACAGCTTAGTTCAAGAAGGCTACAGCTTAGTTCATGAAGGATACAGCTTAGTTCATGAAGGATACAGCTTAGTTCATGAAGGATACAGCTTAGTTCATGAAGGATACTGCTTAGTTCAAGAAGGATACTGCTTAGTTCATGAAGGATACAGCTTAGTTCAAGAAGGATACAGCTTAGTTCATGAAGGATACAGCTTAGTTCAAGAAGGATACTGCTTAGTTCATGAAGGATACTGCTTAGTTCATGAAGGATACAGCTTAGTTCAAGAAGGCTACAGCTTAGTTCATGAAGGATACGGCTTAGTTCATCAAGGATACAGCTTAGTTCATGAAGGATACAGCTTAGTTCATGAAGGATACAGCTTAGTTCATGAAGGATACAGCTTAGTTCATGGAGGATACAGCTTAGTTCATGAAGGATACTGCTTAGTTCATGAAGGATACAGCTTAGTTCATGAAGGATACAGCTTAGTTCATGAAGGATACAGCTTAGTTCATGAAGGATACAGCTTAGTTCATGAAGGCTACAGCTTAGTTCATGAAGGATACAGCTTAGTTCATGAAGGCTACAGCTTAGTTCATGAAGGATACAGCTTAGTTCATGAAGGATACAGCTTAGTTCATGAAGGCTACAGCTTAGTTCATGAAGGATACAGCTTAGTTCATGAAGAATACAGCTTAGTTCATGAAGGCTACAGCTTAGTTCATGAAGGATACTGCTTAGTTCATGAAGGATACAGCTTAGTTCATGAAGGCTACAGCTTAGTTCATGAAGGATACAGCTTAGTTCATGAAGGATACAGCTTAGTTCATGAAGGATACAGCTTAGTTCATGAAGGATACAGCTTAGTTCATGGAGGATACAGCTTAGTTCATGAAGGATACAGCTTAGTTCATGAAGGATACAGCTTAGTTCATGAAGGGTACTGCTTAGTTCATGAAGGATACAGCTTAGTTCATGAAGGCTACAGCTGAGTTCATGAAGGATACAGCTTAGTTCATGAAGGATACAGCTTAGTTCATGAAGGCTACAGCTTAGTTCATGAAGGATACAGCTTAGTTCATGAAGGATACAGCTTAGTTCATGAAGGCTACAGCTTAGTTCATGAAGGCTACAGCTTAGTTCATGAAGGATACAGCTTAGTTAATGAAGGCTACAGCTTAGTTCATGAAGGATACAGCTGAGTTAATGAAGGCTACAGCTTAGTTCATGAAGGATACAGCTTAGTTCATGAAGGATACAGCTTAGTTCATGAAGGCTACAGCTTAGTTCATGAAGGATACAGCTTAGTTCATGAAGGATACAGCTTAGTTCATGAAGGATACAGCTTAGTTCATGAAGGATACAGCTTAGTTCATGAAGGCTACAGCTTAGTTCATGAAGGATACAGCTTAGTTCATGAAGGATACAGCTTAGTTCATGAAGGATACAGCTTAGTTCATGAAGGATACAGCTTAGTTCATGAAGGATACAGCTTAGTTCATGAAGGATACAGCTTAGTTCATGAAGGCTACAGCTTAGTTCATGAAGGATACAGCTTAGTTCATGAAGGATACAGCTTAGTTCATGAAGGATACAGCTTAGTTCATGGAGAATACAGCTTAGTTCATGAAGGATACAGCTTAGTTCATGAAGGATACAGCTTAGTTCATGAAGGATACAGCTTAGTTCATGAAGGATACAGCTTAGTTCATGAAGGATACAGCTTAGTTCATGAAGGCTACAGCTTAGTTCATGGAGGATACAGCTTAGTTCATGAAGGATACAGCTTAGTTCATGAAGGATACAGCTTAGTTCATGAAGGATACAGCTTAGTTCATGAAGGATACAGCTTAGTTCATGAAGGCTACAGCTTAGTTCATGATGGATACAGCTTAGTTCATGAAGGATACAGCTTAGTTCATGAAGGATACAGCTTAGTTCATGAAGGATACAGCTTAGTTCATGAAGGATACAGCTTATTTCATGAAGGATACTGCTTAGTTCATGAAGGATACAGCTTAGTTCATGAAGGATACAGCTTAGTTCAAGAAGGATACTGCTTAGTTCATGAACGATACTGCTTAGTTCATGAAGGATACTGCTTAGTTCATGAAGGATACAGCTTAGTTCATGAAGGATACAGCTTAGTTCATGAAGGATACAGCTTTGTTCATGAAGGATACTGCTTAGCTCATGAAGGATACTGCTTAGTTCATGAAGGATACTGCTTAGTTCATGAAGAATACTGATTAGTTCATGAAAGATACAGCTTAGTTCATGAAGGATACTGCTTAGTTCATGAAGGATACAGCTTAGTTCATGAAGGATACAGCTTAGTTCAAGAAGGATACTGCTTAGTTCATGAAGGATACTGCTTAGTTCATGAAGGATACAGCTTAGTTCAAGAAGGCTACAGCTTAGTTCATGAAGGATACAGCTTAGTTCATGAATGATACTGCTTAGTTCATGAAGGATACAGCTTAGTTCAAGAAGGATACTGCTTAGTTCATGAAGGATACTGCTTAGTTCATGAAGGATACTGCTTAGTTCAAGAAGGATACTGCTTAGTTCATGAAGGATACAGCTTAGTTCATGAAGGATACTGCTTAGTTCAAGAAGGAGACTGCTTAGTTCATGAAGGATACAGCTTAGTTCAAGAAGGATACAGCTTTGTTCATGAAGGATACAGCTTAGTTCAAGAAGGCTACAGCTTAGTTCATGAAGGATACAGCTTAATTCATGAAGGATACAGCTTAGTTCATGAAGGATACAGCTTAGTTCATGAAGGATACTGCTTAGTTCAAGAAGGATACTGCTTAGTTCATGAAGGATACAGCTTAGTTCAAGAAGGATACAGCTTAGTTCATGAAGGATACAGCTTAGTTCAAGAAGGATACTGCTTAGTTCATGAAGGATACTGCTTAGTTCATGAAGGATACAGCTTAGTTCAAGAAGGCTACAGCTTAGTTCATGAAGGATACAGCTTAGTTCATGAAGGATACTGCTTAGTTCATGAAGGATACAGCTTAGTTCAAGAAGGATACTGCTTAGTTCATGAAGGATACAGCTTAGTTCATGAAGGATACTGCTTATTTCATGAAGGATACTGCTTAGTTCATGAAGGATACTGCTTAGTTCATGAAGGATACTGCTTAGTTCATGAAGGATACAGCTTAGTTCAAGAAGGCTACAGCTTAGTTCATGAAGGATACAGCTTAGTTCATGAAGGATACTGCTTAGTTCATGAAGGATACTGCTTAGTTCATGAAGGATACTGCTTAGTTCATGAAGGATACAGCTTAGTTCATGAAGGATACAGCTTAGTTCAAGAAGGCTACAGCTTAGTTCATGAAGGATACAGCTTAGTTATTGAAGGCTACAGCTTAGTTCATGAAGGATACAGCTTAGTTAATGAAGGCTACAGCTTAGTTCATGAAGGATACAGCTTAGTTCATGAAGGATACAGCTTAGTTCATGAAGGCTACAGCTTAGTTCATGAAGGCTACAGCTTAGTTCATGAAGAATACAGCTTAGTTCATGAAGGATACAGCTTAGTTCATGAAGGCTACAGCTTAGTTCATGAAGGATACAGCTTAGTTCATGAAGGCTACAGCTTAGTTCATGAAGGATACAGCTTAGTTCATGAAGGATACAGCTTAGTTCATGAAGGATACAGCTTAGTTCATGAAGGATACAGCTTAGTTCATGAAGGATACAGCTTAGTTCATGAAGGATACAGCTTAGTTCATGAAGGCTACAGCTTAGTTCATGAAGGATACAGATTAGTTCATGAAGGATACAGCTTAGTTCATGGAGAATACAGCTTAGTTCATGAAGGATACAGCTTAGTTCATGAAGGATACAGCTTAGTTCATGAAGGATACAGCTTAGTTCATGAAGGATACAGCTTTGTTCATGAAGGATACAGCTTAGTTCATGAAGGCTACAGCTTAGTTCATGGAGGATACAGCTTAGTTCATGGAGGATACAGCTTAGTTCATGAAGGATACAGCTTAGTTCATGAAGGATACAGCTTAGTTCATGAAGGATACAGCTTAGTTCATGAAGGATACAGCTTAGTTCATGAAGGCTACAGCTTAGTTCATGAAGGATACAGCTTAGTTCATGAAGGATACAGCTTAGTTCATGAAGGATACAGCTTAGTTCATGAAGGATACAGCTTAGTTCATGAAGGATACAGCTTAGTTCATGAAGGATACTGCTTAGTTCATGAAGGATACAGCTTAGTTCATGAAGGCTACAGCTTAGTTCATGAAGGATACAGCTTAGTTCAAGAAGGATACTGCTTAGTTCATGAATGATACTGCTTAGTTCATGAGGGATACTGCTTAGTTCATGAAGGATACAGCTTAGTTCATGAAGGATACAGCTTAGTTCATGAAGGATACAGCTTAGTTCATGAAGGATACTGCTTAGTTCATGAAGGATACTGCTTAGTTCATGAAGGATACTGCTTAGTTCATGAAGAATACTGGTTAGTTCATGAAAGATACAGCTTAGTTCATGAAGGATACTGCTTAGTTCATGAAGGATACAGCTTAGTTCATGAAGGATACAGCTTAGTTCAAGAAGGATACTGCTTAGTTCATGAAGGATACTGCTTAGTTCATGAAGGATACAGCTTAGTTCAAGAAGGCTACAGCTTAGTTCATGAAGGATACAGCTTAGTTCATGAATGATACTGCTTAGTTCATGAAGGATACAGCTTAGTTCAAGAAGGATACTGCTTAGTTCATGAAGGATACTGCTTAGTTCATGAAGGATACTGCTTAGTTCAAGAAGGATACTGCTTAGTTCATGAAGGATACAGCTTAGTTCATGAAGGATACTGCTTAGTTCAAGAAGGAGACTGCTTAGTTCATGAAGGATACAGCTTAGTTCAAGAAGGATACAGCTTAGTTCATGAAGGATACAGCTTAGTTCAAGAAGGCTACAGCTTAGTTCATGAAGGATACAGCTTAGTTCATGAAGGATACAGCTTAGTTCATGAAGGATACAGCTTAGTTCATGAAGGATACTGCTTAGTTCAAGAAGGATACTGCTTAGTTCATGAAGGATACAGCTTAGTTCAAGAAGGATACAGCTTAGTTCATGAAGGATACAGCTTAGTTCATGAAGTATACAGCTTAGTTCATGAAGGATACAGCTTAGTTCATGAAGGCTACAGCTTAGTTCATGAAGGCTACAGCTTAGTTCATGAAGGATACTGCTTAGTTCATGAAGGATACAGCTTAGTTCATGAAGGCTACAGCTTAGTTCATGAAGGATACAGCTTAGTTCATGAAGGAGACAGCTTAGTTCATGAAGGATACAGCTTAGTTCATGAAGGATACTGCTTAGTTCATGGAGGATACAGCTTAGTTCATGAAGGATACAGCTTAGTTCATGAAGGATACAGCTTAGTTCATGAAGGATACTGCTTAGTTCATGAAGGATACAGCTTAGTTCATGGAGGATACAGCTTAGTTCATGAAGGATACAGCTTAGTTCATGAAGGATACAGCTTAGTTCATGAAGGATACTGCTTATTTCATGAAGGATACAGCTTAGTTCATGAAGGATACAGCTTAGTTCATGAAGGATACAGCTTAGTTCATGAAGGCTACAGCTTAGTTCATGAAGGATACAGCTTAGTTCATGAAGGCTACAGCTTAGTTCATGAAGGATACAGCTTAGTTCATGAAGGATACAGCTTAGTTCATGAAGGATACTGCTTATTTCATGAAGGATACAGCTTAGTTCATGAAGGCTACAGCTTATTTCATGAAGGATACAGCTTAGTTCATGAAGGATACAGCTTAGTTCATGAAGGCTACAGCTTAGTTCATGAAGGATACAGCTTAGTTCATGAAGGATACAGCTTAGTTCATGAAGGATACAGCTTAGTTCATGAAGGATACAGCTTAGATCATGAAGGATACAGCTTAGTTCATGAAGGATACAGCTTAGTTCATGAAGGATACAGCTTAGTTCATGAAGGATACAGCTTAGTTCATGAAGGATACAGCTTAGTTCATGAAGGCTACAGCTTAGTTCATGAAGGATACAGCTTAGTTCATGAAGGATACTGCTTAGTTCATGGAGGATACAGCTTAGTTCATGAAGGATACTGCTTAGTTCATGAAGGATACAGCTTAGTTCATGAAGGATACAGGTTAGTTCATGAAGGATACAGCTTAGTTCATGAAGGATACAGCTTAGTTCATGAAGGATACAGCTTAGTTCATGAAGGATACAGCTTAGTTCATGAAGGATACAGCTTAGTTCATGAAGGATACAGCTTAGTTCATGAAGGATACAGCTTAGTTCATGAAGGATACAGCTTAGTTCATGAAGGATACAGCTTAGTTCATGAAGGATACAGCTTAGTTCATGAAGGATACAGCTTAGTTCATGAAGGATACAGCTTAGTTCATGAAGGATACAGCTTAGTTCATGAAGGATACAGCTTAGTTCATGAAGGCTACAGCTTAGTTCATGAAGGATACAGCTTAGTTCATGGAGGATACAGCTTAGTTCATGAAGGATACTGCTTAGTTCATCAAGGATACAGCTTAGTTCATGAAGAATACAGCTTAGTTCATGAAGGATACAGCTTAGTTCATGAAGGATACAGCTTAGTTCATGGAGGATACAGCTTAGTTCATGAAGGATACAGCTTAGTTCATGAAGGATACGGCTTAGTTCATCAAGGATACAGCTTAGTTCATGAAGGATACAGCTTAGTTCATGAAGGATACAGCTTAGTTCATGAAGGATACAGCTTAGTTCATGGAGGATACAGCTTAGTTCATGAAGGATACTGCTTAGTTCATGAAGGATACAGCTTAGTTCATGAAGGATACAGCTTAGTTCATGAAGGATACAGCTTAGTTCATGAAGGATACAGCTTAGTTCATGAAGGCTACAGCTTAGTTCATGAAGGATACAGCTTAGTTCATGAAGGCTACAGCTTAGTTTATGAAGGATACAGCTTAGTTCATGAAGGATACAGCTTAGTTCATGAAGGCTACAGCTTAGTTCATGAAGGATACAGCTTAGTTCATGAAGGATACAGCTTAGTTCATGAAGGCTACAGCTTAGTTCATGAAGGATACTGCTTAGTTCATGAAGGATACAGCTTAGTTCATGAAGGCTACAGCTTAGTTCATGAAGGATACAGCTTAGTTCATGAAGGATACAGCTTAGTTCATGAAGGATACAGCTTAGTTCATGAAGGATACAGCTTAGTTCATGGAGGATACAGCTTAGTTCATGAAGGATACAGCTTAGTTCATGAAGGATACAGCTTAGTTCATGAAGGGTACTGCTTAGTTCATGAAGGATACAGCTTAGTTCATGAAGGCTACAGCTTAGTTCATGAAGGATACAGCTTAGTTCATGAAGGATACAGCTTAGTTCATGAAGGCTACAGCTTAGTTCATGAAGGATACAGCTTAGTTCATGAAGGATACAGCTTAGTTCATGAAGACTACAGCTTAGTTCATGAAGGCTACAGCTTAGTTCATGAAGGATACAGCTTAGTTAATGAAGGCTACAGCTTAGTTCATGAAGGATACAGCTTAGTTAATGAAGGCTACAGCTTAGTTCATGAAGGATACAGCTTAGTTCATGAAGGATACAGCTTAGTTCATGAAGGCTACAGCTTAGTTCATGAAGGATACAGCTTAGTTCATGAAGGATACAGCTTAGTTCATGAAGGCTACAGCTTAGTTCATGAAGGATACAGCTTAGTTCATGAAGGATACAGCTTAGTTCATGAAGGATACAGCTTAGTTCATGAAGGATACAGCTTAGTTCATGAAGGATACAGCTTAGTTCATGAAGGATACAGCTTAGTTCATGAAGGATACAGCTTAGTTCATGAAGGATACAGTTTAGTTCATGAAGGCTACAGCTTAGTTCATGAAGGATACAGCTTAGTTCATGAAGGATACAGCTTAGTTCATGGAGAATACAGCTTAGTTCATGAAGGATACAGCTTAGTTCATGAAGGATACAGCTTAGTTCATGAAGGATACAGCTTAGTTCATGAAGGATACAGCTTAGTTCATGAAGGATACAGCTTAGTTCATGAAGGCTACAGCTTAGTTCATGGAGGATACAGCTTAGTTCATGGAGGATACAGCTTAGTTCATGAAGGATACAGCTTAGTTCATGAAGGATACAGCTTAGTTCATGAAGGATACAGCTTAGTTCATGAAGGATACAGCTTAGTTCATGAAGGCTACAGCTTAGTTCATGAAGGATACAGCTTAGTTCATGAAGGATACAGCTTAGTTCATGAAGGATACAGCTTAGTTCATGAAGGATACAGCTTAGTTCATGAAGGATACAGCTTAGTTCATGAAGGATACTGCTTAGTTCATGAAGGATACAGCTTAGTTCATGAAGGCTACAGCTTAGTTCATGAAGGATACAGCTTAGTTCAAGAAGGATACTGCTTAGTTCATGAATGATACTGCTTAGTTCATGAAGGATACTGCATAGTTCATGAAGGATACAGCTTAGTTCATGAAGGATACAGCTTAGTTCATGAAGGATACAGCTTTGTTCATAAAGGATACTGCTTAGTTCATGAAGGATACTGCTTAGTTCATGAACGATACTGCTTAGTTCATGAAGAATACTGCTTAGTTCATGAAAGATACAGCTTAGTTCATGAAGGATACTGCTTAGTTCATGAAGGATACAGCTTAGTTCATGAAGGATACAGCTTAGTTCAAGAAGGATACTGCTTAGTTCATGAAGGATACTGCTTAGTTCATGAAGGATACAGCTTAGTTCAAGAAGGCTACAGCTTAGTTCATGAAGGATACAGCTTAGTTCATGAATGATACTGCTTAGTTCATGAAGGATACAGCTTAGTTCAAGAAGGATACTGCTTAGTTCATGAAGGATACTGCTTAGTTCATGAAGGATACTGCTTAGTTCAAGAAGGATACTGCTTAGTTCATGAAGGATACAGCTTAGTTCATGAAGGATACTGCTTAGTTCAAGAAGGAGACTGCTTAGTTCATGAAGGATACAGCTTAGTTCAAGAAGGATACAGCTTAGTTCATGAAGGATACAGCTTAGTTCAAGAAGGCTACAGCTTAGTTCATGAAGGATACAGCTTAGTTCATGAAGGATACAGCTTAGTTCATGAAGGATACAGCTTAGTTCATGAAGGATACTGCTTAGTTCAAGAAGGATACTGCTTAGTTCATGAAGGATACAGCTTAGTTCAAGAAGGATACAGCTTAGTTCATGAAGGATACAGCTTAGTTCAAGAAGGATACTGCTTAGTTCATGAAGGATACTGCTTAGTTCATGAAGGATACAGCTTAGTTCAAGAAGGCTACAGCTTAGTTCATGAAGGATACAGCTTAGTTCATGAAGGATACTGCTTAGTTCATGAAGGATACAGCTTAGTTCAAGAAGGATACTGCTTAGTTCATGAAGGATACAGCTTAGTTCATGAAGGATACTGCTTAGTTCATGAAGGATACTGCTTAGTTCATGAAGGATACTGCTTAGTTCATGAAGGATACTGCTTAGTTCATGAAGGATACAGCTTAGTTCAAGAAGGCTACAGCTTAGTTCATGAAGGATACAGCTTAGTTCATGAAGGATACTGCTTAGTTCATGAACGATACTGCTTAGTTCATGAAGGATACTGCTTAGTTCATGAAGGATACAGCTTAGTTCATGAAGGATACAGCTTAGTTCATGAAGGATACAGCTTAGTTATTGAAGGCTACAGCTTAGTTCATGAAGGATACAGCTTAGTTAATGAAGGCTACAGCTTAGTCCATGAAGGATACAGCTTAGTTCATGAAGGATACAGCTTAGTTCATGAAGGCTACAGCTTAGTTCATGAAGGATACAGCTTAGTTCATGAAGGATACAGCTTAGTTCATGAAGGCTACAGCTTAGTTCATGAAGGATACAGCTTAGTTCACGAAGGCTACAGCTTAGTTCATGAAGGATACAGCTTAGTTCATGAAGGATACAGCTAAGTTCATGAAGGATACAGCTTAGTTCATGAAGGATACAGCTTAGTTCATGAAGGATACAGCTTAGTTCATGAAGGATAAAGCTTTGTTCATGAAGGCTACAGCTTAGTTCATGAAGGATACAGCTTAGTTCATGAAGGATACAGCTTAGTTCATGGAGAATACAGCTTAGTTCATGAAGGATACAGCTTAGTTCATGAAGGATACAGCTTAGTTCATGAAGGATACAGCTTAGTTCATGAAGGCTACAGCTTAGTTCATGAAGGATACAGCTTAGTTCATGAAGGCTACAGCTTAGTTCATGGAGGATACAGCTTAGTTCATGGAGGATACAGCTTAGTTCATGAAGGATACAGCTTAGTTCATGAAGGATACAGCTTAGTTCATGAAGGATACAGCTTAGTTCATGAAGGATACAGCTTAGTTCATGAAGGCTACAGCTTAGTTCATGAAGGATACAGCTTAGTTCATGAAGGATTCAGCTTAGTTCATGAAGGATACAGCTTAGTTCATGAAGGATACAGCTTAGTTCATGAAGGATACAGCTTAGTTCATGAAGGATACTGCTTAGTTCATGAAGGAGACAGCTTAGTTCATGAAGGCTACAGCTTAGTTCATGAAGGATACAGCTTAGTTCAAGAAGGATACTGCTTAGTTCATGAAGGATACAGCTTAGTTCATGAAGGCTACAGCTTAGTTCATGAAGGATACAGCTTAGTTCATGAAGGATACTGCTTAGTTCATGAAGGATACAGCTTAGTTCAAGAAGGATACTGCTTAGTTCATGAAGGATACAGCTTAGTTCATGAAGGATACTGCTTAGTTCATGAAGGATACTGCTTAGTTCATGAAGGATACTGCTTAGTTCATGAAGGATACTGCTTAGTTCATGAAGGATACAGCTTAGTTCAAGAAGGCTACAGCTTAGTTCATGAAGGATACAGCTTAGTTCATGAAGGATACTGCTTAGGTCATGAAGGATACTGCTTAGTTCATGAAGGATACTGCTTAGTTCATGAAGAATACAGCTTAGTTCATGAAGGATACAGCTTAGTTCATGAAGGATACTGCTTAGTTCATGAAGGATACTGCTTAGTTCATGAAGAATACAACTTAGTTCATGAAGGCTACAGCTTAGTTCATGAAGGATACAGCTTAGTTCATGAAGGATACTGCTTAGTTCATGAAGGATACTGCTTAGTTCATGAAGGATACAGCTTAGTTCATGAAGGATACTGCTTAGTTCATGAAGGATACAGCTTAGTTCATGAAGGATACTGCTTAGTTCATGAAGGATACAGCTTAGTTCATGAAGGATACTGCTTAGTTCATGAAGGATACTGCTTAGTTCATGAAGGATACAGCTTAGTTCAAGAAGGCTACAGCTTAGTTCATGAAGGATACAGCTTAGTTCATGAAGGATACTGCTTAGTTCATGAAGGATACTGCTTAGTTCATGAAGGATACAGCTTAGTTCAAGAAGGCTACAGCTTAGTTCATGAAGGATACTGGTTAGTTCATGAAGGATACAGCTTAGTTCATGAAGGATACTGCTTAGTTCATGAAGGATACAGCTTAGTTCATGAAGGATACTGCTTAGTTCATGAAGGATACAGCTTAGTTCATGAAGGATACAGCTTAGTTCATGAAGGATACAGCTTAGTTCATGAAGGATACTGCTTAGTTCATGAATGATACAGCTTAGTTCATGAAGGATACTGCTTAGTTCATGAAGGATACAGCTTAGTTCATGAAGGATACTGCTTAGTTCATGAAGGATACAGCTTAGTTCAAGAAGGCTACAGCTTAGTTCATGAAGGATACAGCTTAGTTCATGAAGGATACTGCTTAGTTCATGAAGGATACTGCTTAGTTCATGAAGGATACTGCTTAGTTCATGAAGGATACTGCTTAGTTCATGAAGGATACAGCTTAGTTCATGAAGGATACAGCTTAGTTCATGAAGGATACTGCTTAGTTCATGAAGGATAATGCTTAGTTCATGAAGGATACTGCTTAGTTCATGAAGGATACAGCTTAGTTCATGAAGGATACAGCTTAGTTCATGAAGGATACTGCTTAGTTCATGAAGGATACAGCTTAGTTCATGAAGGATACAGCTTAGTTCATGAAGGATACAGCTTAGTTCATGAAGGATACAGCTTAGTTCATGAAGGATACTGCTTATTTCATGAAGGATACAGCTTAGTTCATGAAGGATACTGCTTAGTTCATGAAGGATACTGCTTAGTTCATGAAGGATACAGCTTAGTTCATGAAGGATACAGCTTAGTTCAAGAAGGCTACAGCTTAGTTCATGAAGGCTACAGCTTAGTTCATGAAGGATACTGCTTAGTTCATGAAGGATACTGCTTGGTTCATGAAGGATACTGCTTAGTTCATGAAGGATACTGCTTAGTTCATGAAGGATACAGCTTAGTTCATGAAGGATACTGCTTGGTTCATGAAGGATACTGCTTAGTTCATGAAGGATACTGCTTAGTTCATGAAGGATACTGCTTAGTTCATGAAAGATCAAAATTTTGAAAAACAAAACAAAAACAATAAAAAACAATCATCATACGATAGCAATTCAAAAAACTACCATACAATTTCAATACAAAACAATTATTGTACAGTAACAATATAAAACAACTACGATAGAAAAAACTACAAATGAAGACCAACTACAATACAAAAACAATACCAAAACAACAGCGCGAGCTAGGAGCTAAGAAGCACTGTTAGAAGCTTTACAGTTTTGGTTTATATATATATTTATATATATATACACATATATGTATTTATGTATATATATATATGTATATATATGTATGGTAAAAAATAAGGCCAATAATTGTGGGCACAAGTTTATCATGTTCCAATGAAGGACTATTTCCCAAATATATATGTGTGTACTATGTATATACATATACATATATATATATATATATATAGGAAGATATTTGAAAGGTACTGGAAAAGATATAAATATTTTTCTAATATTTATGCATTGCCAACAACTTCCAATGCTCAATCTAATACCTCCTCTTTTATATCATGAGCAAAGGTTATTAAATAAACCTATTAGAAAAATACTCTAGAAATATCAATGACTCTTTTATATATATATATTTATAGCGGAAAATATAACATGTACTTTTTTTGAGTTTGCATAACATCGGTGGTGGGTAAACTTTAGCACATTTCAATATTTAATGCGGGGTAAAAAGAGGGGCAGTTTTAAATTAAAAATTAAATTAAAATAATTAAATAATTAATTAAATTAAATTAATTAAAATTACCCCTGAATTTCTATGGCGAAATCAATATGCAAAAAATGGTTGACTAATTTAGGTAAGTTTTAAAAGTTTTTTGAGAAGTCATTTTGATGCTCTGCACTAATTTGTTTTAAAAATACGCTCGACGGAAATGAGTTGAACGCGATCGAAAAACTTAGAGAACAAAACATTTAGCTGATGTGATATATGACATCATATCATCTTATCAGAAATACTGAAAATTCCACGACTTTTAACTCGATGAAAACGTGGTTAAATAAACGAATTTATCGACAATGAACTTGTGAATTTATCGCATCTTCATATGTGAATTTATTACATGCTAACATGCAAATTTATCGACAGTAAACGTGGTAATTTATCCCGTGTTCACATGTGCATTTATCACATGTTCACATACGAACCCATTGACAGCGATGGGACATGTCAACAAGTCACATATATACATTTGAAGTTATCGACATTGATTAAACATGCGGGCATTTTCTTACGTTATCGAAAACTCAACAGACCGAGAATTTTTCCGGCCCGACACTGCGTCCTGATGTGCTATTTGATGCAGGAAATGTGGCGTGATACATTGCATGTTTACTTTGTACGAGTGCATGTTTACTTTGTTCGAGTGCATGTTTACTTTGTTAACGAGACAATGTTAATGTACGAGGTAAAGGAAGTCTTCTGCTTCACATACCAAATATTGGAGTACGCCGCTCGCTGCTCTGTACCAGTTGGTACGTAGAAAAACAGATTTGCATAGAAAAACATTTGATGAACATAAAAGAACATTTAAGCAGAAGAACATTTAAGCAGAAGAACATTTAAGCAGAAGAACATTTGCATAAAAGAACATTTGCATAAAAGAGCATTTGCATAAAAGAACATTTGCATAAAAGAACATTTGCATAAAAGAACATAGAAGAACATTTGAAGAACAAAGAAGAACATTGAAGAACATACATGAACAAATTGGCGTGTTCGGTAACGCTTGGGTGAATACATACAATTATCCTCCACAACTCTTCCACAGACAAACGGTATCGTGGAGGATAACATTTCCCAACGCTGATGCAAACAAACAGGGTTGTTGCAGTTTTTTGCGGATGAAGTTTCACTAAAATCTAATAGATATACGGGATTGTGTAAGATTAATTTTCAAAACACTCCCTCAGAAAATCAGAATTATTGGAGCTCGTGACGAATGAATGTTCGCAACACTAATATAAACAAACGGGATTCTTAAAGATGAGGATTGTGAAGGATGAATGTTCACAGCACGTCCACAGACAAACAGGATTGTAAATGACGAAATAAAAAAAAATAAAAAATAAGAATAAAAAAAATAAAATAAAAAATAATAGTAACACGTATCCCCCAAGACCTGGCGTACAAGCAGCACATAGGCCTAGTTAGGCCTAAGACAAATGACTTCAATAAAAGTTGTCGACACGCGCCTGCTGCTGAACCTCCTCCGCCCCCAAATTCCGGCGAGACTCTAATAAATAAGGCACACAAATTTCTGGGGCTAATGAATTGAAGCCGACGAGACTTCAAGAAAATTCTGGAGGCACCAGGCCTAGTGGAATGATGCACTGGTAGGCCTAGACACTGGTAGGCTTATGCACTGGTAAGTCTATACACTGGTAGGCCTATACACTGGTAGGCCTATACACTGGTAGGCCTATACACTGGTGGGCCTATGCACTGGTTGGCCTATACACTGGTAGGCTTATACACTGGTAGGCTGTACGGGTTAGTTAGGCCTATACACTGGTAGGCTTATACACTGGTAGGCTGTAAGGGTTAGGTAGGCCTATAAACTTTTAGGCCTGTACACTGGTAGGCCTATACACTGGTATACACCTCCGCCCTACTCTCCAGCAAGCAATGGTCAAGCTGAGAGGGGGGTAAGAGTCATTAAAGACTTGTTGAAAAAACTATCTTCTTCCGAATCGTTCAAATCCCGTCTAGGGAAAGCATTATTTCAATCGCATTGTATTCCGCATAGTGTTACAAAAATTGTTCCCTCTGTTGCGCTGAACAATCGTAAATTTGTTACTTCCAAAGATAGAGTTCATCCTAAATTTTCTGTGTCCAGGTCTAAGCCTATGTATGTAACTCAATTTGATGTCGGGGATCATGTTCTCGCTCTGAATTTAAGAAATGGTCCCAAGTGGTTGAAGGGAATTATTGTTAGTAAAGTTGCTGTTAATATCTTTCATGTTCAAATATTAGCATTAAATGTAATCTGGAAGAGACATTCAAATCAGCTGTTGCACAGTAGTTTGGAATCTACCGGGAGTGGAGCAGCAGAGACTCCTGCTTTTCAGCCTGTTAACAGCTCTCCTGAGCAAAATGAGCCTCGTAGATCAGGCAGAATAACCAAACCCGTAATACGAATAGGTTGTTGAGTTCCTCCTTCCCTTTGTCACATATTCATCTAAAGGGAGGGAAGTTGTTGTATAGTGACGCTCTTGGGATATTTATGGAGGTTCCGGCTGCGGAGATTTATGAGTCTCGCTCGCTCGGAGTTTCTGGCGGAACCGCCGATGCGCGCCTGGTATTTACAAGCGCCGGATAGACCGGAAGCGCGCCTACTGCCGGGCGGAAGTTCATTGTTCGAACTAGACTTAAGAGCAAGCTGTGTGAACTTGAGATCAGTACAATACCAGTAGTCCTGCTGTTCGTTTTGCTATCCTCTTGCCTAGTTTACGGCTAGGCTAACCGATCTACAAGTGCTGTCCAGTAAACCTTATATCTTGCTGAAATTCCAAGATATTACAATTGGCGACGAGGATGAGATACATTTGTATCTCATTTGTATCTCAGCCATTTGTAATATCTTGGTTTTTCATCACGATACGAGGATTAGTAATTGTAGCTGCAAACTACAGTATCGGTAACTGTAACTACCGATCTGAAGCCTTAGCTTCAGGAGTAGGAAAAGGAAACTCTCAGCTAGGTTCCTATTCTTGTACTGCCTCATCCATACACCGACTCTGCTTATAAGCTATAGCGCTCGGAAGTACACTGGTAGGCCTATACACTGGTAGACCTATACACTGGTAGGCTGTACGGGTTAGGTAGGCCTATACACTGGTAGGCCTGTACACTGGTAGGCCTATACACTGGTAGGCTTATACACTGGTAAGCCTATACACTGGTAGGCCTATACACTGGTAGGCCTATACATTGGTAGGCTATACGGGTTTCTTTATTTATGTTGTTTATGGGTTTTCAAAACTGTCGGGATATGAAATGCCATTTTTGGGAGTCTTTTGAATGCTAGGTTATAGAAAAGAATATGACTATGGCAAAACGTGAATTTAAATGTATAAACGACTGTCGCACTGCGAGAATAGAAATGGTTTGTTCCGTTTCTATAATAAAGGAATTTTTACATTGTTCCCAAATGACTAAAGGACTCAATGTTGTTGTGCCTAAGCAATAAAAAATTAGTCATACATTGTTTTTTTTTCATTTATGGGACATGAGGAAGAAATTGTTCAAAAATTGTCCACCCTCTTAAAAAAACAAAAATCATTAAAGGGAAAAATTTTCATTTTAGTTAAGGAAAAAGTGTGCGGCATAGTTTCAGAAAATTCGGGAAAAATTCAAAATCTTCCTTGCAGAAAAATTTTGAATCCAAAAAATAAAAAAAGGTCCGGGAAACGTTTGATTTGGCACACATAAAATGGTATTGGAGTTTAAAGCAAATAATATTTCGAAAAAGTCCGTAGTTTATATTTTTAATGTGAAAATAATTGTTCTTTAAATTACTTCAGATTAATAATCCATTCGTATATAAGAACTACTGAATGTAATTAACATTTAGGTAAAGCCAAGCAAAGGATACGTAATTTACTCGACTAGGGTAATTCATCAAATATCGAACTGAACTGATTATCGAACAACTTTGAAAATATGCGCGTAATAAATTTCGTAAGCACCCAAACTTGCACAGTGCCGGTGATCTTACATCTAAAACTCCTATTTTAGTGATAAGAACTCATTTCTGTGAGCTGCAAACTGCTACCAGGTGTTAAGAACACATTTTCTGTACGACCCTTGCAAATTGGTCATATTTTTTCACTTGAAAAATCTTACGTACCTCGGGAAAATTGCGACGGTTTAACTGTTGTTGTGCCAACGTCAACCTCCCGTCATAACTAGAGAGTAGTGTTGCCAAATGATGTTCTGTTGCTGTATTTTTTTCTTTCCCGATAAAAACATGATAATTATTCCATGTTCGACATTCAGTTCCTATTTCATGTCAGTATTAAATACTGAACAAAGGTTTTCGAATCAAAATTCCTTAAAAATCATGAATTTATGCCTCGAACAAGGCTTTTCGATTCTTAATTCTTTTAAATAACTGAATCGATCTATTGAACGCCTGTTTCATTTCCTTAAAATATTGTATTAACGCTTGATAATAACATTGAATAGTTGAAGATGGCGACCAATCAGCTGCTGGTGTTCCAAGGCCCTCAAGATCATCAATGATTCGTCTGGCTACATTTACTGATGATCAATCCCTTGCCAAGAAAACTGATGCAAGCATCAATAATAATTCATTGACGAGTGCTTTACACTCTACTCCAAAAAAGGTCACACAGGTTGATGATCACAATGATGGTTCAACAAGCACTGCAAATGAAACATCGACATCATATTCAAATTTTGATAACTCTTCATTCGAATGCTTCCTGAAAATAAGTAATGAGACAGTTATTTCAAACAAACAAACAAAACAAACATCGGCATCTTTGGGATGCTTAATTTCCAATCAAGCCTGATACAAATGATCTTAAGCATTGGTTTTTCAAATGTCTTATAACTAACACTATACATAGGACACCATGACGGTTCCCCCGTAAAGCCGGTACCCATTTCCGACACCTGGGTCGAGTGAGGTATTGTGCTTGAGCTTTCCATTCTACCCAACGGGGAAAATCGCAGCGCCAGCGCCGGGATACGAACCCGCGACTCCTACATACAAGTCCGATCCCTTAACCGCTGTGCCACCGCGAGCACTTCCAAGAAAATCCAATGCACCAAAGAAAAAAAAAGAAAGAAAAACGTTTATTTTCCAAGTGGCAACATGAGATACATGTCAACATATTGGGTTTTAAAAAGTTTCTCAATATAGGACGTCCTAAAACAAAAGTTCCATACGAGAAGTACTAATTGACAAACCATCAGAGGTGTACAAATAGATAGACCATACGAGGCATATTAATGGACAAAATATACGAGGCGTACTAATAGACAAACCATACGTGGCGGGCTAATACTCTCACAAAAGTTCCATACGAGGAGAACTAATTGACAAACCATCCTGTTCGGATCAAAATTCTTGTTCGATTCATGTTCGATATTGATGAAATTATGTTATTAAAGAATTCGATTTTTAGAACAATAAATAAATTCCAATAATCTACGTTGTCTTTAAAGCGACATCACAAAACAAGAAAGCAACTGTTCAAGAATAATCTTGAGGCCCGCAACAGTTATTCAGAGCAAAAGTTACCGATTTATGAAGGTTGTTTCTAGACACACGTGGTTTCTGTTCGATATTTGATGAATTACCCTAGTTTTACGATAACATTTTAACAAATCTCCTTTTTTCTACAAGTGTAGTAGAAATATTTATTTAGTTTCGTAACCTAATGAGAAAGTAAGTAGAGTGAAAGTTCAAAAGAATTTCCCCTTCAACCTATCCTATTCATCTTGGTTTGCTGAAATCACAAGAGGAGCTTCACATCCTTAGGTGAAAACACCGTGAGTGCTGAGCTGGGATCGAACCTGGGTCTTTCTTGACCAGAATGTGATGTTTTCTTCTTGCGTTTGAAAAATATTGAAGAACATTATGAAAAATTGCTCTCTCATTTATGAGAAAATTTTTCTTTTAAATAATTCGTTCAAAAATGAATGTTTTTGCAGTTTTTGATATTAACGTAATATTTTCCATTTCTATAATACAATACCTTTTTTTATCTCCTTCTCTGACTCTTTCTTATTATTGTCCTCTCTCTCCTCTACTCCCTTGTATCTCTATATGCTCTCTCCCTTCCTCCATTTCTTTTTCTCCGTCCTCTCCCTCTTTCTCTCCCATTTTCCCACTCTTTCTTTCATTGTCTTTCTCCCTGTTTTTCCTTCTGTGTCTCTTCCTGCCTTTATCCCCATTTCCCCTCTCTCTCTATCTACATCTCTGCCATCTGTCCTCTTTTTCTCATCGTCATTCCCTCAATCGTTCCCATCTTTCTCCTCATCTTTCCTTTCTTTCTCTCCTTTCCTTTCTACCTCTCTTTCTCACACTTCTTTATTCTCCCATATCCAATTTCTTTCTCTCTTTGTCTCTCTCTCCTTCTCGCTCTCTCTCTCTCTCTTTCGCTCCGTTCCTTATTCTCCCTATCTTCCGCTATTCCATTTTTTCCATTTTCTCCCCATCCAAGAAGAACCCTCTCCCCTAACGGCCCCATCTCTCCTCCCCGCCCATCACCAGCGCACCCCAACAGAGTTTGCACATTCAAACTTCACACAAACAAACGCAAGTGATCCTTCGGGGCACATGGAAGCCCTTTGGATCTGACAATCATTCGATGCACTCTCCTTTGCCAATGTTTCTGTGGATTTGCCAATCATTCCAATCATTCCCAAATGTTGAACCTTATTTTGGTTTGGCCACTTATTCCAATCATTCTCCTTTGCCAATGTCTTTGGATTTGCCAATCATTCCAATCATTCCCAGATGTTGAACCTTATTTTGGGTTGGCCACTTATTCCAATCATTCTCCGTTGCCAATGTCTTTGGATTTGCCAATCATTCTCAATCGAATCATTCTCCGTGGCCAATTTTTCTTTGAATTTAGACGGTATTATCAAAGATGAAATATACGTATGTATGTATGTTTGCATATATATAATAATTTCTTCAATAAACCACTCTCTAGTCACTTTATTTACGTGTCTTTTTCTGAGGCTTGCAGCAACATCAAATGGCTGGTGTCGAACTGCAGTTGTTAAATGGCTGGCGTTATGTAACTGATGCCCAACGGCCGGCGTCAAATAAAAGTCATTAAATGACAATCATTAAATGGCAGTCGTTGAATGGCAGCCATTAAATGCGAGTTATTAAATGGCAGCCATTAAATGCAAAGTATTAAACGGCAATCATTAAATGATAGTCAATAAAAACAGGCGTCCAATGGCCAGGATCAAATGGAAGGCACCAAATGGCAGTCATCAAATGGTAGTCATCAAAAAGTAGGCGTTAAACGACAAGCATCAAATGGCAGGCACCAAATGGCAGGCACCAAATGGTAGTCATCAAAAAGTGGCGTTAAACGACAAGCATCAAATGGCAGGCATCAAATGGCAGGCACCAAATGGTAGGCGTTAAACGACGAGCATCAAATGGCAGTCATCAAATGGCAGGTATCAAATGGCCTGCATCCAATGGCAGGCATCAAATAGCCTGTATCAAATGGGAGGCATCAAATGGCAGGCGCCAAAGGAGAGGCATCAAATGACAGGCATAAAATGGCACTCATTAAACGGCAGGCATCAAATGACAGGCATCAAATGGCAGGCATCAAACGGCAGGCATCAAATGGCAGGCATCAAGCGGCAGATATCAAATGGCCAACATCAAATGGGAGGCATCAAATGGCAGGCATCAAATGGCCTGCACCAAATGGCAGGCATCAAATGGCAGGCATTAAATGGCATGCATCAAGCGGTAGGCATCAAATGGCCTACATCAAATGGCTCGCATCAAATAGCATGCATCAAATGGCAGCCGCGGCTCTGGCGGCAATACGCGGCTGAACATCTCAGTTAAGTTGAGAGGTTCAGTAAGTGGCTCAGTTAAGTTGAGAGGTTCAGTAAGTGGCTCAGTCAAGTTGAGAGGTTCAGTAAGTGGCTCAGTTAAGTCGAGAGGTTCAGTAAGTGGCTCAGTTAAGTCGAGAGGTTCAGTAAGTGGCTCAGTTAAGTCGAGAGGTTCAGTAAGTGGCTCAGTTAAGTCGAGAGGTTCAGTAAGTGGCTCAGTTAAGTCGAGAGGTTCAGTAAGTGGCTCAGTTAAGTTGAGAGGTTCAGTAAGTGGCTCAGTTAAGTTGAGAGGTTCAGTAAGTGGCTCAGTTAAGTCGAGAGGTTCAGTAAGTGGCTCAGTTAAGTTGAGAGGTTCAGTAAGTGGCTCAGTTAAGTTGAGAGGTTCAGTAAGTGGCTCAGTTAAGTCGAGAGGTTCAGTAAGTGGCTCAGTTAAGTCGAGAGGTTCGGTAAGTGGCGCAGTTAAGTCGAGAGGTTCAGTAAGTGGCGCAGTTAAGTCGAGAGGTTCAGTAAGTGGCTCAGTTAAGTCGAGAGGTTCAGTAAGTGGCGCAGTTAAGTCGAGAGGTTCAGTAAGTGGCGCAGTTAAGTCGAGAGGTTAAGTAAGTGGCTCAGTTAAGTCGAGAGGTTCAGTAAGTGGCTCAGTTAAGTCGAGAGGTTCAGTAAGTGGCTCAGTTAAGTCGAGAGGTTCAGTAAGTGGCTCAGTTAAGTCGAGAGGTTCAGTAAGTGGCTCAGTTAAGTCGAGAGGTTAAGTAAGTGGCTCAGTTAAGTCGAGAGGTTCAGTAAGTGGCTCAGTTAAGTCGAGAGGTTAAGTAAGTGGCTCAGTTAAGTCGAGAGGTTCAGTAAGTGGCTCAGTTAAGTCGAGAGGTTCAGTAAGTGGCTCAGTTAAGTCGAGAGGTTCAGTAAGTGGCTCAGTTAAGTCGAGAGGTTCAGTAAGTGGCTCAGTTAAGTCGAGAGGTTAAGTAAGTGGCTCAGTTAAGTCGAGAGGTTCAGTAAGTGGCTCAGTTAAGTCGAGAGGTTAAGTAAGTGGCTCAGTTAAGTCGAGAGGTTCAGTAAGTGGCTCAGTTAAGTCGAGAGGTTAAGTAAGTGGCTCAGTTAAGTCGAGAGGTTCAGTAAGTGGCTCAGTTAAGTCGAGAGGTTAAGTAAGTGGCTCAGTTAAGTCGAGAGGTTCAGTAAGTGGCTCAGTTAAGTCGAGAGGTTAAGTAAGTGGCTCAGTTAAGTCGAGAGGTTCAGTAAGTGGCTCAGTTAAGTCGAGAGGTTAAGTAAGTGGCGCAGTTAAGTCGAGAGGTTCAGTAAGTGGCTCAGTTAAGTCGAGAGGTTAAGTAAGTGGCTCAGTTAAGTCGAGAGGTTCAGTAAGTGGCTCAGTTAAGTCGAGAGGTTAAGTAAGTGGCTCAGTTAAGTCGAGAGGTTCAGTAAGTGGCTCAGTTAAGTCGAGAGGTTAAGTAAGTGGCTCAGTTAAGTCGAGAGGTTCAGTAAGTGGCTCAGTTAAGTCGAGAGGTTAAGTAAGTGGCTCAGTTAAGTCGAGAGGTTCAGTAAGTGGCTCAGTTAAGTCGAGAGGTTAAGTAAGTGGCTCAGTTAAGTCGAGAGGTTCAGTAAGTGGCTCAGTTAAGTCGAGAGGTTAAGTAAGTGGCTCAGTTAAGTCGAGAGGTTCAGTAAGTGGCTCAGTTAAGTCGAGAGGTTAAGTAAGTGGCTCAGTTAAGTCGAGAGGTTAAGTAAGTGGCTCAGTTAAGTCAGTTAGGCTGGGAGATGTGGGGGAGATGGAAGGGGAATTGGGGAGAAATGTGAGAGGGATGGGGAAGTGGGGAAGAAAATATTGAGAAGTGTGAGAGGGATTGGGAAGTGTGGAAGAGAATATTGAGAAATGTGAGAGGGATGGGGAAGTGTGGAAGAAAATAGGGAGAAATGTAAGAGGGATGGGGAAGTGGGGAAGAAAATATTGAGAAATGTGAGAGGGATGGGGAAGTGGGGAAGAAAATATTGAGAAGTGTGAGAGGGATGGGGAAGTGTGGAAGAAAATAGGGAGAAATGTGGGAGGGATGGGGAAGTGTGGAAGAAAATATTGAGAAATGTGGGAGGGATGGGGAAGTGTGGAAGAAAATATTGAGAAATGTGGGAGGGATGGGGAAGTGGGGAAGAAAATAGGGAGAAATGTGAGAGGGATGGGGAAGTGTGGAAGAAAATAGGGAGAAATGTGAGAGGGATGGGGAAGTGTGGAAGAAAATAGGGAGAAATGTGAGAGGGATGGGGAAGTGTGGAAGAAAATATTGAGAAATGTCAGAGGGATGGGGAAGTGTGGAAGAAAATATTGAGAAATGTCAGAGGGATGGGGAAGTGTGGAAGGAAATAGGGAGAAATGTCAGAGGGATGGGGAAGTGTGGAAGAAAATATTGAGAAATGTGAGAGGGATGGGGAAGTGGGGAAGAAAATAGGGAGAAATGTCAGAGGGATGGGGAAGTGTGGAAGAAAATAGGGAGAAATGTGAGAGGGATGGGGAAGTGGGGAAGAAAATATTGAGAAATGTGAGAGGGATGGGGAAGTGGGGAAGAAAATATTGAGAAATGTGAGAGGGATGGGGAAGTGTGGAAGGAAATAGGGAGAAATGTGAGAGGGATGGGGAAGTGTGGAAGAAAATAGTGAGAAATGTCAGAGGGATGGGGAAGTGGGGAAGAAAATATTGAGAAATGTGAGAGGGATGGGGAAGTGGGGAAGAAAATATTGAGAAATGTGAGAGGGATGGGGAAGTGTGGAAGGAAATAGGGAGAAATGTGAGAGGGATGGGGAAGTGGGGAAGAAAATATTGAGAAATGTCAGAGGGATGGGGAAGTGGGGAAGGAAATAGGGAGAAATGTGAGAGGGATGGGGAAGTGGGGAAGAAAATATTGAGAAATGTGAGAGGGATGGGGAAGTGTGGAAGGAAATAGGGAGAAATGTGAGAGGGATGGGGAAGTGTGGAAGAAAATATTGAGAAATGTCAGAGGGATGGGGAAGTGGGGAAGAAAATATTGAGAAATGTGAGAGGGATGGGGAAGTGGGGAAGAAAATATTGAGAAATGTGAGAGGGATGGGGAAGTGTGGAAGGAAATAGGGAGAAATGTGAGAGGGATGGGGAAGTGGGGAAGAAAATATTGAGAAATGTCAGAGGGATGGGGAAGTGGGGAAGGAAATAGGGAGAAATGTGAGAGGGATGGGGAAGTGGGGAAGAAAATATTGAGAAATGTGAGAGGGATGGGGAAGTGTGGAAGAAAATATTGAGAAATGTGAGAGGGATGTTTTGCATCAAGACTGTTTTGTTAAGTTTGGATACCACAAAAAAACAGTATTTATATTTAAAATGGGTTATTAAGACGTTTTATTGAAAGCCTAAACAATGCACCGGAATGACCATTTCTAACTAGCACTTTATATAATCTCATTGAACTAAGAACTGTTGTCGACAATGTGAAAAAAATTAAATCAAGGTAAGATTCGTATGACAGATTAGTTTTGAGTTTTGTTTTGGATT
Organism: Morinoia aosen; assembly: GCA_030386875.1. Lineage (NCBI taxonomy): Eukaryota > Metazoa > Arthropoda > Malacostraca > Amphipoda > Talitridae > Morinoia > Morinoia aosen. Next base: position 25,966,686 of record CM059566.1, read on the forward strand.
GGGTCGATCACGTTTTATTTGATGGACTTGAAAGTGTTTCACCCTCATACTCACATGCACACTCACTCACACACACACACACACAAACGCACACACACACACTCACACGCACACGCACACACTCACACACAAACACACACACACACACCCAAGGGGTCAAATTACCACACCAGCACCCCGGGAAGGCATTTCCGCCAGCCGACTTGGCTCCAGCATTCCTGGAAAAGATCGATTGCTGGATGGCAACACCGACTACGCTCGCGGGTGCTGAATAATTCAGCCTACCCAAAAATTCATATATCCTCCATATTAATGGGCAAGATTTATTCATACAGGGCGTAACAAATCTCTGCTGTATACAGTACACAGCTGTATGAATATTCAAGGAATCAATACATCAAAGACGGGTCTTGAATTTGTTGCAGAATTTAAAGTTTTGTACAAGCAAAAGTGAAGAATTGTCATATTTTACTCTTTATTAACGACAGGTCGCGTTCGATTGTGATAGTTTATTTTTCCTAATATATATTTTTTTATAAACGGGGTTCAGTGACATAACCATTGCGATAGTTGATAATATTTAATTTTGTTATATAAGTTGCATAATCAAAAGATGGCTCGATGGTGATGTGCTTCCAGACAATAGTTTCAGTTTGATTTTTTTCTAATGAGGTCATGACACTAAGCAAGAGTTGCAATAAACCTCTATTGTTTATCTTGTATGTGGTATTGTCTATGTTGTATTGTATTTTAAAAATTAAAAATATTGTATTGTAATACTTACTGTACATGTTATGTTTATTGTATTTTTTTACTTAACATTGTATTGTATTTTATACCTAATATTGTACTGTAATATTTACTGTATATGTTTATGTTGTATTGTTTTTTATTTCCAATATTGTATTGTTATCTCTAATTTTGTAGTGTAACATTTATTGCATTATAATGTTAACTGTATTGTAATATCTATTCTACATGATTATGTTGTAGTGCTTGTGTTGTAATAAACCAAGGCACTAATTTAAATACTTATACTAACAACACTAAGATATGTTGTAAAAAAATATTTCAAATGACTTTTTATTAAAATGTAACATCTGATAAATATTATCTGCACTCAATTACAAAAAAATATCATTATTATCTCTATGTTATCATTATCTTTCTGAAGGAATAATATTAATATTTTCTTTCTGAAGGAAGCATGTTCGAACATGACTAATGATCTCAAAAGTATATTCGGTACAAAAATTTAAAATTTTCATTCATTTCAGTAGTAAGTAAAGGTGACAACACACTCACAGTTGATACAAGAAGGACGGATAAATTTCAACGTGAATTTTAAAAAAGATAAACGCTCTTCCCGCAGATAAGGCTTTGAAAGCATCTTTGTAATGAGTAATGCTGAAATAAAATTTATTTCAAGATGTATATATTCCAGCGGGTTATTTACGAGCCAAATTAAATACTCCCTGCATACTCTCTGCATACTCCCCACATACTCCCCACATACTCCCCACATACTCCCCACAAATTCCCCACATACTCCCCACATACTCCCCACATACTCCCCACATACTCCCCACATACTCCCCACATACTCCCCACACACTCCCCACATACTCCCCACATACTCCCCACATACTACCCACATACTCCCCACATACTCCCCACATACTCCCCACATACTCCCCACATACTCCCCAAATACTACCCACATACTCCCCACATACTCCCCACATACTCCCCACATACTCCCCACATACTCCCCACATACTCTCCACATACTCCCCACATACTCCCCACATACTCCCCACATACTCCCCACATACTCCCCACATACTCCCCACATACTCCCCACATACTTCCCACATACTCCCCACATACTCCCCACATACTCCCCACATACTCCCCACATACTCCCCACATACTCCCCACATACTACCCACATACTCCCCACATACTCCCCACACACTCCCCACATACTCCCACATACTCCCCACATACTACCCACATACTCCCCACATACTCCCCACAAACTCCCTACATACTCCCCACATTCTCCCCACATACTCCCCACATACTCCCCACATACTCCCCACACACTCCCCACATATTCCCCACATACTCCCCACATACTCCCCACATACTCCCCACATACTCCCCACATACTACCCACATACTCCCCACATACTCCCCTCATACTCCCCACATACTCCCCACATACTCCCCACATACTCCCCACACACTCCCCACATACTCCCCACATACTCCCCACATACTCCCCACTTACTCCCCACATACTCATTACACACTCCCCACATACTCCCCACATACTCCCCACAAATTCCCCACATACTCCCCACATACTCCCCACATACTCCCCACATACTCCCCACACACTCCCCACATACTCCCCACATACTCCCTACATACTCCCCACATACTCCCCCCATACTCCCCACATACTCCCCACATACTCCCCACAAATTCCCCACATACTCCCCACATACTCCCCACATACTCCCCACATACTCCCCACACACTCCCCACATACTCCCCACTTACTCCCCACATACTACCCACATACTCCCCACATACTCCCCACATACTCCCCACATACTACCCACATACTCCCCACATACTCCCCACATACTCCCCACTTACTCCCCACATACTACCCACATACTCCCCACATACTCCCCACATACTCCCTACATACCATGAATCCAAAACGAAGAGATCAAGGCATCACCATCAGCAACGTCATCAATTATGAAAACAAGGAAAAAAGCGTCATGAATGCGAGCGCGCAGGACACTTGGCTCGGTGGCCAATAGTTTTGAAGTCAAGTCGGAGGAGACAGTACCGCCTCTCGGCATTTGTAATTCGGGTTACTCCCCTTGCATTACCCCCCCACATCACCCCCGTTACCCCCACACTACTCCCCCATTACCACCACATCACTCCCCATTACCCTCGCATCAACCCCACATTACCCTCACATTACCCCCCTTTCCCCCACATTACCTCCCATTACCCTCACATTACTCCCCATAACCCCCACATTACCTCCCATTACACTCACATTACTCCTAATTACCCCCACATTACCCTCCATTACCCCCACATTACCCCCCATTACCCTCACATTACTCCTAATTACCCCCACATTACCCTCCATTACCCCCATATTACCCCCCATTACCCTCACATTACTCCTAATTACCCCCACATTACCCTCCATTACCCCCACATTGCCCCATTACCCTCTAGACGTTAAATTTTGTTGGTAAGGGAGGATTTAATTAACGTATCTAAAGTAATCTGTAAATGACTTTCCTCTCTTTGGAACGCCTTTCTGGAGATCAAGAAGTCTTACACAACGCGTCTAACCTAATTAATTAATAGCCCGAGTTTGTTAATAATGTGACGAGAATAAACGTTGTTTAAATTATTTTAAACGCCCTCTCGGCATGTATTTTTCATTGTGCTCTGTTAAATTCCGTCTGATTCCACGCCATTTCACCTGATTTCATACAGTTCCAAGCTAGTTCGTTCGATTCCTCTCGATTCCAAGCTATTTCGTTTGGTTTCGTTTGATTCTAAGTTATTTCGTTTGGTTTCGTTCGGTTCCAAGCTATTTCGTTTGGTTTCGTTCGGTTCCAAGCTACTCGGTTTGATTTCGTTCAATTTCAAGTTATTTCGTTAAATTTTGTTTGATTCCGATTGGTTTTCGTTCAATTCCCTTTGATTTTGTTCGATTCCTTTTGATTTCTTTTGATTTCATCCGATTCAAAGCTATTTCGTTTGATGCGACCTGATTGCAAGTTATTCCGTCCAATTCTAATATTCCATTGCATTTAATTCCATTCTATTCGTATTTCAATTTATTTCATTTTATTCAGCTCTATTCTTATTTTTGCCAATTCATCCTGTTCTATTCGACACTATTCGAGTCTATTCTTTCCTCCCTTCTGTAGAAAGTCTTTCTTTTTCAATACAAGGCCACTTTTCATCAGTCATTCAATACTGTTCAACTTAAATGAAAATGTCAAAAAGAATGAAATGAATGTCAAAAGAATTAAATGAATGTCATGCAAATGTCAAAAAGTGAAACAATGCCGAAGTGATTCGACTGAAGTCACTGACTGAGTAACACAACCACTCAGTCAGTTTTTCTTTCGACTGAAGTCACTGACTGAGTAACACAACCACTCAGTCAGTTTTTCTTTCTACTGAAGTCACTGACTGAGCAACACGACCACTCAGTCAGTTTTTCTTTCTACTGAAGTCACTGACTGAGTAACACAACCACTCAGTCAGTTTTTCTTTCGACTGAAGTCACTGACTGAGTAACACAACCACTCAGTCAGTTTTTCTTTCTACTGAAGTCACTGACTGAGCAACACGACCACTCAGTCAGTTTTTCTTTCTACTGAAGTCACTGACTGAGTAACACAACCACTCAGTCAGTTTTTCTTTCGACTGAAGTCACTGACTGAGTAACACAACCACTCAGTCAGTTTTTCTTTCGACTGAAGTCACTGACTGAGTAACACAACCACTCAGTCAGTTTTTCTTTCTACTGAAGTCACTGACTGAGCAACACGACCACTCAGTCAGTTTTTCTTTCTACTGAAGTCACTGACTGAGCAACACAACCACTCAGTCAGTTTTTCTTTCGACTGAAGTCACTGACTGAGTAACACAACCACTCAGTCAGTTTTTCTTTCGACTGAAGTCACTGACTGAGTAACACAACCACTCAGTCAGTTTTTCTTTCTACTGAAGTCACTGACTGAGCAACACAACCACTCAGTCAGTTTTTCTTTCGACTGAAGTCACTGACTGAGCAACACGACCACTCAGTCAGTTTTTCTTTCGACTGAAGTCACTGACTGAGCAACACAACCACTCAGTCAGTTTTTCTTTCTACTGAAGTCACTGACTGAGCAACACAACCACTCAGTCAGTTTTTCTTTCGACTGAAGTCACTGACTGAGCAACACAACCACTCAGTCAGTTTTTCTTTCTACTGAAGTCACTGACTGAGCAACACAACCACTTAGTCAGTTTTACTTTCGACTGAAGTCACTGACTGAGCAACACAACCACTCAGTCAGTTTTTCTTTCGACTGAAGTCACTGACTGAGCAACACAACAACTCAGTCAGTTTTTCTTTCTACTGAAGTCACTGACTGAGCAACACAACCACTCAGTCAGTTTTTCTTTCGACTGAAGTCACTGACTGAGCAACACGACTCTCAGCCAGTTTTCTTTCTACTGAAGTCATTGACTGAACAACACGACCACTCAGTCAGTTTTTCTTTCGACTGAAGTCACTAACTGAGCAACACAACCACTCAGTCAGCTTTTCTTTCGACTGAAGTCACTGACTGAACAACACAACCAATCAGTCAGTTTTTCTTTCGACTGAAGTCACTGACTGAGCAACACGACTCTCAGCCAGTTTTCTTTCTACTGAAGTCATTGACTGAGCAACACGACCACTCAGTCAGTTTTTCTTTCTACTGAAGTCACTGACTGAGCAACACAACCACTCAGTCAGTTTTTCTTTCTACTGAAGTCACTGACTGAACAACACAACCACTCAGTCAGTTTTTCTTTCTACTGAAGTCACTGACTGAGCAACACAACCACTCAGTCAGTTTTTCTTTCTACTGAAGTCACTGACTGAACAACACAACCAATCAGTCAGTTTTTCTTTCGACTGAAGTCACTGACTGAGCAACACGACTCTCAGCCAGTTTTCTTTCTACTGAAGTCATTGACTGAGCAACACGACCACTCAGTCAGTTTTTCTTTCGACTGAAGTCATTGACTGAGCAACACGACCACTCAGTCAGCTTTTCTTTCGACTGAAGTCACTGACTGAACAACACAACCACTCAGTCAGTTTTTCTTTCGACTGAAGTCACTGACTGAGCAACACGACCACTCAGTCAGCTTTTCTTTCTACTGAAGTCACTGACTGAGCAACACGACCACTCAGTCAGCTTTTCTTTCGACTGAAGTCACTGACTGAACAACACGACCACTCAGTCAGTTTTTCTTTCGACTGAAGTCACTGACTGAGCAACACAACCACTCAGTCAGCTTTTCTTTCTACTGAAGTCACTGACTGAGCAACACAACCACTCAGTCAGTTTTTCTTTCGACTGAAGTCACTGACTGAGCAACACAACCACTCAGGCAGTTTTTCTTTCTACTGAAGTTATTGACTGAGCAACACGACCACTCAGTGAGTTTTTCTTTCTACTGAAGTCATTGACTGAGCAACACGACCACTCAGTCAGCTTTTCTTTCGACTGAAGTCACTGACTGAACAACACAACCACTCAGTGAGTTTTTCTTTCTACTGAAGTCATTGACTGAGCAACACGACCACTCAGTCGACTTTTCTTTCGACTGAAGTCACTGACTGAACAACACAACCACTCAGTCAGTTTTTCTTTCGATTGAAGTCACTGACTGAGCAACACAACCACTCAGTCAGTTTTTCTTTCGACTGAAGTTATTGACTGAGCAACACAACCACTCAATCAGTTTTTCTTTCGACTGAAGTCACTGACTGAACAACACGACCACTCAGCGAGTATTTTCTTTCGACTGAAGTCTTTGACTCAGAAACACAACCACTCATTCAATTTTCTTTCGACTGAAATCACTGACTAAAAAACACAGAACACAGCACTTGACTGAGCAACACGGCCGCTCAGTCAAAGCTTCAATATCAGCTAAAATCGCGCATTCTCAGCAGCTCAGTAAAATCCCCATCTGAGCGCAAGACGCTCGGCTCAAAGCCGAAGTGCATTTGCTTAGCAAAGTGGCTTCTGCTGTGCGTCGACCGGCCCAATTTTGCCTGGAATTTCTGCAAAATTGTGGACAAGAACTGGTTTTCCGGTTCGTGAAAGTTGCTTTTCTTGTGCGGGAAAAAGTTCTAAAGTTTTTGTATTCGTACACGCTAGGGGATCTGTGAATGGCCTTCCTCTCTTGGGAACGTCTATGAGTTGGAGGCTCAACTCAACAAAACTAATCTAATCTACAAATGACTTTCCTCTCTTGGGGACACCTTTGTAGGAGTTAGCGATGATGTTACATACAAATATAATCTAATATATCAATGAATTTCCTCTCCTTGGAACACCTTTTTGTTGATTAGGAAGGATTTAACTAACGAATATAATCTTATCTGTAAATAACTTTCCTCTTTTTGGAACACCTTTTTAAGAGTTCAGGAGGCTTAAACAATCATAACTAAGCTAACCTGTGAATGACTTTCCTCTCTTGGGAACCCTTTTGTGGTGGTTAGGGAGACTGTAACTAACGTATATAGTTGAACTTGTAAATGCCTTTCCTCTATTTGGAACACCTTTGTGGGGGTTATGAAATCTTCCACAACGTGTCTAACCTTGTATCTAAATAAAGGGATACGACAACACTTAGTCCAGTTCGTAGTAATACAAGCAAGAGGTTGTTTTTTTTTTCTGAGAGAAGCCAAAACATTGCTCTCGCCTTCACTTCAGTTTCAACACTTAACTTTTGACTTATTAACAATCTTTTTATTTGAATTAGGTCAAACTAACGAACCATATTCAAATTCATACAATTTAAACGAACTCACCTAGCTGTGTAACTAATTTAACCTACAAAATTTATTCAAAATAGATTCAGCCATAGACCCGGATAGCCTTAAACATGTTAACTTGGCATCACTTTTAGGATTTCCAACGAATGGCTCTAGATAGCCTTAAACATGCAAACTTGACATCACATTTAGGCTTTCCAACATATGGCGCTCTAAAACGTTTTGCTGGTAACCCGAAGGAATATGAATATGTACTGCCAATATCCTTCAGGGGCTCTAATAGGACTTTGTCCTAAAATAACCGTGATATCAACCGCAATAATATTGATGCTATATTGTACCAATGATACTGAAAACACTAATATAATATGTATGAATTATGAGCCCCCATTTGGCAAAACGGTTTATGTTTACGTTACCTCCGCATTACCCCCACACTACCCTCGTTTTACCCCCATTACCCCCACATTACCCCCATTACCCCCACATTACCCCCACACTACCCGCACATTACCCCCGTTACCCCCCCATTATCCCCACATTACCCCCACATTATCCCTACATTACCCCCACATTACCCCCACATTACTCCCACATTACTCCCACATTACCCCCACACTACCCCCACATAACCCCCATTACCCCCACATTATCCCCACAAAACCCTTAATTACCCTCACATAACCCCCCACATTACCCCCATTACCCCCATTACCCCCACATTACCCCCTCATTACCCCCACATTACCCCCACATTACCCCACATTACCCCCACATTACCTCCCCATTACCCCCACATTAACCCCCATTACCCCCCATTACCCCCCCAGTACCCCCATTAAGCCGGTGACAGAGTCCATTAGACGCTACCCCGCAAATTACGTTAGGCCTATTTTCCCACGCAGCATCCAGTATATCAGGCCTATGTAAATTTCCCAAGCCTTAGGAACACCAGCAAACGTTTCAGAAATTTAATCTTGCATTAATGGTAATTATGTAATGATGATATACGATATTGCTACATTGATGGTAATTATGTAATGATGATATACGATATTGCTACATTGATGGTAATTATGTAATGATGATATACGATATTGCTACATTGATGGTAATTATGTAATGATGATATACGATATTGCTACATTGATGGTAATTATGTAATGATGATAAACGATATTGCTACATTGATGGTAATTATGTAATGATGATAAACGATATTGCTACATTGATGGTAATTATGTAATGATGATGAACGACGTTGTGAATTGATATTAATTGATTGGTTTTCTTGTACGTGTTGATACGGAAATTCATTTATTTATTTATTCCAAGTTGATATGGAATTTTTATTTATTTATTATTCCCCGTTGATATGGATTTTTTTTTATTATTCCCCGTTGATATGGAAATTTATTAATTATTCCCCGTTGATATGGAGATTTATTTATTATTCCCCGTTGATATGGAGATTAATTTATTATTCCCCGTTGATATGGAAATTTATTAATTATTCCCCGTTGATATGGAGATTTATTTATTATTCCCCGTTCATATGGAGATTTATTTATTATTCCCCGTTGGTTTGGAAATTTATTTATTATTCCCCGTTGATTTGGAGATTTATATATTATTCCCCGCTGATATGGAGATTTATTTATTATTCCCCGTTGATTTGGAGATTTATTTATTATTCCCCGTTGATTTGGAGATTTATATATTATTCCCCGCTGATATGGAGATTTATTTATTATTCCCCGTTGATTTGGAGATTTATTTATTATTCCCCGTTGATTTGGAGATTTATATATTATTCCCCGCTGATATGGAGATTTATTTATTATTCCCCGTTGATTTGGAGATTTATTTATTATTCCCCGTTGATTTGGAGATTTATTTATTATTCCTCGTTGATTTGGAGATTTATATATTATTCCCCGTTGATTTGGAGATTTATTTATTATTCCTCGTTGATTTGGAGATTTATTTATTATTCCCCGTTGATATGGAGATTTATTTATTATTCCCCGTTGATTTGGAGATTAATTTATTATTCCCCGTTGATATGGAGATTTATTTATTATTCCCCGTTGATATGGAGATTTATTTATTATTCCCCGTTGATATGGAGATTTATTTATTATTCCCCGTTGATTTGGAAATTTATTTATTATTCCCCGTTGATATGGAGATTTATTAATTATTCCCCGTTGATTTGGAGATTTATTTATTATTCCCCGTTGATTTGGAGATTTATTTATTATTTCCCCGTTGATTTGGAGATTTATATATTATTCCCCGCTGATATGGAGACTTATTTATTATTCCCCGTTGATATGGAGATTAATTTATTATTCCCCGTTGATATGGAGATTTATTTATTATTCCCCGTTGATATGGAGATTTATTTATTATTCCCCGTTGATTTGGAAATTTATTTATTATTCCCCGTTGATATGGAGATTTATTTATTATTCCCCGTTGATATGGAGATTTATTTATTATTCCTCGTTGATATGGAGATTTATTTATTATTCCCCGTTGATATGGAGATTTATTTATTATTCCCCGTTGATTTGGAAATTTATTTATTATTCCCCGTTGGTATGGAGATTTATTTATTATTCCCCGTTGATATGGAGATTTATTTATTATTCCCCGTTGATATGGAGATTTATTTATTATTCCCCGTTGATATGGAGATTTATTTATTATTCCCCGTTGATATGGAGATTTATTTATTATTTCCCGTTGATTTGGAAATTTATTTATTATTCCCCGTTGATTTGGAGATTTATTTATTATTCCCCGTTGATGTGGAGATTTATTTATTATTCCCCGTTGATATTGAGATTTATTTATTATTCCCCGTTGATTTGGAAATTTATTTATTATTATTGTTGATATGGAGATTTATTTATTATTCCCCGTTGATATGGAGATTTATTTATTATTCCCCGTTGATATTGAGATTTATTTATTATTCCCCGTTGATTTGGAAATTTATTTATTATTATTGTTGATATGGAGATTTATTTATTATTCCCCGTTGATATGGAGATTTATTTATTATTCCCCGTTGATATTGAGATTTATTTATTATTCCCCGTTGATTTGGAAATTTATTTATTATTATTGTTGATATGGAGATTTATTTATTATTCCCCGTTGATATGGAGATTTATTTATTATTCCCCGTTGATATGGAGATTTATTCATTATTCCCCGTTGATTTGGAAATTTATTTATTATTATTGTTGATATGGAGATTTATTTATTATTCCCCGTTGATATGGAGATTTATTTATTATTCCCCGTTGATATGGAGATTTATTCATTATTCCCCGTTGATATGGAGATTTATTTATTATTTCCCGTTGATATTCAGATTTATTTATTATTCCCCGTTGATATGGAGATTTATTTATTATTTCCCGTTGATATGGAGATTTATTCATTTATTTACTCTGCATCGATATGGAGATTTATTTACTTATTCCACATTGATTTAGAGATTTATTAATTCATTTATTCCACGTTTTCATTAAAATTGATGATCGATTGATTGATTCTTGGGTCCAAGATTTTAAACAATCGGAATCTATCGTGAAAAAAAATAACGCGTCATAGCTCATAGAATGAAATTTCATATTTTTTTATGATGCAATAGGAATGATTTTTATCACTGATTTGAACTGACGTTCATTTCGATTTCTTCGCATTTATATATCAACATCCGTCACATTATGATGTGGAGGTGATAATGACACCGATGAAGAGAATTTCAAAGATAATTTAGTACACAAAATTTATTATTGATCATTAGCTATCACTACGAAAAGAATTCTGCCAATAACATTCAATAAATGCCATGAAATCATAACCGAATCTTTACAGCCGGAAGTAAAGGATTAAGTTGAGTTTGGATATGTCTTTCAGATGGAAATTTTCCATTCATGGATATAGAAGTTTTTGAAGTGTTAGAAAGTCCTTTGTATTTACTACCCAGTTATGGGAAGTCCACGCTATTTACTACCCAGTTGTGTGAAGTCTACGCGATTTACTACCCAGTTATGGGAATTCCACGCTATTTACTACCCAGTTGTGTGAAGTCTACGCGATTTACTACCCAGTTGTGGGAAGCCTTCGATATTTTCTACCTAGTAGTGGGAAGTCTACACAATTTACTACCCTATTATAGAAATTCCACGGTATTACTAGCAATTTGTAGAAATTCTACGGTATCTATTATCTGGTCTAAGAAGTGTAAGAAGTCTACGGTATTTACTACCCAGTTAATATACCATAGCCTACTACCCAGAACTGCTTTAACACCTCCCATACAATTCCACACACCCAACTGACACCTATATGCTAGTTCACATTTAGAAGTTAACTTGCACAACCAAAAGTCGGGCATGTGTCTTCATCGAATTTTGTTATATCTATATAATTTTCACCATCTCCTTTACCACGTGTAACCCACATTATGCTTTGTACTTTTTTAAAATGCTGATGGAGCGGACCACGAAACTTTTCTCATTAAATATGACTAATTTCCTTGTAATTCTCCTCGTTTTTTAATTGTTCATTAATTTGTGATTAAAAAACTGACCCTTTCAGGTATATTGTATGTTAAATACCTCACCTTCGAGATTACTTTACCTTTACTCATCCACCATACAGTACTTTAAAGTACCATAAAATACCATAATGCAATAATTTATACCAAATATACCAAATTTGCAACTTATACCAAGTATACAAAATTTGCAATTTATACCAAACATACCAAATTCATAATTTATACCATAAATAAAAAATTTGCAATTATATAAAATATACCAATTTTATAATTTATACCAAATATACCATATTTACAATTTATACCAAATATACCAAATTTATAATTTGTACCAAATATAAAACATTTATAATTCATACCAAATGTACCAAATTTGCAATTATACCGAACATAACAAATGTATAATTTACACCAAATCGTGTGACATTGAGCACCAGGCTAGAAAATGTGTTGAAAAAGTATTTTCAATGACAAACTGATGCATATACTAAACGCAACATTATGCACCCACAGCCTCGATGTGAGCCTTTGATGATTATATTGCATTTCAAAATCCATGGGAAATTCTACGACCTTGTAATAGGGCAAAATCCATCCAATCATAGCCTCGTTCAAGCTTATGTAGTTATGAGCCTTTGATAATCTATACTTCAATGAGACCTGAACCCCAGAATACGCGTCTGATTAACGAGTGCGCTTAAATAACCGAGAGTTGCAACGAAAATAACCAGGTGTTGCAACTAAAATCAACAGGTGTTGGAACGCAAATTGAAAAGTCTTGCAACGAAAATACTCGTAACCAAGTATTGCAACGAAAATAACCGAGTGTTGCAACGAAAATAACCGAGTGTTGCAACGAAAATAATCAAGTGTTTCAACGAAAATAACCAGGTGTTGCAATTAAAATAACCAAGTATTGTAACGAAAATAACCAGGTGTTGCAACGAAAGTAACCAAGTGTTGCAACGAAAATAACCGAGCGTTCCAACGAAAATAGACATATATTGCAACGAAATTACCCAAACGTTGCATTGAAAATTGCCAAGTGTTGCAACGAAAATAACCAAATGTTGCAGTGAAAATAACCAGGTGTTGCAGTTGAAATAGCCAAGTGTTGCTACGAAAATAACCAAGTGTTGCAGTGAAAATAGCCAAGTGTTGCAACGAAAATAACCAAGTGTTGCAGTGAAAATAACCAGGTGTTGCAGTTAAAATAGCCAAGTGTTGCAACGAAAATAACCAAGTGTTGCAGTGAAAATAGCCAAGTGTTGCAACGAAAATAACCAAGTGTTGCAGTGAAAATAACCAAGTGTTGCAACGAAAATAACCAAGTGTTGCAGTGAAAATAGCCAAATGTTGCAACGAAAATAACAAAGTGTTGCAGTGAAAATAACCAGGTGTTGCAGTTAAAATAGCCAAGTTTTGCAACGAAAATAACCAAGTGTTGCGGTGAAAATAGCCAAGTGTTGCAACGAAAATAACCAAGTGTTGCAATGAAAATAACCAGGTGTTGCAGTTAAAATAGCCAAGTGTTGCAACGAAAATAACCAAGTGTTGCAGTGAAAATAGCCAAGTGTTGCAACGAAAATAACCAAGTGTTGCAGTTAAAATAACCAAGTGTTGCAGTGAAAATAACCAGGTGTTGCAGTTAAAATAGCCAAGTTTTGCAACGAAAATAACCAAGTGTTGCAGTGAAAATAGCCAAGTGTTGCAACGAAAATAACCAAGTGTTGCAGTGAAAATAACCAAGCGCTACAACGAAAATAACCAAGTGTTGCAGTGAAAATAACCAAGTGCTGCAACTAAAATAATCAAGTGTTGCAACTAAAATAACCAAGCGTTGCAACAAAAGTAACCAAGTGTTGCAAGGAAAATAACCAAGTGTTGCAGTGAAAATAACCAAGTGCTGCAACTAAAATAATCAAGCGTTGCAACCAAAAAAACAAGCGTTGAAACTAAACTAAGCAAATGTTGCTTCAATGTTCCTTTTTTTGAATGGCAATTGTACTCACGCCTCAATATACATCTCTTCTTATTAAAAAATGCTTTATGTGTTTTGGTTTGTGTGCCAGTTTTTCCCCAATATACACCGTATTAACCCAATATACACCGTATTTCCCCAATATACACCGTATTTACCCAATATACACCGTATTTCCCCAATATACACCGTATTTACCCAATATACACCGTATTTCCCCAATATACACCGTATTTACCCAATATACACCGTATTTCCACAACATACACCGTATTTCCCCAATATACACCGTATTTACCCAATATACACCGTATTTCCACAACATACACCGTATTTCCCCAATATACACCGTATTAACCCAATATACACCGTATTTCCCCAATATACACCGTATTTACCCAATATACACCGTATTTCCCCAATATACACCGTATTTACCCAATATACACCGTATTTCCCCAATATACACCGTATTTACCCAATATACACCGTATTTCCACAACATACACCGTATTTCCCCAATATACACCGTATTTCCACAACATACACCGTATTTCCACAACATACACCGTATTTCCACAACATACACCTTATTTCCACAACATACACCGTATTTCGACAATATACACTGTATTTCCACAACATACACCGTATTTCCACAACATACACCGTATTTCCACAACATACACCGTATTTCCACAACATACACCGTGTTTCCACAACATACACCGTATTTCCACAACATACACCGTGTTTTCACAACATACACCGTATTTCCACAACATACACCGTGTTTCCACAACATACACCGTATTTCCACAACATACACCGTATTTCCACAACATGCACTATATTTAAAATCATCTCCATAACACACAGCCCTGATTATTAAGAAAGCTTTATGTACTTAGTGTCAGTTGTGTGTAGGTGTGCAGCGGCCATAGGCTCGTGAGATACGGAGGCGATACTTTAGGCTAATGGTGGCTGCCGCACCAGATTGAATGCCAATATAAGACTGTAGATCCTACCAGAAATATCATTATGGGTGTTGCATGTGACGTGGAGTTGGTGAGCTTTATTTCATGTTACATCAACGTGATTAGGATAGAGTTCCTTCATGTTTCTAACGTTCCTTCGTGCTGCAAAGTACACAAACATAATTACAACAGAGTTTCAGGAACTTGAAAACGAAGAACACAGCACGTAGTGAAATCATTTTAATTTTACTTCTTTCTTTACGCACCTAATCTATAAAAGTGAAGAAACTAAAAACTAGTAGTCCTATTTTCTTAAACGTTTCGGAGTCCAGCTCCATCATCAGTAAGTCATATCTGAAATTTACAATGAGAATGGTTAAAAATGCAATGATATTTACAAGTTTTTTTTTTTTTTATCTCATACCCTATAAGTAATTAAACTAAATATAAATTTGCAAAGGGAACGAACTGGTGGCATTATTAAGGACCGGTTTGTCTTTTGCTATGTACAAAGATTCTAAAATTCTCAAATCCAAATCATTAGAAGCAGAACATAAAATTTTGAAATCATCTTCAGACACACGGGCACTGCACTGCTCCGCATGAAGGCGGACAGAAGAATGACCGGGCTGCGTAAGTCGATTCCCCGTTCTAAAGCTCACACCACGATGCTGGGCAATCCTCACGTAAAATGGCAATGTCGTCATTCCGACATAGCCCGATGTACATTGTACACAACTAAACTTGTACACAAGGGACGCCCGCATTCGCTTAGGTATAACATCTTTGTAACGAAAAAACGAACCAATTTTATGAGAATTAACAAATATAAGGCGAAGATGTGCTGCCGAAAAATAGCGTTTGAAGAGCACTTCCAGTTCTCGTGACATTTTATCAGAAAAGCAACCCAAGTAAGGAAAAACGCAATAAAGAGGTTCTAATGGATCAGCGGTGGAAATGGAATCTAAATATTTCTTGTCTAAAAATCTTCTGATATGACTGTTGACAATAGCCGAGGGATAACCATTATTTGAGAAGAAAGACTGCAGCTTAGTAAATTCGACATGCAGGTCATTAAAATTTGAACAGATATTGTATGCGCGGTGTAATAAGGTTTTAATTGCATTAATTTTGAATTTGTAACTACAGAAGCTAAAAAAACTCAAGCCCAGACCAGTAAATGTTTCTTTACGATAAACTGATGACTTGAAACTATTATCCATTTTAGTGATCTTAGAATCCAAAAAAGCCAAACTATTACATCTCTCCACTTCACTGGTAAATTTAATAGCGGGATGTTTAGAATTCAAGTACTTAAGAAATAAAGGAACATGGCTAGGGTCACGGAACAAAAGAAAAGTGTCATCTACATAACGTCGATAAAAGTGAGGTTTAAAATGCAAAGGGCAATCTCTGAGCCATATCTCCTCCCAGTAGCACATGAAAATGTTTGCAAACGTTGGTCCCAAGGGGAGTCCCATACCCAACCCCTCAACCTGCTTGTACAATTTTCCGGCAAAAATAAAAATCGAATTCATCACAGACAGTTCCAGCAGAGTCTTAAAGTAATTTTTACCTAGTCCTAAAATTACATCACTAGACTTTTGGAACAAGGCATTTAGAATAATATTGATGGTTTCAGCCAATGGTATATTAGTGAATAAATTTTCCACGTCAAATGAGGCCATAACGTATTTATCAGAGTTTTGAATAGAAGTAATGTCCTTTACAAAATGAGACGAATTTTCAAGCGTATAGTTATTTTTCGTTAGAGGATTCAACACAGGGACTAAAAATTTCGCTAAATTGAAACTAGGAGTATTACATGCAGCGAAGATTGGCCGAAACTGAAATTTAGAAACAAAATCAGGTTTGTGTATCTTTGGTAGACCATACAAAATTCCGGGAGAAGAACCAGACACGTAGAGCTTAGAATAAACCTCACTCGACAAAACCTTAATATTTTTCAATTTTCGCAAAAAATTATTTATTTTATCTTCGATTTGAATGACCGTTTTTTCCCAGGACTCTGATATAATTTGAAATTTAGACTCATCAGAAACTAATGTCTCCATTTTAGACTTGTAAATGTTCGTGTCGAGAATGACAATTCCCCGGCCCTTATCAGGCTTGCAAATCAGAATAGATTTATTTCGGCCTAATTCCCTGAGAGCAACGAAATCCCGCTTCTCAAATATTGCTGAGAAAATCTTGTGAGGCTTAAAATTATGGAAACTACGAAATGCTAATGCTCGTAGCTCCTGCAGAAAGCCTGAACGGTCTGAGCAATCTAACTTCTTACTAGCGTTAACCAATTTCTCAAATGATAAAAAATATTTGTAAAAGTCTAACTTAAAAACAGGTACACAGAAGTCTAAACCAAAAGCTAATAAGAACTTTGTACGTGAAGGTAAGGTTATTGCACTGTAGTTGAAAATCACTTGGTCCGGATCACATGGGCAAATATCACCATTAACACCAAGGCTCTCGAGCTTCCTCCTGTGCGTCTCAAGAGTGGTTCTCTTGAAAGACTCGTCCTGCGACCGTCGAAAACCACGAATGCAAAAAGCATCAAAACACGAGAAAAAAGCCCCGACCTCAGCACTTGCGGACGCCACCTTCGCTGTCAAGTACTTCACTGAACTATTCTTTTGATTCAACTCGTTGATTAACAACTTCTTCTGCCACGCCTTATAAAAATGCGAGGAATGAAGTGATTTTCTATAAAGTTTAAAACGTAGAAACTTCGGAACTACACCATAGGATTTGCAGGTTGTCAAAAATTTGGCGTCAAGAGAGGCCTTCACTTGTTTACGGGATAAATCACAGTACGTGCGAAAACACTTGAAACCATCTTCGCCATATTTATTTTTCAAATATTCAGGAAAATCATAATTCTTCAGACGGATGTTCATCAGGAACTTGAAAACGAAGAACACAGCACGTAGTGAAATCATTTTAATTTTACTTCTTTCTTTACGCACCTAATCTATAAAAGTGAAGAAACTAAAAACTAGTAGTCCTATTTTCTTAAACGTTTCGGAGTCCAGCTCCATCATCAGTAAGTCATATCTGAAATTTACAATGAGAATGGTTAAAAATGCAATGATATTTACAAGTTTTTTTTTTTTTTTTATCTCATACCCTATAAGTAATTAAACTAAATATAAATTTGCAAAGGGAACGAACTGGTGGCATTATTAAGGACCGGTTTGTCTTTTGCTATGTACAAAGATTCTAAAATTCTCAAATCCAAATCATTAGAAGCAGAACATAAAATTTTGAAATCATCTTCAGACACACGGGCACTGCACTGCTCCGCATGAAGGCGGACAGAAGAATGACCGGGCTGCGTAAGTCGATTCCCCGTTCTAAAGCTCACACCACGATGCTGGGCAATCCTCACGTAAAATGGCAATGTCGTCATTCCGACATAGCCCGATGTACATTGTACACAACTAAACTTGTACACAAGGGACGCCCGCATTCGCTTAGGTATAACATCTTTGTAACGAAAAAACGAACCAATTTTATGAGAATTAACAAATATAAGGCGAAGATGTGCTGCCGAAAAAATAGCGTTTGAAGAGCACTTCCAGTTCTCGTGACATTTTATCAGAAAAGCAACCCAAGTAAGGAAAAACGCAATAAAGAGGTTCTAATGGATCAGCGGTGGAAATGGAATCTAAATATTTCTTGTCTAAAAATCTTCTGATATGACTGTTGACAATAGCCGAGGGATAACCATTATTTGAGAAGAAAGACTGCAGCTTAGTAAATTCGACATGCAGGTCATTAAAATTTGAACAGATATTGTATGCGCGGTGTAATAAGGTTTTAATTGCATTAATTTTGTGAAGGCCGTAAACAAGTGAAGGCCTCTCTTGACGCCAAATTTTTGACAACCTGCAAATCCTATGGTGTAGTTCCGAAGTTTCTACGTTTTAAACTTTATAGAAAATCACTTCATTCCTCGCATTTTTATAAGGCGTGGCAGAAGAAGTTGTTAATCAACGAGTTGAATCAAAAGAATAGTTCAGTGAAGTACTTGACAGCGAAGGTGGCGTCCGCAAGTGCTGAGGTCGGGGCTTTTTTCTCGTGTTTTGATGCTTTTTGCATTCGTGGTTTTCGACGGTCGCAGGACGAGTCTTTCAAGAGAACCACTCTTGAGACGCACAGGAGGAAGCTCGAGAGCCTTGGTGTTAATGGTGATATTTGCCCATGTGATCCGGACCAAGTGATTTTCAACTACAGTGCAATAACCTTACCTTCACGTACAAAGTTCTTATTAGCTTTTGGTTTAGACTTCTGTGTACCTGTTTTTAAGTTAGACTTTTACAAATATTTTTTATCATTTGAGAAATTGGTTAACGCTAGTAAGAAGTTAGATTGCTCAGACCGTTCAGGCTTTCTGCAGGAGCTACGAGCATTAGCATTTCGTAGTTTCCATAATTTTAAGCCTCACAAGATTTTCTCAGCAATATTTGAGAAGCGGGATTTCGTTGCTCTCAGGGAATTAGGCCGAAATAAATCTATTCTGATTTGCAAGCCTGATAAGGGCCGGGGAATTGTCATTCTCGACACGAACATTTACAAGTCTAAAATGGAGACATTAGTTTCTGATGAGTCTAAATTTCAAATTATATCAGAGTCCTGGGAAAAAACGGTCATTCAAATCGAAGATAAAATAAATAATTTTTTGCGAAAATTGAAAAATATTAAGGTTTTGTCGAGTGAGGTTTATTCTAAGCTCTACGTGTCTGGTTCTTCTCCCGGAATTTTGTATGGTCTACCAAAGATACACAAACCTGATTTTGTTTCTAAATTTCAGTTTCGGCCAATCTTCGCTGCATGTAATACTCCTAGTTTCAATTTAGCGAAATTTTTAGTCCCTGTGTTGAATCCTCTAACGAAAAATAACTATACGCTTGAAAATTCGTCTCATTTTGTAAAGGACATTACTTCTATTCAAAACTCTGATAAATACGTTATGGCCTCATTTGACGTGGAAAATTTATTCACTAATATACCATTGGCTGAAACCATCAATATTATTCTAAATGCCTTGTTCCAAAAGTCTAGTGATGTAATTTTAGGACTAGGTAAAAATTACTTTAAGACTCTGCTGGAACTGTCTGTGATGAATTCGATTTTTATTTTTGCCGGAAAATTGTACAAGCAGGTTGAGGGGTTGGGTATGGGACTCCCCTTGGGACCAACGTTTGCAAACATTTTCATGTGCTACTGGGAGGAGATATGGCTCAGAGATTGCCCTTTGCATTTTAAACCTCACTTTTATCGACGTTATGTAGATGACACTTTTCTTTTGTTCCGTGACCCTAGCCATGTTCCTTTATTTCTTAAGTACTTGAATTCTAAACATCCCGCTATTAAATTTACCAGTGAAGTGGAGAGATGTAATAGTTTGGCTTTTTTGGATTCTAAGATCACTAAAATGGATAATAGTTTCAAGTCATCAGTTTATCGTAAAGAAACATTTACTGGTCTGGGCTTGAGTTTTTTTAGCTTCTGTAGTTACAAATTCAAAATTAATGCAATTAAAACCTTATTACACCGCGCATACAATATCTGTTCAAATTTTAATGACCTGCATGTCGAATTTACTAAGCTGCAGTCTTTCTTCTCAAATAATGGTTATCCCTCGGCTATTGTCAACAGTCATATCAGAAGATTTTTAGACAAGAAATATTTAGATTCCATTTCCACCGCTGATCCATTAGAACCTCTTTATTGCGTTTTTCCTTACTTGGGTTGCTTTTCTGATAAAATGTCACGAGAACTGGAAGTGCTCTTCAAACGCTATTTTTCGGCAGCACATCTTCGCCTTATATTTGTTAATTCTCATAAAATTGGTTCGTTTTTTCGTTACAAAGATGTTATACCTAAGCGAATGCGGGCGTCCCTTGTGTACAAGTTTAGTTGTGTACAATGTACATCGGGCTATGTCGGAATGACGACATTGCCATTTTACGTGAGGATTGCCCAGCATCGTGGTGTGAGCTTTAGAACGGGGAATCGACTTACGCAGCCCGGTCATTCTTCTGTCCGCCTTCATGCGGAGCAGTGCAGTGCCCGTGTGTCTGAAGATGATTTCAAAATTTTATGTTCTGCTTCTAATGATTTGGATTTGAGAATTTTAGAATCTTTGTACATAGCAAAAGACAAACCGGTCCTTAATAATGCCACCAGTTCGTTCCCTTTGCAAATTTATATTTAGTTTAATTACTTATAGGGTATGAGATAAAAAAAAAAAAAAAACTTGTAAATATCATTGCATTTTTAACCATTCTCATTGTAAATTTCAGATATGACTTACTGATGATGGAGCTGGACTCCGAAACGTTTAAGAAAATAGGACTACTAGTTTTTAGTTTCTTCACTTTTATAGATTAGGTGCGTAAAGAAAGAAGTAAAATTAAAATGATTTCACTACGTGCTGTGTTCTTCGTTTACAGAGTTTCTTTATGTTGCCTAGTACACCAGCATGATTACAATAGAGTTCCATATAAATAGTAAAACTAAGGCGGGTAAAAACATCTTTCATAAAATCTCACGATGTATTTTAAAAATAGAGCTTTCGAGCATATCCATACTCATTTTCAATATCTGAAATAATAAATTGAAACATGGTAAACACAGTACATGAATACAAATTGATAATGGAAATTAAATGAAAAAATTAGGACAAGATATTTAGAAGCGCAGAAGATGACATATCATTGAGACTTTATATAAATTGATGAATTATGATACTTTCTAGTAACTTAAGGCTATGTTTATTACAAGTTGAGACTATTTTGAAATTATCAGTGCGGATTGGATGGTCAGATTCTAATGCATGATCTCTTATACTGCTGTGCAATGGGTTTGACACTCTATTTCCCGTACGGACCGACACCCCCTTGTGCTCAGCTATGCGTGTTGCAAAATGGCGAGCAGTCTCACCATAATAAGTGGCCCCGCACTGGCCACAGGTATATTTATAGACCACGCAGCTACGCAACAGAGTGGGCATCTTATCGCCGTACCGGAAAAAACTGCCAATGTTGAAAAAATTGCGGAAAATAATGCGTATGTCAATTTGCGGGTAGTACTCATTACATAAATTACGAACTTCACGAGAAATTTTTTGATTTTGCGACCGTGAGATGAAGGGCAGAGTGAAATAAACTATCTTTTTGTTAGCACTTGCGACTGGAACACTTTGTTGCGTAGCTGCGTGGTCTATAGATATACGTGTGGCCAGTGCGGGGCCACTTATTATGGTGAGACTGCTCGCCATTTTGCAACACGCATAGCTGAGCACAAGGGGGTGTCGGTCCGTACGGGAAATAGAGTGTCAAACCCATTGCACAGCAGTATAAGAGATCATGCATTAGAATCTGACCATCCAATCCGCACTGATAATTTCAAAATAGTCTCAACTTGTAATAAACATAGCCTTAAGTTACTAGAAAGTATCATAATTCATCAATTTAAACCAAGTCTCAATGATATGTCATCTTCTGCGCCTCTAAATATCTTGTCCTAATTTTTTCATTTAATTTCCATTAACAATTTGTATTCATGTACTGTATTTTTCATGTTTCAATTTATTATTCCAGATATTGAAAATGAGTATGGATATGCTCGAACGCTCTATTTTTAAAATACATCGTGAGATTTTGTGGAAGATGTTTTTACCCGCCTTAGTCTTACTATTTATATGTAAATTACGCTTTCCCAAGAATAAATCAATAGAGTTCCTTCGTGCTACCTAGTACACCAGCATGATTACAATAGAGTTCCTTCATGTTACCTAGTATGAATACAATAGAGTTCTTTTATGTTACCTAGTACACCAACATGATTACAATATTCTATTTGTTATTGCTGAATTCGAGGTGAAAAATCCAACTAATATTAATGTCTTTTATCTTCTCTGTAGCATTTTTCTGCAAAACAGTAACGACACGCGTTCAATTAAAAGGTTCCAGTTTTAAGCAAATGAGTGCCGTCAAAACTAATATTTTAGAGTGTTCTGATTTAACTAATACCCGACGGTGTTCTAAGTTGAGCATACTGACTGTGAAGGGTTGAACTGGAGTTTAATATTCATTGCAAACTTAAAGTCAATTGCAGTAAGCAATTTTGAAAATACCTAACATTAACTGGATCGTGCCTCTATTTAGCCTTCATTGAGTATTTATGAAAATTGAGTTTGTGACTACTGGTCGGTCAGCAGAATTATGAAAATCCCTCCGTGTACCACCGGTGGATCACGTCCCGGTCAAAGTGCTGAGAAATGTGACTTTGCGTTATTTTTTAAAGAACCTTTATCAATGTAAACGTTATCGCAGAAATTCAAGAGTTTGGTCAATAATTGAAATAGTTGCAGATTTTGATTTTTTTAAATATTCACAAAATAGGATCAGATACGATACTTTACATCACGGTGTCGTTATTTTTCCAGCAAAAATGTCGCTCTCTCCTGAACATTTTGTGCTGAAATTTTTGTGTCGAATGTGAACCCACGGGCTGCAATGAAGAGCGCAATTAGCAGGAGGAATTAAATTGGCTTATTTAGAGATTAGCGAACTAGCAAGGCAACAAATTAGTGAACAATTTCCGTTACAGCGCAAAAACTTCAGTTTTGGTCTCGCTTGGTACGGGCAGTTTGCGCTGAGCTAATTAGATGTCAATTTAGCAATCAGATTCGTGAATTTGTTCAGACAAGTGCACTAATGGCTGATGAAATTCAAAGTAAAAGAATGACGGAGGAGCGCCGAATTAATTTATGTATCTGTTGACACTGAATTACTGTTTATAAATAGTAATAATACGTGGTAATGCATGTTTATTTTGGGAAGTGAGAGATCACTGGGACATGGTGTGCACATGTAAGTATTTATGTATCCGTTGATACTTAATTACAATGTATAATATTGCGTATTAACATGTTAACCGCAATGTGAGTCACCGGTGGTGCACGGAGGGAATTTTTACAATGCTGCTGACCGACCAGTAGTCACAAACTCAATTTTCATAAATACTTGATGAAAGCTAAATGAAGGCACAATCCAGGTAATGTTTACTATTTTCAAAATTACTTACTACAGTTGACACTGAATTTAAGTTGAAAATTATACTTTAGTGTAACCTATTGCGGTAAAAGTGTCAAAGTATTTTTGGTTCACGAAGTCAGGAGATCGATGTGACATGGTAAGTACATGAAAGTCTTTATTAGTTGTAATGCTAAGTTTTGATATTGAGGACTTTAATACATTGATCCATTCGAATTGATATAGAGATGCTCCTTGGGCTTGAAAATGCAATTTGAGCATAAAAATAATGGCGAAGAAGTTGAAAGGTGAATGAAGATGGATTTTCAGATCGGAAGGCCAAAGTTATGAAATGATGAATGTTCTTTTAGAATTTTTCTTTAAGGTTGTATAATTCGTCGAGGTGTTGATATTTGTTTGAGAAGTAAGGTTGCCCGTCACAACTTTCTTAGTTTTTGCAGCACTTTGTGTTTGTTCAACACTGATTAAAACATGATTAGATAATTTTTGCATGGTTTCTGTCGAATGAAAATATATAGAAGATTATTTCCTCTCATACATAAAAAGTTTTGTGTAATACAAAAAACTAAGGAGCTGCAATGCTTTAGATGCCCACACACACAAACAGGCTCGAGATGCAGACTCGTACTTAGACTCGATAAATGAAGTAACCCTCAAACTTCTCGTTCTACAAAAAAAGTGCGGCATGTTGCGCCTACTTCTGCAAAACGAGAAGTTTGAGGGGTATTTCATTAATCAAGTCTGAGTATGAGACTGCATCTCAAGTCTGAATGAGTGTTTGCATCTCAAGTCTGAATGAGTGTTTGCGTCTCAAGTCTGAGAGAGTGTTTGTATCTCGAGTCTGAGTGAGTGTTTGCGTCTCGAGTCTGAGTGAGTGTTTGCATCTCAAGTCTGAGTGAGTGTGTGCATCTCAAATCTGAGTGAGTGTTTGCATCTCAAGTCTGAGTGAGTGTTTGCATCTCAAATCTGAGTGAGTGTTTTCATCTCAAATCTGAGTGAGTGTTTTCATCTCAAGTCTGAGTGAGTGTTTTCATCTCGAGTCTGAGTGAGTGTTTTCATCTCGAGTCTGAGTGAGTGTTTTCATCTCGAGTCTGAGTGAGTGTGTGCATCTCAAATCTGAGTGAGTGTTTGCATCTCAAGTCTGAGTGAGTGTTTTCATCTCAAATCTGAGTGAGTGTTTTCATCTCGAGTCTGAGTGAGTGTTTTCATCTCGAGTCTGAGTGAGTGTTTTCATCTCAAATCTGAGTGAGTGTTTTCATCTCGAGTCTGAGTGAGTGTTTTCATCTCGAGTCTGAGTGAGTGTTTTCATCTCGAGTCTGAGTGAGTGTTTTCATCTCGAGTCTGAGTGAGTGTGTGCATCTCAAATCTGAGTGAGTGTTTGCATCTCAAGTCTGAGTGAGTGTGTGCATCTCAAATCTGAGTGAGTGTTTGCATCTCAAATCTGAGTGAGTGTTTGCATCTCAAGTCTGAGTGAGTGTTTTCATCTCAAATCTGAGTGAGTGTTTTCATCTCGAGTCTGAGTGAGTGTTTTCATCTCGAGTCTGAGTGAGTGTTTTCATCTCGAGTCTGAGTGAGTGTTTTCATCTCGAGTCTGAGTGAGTGTTTTCATCTCGAATCTGAGTGAGTGTTTGCATCTCAAGTCTGAG
Organism: Morinoia aosen; assembly: GCA_030386875.1. NCBI lineage: Eukaryota > Metazoa > Arthropoda > Malacostraca > Amphipoda > Talitridae > Morinoia > Morinoia aosen. The sequence goes on from CM059566.1 coordinate 25,992,573, forward strand.
TGAGTGTTTTCATCTCGAGTCTGAGTGAGTGTTTTCATCTCGAGTCTGAGTGAGTGTTTTCATCTCGAGTCTGAGTGAGTGTTTTCATCTCGAGTCTGAGTGAGTGTTTTCATCTCGAGTCTGAGTGAGTGTTTTCATCTCGAGTCTGAGTGAGTGTTTTCATCTCGAGCCTGAGTGAGTGTTTTCATCTCGAGTCTGAGTGAGTGTTTTCATCTCGAGTCTGAGTGAGTGTTTTCATCTCGAGTCTGAGTGAGTGTTTTCATCTCGAGTCTGAGTGAGTGTTTTCATCTCGAGTCTGAGTGAGTGTTTTCATCTCGAGTCTGAGTGAGTGTTTTCATCTCGAGTCTGAGTGAGTGTTTTCATCTCAAGTCTGAGTGAGTGTTCGCATCTCAAGTCTGAGTGAGTGTTTGCATCTCAAGTCTGAGTGAGTGTTCGCATCTCAAGTCTGAGTGAGTGTTTTCATCTCGAGTCTGAGTGAGTGTTTGCATCTCGAGTCTGAGTGAGTGTTTGCATCTCGAGTCTGAGTGAGTGTTTGCATCTCAAGTCTGAGTGAGTGTTCGCATCTCAAGTCTGAGTGAGTGTTCGCATCTCAAGTCTGAGTGAGTGTTCGCATCTCAAGTCTGAGTGAGTGTTCGCATCTCGAGTCTGAGTGAGTATTTTCATCTCGAGTCTGAGTGAGTGTTTTCATCTCGAGTCTGAGTGAGTGTTTTCATCTCGAGTCTGAGTGAGTGTTTTCATCTCGAGTCTGAGTGAGTGTTTTCATCTCAAGTCTGAGTGAGTGTTTTCATCTCGAGTCTGAGTGAGTGTTTTCATCTCGAGTCTGAGTGAGTGTTTTCATCTCAAGTCTGAGTGAGTGTTTTCATCTCGAGTCTGAGTGAGTGTTTACATCTCGAGTCTGAGTGAGTGTTTTCATCTCGAGTCTGAGTGAGTGTTTTCATCTCAAGTCTGAGTGAGTGTTCGCATCTAAAGTCTGAGTGAGTGGTCGCATCTCAAGTCTGAGTGAGTGTTTGCTTCTCGACTCTGAGTGAGTGTTCGCATCTCAAGTCTGAGTGAGTGTTCGCATCTAAAGTCTGAGTGAGTGTTCGCATCTCAAGTCTGAGTGAGTGTTTTCATCTCAAGTCTGAGTGAGTGTTCGCATCTAAAGTCTGAGTGAGTGTTCGCATCTCAAGTCTGAGTGAGTGTTTTCATCTCAAGTCTGAGTGAGTGCTTTCATCTCAAGTCTGAGTGAGTGTTCGCATCTAAAGTCTGAGTGAGTGTTCGCATCTCAAGTCTGAGTGAGTGTTTTCATCTCAAGTCTGAGTGAGTGTTCGCATCTAAAGTCTGAGTGAGTGTTTGCATCTCAAGTCTGAGTGAGTGTTCGCATCTCAAGTCTGAGTGAGTGTTTGCATCTCGAGTCTGAGTGAGTGTTCGCATCTCAAGTCTGAGTGAGTGTTTGCATCTCAAGTCTGAGTGAGTGTTCGCATCTAAAGTCTGAGTGAGTGTTTGCATCTCAAGTCTGAGTGAGTGTTTTCATCTCAAGTCTGAGTGAGTGTTCGCATCTCAAGTCTGAGTGAGTGTTCGCATCTCAAGTCTGAGTGAGTGTTCGCATCTAAAGTCTGAGTGAGTGTTTGCATCTCAAGTCTGAGTGAGTGTTCGCATCTCAAGTCTGAGTGAGTGTTTGCATCTCGAGTCTGAGTGAGTGTTCGCATCTAAAGTCTGAGTGAGTGTTCGCATCTCAAGTCTGAGTGAGTGTTTTCATCTCAAGTCTGAGTGAGTGTTCGCATCTAAAGTCTGAGTGAGTGTTTTCATCTCAAGTCTGAGTGAGTGTTTTCATCTCGAGTCTGAGTGAGTGTGTGCATCTCAAGTCTGAGTGAGTGTTTTCATCTCAAATCTGAGTGAGTGTTTTCATCTCGAGTCTGAGTGAGTGTTTTCATCTCGAGTCTGAGTGAGTGTTTTCATCTCAAATCTGAGTGAGTGTTTTCATCTCGAGTCTGAGTGAGTGTTTTCATCTCGAGTCTGAGTGAGTGTTTTCATCTCAAATCTGAGTGAGTGTTTTCATCTCGAGTCTGAGTGAGTGTTTTCATCTCAAGTCTGAGTGAGTGTTTGCATCTAAAGTCTGAGTGAGTGTTTTCATCTCGAGTTTGTGCAGAAATACAAGCAGCCAAAAACGAACAATTTTTCTCTAAGTCAAGAAAAGTAGGAGCAAAACCACAAATTAAATTCAAAATAATCCGAGGTAATCCCGAACGGGACCGTAATCATACCTAAAATAGACGTGTTTTCAACTAAAAATATCATTAATTAAAAAACGCAAATATTAAAATTCTAAGCGCAATTACACGCACTTGAGTGGATATGTGCGTCGTGTTGAACATAAAGCAAACAAAGCATTTCTAGATGATGACCCAACCCAACTTTTTCGCCGCCTGCATGCCTGTTTTTCGCCATCTAAGTGATTAAATCGTTTAGGTGGCGATGAACATGCATGTAGGCGGCGAAAAAGTTAGGCAGGGGAGTTTCTTTTAATTTTGATGGGTCACATCTATACCCCTATATCAAAGTTGTACTCCTTAGTGGGATATCACTATTCTATAAGTTAAAATTAGCCCTCCTAAGGAGAAAAATGAGGCTCCGAGCTAAATGTTACGTAGGCCTACTTTTTTCTTGACATAGAGAAGGTTTTTCGTTTTTTTACGGGCCATCTTTAAAGGTTCACTGCTGTCCTGTTTTTAAACACCTACTACTTTCTTCCCCAACTTTTATTTTATACCATAATCCCCTTGCCGTAACCTCCTCTTCATTTGCAGCTGCTAAAACTTCTTTTTCAGCTGATAAAATTTCTGCTTACCTCATACAACTTTTTTTAAGTAGTTAAAACTTCTTTTGCAGCAGCTAAATCTTTTTCTGCAGACATAAGACTTCTTTTCCAGTTGATATAACCTCTTTCTAAAACCTCTTTCCAGCTGATAAAACCTCTTTGTAAAACCTCTTTCCAGCTGATAAAACCTCTTTGTAAAACCTCTTTCCAGCTGATAAAACCTCTTTTTAAAACCACTTTCCAGCTGATAAAAGCCTCTTTTTCAGCTGCACAAACTTCTTATTCAGCTGATATATGGGTTTCCGCGCACATAAAACGGTTTTTTAACTGATAAACCGCTTTTCAGGGGGCATAAAACGGCCTCCAGGACCGCACGGTCCAATAAACGGTGCATCTCACGACGGCTCCGCGCAAAATTTCAGCAAAGATTATCGATTCCCGAAATCTATAGACGACACAAGACTGATGCTGATAGCCGAACCCCTTTTGTGCCGCGAGTGTCGGCGATATAAGGTGCAGGATCCGGGCGGCGATACGAGCAGATGCATTCATTTTCTAGCCCTCAAAAGCGCCTTTTAAAAGCGCAGCAGCGCGAAGTTTTTTTGGTTATCACGAGAACATCTGACGCACTTTGCCCTGGAGTTTTCAGCCTTATGAAAGATATTTGATGCATTTTGCCCTGGATTTTTCGGTCTTGTCAAGGACATCTGCTGTGTTTTAACGTAGATTTTTGACTCTGTCAAGGACAACTGTTGTTTTTTATTCATACTTCCGGTCTTGTCAAGGATATTCTATACGTTTTTACCCTGGATTTTTGGGTTTTGTCATGAAAATCTACTACATTTTACCCTCGAATGTTCGCCCTGCCAAGCTCATTTGCTGCATTTAACCCGGGATTTAATTGTCTGTGATTGTCAGGTTTTATCTGAGAAAATCTACGGGTTTTACTCCCAGGCTTCAATGATTTTCGACACGAATGTTTCTTGAGTTCCGTCCTCACGTATTTTTTTTGCACAAAATTCTTTATTTATTTTTTATGAATGAATTTGAGTTTAATGGCAAATTAGCGCAAGGTCACCGGGCAAATTTACCGTTGCGAAGTATTTGTAGTTAAATTCTATGTTAAAAAAAGTTAAATTTGAAGAATTTTAAAAATAAGGAAAGTCATTCTAGAAGCCCTTATCGTGGTTGACACACATCGTAAGTGTCTTATTGACAAATCACATGTTTCTACAATAATACGAGAATTCATATTACTTTGTGATTTGTATTACAGGATCCAAATTTAAAATATCTGAATTTAATATCCGCATGCCTACGAATTAAAATTTTCCTGTTTAACTGTTAACTCTTGCTTTATGTCAGACAAAATCCATTATTTTTTTCTCATACCGAGGTGCACATAAAAAAACCTGTTCGAGTAGTGCTCCGGAATACTTTGTATAAATTTTAACTCCGCGGCATAGAAGAAAAAGAACTTCACACAACCAGCAATTTGTGAGAGATAAAGAACTACACACAACCAGCAATTTGTGAGAGATAAAGAACTTCACACAACCAACAATTTTTGAGAGATAAAGAACTTCACACAACCGACAGTTTGTGAGAGATAAAGAACTTCACACAACCAACAATTTGTGAGAGATAAAGAACTACACACAACCAACAATTTGTGAGAGATAAAGAACTACACACAACCAACAATTTGTGAGAGATAAAGAACTTCACACAACCAACAATTTGTGAGAGATAAAGAACTACACACAACCAGCAATTTGTGAAAGATAAAGAACTACACACAACCAACAATTTGTGAGAGATGAAGAACTTCACACAACCAACAATTTGTGAGAGATAAAGAACTTCACACAACCAACAATTTGTGACAGATAAAGAACTTCACACAACCGACAATTTGTGAGAGATAAAGAACTACGCAAAACCAAAAATTTATGTGAGATAAAGAACTACACACAACCAACAATTTGTGAGAGATAATGCACTACACACAACCAACAATTTGTGAGAGATAATGCACTACACACAACCAACAATTTGTGAGAGATAAAGAACTTCACACAACCAACAATTTTTGAGAGATAAAGAACTTCACACAACCGACAGTTTGTGAGAGATAAAGAACTACACACAACCAACAATTTGTGAGAGATAAAGAACTACACACAACCAACAATTTGTGAGAGATAAAGAACTACACACAACCAACAATTTGTGAGAGATAAAGAACTACACACAACCAACAATTTGTGAGAGATAAAGAACTACACACAACCGAAAATTTGTGAGAGATAAAGAACTTCACACAACCAACAATTTGTGAGAGATAAAGAACTAACTACACACAACCAATAATTTATGTGAGAAAAAGAGCTACACACAACCAACAATTTGTGAGAGATAAAGGCGGCTCTAAACATAACGGCAACTGTACGAACATGCTTGGAGCTCAGAGGTTACTGTTTATTGTATTCACGTATGATTGTTATTTATGTAACTCACAGAGGTTATCAATTACATTAACACCCATAAATTTCAACTTATATTTAACTTCAATGTTATTATGACACTTAACTGTCATTATTAGCTCTCACTGGTTCAATTTGAAATTTTTCATAGAGTCACGACGCACTTTTTTTAAAGGGAATTATAATTTCATGAAGAGTTTCAAGTCGTGAAGACTTTAATCAGAACTTCACCTCACTTGTCTTTCAAAAATAGAATAATAATATTCAAGAAATATGTCTTAAGCTGTCCCGAGATTTTCCCTCATCTACTAACGTTATCGATCACATTTAGATTTTGCGTTTAAAATTACCTACATTCAATTACGTTATGAACTTAAAATTGCCCACAGTCAATTCGGTTATGCGTTCAAATGTGCCCACATTCAATTAGGCTATGCTTTTAAATTTCCTCACATTCAATTAGGTTATGCGTTTAAATATTCCCACATTCAATTAGGTTATGCGCTTAAATTTGCCCACATTTTATTTAGGTTATGCGTTTAAAATTGCCCACATTCAATTAGGTTATGCGTTTAAATTTGCCCACATTCAATTAGGATATGCGTTTAAATTTGCCCACATTCAATTAGGTTAAGCGTTTAAATGTGCCCACAGTCAATTAGGTTATGCGCTTAAATTTGCCCACATTTTATTTAGGTTATGCGTTTAAAATTGCCCACATTCAATTAGGTTATGCGTTTAAATTTGCCCACATTCAATTAGGATATGCGTTTAAATTTGCCCACATTCAATTAGGTTAAGCGTTTAAAATTGCCCACATTCAATTAGGTTATGCGTTTAAATTTGCCCACATCTATAGCATCGACCAAGATCAATTAAGACAAAGTGAACGCTTCACGTGCAGACAGCGAACTTTTGTCACACAACACAATTGTTTTACACGTCACTCCTGGAGAAGCTAGAGTCATTTATAAATTTTTGAGGCGAAACAACTCGTTTTAGAGCAGAAACTGCCCGTTTTTGAAGCGAAACAGCCCGATTTGGAGTTAAACGCCAGTTTTCGTGGTGAAATAGCCTGTTTCGGTGGTGAAACAGCGGATTTTTGAGGCAAACGGCCTGTTTTTGAAGTGAAACAGCCCGTTTTTCAGATGAAAAAGCACGTTTTGAGTTGAAACAGCCCGTTTTGAGATGAAACAGTCTAATTTTGAGATAAAAACAGCCTGCTTTTGGGGTGGAACAGCCTGATTTTTAAGTAAAACAGCCCGGTTTTTTGAGGCGAAACAGCTCGTTTTTTTAGATGGAGCAGCCCGTTTTTGAGATGGAAAAGCCCGTTTTTCAGGTAAAACAGCCCGTTTTTTAAATGAAACAGCCCGTTTTTGACATGGAACAGCCCGTTTTTGAGGTGGAACAGCCCGTTTTTGAGATGGAACAGCCCGAGCTCTGTCTCGTAACAAACGAATTGAAGAAGTTTTATCGACCGTGAGGGGAGACTTCTAAGCCTCTGGTCCCCTCGCTCGTCCCTCGGGGATGGGAATGAGGGGAAAATATTGGGCTCTGATATTCGCCGGGCTGGACTTATATGGGAGTAATATTCCTCAAACTAGATATGTATTGAGTAATATTACTCTGATAAGAAATACATGGGAGTAATATTACCCAGTCCAGAAATGTATTGAGTAATATTACCCAGATAAGAAATACATATGAGAAATATTACCCAGTCCAGAAATGTATTGAGTAATATTACCCAGATAAGAAATACATGGGAGTAATATTACCCAGTCCAGAAATGCATTGAGCAATATTACCCAGATTAGAAATACATGGGAGTAATATTACCCAGTCCAGAAATGCATTGAGCAATATTACCCAGATAAGAAATACATGGGAGTAATATTACCCAGTCCAGAAATGCATTGAGCAATATTACTCTGATAAGAAATACATGGGAGTAATAATAATATGTCCGGAAACATGGGAATATTCTGCAGGTGAAAAACTCAAGGAATGTATAATTCACAGTCTAAATGGTCTTTTGATTGAAACTGTTCCCAGTTCACTGATACTGAATCGTGTTTGTACTCTTCAGTCGTGAAATACATGGTGGTAGTAGTCTTCAGTCGTGAAATGCATGGTGGTAGTAGTCTTCAGTCGTGAAATACATGGTGGTAGTAGTCTTCAGTCGAGAAATGCATGGTGGTAGTACTCTTCAGTCGTGAAATGCATGGTGGTAGTAGTCTTCAGTCGAGAAATGCATGGTGGTAGTACTCTTCAGTCGTGAAATGCATGGTGGTAGTAGTCTTCAGTCGAGAAATGCATGGTGGTAGTAGTCTTCAGTCGAGAATTACATGGTGGTAGTAGTCTTCAGTCGTGAAATGCATGGTGGTAGTAGTCTTCAGTCGAGAAATGCATGGTGGTAGTACTCTTCAGTCGTGAAATGCATGGTGGTAGTAGTCTTCAGTCGAGAAATGCATGGTGGTAGTACTCTTCAGTCGTGAAATGCATGGTGGTAGTAGTCTTCAGTCGAGAAATGCATGGTGGTAGTAGTCTTCAGTCGTGAAATACATGGTGGTAGTAGTCTTCAGTCGTGAAATGCATGGTGGTAGTAGTCTTCAGTCGAGAAATGCATGGTGGTAGTACTCTTCAGTCGTGAAATGCATGGTGGTAGTAGTCTTCAGTCGAGAAATGCATGGTGGTAGTACTCTTCAGTCGTGAAATGCATGGTGGTAGTAGTCTTCAGTCGAGAAATGCATGGTGGTAGTACTCTTCAGTCGTGAAATGCATGGTGGTAGTAGTCTTCAGTCGAGAAATGCATGGTGGTAGTAGTCTTCAGTCGAGAATTACATGGTGGTAGTACTCTTCAGTCGAGAAATGCATGGTGGTAGTACTCTTCAGTCGTGAAATGCATGGTGGTAGTAGTCTTCAGTCGTGAAATGCATGGTGGTAGTAGTCTTCAGTCGAGAAATGCATGGTGGTAGTACTCTTCAGTCGTGAAATGCATGGTGGTAGTAGTCTTCAGTCGAGAAATGCATGGTGGTAGTACTCTTCAGTCGTGAAATGCATGGTGGTAGTAGTCTTCAGTCGTGAAATGCATGGTGGTAGTAGTCTTCAGTCGAGAAATGCATGGTGGTAGTACTCTTCAGTCGTGAAATGCATGGTGGTAGTAGTCTTCAGTCGAGAAATGCATGGTGGTAGTAGTCTTCAGTCGAGAAATGCATGGTGGTAGTACTCTTCAGTCGAGAAATGCATGGTGGTAGTAGTCTTCAGTCGAGAAATGCATGGTGGTAGTACTCTTCAGTCGTGAAATGCATGGTGGTAGTAGTCTTCAGTCGAGAAATGCATGGTGGTAGTAGTCTTCAGTCGAGAATTACATGGTGGTAGTACTCTTCAGTCGAGAAATGCATGGTGGTAGTACTCTTCAGTCGAGAAATGCATGGTGGTAGTAGTCTTCAGTCGAGAATTACATGGTGGTAGTAGTCTTCAGTCGAGAATTACATGGTGGTAGTACTCTTCAGTCGAGAAATGCATGGTGGTAGTACTCTTCAGTCGAGAAATGCATGGTGGTAGTAGTCTTCAGTCGAGAATTACATGGTGGTAGTAGTCTTCAGTCGAGAATTACATGGTGGTAATAGTCTTCAGTCGAGAATTACATGGTGGTAGTAGTCTTCAGTCGAGAATTACATGGTGGTAGTAGTCTTCAGTCGAGAATTACATGGTGGTAGTACTCTTCAGTCGAGAAATGCATGGTGGTAGTACTCTTCAGTCGAGAAATGCATGGTGGTAGTAGTCTTCAGTCGAGAATTACATGGTGGTAGTAGTCTTCAGTCGAGAATTACATGGTGGTAATAGTCTTCAGTCGAGAATTACATGGTGGTAGTAGTCTTCAGTCGAGAATTACATGGTGGTAGTAGTCTTCAGTCGAGAATTACATGGTGGTAGTAGTCTTCAGTCGAGAATTACATGGTGGTAGTAGTCTTCAGTCGAGAATTACATGGTGGTAGTACTCTTCAGTCGAGAAATGCATGGTGGTAGTAGTCTTCAGTCGAGAATTACATGGTGGTAGTAGTCTTCAGTCGAGAATTACATGGTGGTAGTAGTCTTCAGTCGAGAATTACATGGTGGTAGTAGTCTTCAGTCGAGAATTACATGGTGGTAGTAGTCTTCAGTCGAGAATTACATGGTGGTAGTAGTCTTCAGTCGAGAATTACATGGTGGTAGTAGTCTTCAGTCGAGAATTACATGGTGGTAGTAGTCTTCAGTCGAGAATTGCATGGTGGTAGTAGTCTTCAGTCGAGAATTACATGGTGGTAGTAGTCTTCAGTCGAGAATTACATGGTGGTAGTACTCTTCAGTCGAGAAATGCATGGTGGTAGTAGTCTTCAGTCGAGAATTACATGGTGGTAGTAGTCTTCAGTCGAGAATTACATGGTGGTAGTAGTCTTCAGTCGAGAATTACATGGTGGTAGTAGTCTTCAGTCGAGAATTACATGGTGGTAGTAGTCTTCAGTCGAGAATTACATGGTGGTAGTAGTCTTCAGTCGAGAATTACATGGTGGTAGTAGTCTTCAGTCGAGAATTACATGGTGGTAGTAGTCTTCAGTCGAGAATTGCATGGTGGTAGTAGTCTTCAGTCGAGAATTACATGGTGGTAGTAGTCTTCAGTCGAGAATTACATGGTGGTAGTAGTCTTCAGTCGTGAAATGCATGGTGGTAGTAGTCTTCAGTCGAGAATTACATGGTGGTAGTAGTCTTCAGTCGAGAATTGCATGGTGGTAGTAGTCTTCAGTCGAGAATTACATGGTGGTAGTAGTCTTCAGTCGAGAATTACATGGTGGTAGTAGTCTTCAGTCGAGAATTACATGGTGGTAGTAGTCTTCAGTCGAGAATTACATGGTGGTAGTAGTCTTCAGTCGAGAATTACATGGTGGTAGTAGTCTTCAGTCGAGAATTACATGGTGGTAGTAGTCTTCAGTCGAGAATTACATGGTGGTAGTAGTCTTCAGTCGAGAATTGCATGGTGGTAGTAGTCTTCAGTCGAGAATTACATGGTGGTAGTAGTCTTCAGTCGAGAATTACATGGTGGTAGTAGTCTTCAGTCGTGAAATGCATGGTGGTAGTAGTCTTCAGTCGAGAATTACATGGTGGTAGTAGTCTTCAGTCGAGAATTACATGGTGGTAGTAGTCTTCAGTCGAGAATTACATGGTGGTAGTAGTCTTCAGTCGAGAATTGCATGGTGGTAGTAGTCTTCAGTCGAGAATTACATGGTGGTAATAGTCTTCAGTCGAGAATTACATGGTGGTAGTAGTCTTCAGTCGAGAATTACATGGTGGTAATAGTCTTCAGTCGAGAATTACATGGTGGTAGTAGTCTTCAGTCGAGAATTACATGGTGGTAATAGTCTTCAGTCGAGAATTACATGGTGGTAGTACTCTTCAGTCGTGAAATGCATGGTGGTAGTAGTCTTCAGTCGAGAATTACATGGTGGTAGTAGTCTTCAGTCGAGAATTACATGGTGGTAATAGTCTTCAGTCGAGAATTACATGGTGGTAGTAGTCTTCAGTCGAGAATTACATGGTGGTAATAGTCTTCAGTCGAGAATTACATGGTGGTAGTAGTCTTCAGTCGAGAATTACATGGTGGTAGTAGTCTTCAGTCGAGAATTACATGGTGGTAGTAGTCTTCAGTCGAGAATTACATGGTGGTAATAGTCTTCAGTCGAGAATTACATGGTGGTAGTAGTCTTCAGTCGAGAATTACATGGTGGTAGTAGTCTTCAGTCGAGAATTACATGGTGGTAGTAGTCTTCAGTCGAGAATTACATGGTGGTAGTAGTCTTCAGTCGAGAATTACATGGTGGTAGTAGTCTTCAGTCGAGAATTACATGGTGGTAATAGTCTTCAGTCGAGAATTACATGGTGGTAGTAGTCTTCAGTCGAGAATTGCATGGTGGTAGTAGTCTTCAGTCGAGAATTACATGGTGGTAGTAGTCTTCAGTCGAGAATTACATGGTGGTAATAGTATTCAGTCGAGAATTACATGGTGGTAGTAGTCTTCAGTCGAGAATTACATGGTGGTAGTAGTCTTCAGTCGAGAATTACATGGTGGTAGTAGTCTTCAGTCGAGAATTACATGGTGGTAGTAGTCTTCAGTCGAGAATTACATGGTGGTAGTAGTCTTCAGTCGAGAATTACATGGTGGTAATAGTCTTCAGTCGAGAATTACATGGTGGTAGTAGTCTTCAGTCGAGAATTACATGGTGGTAGTAGTCTTCAGTCGAGAATTACATGGTGGTAATAGTCTTCAGTCGAGAATTGCATGGTGGTAGTAGTCTTCAGTCGAGAATTACATGGTGGTAGAAGTCTTCAGTCGAGAATTACATGGGGGTAGTAGTCTTCAGTCGAGAATTACATGGTGGTAGTAGTCTTCAGTCGAGAATTGCATGGTGGTAGTAGTCTTCAGTCGAGAAATACATACTGGTAGTACTCTTCAGTCGATAAATACATGGTGGCAGTAGTCTTCAGTCGATAAATACATGGTGGTAGTAGTCTTCAGTCGAGAAATACATGCTGGTAGTACTCTTCAGTCGAGAAATACATGCTGGTAGTACTCTTCAGTCGAGAAATACATGCTGGTAGTACTCTTCAGTCGATAAATACATGGTGGTAGTACTCTTCAGTCGAGAAATACATGCTGGTAGTACTCTTCAGTCGAGAAATGCATGGTGGTAGTAGACTTCAGTCGAGAAATACATGGTGGTAGTACTCTTCAGTCGAGAAATACCATACCTGGAGGTAGTAGACTTCAGTCGAGAAATACATGGTGGTAGTCGACTTCAGTCGATGAATACATGGTGGTAGTACTCTTCAGTCGAGAAATACATGGTGGTAGTACTCTTCAGTCGAGAAATGCATGGTGGTAGTAGACTTCAGTCGAGAAATGCATGGTGGTAGTACTCTTCAGTCGAGAAATGCATGGTGGTAGTACTCTTCAGTCGAGAAATGCATGGTGGTAGTAGACTTCAGTCGAGAAATACATGGTGGTAGTACTCTTCAGTCGAGAAATGCATGGTGGTAGTACTCTTCAGTCGAGAAATACATGCTGGTAGTACTCTTAAGTCGAGAAATACATGGTGGTAGTACTCTTCAGTCGAGAAATGCATGGTGGTAGTAGACTTCAGTCGAGAAATACATGGGGGTAGTAGTCTTCAGTCGAGAATTACATGGTGGTAGTACTCTTCAGTCGAGAAATGCATGGTGGTAGTAGACTTCAGTCGAGAAATACATGGTGGTAGTACTCTTCAGTCGAGAAATACCATACCTGGAGGTAGTAGACTTCAGTCGAGAAATACATGGTGGTAGTCGACTTCAGTCGATGAATACATGGTGGTAGTACTCTTCAGTCGAGAAATACATGCTGGTAGTACTCTTCAGTCGAGAAATGCATGGGGGTAGTAGACTTCAGTCGAGAAATACATGGTGGTAGTACTCTTCAGTCGAGAAATACCATACCTGGAGGTAGTAGACTTCAGTCGAGAAATACATGGTGGTAGTCGACTTCAGTCGATAAATACATGGTGGTAGTACTCTTCAGTCGAGAAATACATGGTGGTAGTACTCCTCAGTCGAGAAATGCATGGTGGTAGTAGACTTCAGTCGAGAAATACATGGTGGTAGTACTCTTCAGTCGAGAAATACATGGTGGTAGTCGACTTCAGTCGATGAATACATGGTGGTAGTACTCTTCAGTCGAGAAATACATGCTGGTAGTACTCTTCAGTCGAGAAATGCATGGGGGTAGTAGACGTCAGTCGAGAAATACATGGTGGTAGTACTCTTCAGTCGAGAAATACCATACCTGGAGGTAGTAGACTTCAGTCGAGAAATACATGGTGGTAGTCGACTTCAGTCGATAAATACATGGTGGTAGTACTCTTCAGTCGAGAAATACATGGTGGTAGTACTCTTCAGTCGAGAAATGCATGGTGGTAGTAGACTTCAGTCGAGAAATACATGGTGGTAGTACTCTTCAGTCGAGAAATGCATGGTGGTAGTACTCTTCAGTCGAGAAATACATGCTGGTAGTACTCTTCAGTCGAGAAATACATGCTGGTAGTACTCTTCAGTCGATAAATACATGGTGGTAGTACTCTTCAGTCGAGAAATACATGCTGGTAGTACTCTTCAGTCGAGAAATGCATGGTGGTAGTAGACTTCAGTCGAGAAATACATGGTGGTAGTACTCTTCAGTCGAGAAATACCTGAAGGTAGTAGACTTCAGTCGAGAAATACATGGTGGTAGTCGACTTCAGTCGATAAATACATGGTGGTAGTACTCTTCAGTCGAGAAATACATGGTGGTAGTACTCTTCAGTCGAGAAATGCATGGTGGTAGTAGACTTCAGTCGAGAAATACATGGTGGTAGTACTCTTCAGTCGAGAAATACCTGGAGGTAGTAGACTTCAGTCGAGAAATACATGGTGGTAGTCGACTTCAGTCGTTAAATACATGGTGGTAGTACTCTTCAGTCGAGAAATACATGCTGGTAGTTCAATTCAGTCGAGAAATACATGGTGGTAGTACTCTACAGTCTAGAAATACATGGTGGTAGTAGACTTCAGTCGATAAATACATGGTGGTAGTAGACTTCAGTTGAGAAATACATGGTGGTAGTAGACTTCAGTCGAGAAATAAATGGTGTTAGTACTCTTCAGTCGAAAAATACATGGTGATAGTAGACTTCAGTCGAGAAATACATGGTGGTAGTAGACTTCAGTTGAGAAATACATGGTGGTAGTAGACTTCAGTCGAGAAATACATAGTGGTAGTACTCTTCAGTCGAGAAATACATGGTGGTAGTAGACTTCAGTCGAGAAATACATGGTGGTAGTAGACTTCAGTCGAGAAATAAATGGTGGTAGTAGACTTCAGTCGAGAAATACATGGTGGTAGTACTCTTCAGTCGAGAAATACCTGGTGGTAGTAGACTTCAGTCGAGAAATACATGGTGGTAGTAGACTTCAGTCGAGAAATAAATGGTGGTAGTAGACTTCAGTTGAAATATACATGGGGGTAGTAGACTTCAGTCGAGAAAAACATGGTGGTAGAACACTTCAGTCGAGAAATACATGGTGGTAGTACTCTTCAGTCGAGAAATACATGGTGGTAGTAGACTTCAGTCGAGAAATACATGGTGGTAGTACTCTTCAGTCGAGAAATACATGGTGGTAGTACTCTTCAGTCGAGAAATACATGGTGGTAGTAGACTTCAGTCGAGAAATACATGGTGGGAGTACTCTTCAGTCGAGAAATACATGGTGGTAGTAGACTTCAGTCGAGAAATACATGGTGGTAGTACTCTTCAGTCGAGAAATACATGGTGGTAGTACTCTTCAGTCGAGAAACACATGGTGGTAGTAGACTTCAGTCGAGAAATACATGGTGGTAGTACTCTTCAGTCGAGAAATACATGGTGGTAGTACTCTTCAGTCGAGAAATACATGGTGGTAGTAGACTTCAGTCGAGAAATACATGGTGGTAGTAGACTTCAGTCGAGAAATACATGGTGGTAGTATTTTTCAGTCGACTAATACTTGACAAGACTACTTTTCGCAGAAAAAAACATAGGAAGAGGATTCATGACTGCAGCAAAATGAATATTTTATATTCCTCAGACGATGAATGATTTTCTCCATTCAGACCAGTCAAGATACGGGATGACCAATAATTCTGACAAGAAAACCCTTATTTCTCAATTTGTAGTTACTTGTATCATCAAATCTAGATTACGCAACAAAAGGAAGTCATTTTCTAAACTATTTTAGGAATAAATTGTTTATCTCGATTTCAATATTATATCTCAATCAAACCATGTGTGCACATCAACTGAGGATCTTTGCGTTAAGTTGTTTTAAAAACCAATGATGGTTTTTGTTTCATCTTTACTGGAAACAAACTGTTTGTCTTTTTATGTTCCTGTCTCATTTTCATTGGAAACAAACTGTTTGTCTTTTTTATGTTCCTGAATCATCTATTTCAGAAATAAACAGTTTTTCTTTTTATGCTTCTGTATCATCTTTATTGGAAGTAGACTAGTTTTCTTTTTTTATGTTCTTGTATCATCTTAATTGGAAGTAGGCTAGTTTTATTTTTTCATTACATTGCTGCCGAAGAACCTTGGACCCAAGGTACTGTATTCTGCTTATCTGGCACAGCGCGATTACCGCGTCTAAAACGGCACGAAAAGTTCCGACATTTGTTGTAGAAATGCTCTCTCTACTCCCAAATTTATCGTTTGAAAATGCTCTTCTTTTTGCTATGAAAGAAGTGATTTCTTGCGGAAAATATAATAATATTTATTAGGGAAAGTGTTCTCATTGATGGGAAAATGTCGATTTTATTGTGAAAAATATTCATGCAACACACAAGTTCATAGTTTGAGAATGCTCTTGTTTGTGTTATGAATGAAGAGTTATTTATTGCGGAAAACGTTCACATTTATTCTGTGAAATGTTCATATTTATTGTGGAAAATGTTGAAAATTACATGGAAAATGTTTATAATTATGTGGAAAATGTTGATTCTTATTGTGAAAAATGTTCTCTCAACTCCCAAGTTTGTCGTTTGAAAATGCTTTTCTTTCTGTTATGAGGGAAATGTAATTTTTTGTGGAAAACGTTCATTTATATTGCAAAAAATTCGAATTTATTTGGTAAATGTTCATATTAATTTAGATATTATTCATGTTTATTGAGGATATCGTTCATATTTATTGTGGAAAATATTGATGTTTATAATAGAAAATGTTCATATTTATGTGGAAAATGTTTATATTAAATGTAAAATCTGCGCCTATTTATAAGGAAAATATTCACTTAACTCACCAGTATTTGGTTTAGAAATTATATTCTTCCTGCAACGAAGGCAAGTACGGAGCTGCTGTGTGGAAGCACGTTGACTGAATTTTACACGGAACTGACGGAATATATTTACGTTAGGGAACTTGAAATATATTGTTTTCAAATTGAAATTTATTGTTTAAAACTGAAATTTATCGTTTAAAACTGAAATTTATTGTTTTCAAATTGAAATTTATTGTTTAAAACTGAAATGTATTGTTTTCAAATTGAAATTTATTGTTTAAAACTGAAATTTATTGTTTTCAAATTAAAATTTATTGTTTAAAACTGAAATTTATTGTTTTCAAATTGAAATTTATTGTTTAAAACTGAAATTTATTGTTTAAAACTGAAATTTATTGTTTAAAACTGAAATTTATTGTTTTCAAATTGAAATTTATTGTTTAAAACTGAAATTTATCGTTTAAAACTGAAATTTATTGTTTAAAACTGAAATTTATTGTTTTGAAATTGAAATTTATTGTTTTGTAAAGGAAATTTATTGTTTTGAAATAGAAATTTATTGTTTAAAACTGAAATTTATTGTTTTCAAATTGAAATTTATTGTTTAAAACTGAAATTTATTGTTTAAAACTGAAATTTATTGTTTTGAAATTGAAATTTATTGGTTTGAAATTGAAATTTATTGTTTTAAAATTGATATTTTTTGTTTTGCAATTGAAATTTATTGTTTTGAAATTAAAATTTATTGTTTTAAAATTGAAATGAATTGTTTTGAAATCAAAATTTATTGTTTTGAAATTTATTGTTTTGAAATTGAAATTTATTGTTTTAAAATTGAAATTTTTTGTTTGGCAATTGAAATTTATTGTTTTGAAATTGAAATTTATTGTTTTGAAATTGAAATTTTTTGTTTTGCAATTGAAATTTATTGTTTTGAAATTGAAATTTATTGTTTTAAAATTGAAATTTATTGTTTTAAAATTGAAATGAATTGTTTTGAAATCAAAATTTATTGTTTTGAAATTTGTTGTTTTGAAATTGAAATTTATTGTTTTGAAATTGTAATTAATTTGAAGGATTTCTATAGACCAATAAAGTTTTCGTAGAAGCACCCCACCAAGATCGAATTCGAAGACCTCGGCAAGACAGCCTGCGGAGAAATAAAAAAAAAAACTACAGTGGGCCTAGAAAAAGCTTAGGCCTTAGAAAACTTAGGCCTTATCCTAAGAAATTGAGTCCCCTGAATGCCACATCAGCAAGATTCCTTAGATACTTGGCTTTTGCTCTTTTATGAGCGGCTGATAAGGAATGTAACAGCAGCTGTCTATGTCACTTGTGAAGCTATTTTAGTCAGTACATCTGTTGCTTGTATTATAGGTACTCTTCCCAGTCTAACTTTTTCACCGGGGCATGCATGTTTTTCGCCGCCTAAGCGATTTAATTACTTGAGCTGCGAAAAAACATGCATGCAGGCGGCGAAAAAGTTGGTTTGTGTGCGTACACAAAAAACGTAATACTGATTTTTAGCATCCATTATAGCATATTATCGAATCATATTTATAATGCAGTATTTAAAAAAGAAAAAGGCTGAAAATATACACCGGAGCAAAAGTGTTATACGGTACGACAGAAGAAAATTATTAAAATGCTTGCAATCAGTGAAAGTGAATGCATTTTACGTGTACGCCTTGGATAATATTTTTATTGATACAGTGTGCGTACTTCCGTTTACTGTCTATACATCTGTTAATGTAGAGCTTTTCTATTTGTTCCTGTACAACTGCTGTCTATAGCTTTATTGTTACAGCTGCTGTCTTTACGTCTTTATTGTTACAGCTGCTGTCTTTACGTCTTTATTGTTACAGCTGCTGTCATTACGTCTTTATTGTTACAGCTGCTGTCTTTACGTCTTTATAGTTACAGCTGCTGTCTTTACGTCTTTATTGATACAGCTGCTGTCTTTACGTCTTTATTGGTACAGCTGCTGTCTTTACGTCTTTATTGATACAGCTGCTGTCTTTACGTCTTTATTGGTACAGCTGCTGTCTTTACGTCTTTATAGTTACAGCTGCTGTCTTTACGTCTTTATTGATACAGCTGCTGTCTTTACGTCTTTATTGATACAGTTGCTGTCTTTACGTCTTTATTGTTACAGCTGCTGTCATTACGTCTTTATTGTTACAGCTGCTGTCTTTACGTCTTTATTGTTACAGCTGCTGTTTTTAGGTCTTTATTGTTACATCTACTCTATACAGCTTTACTGGCACAGCTGCTGTCTTTACGTCTTTATTGTTACACCTTCTGTCTTTACGTCTTTATTGCTACAGCTGCTGTTTTTAGGTCTTTATTGTTACATCTACTCTATACAGCTTAACTGGTACAGCTGTTGTCTTTACAGCTTTATTGTTACAGCTGCTCTATGCAGCTTTACTGGCACAGCTGTTGTCTTTACAGCTTTATTGCTATAGCTTCTCTATGCAGCTTTACTGGCACAGCTGTTGTCTTTGCAGCTTTGTTGTTACAGCTGCTCTATGCAGATTTAATGGCACAGCTGTTGTCTTTACAGCTTTATTGTTACAGCTGCTCTATGCAGCATTACTGGTACAGCTGTCGTATTTACGGCTTTATTGCTATAGCTGCTGTTCGTAAAGTGAGCGCAACGGATCATTCAACGAAAACGCAGAAGAATGAACGAACCCTTGTTATTTACCTAGAAATTTATCATCAACATATTACGTTGCATAAATGGAATTTATATATAAATTCATTTCTAAGATTCAACTTTAGTGACACATGAATATTCTTTGTTAAATAGAATAAGGTGAAGCCTACAAATTTCGCTCATCACACGTTGCCTACGTAGTTTAATTGCTCATTTACGTACCGGTAAAAATGTGTAGCATTCAATTATTGTGACATCTTTTACATAATAGATTTTAGTGTTGACGCCAAAACACTGTCGTGCCTTTGAAATTTTCCCACTTCTGAGCAGGGATAGATATGTATCCGAGCAGTAAAGTCGGTTTTTCGTTTCTGCCACTCACAACCCAACCTAAGTTAACCCAACCTAACCTAACCTTACCTAACCTAACCTTACTTAACCTAATCTAACCTTTTCTTATCAAATCTAACCTCAATTAACCTAACATAATCTAATCTAAACTCACCTAACATGAACAAAAATAATCTAACCTAACCAAACCTAATAAAACCTAACATAATCTAACCCAACCAAACACAACCTAACATAACCAAATCTAACCTAACCAAACCGATTGCAGCAACCGCACAAACGAAGGCAAGGTGTAAAACAACGACAGTAACGAAACAATACTGTATGTATGCAGAGCACTCATGCTTAAAAGAAGCAATGCACTTTATAACTTTCATGCACTCGTTCCTTGTCGTATAATTTATACAAACTCATCCTATGAACAAAAATAATTTCATTGTTATCCAAGCGTCCGGATCAATTTTTACCTTACAAGTATCCGATTGTTTAACATTCACGACTAACACGGTAAAGAGAAGCAAGACTGGTTGGGTTTTTGACCGGGGAAAAAGATATTTACAAAAGAAGTGGTTTTTAGTTATAATCTTTTAGCAAGAACCAGATTGTCTGAAAT
Source organism: Morinoia aosen (assembly GCA_030386875.1). NCBI lineage: Eukaryota > Metazoa > Arthropoda > Malacostraca > Amphipoda > Talitridae > Morinoia > Morinoia aosen. Next base: position 26,012,342 of record CM059566.1, read on the forward strand.
TCAAAATTAGAACGACAAGAAGGAGTGAAACTGGTAAGGTGGAAAATGAATTGCTTAAAAAGGTGGTCGTTTTTGTCGTAATAATTTTATAGCAAGTACCAGGTAGTTTAATATTCAAGACTAGAACGATAAGGAGAAGCCAAACTGGTAGGCCGGAAAATAAATTGAGAAGTTTAAAAAACGTGCGCTAGACAACCATAGATATTCTTCGCTCTTTACTGGTGCTGAAGTACAAAATATACTCTCCGTCCATGCATAGCCAACGCTTTGCGATGTTCTTCTTTTGTGCAGTTTTGGACCCGTGAAATGATGTTGTCTAGAGACCCGGGACTTTGTGCTGAAAAACGCGATGCTTTCTTTGTTTTCTTGTGTGTTTTCCAGCTGTAGCTCCTCGACCTGATGTATCTTAAACGAAGGAGAATTGCGTGATGGCGACATCTGCGAGCAAGGAGCGGTCTCTCTCTTTCTTTGTCATCTGGAGTTTTGGAAAAGAAAATTTCAGCTCTTTTCAGTTCACTGCTGGTCATATTTGGGTGGAAAAGAAAATTTCGGTTCACTGCTGGTCACATTTGGGTGGAAAAGAAAATTTCAGTTCACTGCTGGGCACATTTGGGTGGAAAAGAAAATTTCAGTTCACTGCTGGTCACATTTGGGTGGAAAAGAAAATTTCAGTTCACTGCTGGTCACATTTGGATGGAAAAGAAAATTTCAGTTCACAGCTGGTCACATTTGGATGGAAAAGAAAATTTTAGTTCACTGCTGGTCACATTTGGGTGGAAAAGAAAATTTCGGTTCACTGCTGGTCACATTTGGATGGAAAAGAAAATTTCAGTTCACTGCTGGTCACATTTGGGTGGAAAAGAAAATTTCGGTTCACTGCTGGTCACATTTGGATGGAAAAGAAAATTTCAGTTCACTGCTGGTCACATTTGGGTGGAAAAGAAAATTTCGGTTCACTGCTGGTCACATTTGGGTGGAAAAGAAAATTTCAGTTCACTGCTGGTCACATTTGGGTGGAAAAGAAAATTTCAGTTCACTGCTGGTCACATTTGGATGGAAAAGAAAATTTCAGTTCACTGCTGGTCACATTTGGATGGAAAAGAAAATTTCAGTTCACTGCTGGTCACATTTGGGTGGAAAAGAAAATTTCGGTTCACTGCTGGTCACATTTGGATGGAAAAGAAAATTTCAGTTCACTGCTGGTCACATTTGGGTGGAAAAGAAAATTTCGGTTCACTGCTGGTCACATTTGGATCGAAAAGAAAATTTCAGTTCACTGCTGGTCACATTTGGATGGAAAAGAAAATTTCAGTTCACTGCTGGTCACATTTGGGTGGAAAAGAAAATTTCAGTTCACTGCTGGTCACATTTGGGTGGAAAAGAAAATTTCAGTTCACTGCTGGTCACATTTGGATGGAAAAGAAAATTTCAGTTCACTGCTGGTCACATTTGGGTGGAAAAGAAAATTTCAGTTCACTGCTGGTCACATTTGGATGGAAAAGAAAATTTCAGTTCACTGCTGGTCACATTTGGGTGGAAAAGAAAATTTCAGTTCACAGCTGGTCACATTTGGATGGAAAAGAAAATTTCAGTTCACTGCTGGTCACATTTGGGTGGAGAAGAAAATTTCGGTTCACTGCTGGTCACATTTGGATGGAAAAGAAAATTTCAGTTCACTGCTGGTCACATTTGGGTGGAAAAGAAAATTTCGGTTCACTGCTGGTCACATTTGGATGGAAAAGAAAATTTCAGTTCACTGCTGGTCACATTTGGGTGGAAAAGAAAATTTCGGTTCACTGCTGGTCACATTTGGGTGGAAAAGAAAATTTCAGTTCACTGCTGGTCACATTTGGGTGGAAAAGAAAATTTCAGTTCACTGCTGGTCACATTTGGATGGAAAAGAAAATTTCAGTTCACTGCTGGTCACATTTGGATGGAAAAGAAAATTTCAGTTCACTGCTGGTCACATTTGGGTGGAAAAGAAAATTTCGGTTCACTGCTGGTCACATTTGGATGGAAAAGAAAATTTCAGTTCACTGCTGGTCACATTTGGGTGGAAAAGAAAATTTCGGTTCACTGCTGGTCACATTTGGATGGAAAAGAAAATTTCAGTTCACTGCTGGTCACATTTGGATGGAAAAGAAAATTTCAGTTCACTGCTGGTCACATTTGGGTGGAAAAGAAAATTTCAGTTCACTGCTGGTCACATTTGGGTGGAAAAGAAAATTTCAGTTCACTGCTGGTCACATTTGGATGGAAAAGAAAATTTCAGTTCACTGCTGGTCACATTTGGGTGGAAAAGAAAATTTCAGTTCACTGCTGGTCACATTTGGATGGAAAAGAAAATTTCAGTTCACTGCTGGTCACATTTGGGTGGAAAAGAAAATTTCAGTTCACTGCTGGTCACATTTGGGTGGAAAAGAAAATTTCAGTTCACTGCTGGTCACATTTGGGTGGAAAAGAAAATTTCAGTTCACTGCTGGTCACATTTGGGAAGGGTCGTAGATTTCTTTGGATTAAATGGAAAGTTTGGGTCTTTTGCAAACAGGAAATTTCAGTTTCTGAAGTCACTTTCGAAAGTGCCGTAGGGTCAAATTTTAGAGTAATTTTATAATAACAAAATTTTAGGGTTAAATGGGAATTTTCGATTATGCGTAAGAAAAAAATTGGAGTTTAAATGCGTAAATTACAAAGAACCGTAAATTTCTTTTGCTCAAATGCAAAAGTAGTGTTAGGTTCCGTTGTCTTTATTATTGTTTTTTTCAAATTAATAAAATTCAGGCTCCTTAGCCACATCAATGGCAACCTAAAAAGAGCAAAGAGTATGGAATATTTAGCATGGACTGTAGAAATCGGGGAATCTATGCACAAATTGCGTTCCCACAGAGGATACCCACGGCATAGGAGCAAATTAATCATGAAGAGGAAGTAAAAACAAAGAAAAAATGTGAAGAAAACATGGAAACTAAAACAAACAAAATAGGCATGCAAGATAGAAGTCCCAAAGACCCATCTATGGTTGAGGGACCTAACAGTATCCCCCGGCGGGGTCCCAGTCCACGTAACATATTGAGGGGTGATCATTATCGATATAGAAATAATTTTTTCGTTGAAAATGAATATTAAACAATCCAAAAATGAAAACGTAAGCAGAATTTGACGATACCAGAGACAGGCAAGACTCCAAGGCTTTGATACCCGAGACAGGCAAGGCTTCAAGGCTTTGATATCCGAGACAAGTCAGGCTCCTAGGCTGCAGCAGTTTGATATCCGAGTGAGGCAAAGCTCCAAGGCTGCAGCTGTTTGATACTCTAGACAAGCAAGGCTCCAAGGCTGCAGCTGTTTGATACTTGAGACAGGCAAGGCTCCAAGGCTGCAGCTGTTTGATACTCGAGACAAGCAAGGCTCCAAGGCTGCAGCTGTTTGATACCCGAGACAGGCAAGGCTCCAAGGCTGCAGCTGTTTGATACCCGAGACAGGCAAGGCTGCAAGGCTACAGCTGTTTGATACCCGAGACAGGCAAGGCTCCAAGGCTGCAGCTGTTTGATACCCGAGACAGGCAAGGCTCCAAGGCTGCAGCTGTTTGATACCCGAGACAGGCAAGGCTCCAAGGCTGCAGCTGTTTGATACCCGAGACAGGCAAGGCTCCAAGGCTACAGCTGTTTGATACCCGAGACAGGCAAGGCTCCAAGGCTACAGCTGTTTGATACCCGAGACAGGCAAGGCTCCAAGGCTGCAGCTGTTTGATACCCGAGACAGGCAAGGCTCCAAGGCTACAGCTGTTTGATACCCGAGACAGGCAAGGCTGCAAGGCTCCAAGGCTGCAAGCATCTCAGTGAACACTGCTGCCGCTACAATGGATGTCCGCTTAGTCTGTTTATGGCGTCCGTAATGGCCGTCGCAGGCGCCAATATTGCAAGGCCTTCGCGACTCCGACGTCGGGAGAGGAGCTGCGGCAGCGACGCTAAACGAATGTTCTTGAGAACGCAGCAGATCTTATTCGTTTAATTAAGTCCACTTTTACAGTTTCAAAAAATAACGAATGGGGCAGATCTTATTTGCTTCACTAGGTTACCTTTTACGGTTTCGAAAAATAACGAATGTGACAAATCTTATTTGTTTCATCAAGTCCCCTCTTCACGGTTTCAAAAAATAACGAATGTGGAGGATCTGATTCGTTTCATTAAGTTCCCTTTCACAGTTTCGAAAAAATAACGAATGTGGCAGATCTTATTCGTTTCATCAAGTCCCCTTTTACAGTTTTGAAAAAATAACGAATATTGTTGAGAACGTGGCAAATCTTATTCGTTTCATCAAGTCCCCTTTTACAGTTTTGAAAAAATAACGAATATTGTTGAGAACGTGGCAAATCTTATTCGTTTCATCAAGTCCCCTTTTACAGTTTTGAAAAAATAACGAATATTGTTGAGAACGTGGCAAATCTTATTCGTTTCATCAAGTCCCCTTTTACAGTTTTGAAAAAATAACGAATATTGTTGAGAACGTGGCAAATCTTATTCGTTTCATCAAGTCCCCTTTTACAGTTTTGAAAAAATAACGAATATTGTTGAGAACGTGGCAAAACTTATTCGTTTCATCAAGTCCCCTTTAGAGTTTCTGGGACAGCGCAGTGGAGAAAATGAACTTGCAGAAGCCAGGGTTTGAGGTAATATTGCGTCTCGTCTACCGTTCATTTTTTGTTGGTTTTTGGTGGGGAATATTTTAAGAGTAAAGGTGTTCGAGATGATGAAAAGATTGCAATTTCTTGGCGTTTCAGACGAAATGATTCCATGTGAGAAATTTAGGTATTACTTTTATGAAACTTAGTAGTGGGAGTTTTGTTTTAAAGTGTGATGTTGTAGAAGTAATAAGTTGCATTACACCGAATATGTACATGGCAATTATTTATATGTAAAGGCATATCGAGATCACTTTTATCCAAAGAAAATTGCGTACTTTCATTTGCCATATAGTCATGAGTGGAATGTTAAATGATAAGTTGTTACGAAATTAAATTTGAAAAAGAGTATGTGGCTGAGCTTATAGAAAATTTCATTTCCAAATTTTTCTTTGAAATGAGGAACTTCATAGGAAGAATTTAATTCTCGAAATTACATTCAAATCAACAACTAAAACTTACACTAAATTTATTTTAAATGAAGTATACAGAATAGGCTTTAATGAGAAATTTTCTTTGGAAATGCAATAAATAAACTAAATTTATTGTCTCTATATTAAATTTTATCTCAATTTAATCTAAATGATGGACTGAGCATTTGATGGCAGATTTATTTTGGAGATAAATTTAATTTAGTATTCGGAAATGAATTCATATGCAATCTCCTCAAAGAAAAAATTGTGAATGTAACTATCGTTGAAAATTCGCGTGAGATGTTGATATTGGTCATTTAGGTTATATTTAATGGTATTAATGTTGCATTTCATGGCATTGATGTTATATTTTGATGTTTTAAGTTATCTTTAGAGCCATTAAAGTTGCATGTAGCGTCATCTAAATGATATATAAAGGCATGAAAATAACATTTAAAGGTAGAAAAATTACACATAAAGGTATTAAAGTTGCACTGAAAATCGTTAAGGCTATTTTCAAAGGCATTAAAGTTGCATTTAAAGGTAAAAAAATTACACATAAAGGTATTAAAGTTGCACTGAAAATCGTTAAGGCCATTTTCAAATGCATTAAAGTTATAGATGAAGGCATTAAAGCTGTGTTTAAAGGCGATAAAGTTATAAATATAAAGATATTATCCGATTGTCAAGTGGGCAAGCAGTTGGTTTAGAAAAATGATTTATACTACAAAAAATCCAAGTATTTGTATAGATAGTGAAGTAATGGAAAACTTGCAAAGTTATAGCAAAAAAATAGGGAATGGAAAAGAAAGTCAAGCGCTATGAGGGATAGTTCAGAAACTGAAAAAATGATGAATTAATGAACGAGATCATCATTTTAATGAAGTAATGAAAATGGTGAAGTAATGAAAAAAGTCATTATTTTATTGAAGTAATGAAAATGGCATAATAATGTAAAAAATCGTAACTTTGATGAAGTAATAAAAATGGTTAAGTAATGACTCAATAAAAATGGTGAAGCAAGGAAATTATAAAAATTGTGAAGTTATAATAATGTAATGAAATGGTGAAGTAATGAAAGAGATCATTTTTCAAAGAAGTAATAAAAATAACGAAGAAATGACTCCATAAAAATGGTGGAGTAATGATTCTTATTTTGTGAAAAAGTTATCCGAGAAAGAAATAATTATTTTGAGAGAAAGTTGGCCAAGAACACGAGGTGGTAATGACAGCGAAAAAGAAAGCTTTAAACAAACGTTAAGGACATTTGTAAGGGAATGGGGGCGCGAAAAAGAAGACGTTGAAATAAACGTAAAAGTTTGAGCACAAAAACTTGCAATTGTTCCCAGGCGTGACGGGAATGCTCGACAGCTGTCGAACGCGACGACGGCTGCAAATTTTTGTCCATCTTCGGACGCTGGGAAGTTTGTGCAAGTTTTGGCGCGTCGCGGTGCCTGCGAGTCTCCACTTAGCTGCCGATCGCGAGTTGTGTGGGAGATGTTGTGAGTTGTGTTGGGGTGTGAAGCCTAGGTGATGATGAGGTTGTCTTGGGATGTGAAATGCTTGTCTTGAGATGTGAAGCCTAAATGATGATGATGAGGTTGTGCTGGATTATGGAACTTAGATGAAGATGAGGTTGTCTTGAGATATGAAATGTTTGTCTTGAGAAATGATGTTGAATTATTAATTTAGGCTTAGGAAAGTTTTTTGCACATGCCAGCCCCCTCAGATTTAGTCCCAACTTTCAATCTATCCAATTTTCGTTCCAAATGCAAAGAAGAACAAGGCCAGTCTCCCACAAGAGAAGACGTGCTCAAGCGTGCTTCGGTGGTGACACCAGACATACACTTCCATACTAACCTGCAAAAACTCTCTCATTCAGTCCCTCGGATAAGCATCCGCCTGAGCGTAGCTGTGTTAGCTCTGCTCACTTTTCCTGGATCGCGACATCAGTGTTATGGCTGAAGTCAGTTTCGGCTAGGTCCGATTTCGGGGGGGACAGATTGGATCGCCTACTGAGACGACCACCACGGGGGAAGACATGGCCCACAAGGATACTCCTCGTCTGAGGTTCGTTCGATGCCGTGCTTGGCACCTGCATATAATCCTGTATCCGCTCTTGCGTTTCGCAAGCACCTCTTGGACTACCTCTTTTTCATTACAATTTGGCTGCGCAAATTACTTTCTTGAAGTCTACAAATATTATCCTTTGAATGTGGTCCCGATTTGATCAAAACATTACTTCGTAGTCAGCAAGCTCACATTCAGTGCTTCCGTATTACGATGAATTGAGAATATAAAGCTTGCCTAAATTCCACCGCAATGATTTGTAAAATCTCAATGTTTTGCCCATTTTATCATATAACTTTTATATGCAGGTGGGGCGCAACAGTGCGGAGCAAGCCGGTCTCGCGCCGTGTCTCGCTCTTTCCTGCGTACTCGAGACTCGCCCGGCTCACGAGTTGCTCTGCTGCTATCGCTGCACCCCCACGCAGTTTTCTGAGACTTCTCCAGAAACAAAATTTAATTTTTCGGAGATGCTTTCTTTCAATAAAGAAAAAATTTAGAGCCTTCTCGGCTTCTAAGCATTAAAGCGTACTGTTTTTACCCCATAATTTTTGAACAGCCAGCTTCCAAATTTATATTAGAGATTTTTTCTAAATATGAAACCTGATTGAAGATGAGTTATATGAAGTGTTTGTCTTGAGGCATGAAACCTGAATAAAGATGAGATTGTCTTGAGATTTGAAACTTAGATGAAGATGAACTTGACTTGAGAAATGAAACCCAGATGAAGATAAGAATCATGCTCTTCATAAACTACCTGAAAAATACATGGATCAATAAAAAATCATTTTAAAAAACCAATGCACGATGAAAAATGTTCCAAGACAGCAAATGTATGGAGTGCTGAAAATAAATACGCGAAAAAAAAATACTTCATCAGTAGCATAAATCGAGAATTATTTTTGTTTTTAAATTGTTTCATGAAACCATAGAGATTTATCTGAAATTTTTGCTTTATTGAAGGTTATTTAATGTTTTATTATCATTAAGTAACACCATTCAAAGGCTAATATAATTTTCTGGTGAAATGAGAGAATTATATCATGATTAAAACGTTGTATCGCCATTCTATGCTTTAGTTTAATTATGCCTTTAACTTATATTGTTCATTGCTTTGGCTTTCCGTAATAACAAGAGATAATGTGTGATTTTTTACATCAATATTTTTCAAGAAAAAGCATCATTTTTAACCACGTTTTCCAAACATTAAGAATTAGTATCTTTACAAGATGTTTTTGATTTTAGGTATTTTCCACCGCAAAATTATTCTGCTCTGCAGCACATTCACTGAATTCATTCAAGCTACTCAAACTAACTTTGTTCTAACGCAACGTTCTAATTAACACTTTGACCGCTGCATGTAAAACTTAAGTTTAATATTTTACTCAAATTTCAAGTTACTTTTAGTAAGTAACGTTGAAATTAGCAAACATTAACAGGGTCGTGCCTTCATTTAGCTTTGATTAAGTATTTATGAAAATTAAGCTTATGACTACTGGTCGGTCAGAAGCGTAATGAAAATCCCCACCGTGGACACCGGCGACTCACGTCGCAGTCAAAGAGTTAAAAATCTCTTCCATTAAGGGGGTTGGCGGCCATCAATTAGAGCAGCATTAACGTGGATGGCAGCGCCGGCGTTACGCCGCAGCAGCGCAGTTGTGTCTACTTGTCCATAATAGTTTTTTCAATTCGAATCACTTGAACAAAATAATGATTTATTTCATTGCATCACAGTTTTTTCATTGGCTTAACTGTTCTCTCGAGTACTTGACTCTCTTTTCTATTCCTCTTCATTCTCTTTATTTTCTATTTCTCATTTCTTAACTATTTTTTTCGCTATTTCGTTATTTTCAATTGTTCACTAAATTCCATTCTAATTTCTTCGTTATCTTAACAAACACTTGATTTTTTAAATGATAAAAAAGCCCCTAGAATCAAACGATACCAAGCGACAAATACATCTAGCAAAAATGAGTTATGTGTACCGATGCCATCCTCAAATTTTCCTTTGTCTGGAGCACGGTCGAGGAAACAACGAAGGTTCAAACCAGTCTTTTTTTCGTTGACGGTATGGTTGTGCTGACGTCACGGCAACGAACCAATAGCAGAGCTCATATTGCATCTGGTATCACTGATACCCTCAAATCTGGCTACACTATTGGCCTAACTACACGGCGTTTTGGTGACGTCATAAAGTTTGTTTGAAATAAAGCCTTTCTATTGGCTAGCCGAACAAGAGGAGGTGTATTTTCTCCCATATTAATGACCCTACCTTGTTTCCTCTACCGTGGCCTGGAGTGAGTCGTGAGTGCAGAAAGATGGCTACAAAATGGTCGAGTACCTCTTTTAGTAACTGAAATGCGATGGCTTCCAAGTCGCCAAAATTTGATCCAGTTTTCTGACGTTTTTGAAAGGCGGCGCTTGGTGCCGTATGATTCCAAGGGCCTCACAGATACTGCTTGGAACTGCGTATATTTGCGCTGCTTTGCGTGTTTCTATTTCGGCTCAAATTTCTATACATTGATTTTCTTTATTTCACATATTGAGTGTTTTATGCACATATAAATCTTTATTTTATGTCCTTATTTGTATCCTTATTTATTTTATATCTTTTATATATTGAATTATTATTTTATGTATTGATTACTACTTTATATATTTAATATTTTATATATTAATATATTTCTCTATTTTAAATATAATAATACATAGAATTTCTTCTATAGATTGAAATCACGAATAAACTTTTCATACTGGTTGTGAATCACACAAACTGTTCCTTTACAATTACAGTTGTAGTATTTCGATGATTACTTGAGGAATGAATTTTACGTCCTTGCATTCAAAATTCGAAAATGTGAAAGACAATGTTTTTATGTTGACAATTCGGTTTTAGGCATTATTTTCAGAGTAAATTCTCAATGAAATCAAAGGGAATATTTTCATTAACTTTTCATAAATTCCCGATCTGTATATTTGTTTTCATCGCGGTAACTTGTGAGAAATATAAGTGTATTTTTTCCGTGTGTCTTTTCCTTTAGCTATCTGTGCCACCATTTTCCTCAACTTAGACAATAATTAAGGTCCCGAAAAGTTTCCATCAGCTGTCCTCTACGCCAGCAATCTGTGCTGCCGATTTTTCCTGTTCTGAAACTAATTTTTAGCCAGTATTTTTCAGATTTATTTTCTGTCAGTAATCTGTGCTATAGATTTTTCTTTCTCTAAAACTTTTTGCTTAAATTTATATCTCCTTTCTTTTTTGCCAGCAATCTGTGTTTTTGGTTTTGATTCATTTAAAGCATTTTGCTTAATTTATATTTTCTTTCTTTTATGCCACTAATCTGAGCTACCAATTTTTCTTCCTATAAAATTTTTGATTACTTTATATCTCCTTCCTTTTTTGCCAGCAATCTGCACTACCGATTTTTCTTTTCCAAAACTAATATTTAGGAAATGTATTTCTTTTCTCCCCTACTCCTACAATCTGCGCTGCCGATTTTTTCGAAATGGAGAACTTGACCATCTCACGCTAAAGATTTTTTCCGTCCCCTGGTGGCCGGCACCGAAGCAATCTGTGTCACCAAGTCTGTCTGCGAGCATCAGGCTCGGTTTCTTCCCTCTGGGAGTGACATTTATTACTTCGAAACTCTCCGAAATGCTTTCCTTGAAGGTTTGCGTCAGGCTTAACAAATATTGACTGTACTCTTGGTGAGACTGATCGATTCACGAGATGTTACTTGCAGTCTCGTATTTTTTAATGTCACGCCATGTATTTGACTAGGAACGAATGGTTTGATCTTGGCTTCAAAATCCTAGCAGCTAGATTAAAAATCCCACAGAGATGTGTTTAAAAAAAAAATTTGGAACATGTTGGCGGAACCTCTGAGTAAGGAAGTCAGTGAGCGATGTATTTTTTAAAAAAGGATTTTGAAAACTAAGAAATATTTTTTTGAATATGTTGGCGGAGTCCGGAGTAAGAAAGAAAAATCAGTGAGCGATGTATTTTTAAAAAATCATTTTTAATACAAAAACAGGGTCGGAAGACTGCCTTCGATCACTATACAGCAGGAAAAGCTATTATCAGTTACTAGTTTCAACAGGAAAATGATGTCAATTACTCCTTTTACTACTTTGAAAATTGAAAAATATTAAGAAGTTATTACGAAATGAATGCACTGTCCAGAAATACTAGGACTCCAGAAACCTGAAATAAAAATCAATATTCTTTAAAATTATCAGTATTTAGGTTCTGATGATATAATAACTATAGGACCTTTACTGTGAATATTAGTAGTCACTATTGGTATACCAATATTCTGATTATTATGCATGAACAACGTTACTTCGGTATATATAATCAAAAGAATCGAAATATAATTTATAATTATTGAAGAAATTTTTTTGACATTTATTAATGATGTCCGAAAATATACACCATACTTTTCGTTCACGACAAAAGTGCATAGTGTTCGTTCGTGCAGATTTCACAGTTATTCGTTCTCAGTTATTCTAATTTACATTTTTTCGCACTTGTTTATACTAATTCGATAATACTGATATGAGATACATATATGCGTATACATATTTATGTTTAAATATTGATGCGCATTTGCTTTTACCTATATTTGTGAGCCATGCTTATCACTTATTAATCCATGTGCTTATTATTACATTCTTATTACGCGTATTTTATGTTCTTATATAATCATTGCGTCAGATTTATATATCCATACGCATACAAACATACTTTCATAATCATTTTTACTTTTTGATAATCAATTACCATTACTTCAGAAACAATGTGCTTGTAAATGTGATTTTTACTTGTATTTCTCCCAAGTATGTAACGCACGCAAAGTTATAATTTCACCTTAATTAATACATTCTAAATCCATCGTCTATTTCGTACACATGTACACAGACTTCATGCCTGGTTTTATGTCAAACTTTTTGTGTACACTTGGAACATTTTTGTATACATTCTCATGTGTTCCTATGCATCACATGAGAAAGTATATAATTAAGTGTAAATGCATATAATATAAATTTACTGTAATGGGTGATATTTAATTATACATTGTGCATTATGTAAGTGTACAATGTTTATAATTATGTAATGTATATAATTATATATTATTATAAAGCATTCTAAATCCACCGTCTATATCGCACTTCGTACACATGTATACAAACTTTATGCTTGGTATCATGTTACCTCTTTGTGTGTGCTTGGAATATTTTTTCACACATACATTCTTATGTGTTCCTTACGGACCCAGAAAAAAATATTATTCCAAGTGAATTTACTAAATCTAGAAAAAATATTATGAAGTAGTTGGTTTCCTTTCGATCGTGTGTGGGATGAATATTTTTCGGTTTTCTTTCACCCCCCAGAAAAAATATTCCTTAGTAGTTTCTTTTCTTTTAATCATGCGTGACAAATATTTTAATATTTTTCGGCTTTGGTTCACTCATAAACTGTTCTTTTTATCCTGAGTTTTTCTAGTGGCAAATCATTTGAAAATAACATTCGATTCTTAACAGCGTGAGCACGTGAATTAATTTTTCAGCATGAAATCAAAGACTGAACATTTGATCACATGATTTCAGAATGAATTAAAGCAATTATTTATAAACGCGAAACAAAGCAAATGCACGTCTGGAAGTACGCTCTATGATGACACACCTGCGTGTGTCAAAAACGTGTTTTTGATGACACTCCTGCGTGTGTCAAAAACGTGTTTATGATGGCACACCTGCGTGTGTCAAAAACGTGTTTATGATGACACACCTGCGTGTGTCGAAAATGAGTTGATGATGACGCACATGCGTGTGTCAAAAAGGTGTTTATGATGGCACACCTGCGTGTGTCAAAAACGTGTTTATGATGACACACCTGCGTGTGTCTAAAACGTGTTTATGATGACACACCTGCGTGTGTCAAAAACGTGTTTATGGTGACACACCTGCGTGTGTCAAAAACGTGTTTATGATGGCACACCTGCGTGTGTCAAAAACGTGTTTATGATGACACACCTGCGTGTGTCAAAAACGTGTTTATGATGACACACCTGCGTGTGTCAAAAACATGTTCATGATGACACACCTGCGTGTGTGTGTCAAAAACGTGTTCATGATGACACACCTTTGTGTGTCAAAAACGTGTTTATGATGACACACCTGCGTGTGTCAAAAACGTGTTTATGATGACACACCTGCGTGTGTCAAAAACGTGTTTATGGTGACACACCTGCGTGTGTCAAAAACGTGTTTATGATGGCACACCTGCGTTTGTCAAAAACGTGTTTATGATGACACACCTGCGTGTGTCAAAAACGTGTTTATGATGACACACCTGCGTGTGTCAAAAACGTGTTTATGATGACACACCTGCGTGTGTCAAAAACGTGTTCATGATGACACACCTGCGTGTGTGTGTCAAAAACGTGTTCATGATGACATACCTGCGTGTGTCGAAAATGTGTTGATGATGACACACATGCGTGTGTCAAATACAAACTAAAAATTTTCAGTGTGTTAGCATAGGTGTTGCCTCGTTGTGATGGAATCTAGAGGTATCAACCCGTTAACCGTTATGGGTTAAACTGAAGTTAGATAATAAATTCAAATTTAAAGTTAATTGTAGTGAACAATTTTAGAATACGAGATCGTGCCTTCATTTAGCTTTGATTTAAGTATTTATGGAAAATGAGTTCGTGACTACTGGTCGGTACGCAGCATTATGAAAATTCCCTACGTGTACCACCGGTGGCACACGTCGCGAGCTACGCATTAATCCAATATAAGATATTGGCGCTGAAAATGCTTTAAAAATTGAAGCAATTTGTCTCTCGATACTTTACGAAGGACATCCTTAATATAGATCAAGTTTCTAACGCTAAATAAAGTTCCTATCTAATTATTTAGAGACCGTAATATTAGAACGCCCGTCCTCGACATCGAACACGGTCGTTATTCACGTCATTAACCTGGTCTATGAAGAAATAAAACGGCCAAACTCTTGCGCTTCCATTTATTGCTACAAAATCTTTTTGCTCGGTGCTAAATGTCAAAATATCAGCATGAAATATTTGCGAATACTTTTATTTCCTTACTAAAACTGTACATTTTTAAAAAACGTCTCCATCAGCTCTCTTCTTCGCCAAGGTCTTTTCGAGTCTTTTTTCTTAAGTTTGATAACATGACTTAAACTTCACCTCTGGAATTAGAAATAAATTAGGATCACTTCCGTTGAAAATTGTTCACAAACCTACGCACATGAATGCGATCTTTGCACTTTGAATGCGGCAGGTAAAACTGAGTTTGATATTCCATTCAAATGTAAAGTCAATTGCAGTGAGCCATGTTGAAAATAACAAACATTAACCTGATCATGTTTTCAATTATTTTAATAAGGTATTTCGGTAAATTGAGGTTGTGACTACTGGTCGGTCATCATGATAATAAAAACTTCTTCAGTGACCACCGGTGGTTCACGTCGCAGTCAAAGTACTAACTCCACGATGCTTTGCGAAAGGCAAATTCTTTGAGTTACGGTCATGTTAAGCCACATTTTTCATCGTTCAAATCAACTTAGGAAATTTGACTCGGTGTTCTCAGCAGTACATCATGGGAGCATCGATCGGTTCTTTTTTTTCTTCTTCTTTATTTTTGATTTTTAGCGTCAGGACGTCAATGGCACGGGCTAAATTTTCCTGAAGCCAATTTTGTTCAAACTTACCATGGGCTGCGGAGGTCGTAAATTTCGGCTGAAGTTAATTTGCTCCTGGCTCTTGATCGGGGTACTGAGTGTCGTGAATTGTGGGTCGTGAGTTGAGAGTGTCGTGAGTTGGGAGTGTCGTGAATTGGGGATGTCGTGAGTTGGGAGTGTCGTGAGTTGGGAGTGTCGTGAATTGGGGGTGTCGTGAGTTGGGAGTGTCGTGAGTTGAGAGTGTCGTGAGTTGGGAGTGTCGTGAATTGTGGGTCGTGAGTTGAGAGTGTCGTGAGTTGGGAGTGTCGTGAATTGGGGGTGTCGTGAGTTGGGAGTGTCGTGAGTTGGGAGTGTCGTGAATTGGGGGTGTCGTGAGTTGGGAGTGTCGTGAGTTGAGAGTGTCGTGAGTTGGGAGTGTCGTGAATTGTGGGCCGTGAGTTGAGAGTGTCGTGAGTTGGGAGTGTCGTGAATTGGGGGTGTCGTGAGTTGGGAGTGTCGTGAGTTGAGAGTGTCGTGAGTTGGGAGTGTCGTGAATTGTGGGTCGTGAGTTGAGAGTGTCGTGAGTTGGGAGTGTCGTGAATTGGGGGTGTCGTGAGTTGGGAGTGTCGTGAGTTGGGAGTGTCGTGAGTTAGGAGTGTCGTGAATTGGGAGTGTCGTGAGTTGGGAGTGTCGTGAGTTGGGAGTGTCGTGAGTTGGGAGTGTCGTGAGTTAGGAGTGTCGTGAATTGGGAGTGTCGTGAATTGGGAGTGTCGTGAGTTGGGAGTGTCGTGAGTTAGGAGTGTCGTGAATTGGGAGTGTCGTGAATTGGGAGTGTCGTGAATTGGGAGTGTCGTGAATTGGGGGTGTCGTGAGTTGGGAGTGTCGTGAGTTGGGAGTGTCGTGAATTGGGAGTGTCGTGAGTTGGGAGTGTCGTGAGTTAGGAGTGTCGTGAATTGGGAGTGTCGTGAGTTGGGAGTGTCGTGAGTTGGGAGTGTCGTGAGTTGGGAGTGTCGTGAGTTAGGAGTGTCGTGAATTGGGAGTGTCGTGAATTGGGAGTGTCGTGAATTGGGAGTGTCGTGAATTGGGGGTGTCGTGAATTGGCAGTGTCGTGAATTGGGAGTGTCGTGAATTGGGAGTGTCGTGAATTGGGAGTGAAGTAAGTTGGGGTGAACTTCGGCTTGGCAACTGCAGAACTTAGGAACTCTGTAAGAAATAAAATGAAGGGCACTGCTGTAATGGCTGCTTTAGAAAGGAACGAAGTTTTTCTTGCTGAAGGCGTTAGAGCAGCGGGAAACATTCCAGAGGGGAGTTTCAACGAGCTCTTTCTCTCGGTTTTGTTTCGTGAGTGAGAAGAATTTTTCTAGTGATCTCGGTTTAATTTGGTGGATGAGAAGTGTTTTTCAAGAAAGTAATCTCTGTTTAGTTCGGTGGGTGAGAGTGAGAAGATTTTTTCAAGAAAGAGATCCCGATTTTGTTTCGTTAGTGAGAGTGAGAAGAAATTTAAAGAAAGTGATCTCTGTTTTGTTTGGTGAGTGAGAGTGAGAAGAATTTTTCATGAAAGTGATTGGATGGGGAAGTGCAAAAGAGCGAAGGAAAAATTACTTTGGTGACTGAGGTATATTACTCAAGTCACTTCAGCGAACTGCTCAGGAATTACACGAAATTAATTACTTGATGTTTGAAGAGTAATAGTGGGGAAAATTTTCAAGAAATGGCTTCCGAATATAAATTACGAACACTTGCCTTTGTGGCATCTTAATATCATTCGGGAACACTTGCCATTGTGGCATCTTAATTAACATCATTCGGGAACACTTGCCATTGTGGCATCTTGATATCATTTGGGAACACTTGCCATTGTGGCATCTTAATATCATCTGGGGACACTTGCCTTTGTGGCATCTTAATATCATTTGGGAACACCTGCCATTGTGACATCTTAATATCATTTAGGAACACTTGCCATTGTGGCATCTCAATTAACATCATTCGGGAGCACTAGCCACTGTGGCACCCAAAAAATAAATGGTGAACTTAAGTTGATTTATTAGAGCGATGCCAGGGCCGAAGTTCTCAAGTGAGCACTTAAAGTTGGACAAGTTTGGTGTAGTTGCCAAGCTTTTCGTGCGAGCCTTCCTCTCTGGGGAAATAAATTTAACCTAGGTTTTCAAAATTCAGAAATTCTCCAGCCTTCTGCTAGGCCTTACACCGCGAAAATGTGCTGTTGAAAAATTGCAAAGGATTTTGGCATTTGCAAAATTACAACAGCAGCGGAAATTCAGGACCCTGGAGTTCTTTTGGACAAAAATAAACTAACCATCTATATGTATGTTTCTAGAGCTTTGCTGAGCTTGTTGGGCTGCTTGTTTGCTTGCTTGCGTGCATGCTTGTTTGCTAACTTGCTTGCTTCTTGGCTTGCTTGCTTGCTAACCAACTTGCTGTTTGTTAATTGCTTGTTTGTCTGTTTGTTTGCTTACTTGCTAACTGTTATATCGTGGTTTTTCATCACGATATTAGGATTAGTAATTGTAGCTGCAAACTACAGTATCGGTAGCTGTAACTACCGTAACTGAAGCGTTAACTTCAGGAGTATGAAAAGGAAACTCTTAGCTAGGTTCCTATTCTTGTACTGACGCAGCCATACACCAACACTGCTTATAAGCTATAGCGCTCGGAAGTTAAACAATGCTCTTCCGGTGCATACCAATGCAATGCGCCCTAAGGCCCGGTTCCGGCGCCTGCGGTCGGGGCGCTTCCGACCCATCCGACCCAAGTACGATAAGGACAAAGGGCAATGCTCAACAAGCGCTTCCGTCGGCTCCGTCTTGCGGTTAAGAAGCTTCCGCCGGTGCCGTGATATCCCAAACCAAGTGTGATAAGGACATCATGCCTGAAAGGCCTATATTGAGATACTACACTAACATTCTTGTTTACTGACTTACTTGTTTACATGCCTGCTTGGTTACTCGCTAGGATGCTTTTTTGCGACATTTCTTGTTTGCTTATTGACTATAACATGCTTGCTTGTTTGGTTGCTTCCTGGTTAGCTTGCTTGCCTACTCGTTTGTTGGACTGACTGCTTGCTTGTTTGCTTGTTTCTAGCCGTCGAGATAGTCGGCTTCCAGTTACTAAATACGACAACATTCAGTACGTAAGGAAGGGCAAAGTTTGATGTTGTGATGTTAGGGAACGGTTTGTTATAATCATCCATTTGACGAGAAACACTTTTTGAAAGTTAGTTATGCTAACGATCTGATCAATCGGATATGAATATGTTATTGTAGGATACATTTTTGAAGCTGAATTTGGATGAAAATAACCGAATATCGGTCTGTAAAGATTTGATGTGTGGAATACAATAATTACATGATCCCCTTTTTTTTCAGGCTCTTGAATCTTTTCCTCGTAAACAATAGTTTTGTCTCTCTTCATCTTTCTGCCTTAGTTTGACAACATGACTTTGATATCACTACCAGAACCAAAGCGCTTTCCTAAAACGAGTTATTTTCCCGTGAAAGATGACTGTGAAAAGACTTGCAGATGTGTGTACAATATTGTGCCTCGGAGAAACCGCGTTTTTCACGCCCGAAATCTCCACGATCTGAGTGGCGCAGAAAACAGCAAAGAAAGCTCCCGCTTCATCACTCAAGAAAATAGCATTTGGGACCGCAAAATACACAGCCCTGCTCTGACGCCTGATATTATTACGCGTCTAAACTCGAGTAACTTTGGGCACACGTGGGTCTCTAAAAGTTGTCGGAATGCAACGCGTCTCGCAGCCGGGAGTGTTGGTCCGAAGTTGCCCCAAGTCGGTAACATCTGCGAGAGGAACATCTGTTACGACAGTTCTTGCATTAATACTGCAACTTACGACTGCAGCAGCTGTTGTTGCAGCTGGTACTCAAGGAAGACTGGTAGCAACTGCCTAGAGAACGTTGCTGGAGGAAATTGGGTGTTTCGTGTCAAATTCAGGTTCTCTGATAGCCATTTTCACAACAGTTTCTTCCTGTCTACCTCAAGCAATTCTCGGAGCTATAATGACATCGTCTATCACTGCACTAGCTGCAGACGCAGTAGCGTCATTACTGACGCAAACTTTGTTATTACAGACACAAAATCCAACAGCAACTACATCGGCAGCTGGCTGTTTAATGAACGTAAAAACTGCTTTTTCGATAGCCATTTTCATCCCAGTTTTTTCACATGTAACTCTCATCGTCTTAATGACATTACCTGCAACTGCAGTAGGTTCATTACTAATACAACATTCACTCCAGACACAACATCCACTCCAGACACAACATCCACTACTGACACAACATCCACTACTGACACAACATCCACTCCAGACACAACATCCACTACTGACACAATATCCACTACTGACACAACTTCTAGAAACAAATGTAAGCTGCTTGATAAACCCAACTTATGCTCTACGAGGCAGGCTCTGGACGTCCTATCCAGCTCCCTGGAAGGCCTAAAGAACCGTCTTCAGTTCCAAGGTATCCTAGCAAGCGAACGGCTTGGAGTTAACCGATTTTGTTGTCCAGGTTCCGGCCAAAACGAATTGGATGTCCTGACAGGAGCCATGTTTATTGAGTTCTCTAGCCCGTCACTGTGGCCTTTCGGGATCGGGAAAAGTAGGACCGAGGCTGTCGATCTGGATTTGCGGGAGTTGAATTATCCTGGAACTCGTGCCAATGCGCCATGTCGGGAAGCTGGGGCCGGCTCCAAGGTGTGTACAGAACGCATGGCAATCACTTCCATAAAATGCGGCGTCAATAACAGCGGGGACTCCAAAATTTCTGCCGAAATAAGTGTGGTTTTTAGCACTGATTTCACCGATTTTGGCGTTGTCGGAAACGGCACTGAAGCTCCCTACATATTTAATGGCTTGAACAATGCCATACAAGCCCACTTGATTCCTTACGAAGACAACACATCTAGCAAGAAAGCCTGCATTTCCAACACTGCAGGGAAAACATCTGCATCTACATCTGCATCTACATCTGCATCTACATCTGCATCTACATCTGCATCTACAGGCATAAAAACGGGTAGTGATAAGCCGGAATTGCTTGCACTGGACTCGCCCAAAAACAGTCCCGAGCTTTATGACTTGAGAAGAAGATGCGAATGCAAAAAGTTGTTCTACGACCACAACTGTGGCTGTAACTTTGAGAATGGTGATTGCTTAGCCGCAAGTAGAAGCCAAGCAAGAAAAAGCAAAGCCGACGTGTCTTCGAAAAATATTTACACGGAAAGAGCGACTGGAAAGCTTCATCTTGAATTGAAAAGATCTCGAGGGAGAGGATGTTTTCAACAGGATGCCAGGGAAGAGGCAACGGAAGGGCTAAAGAGTGCTTCCAGTTCACGACATCAAATATCTTTCAGAAAATTCCCTTCAGCTTTTGCCGGCATTTTCTACCTGAGCTTCTTCTTCGGGTTGCTGTGCTGCGGAGCTGGTGAGTGGGAGATAGGCTTTATATCTTATTTTACATTGATATGCTCTTGAATTTATTGTTAGAAGGAACTTATTATCTCATAACAATCTGCGTTAATGTGCTGCGTGGCTGGTATACAAGAGATACTGTAGTTATTAAATGATATCGTAAAGTCCAAATATGTTCAAGAATTGACAGTGATAGGAAAATTGTATTGCTTGATACCTTATGTTGCTGTGTTGCGTAGCTGGTATACTAGAGATACTTTTGATTCTACATGTTATTTTAGAATTTATGAATTATTTAACTGATTGTGTTAGGAAAAATGTACGGTGGTCTTTGTAGGGTAATGAAGTCTTACAAAAAAGAGGTTTTTTAATTCGCGAAAAGAGTCAAATTTGAATCTCTAGTTAACAAAGCTATCAGAGTCTCTCTGAAGAAACCGTTCTATTATGCACAAATGAGGATCAGTTCAAATTCAATGCCTGTTTGATGAGGTCTTGAGTTTTGCACAGAAAAGATAGCGTTTGAAATAATAGTTCATGAAAATGATTTATTTATCATTAAGAAGGTAAAGTCGCTTGTACTTACGCAATAGAGGAGTCATCAAAAATACCGTGTAAAGTATGTGATCTGTGCCTAGTAAAATTCATTACACAACGCAAAATTCATCGATTACACAAGGCAAAATTCATCGATT
Source organism: Morinoia aosen (assembly GCA_030386875.1). Lineage (NCBI taxonomy): Eukaryota > Metazoa > Arthropoda > Malacostraca > Amphipoda > Talitridae > Morinoia > Morinoia aosen. Next base: position 26,033,337 of record CM059566.1, read on the forward strand.
ACACTGGGCAAAATTCATCGATTACACAAGGCAAAATTCATCGATTACACAGGGCAAAATTCATCGATTACACTGGGCAAAATTCATCGATTACACAAGGAAAAATTCATCGATTACACAAGGCAAAATTCATCGATTACACAAGGCAAAATTCATTGATTACACAGGGCAAAATTCATTGATTACACAAGGCAAAATTCATTGATTACGCAAGGCAAAATTCATTGATTACACAGGGCAAAATTCATTGATTATACATGGCAAAATTCATTGATTACACAGGGCAAAATTCATTGATTACACAGGGCAAAATTCATTGATTACACAAGGCAATATTCATTGATTACACAAGGCAAAATTCATTGATTACACAGGGCAAAATTCATTGATTACACAAGGTAAAATTCGTTGATTACACAGGGCAAAATTCATTGATTACACAGGGCAATATTCATTGAAAACACAGGGCAAAATTCATTGATTACACAGGGCAAAATTCATTGATTACACAGGGAAAAATTCATTGATTACACAGGGCAAAATTCATTGATTACACAGGGCAAAATTAATTGATTACACAGGGCAAAATTCATTGATTACACAGGGCAAAATTCATTGATTACACAGGGCAAAATTCATTGATTACACAGGGCAAAATTCATTGATTACACAGGGCAAAATTCATTGATTACATGGCAAAATTCATTGATAACACAGGGCAAAATTCATTGATTACACAGGGCAAAATTCATTGATTACACAGGGCAAAATTCATTGATTATACATGGCAAAATTCATTGATTACACAGGGCAAAATTCATTGATTACACAGGGCAAAATTCATTGATTACACAAGGCAATATTCATTGATTACACAAGGCAAAATTCATTGATTACACAGGGCAAAATTCATTGATTACACAAGCTAAAATTCGTTGATTACACAGGGCAAAATTCATTGATTACACAGGGCAATATTCATTGAAAACACAGGGCAAAATTCATTGATTACACAGGGCAAAATTCATTGATTACACAGGGCAAAATTCATTGATTACACAGGGCAAAATTCGTTGATTACACGGCAAAATTCATTGATTACACAGGGCAAAATTCATTGATTACACAGGGCAAAATTCATTGATTACACAGGGCAAAATTCATTGATTACACGGCAAAATTCATTGATAACACAAGGCAAAATTCATTGATTACACAAGGCAAAATTCATTAATTACACAAGGCAAAATTCATTGATTACACAGGGCAAAATTCATTGATTACACAGGGCAAAATTCATTAATTACACAAGGTAAAATTCATTGATTACACAGGGTAAAATTAATTGATTACACAGGGCAAAATTCATTGATTACACAAGGCAAAATTCATTGATTACACAAGGCAAAATTCATTGATTACACAAGCCAAATTCATTGATTACACAAGGCAAAATTCATTGATTACACAGGGCAAAATTCATTGATTACACAGGGCAAAATTCATTGATTACACAGGGCAAAATTCATTGATTACACAGGGCAAAATTCATTGATTACACAGGGCAAAATTCATTGATTACACAGGGCAAAATTCATTGATTACACAAGGCAAAATTCATTGATTACACAAGGCAAAATTCATTGATTACACAGGGCAAAATTAATTGATTACACAGGGCAAAATTCATTGATTACATAGGGCAAAATTCATTGATTACACAGGGCAAAATTCATTGATTTGTGCAAATATTAATCGATTCATCTGTGCAATGTTAATAAATAACACTGTAAAGATTGAGTATGGGAACTGTAAAAAATTAATTTATTTAATTGAGCAAAAGTGATTGATTGCACTGTGCAAAATTTTACCTTATTATATGTTTGTCGAAATAGATTTTCTTTACTTATGTAGAGTATTATAAGCGTAATGCTATGATGATGTATGGTACCCTCAGTGTGTTACTTTACTGATGTATGGTACCATCAGTGTGTTACTTTACTGATGTGTGGTACCATCAGTGTGATACTTTACTGTCGTATGGTACCATCAGTGTGTTACTTTACTGATGTGTGGTACCATCAGTGTGTTACTTTACTGATTTATGGTACCATCAGTGTGCTACTTTACTGTTGTAGGGTACCACCAGTGTGTTACTTTACTGTTGTAGGGTACCACCAGTGTGTTACTTTACTGTTGTAGGGTACCACTAGTGTGTTACTTTACTGTTTTAGGGTATCACCAGTGTGTTACTTCACTGATTTATGGTACCATCAGTGTGTTACTTTACTGATGTATGGTACCATCAGTGTGTTACTGTACTGATGTGTGGTACCATCAGTGTGTTACTTTACTGTTGTATGGTACCATCAGTGTGTTACTTTACTGATGTGTGGTACCATCAGTGTGTTACTTTACTGATTTATGGTACCATCAGTGTGTTACTTTACTGTTGTAGGGTACCACCAGTGTGTTACTTTACTGTTGTAGGGTACCACTAGTGTGTTACTTTACTGTTTTAGGGTACCACCAGTGTGTTACTTTACTGTTTATGGTACCATCAGTGTGTTACTTTACTGATGTATGGTACCATCAGTGTGTTACTTTACTGATGTGTGGTACCATCAGTGTGTTACTTTACTGTTGTATGGTACCATCAGTGTGTTAATTTACTGTTGTATGGTACCATCAGTGTGTTACTTTACTGTTGTATGGTACCATCAGTGTGTTACTTTACTGTTGTATGGTACCATCAGTGTGTTAATTTACTGATGTATGGTACCTTCAGTGTGTTACTTTACTGATATATGGTACCATCAGTGTGTTACTTTACTGATGTAGGGTACCATCAGTGTGTTACTTTACTGATGTGTGGTACCATCAGTGTGTTACTTTACTGATGTATGGTACCTTCAGTGTGTTACTTTACTGATGTGTGGTACCATCAGTGTGTTACTTTACTGATGTGTGGTACCATCAGTGTGTTACTTTACTGATGTGTGGTACCTTCAGTGTGTTACTTTACTGATATATGGTACCATCAGTGTGTTACTTTACTGTTGTATGGTACCATCAGTGTGTTACTTTACTGATGTATGGTACCTTCAGTGTGTTACTTTACTGATGTGTGGTACCATCAGTGTGTTACTTTACTGATGTGTGGTACCATCAGTGTGTTACTTTACTGATGTGTGGTACCTTCAGTGTGTTACTTTACTGATGTGTGGTACCTTCAGTGTGTTACTTTACTGATATATGGTACCATCAGTGTGTTACTTTACTGTTGTATGGTACCATCAGTGTGTTACTTTACTGATGCATGGTACCTTCAGTGTGTTACTTTACTGATATATGGTACCATCAGTGTGTTACTTTACTGATGTGTGGTACCATCAGTGTGTTACTTTGCTGATGTGTGGTACCATCAGTGTGTTACTTTACTGTTGTATGGTACCATCAGTGTGTTACTTTACTGATGTAGGGTACTATCAGTGTGTTACTTTACTGATGTAGGGTACCATCAGTGTGTTACTTTACTGATGTAGGGTACCATCAGTGTGTTACTTTACTGATGTATGGTACCATCAGTGTGTTACTTTACTGATGTGTGGTACCATCAGTGTGTTACTTTACTGATGTGTGGTACCACCAGTGTGTTACTTTACTGATTTATGGTACCATCAGTGTGTTACTTTACTGTTGTATGGTACCATCAGTGTGTTACTTTACTGATTTATGGTACCATCAGTGTGTTACTTTGCTGTTGTATGGTACCACCAGTGTGTTAATTTACTGATTTATGGTACCATCAGTGTGTTACTTTACTGTTGTATGGTACCATCAGTGTGTTACTTTACTGATGTGTGGTACCATCAGTGTGTTACTTTACTGTTGTATGGTACCATCAGTGTGTTACTTTACTGATGTGTGGTACCATCAGTGTGTTACTTTACTGATGTATGGTACCAACAGTGTGTTACTTTACTGATGTATGGTACCATCAGTGTGTTACTTTACTGATGTATGGTACCATCAGTGTGTTACTTTACTGATGAATGGTACCATCAGTGTGTTACTTTACTGATGTATGGTACCATCAGTGTGTTACTTTACTGATGTGTGGTACCATCAGTGTGTTACTTTACTGATGTATGGTACCATCAGTGTGTCACTTTACTGATGTATGGTACCATCAGTGTGTTACTTTACTGATGTATGGTACCATCAGTGTGTTACTTTACTGATGTGTGGTACCATCAGTGTGTTACTTTACTGATGTATGGTACCATCAGTGTGTTACTTTACTGATGTGTGGTACCATCAGTGTGTTACTTTACTGATGTGTGGTACCATCAGTGTGCTACTTTACTGATGTATGGTACCGTCAGTGTGTTACTTTACTGATGTATGTTACCACCAGTGTGTTACTTTACTGATGTATGGTACCATCAGTGTGTTACTTTACTGATGTAGGGCACCATCAGTGTGTTACTTTACTGATGTATGTTACCATCAATGTGTTACTTTACTGATGTAGGGTACCATCAGTGTGTTACTTTACTGATGTAGGGTACCATCAGTGTGTTACTTTACTGATGTATGTTACCATCAATGTGTTACTTTACTGATGTATGGTACCATCAGTGTGTTACTTTACTGATGTAGGGTACCATCAGTGTGTTACTTTACTGATGTATGTAACCATCAATGTTTTAATTTACTGATGTAGGGTACCATCAGTGTGTTACTTTTCTAATGCAGGGTACCATCAGTGTGTTACTTTACTGATGTATGTTACCACCAGTGTGTTACTTTACTGATGTATGTTACCACCAGTGTGTTACTTTATTGATGTATGGTACCATCAGTGTGTTACTTTACTGATGTATGTTACCACCAATGTGTTACTTTACTGATGTATGGTACCATCAGTGTGTTACTTTACTGATGTATGTTACCACCAGTGTGTTACTTTACTGATGTATGGTACCATCAGTGTGTTACTTTACTGATGTATTGTACCATCAGTGTGTTACTTTACTGATGTAGGGTACCATCAGTGTGTTACTTTTCTAATGCAGGGTACCATCAGTGTGTTACTTTACTGATGTATGTTACCACCAGTGTGTTACTTTACTGATGTGTGGTACCATCAGTGTGTTACTTTACTGATGTGTGGTACCATCAGTGTGTTACTTTACTGATGTGTGGTACCATCAGTGTGTTACTTTACTGATGTATGGTACCATCAGTGTGTTACTTTACTGATGTGTGGTACCATCAGTGTGGTACTTTACTGATGTATGGTACCACCAGTGTGTTACTTCATTGATGTATGGTACCACCAGTGTGTTGCTTTACTGATGTATGGTACCATCAGTGTGTTACTTTACTGATGTGTGGTACCACCAGTGTGTTACTTTACTGATGTATGGTACCACCAGTGTGTTGCTTTACTGATGTATGGTACCATCAGTGTGTTACTTTACTGATGTATGGTACCACCAGTGTGTTACTTTACTGATGAATGCTACCATCAGTGTGTTACTTTACTGATGTATGGTACCATCAGTGTGTTACTTTACTGATGTATGGTACCATCAGTGTGTTGCTTTACTGATGTATGGTACCATCAGTGTGTTGCTTTACTGATGTGTGGTACCACCAGTGTGTTACTTTACTGATGTATGGTACCACCAGTGTGTTACTTTACTGATGTATGGTACCATCAGTGTGTTACTTTACTGATGTATGGTACCACCAGTGTGTTACTTTACTGATGTATGGTACCATCAGTGTGTTACTTTACTGATGTATGGTACCATCAGTGTGTTACTTTACTGATGTATGGTACCACCAGTGTGTTACTTTACTGATGTATGGTACCACCAGTGTGTTGCTTTACTGATGTATGGAACCATCAGTGTGTTACTTTACTGATGTGTGGTACCATCAGTGTGTTACTTTACTGATGTGTGGTACCACCAGTGTGTTACTTTACTGATGTATGGTACCATCAGTGTGTTACTTTACTGATGTATGGTACCATCAGTGTGTTACTTTACTGATGTGTGGTACCACCAGTGTGTTACTTTACTGATGTATGGTACCTTCAGTGTGTTACTTTACTGTTGTGTGGTACCACCAGAATGTCACATGATCATTATGCACTTTAATGCATTTATTATTTCAGAAAAAACCTTCACCAATCAATTTTCGTAAGAGTGTTTGAATGAGTTAAAAATCACTGGCTGAAGATTAACATAAATTGCTATGCTTTTGTTATTTTTTTCAATAATTGTTGTTCTGTTATTTGTTCTTTCATTCTCATAAATTGTACTTCTTTTTATTCTGGCGCAATACCGCAATACCTTCTTCACCTAATTCATCATTTCCCTATGTTTCCTTTTCGGTAATTTGAATCAAAGACATTGAAAAAAAACTCCTATCAATTAAAGAAATTTCTCCCACTATTTCCCTGCAATTCTTTCCCGTAATTTAAATCAAAGAAATTATAACAAACTGATGTTCAATTGCGATAATTTCTCCCATTATTGTCAATTTAAAACTTAAAAATTTAAAACAAACTAATGTTCAATTGCGATAATTTCTCTCATAATTTTTAACTTAAATCAAAAAATAAAAACAAACTAATTTTCAATTAGAAAAATTTCTCCTTTAATATCTCCGCATTTCTTTCTCGTAATTTAAATAAAAAACTTGGAAAATCAATCCAAATCAACTTCCCCGCCAGAATCAACACCTCCGCTGTTCCTGTCTCCGTCTCCCTACTTCCGGACGGACGCGCAAAAGGCGTTCCGTGCGTCTAACGTCGATTTCGGCGTCATGGTCAACGTCTCGACGCGTTCCAACGACGTGCTCGTCGATGACGGACAGGAGCGGACAGCGATGCAGGAGAGGCTGGTGGTCAGAGGACAGATGGTGGCCATAGAGTGCAGCGCTGGCCGCGATGGACAAACGGACGACAGAAGCGGCGGACAAGTGCGATGGTACCACGACGGAGATTTGGTGAGTACGCTCGAATTTTGTTATTTTTGGAATTGTTGCTTTATGTTCCGGTGTTAAATTAATTTGCTGGTTTATGTTCCAGTAAGTTTATTCTAATTTCATCCTTTTGAAATTATTGTTTTATGTTCCAGTGTTAATTTATTTTGTTGGTTTATGTCCTAGTGAGTTTATTCTAATTTCAACACTATAGAGTTATTGATTTATGTTTCAGTATTAAGTAATTTTATTGGTTTACGTTTCATGAGTTTATTTTAATTTCAGCATTTTGGAATTTTGTTATATGTAATTATTTTATTGGCTAATGTTCCAGTATTAAATCATTTCATTGCACTATGTTCGAGTATTCGACTATTTTTTTCTTTCATGTTTCATTATTGAATTAGTTATTTGTTTCATGTACCAGTATTAAATTATACTATGACTTCATGTTTCAATATAACATGGATATTAATATTTTGGAATTTTATGGTTGACATCAATAATCCAACATGCAATAAATGATACCTTCACCCGATGATACCGATGTTTCCGTTTTTCATGAATTAAATCAATATTCCAATATTCCATGCATAATATCAATGATTCAATACCAATTGGATGATGTTAATATTTTAATATTTTCAATGCAATTACAGCTCTCTGATATTTAAAAAAAATATCGGCATTGCAATAATTCATGTTCCAAATCAATATCCCAATAATGTTGTATGAAATTCAATATTCTGATATTTCAATACGAATATTTAAAAAAGGAGCTTCACAAGTACAAGGAAGTGATACTGGAACTACTTTCATAATTACGATTGTTTTCATAATTATTGTGTAATTGGAAGTGTTTTATAACTACAAAGTAATTCTATTTTTTTTAAATTGTGACGTAATTGTAATTGTTTTTATTTTTGCAGTGTAATTGCAAGTGTTTTATAACTACAAAATAATTCTAATTTTTTTTTAAATTGTGACGTAATTGTAATTGTTTATATTATTGCAACATTGTACCTTGAAGACTAATCTGCCAAACACAAGGAAAAAACGTACGTAATTTCATCCTATTGGCTGAAGTATTCTTTATTTACTACTTCTATTCTAAGCCTGTGACTCATCCGATAATGATATGAGTTCAAGCTTTGCTTTTGTATCGTTAAAATTGGAAAAAATTTGTATCTCATAAAAACTTATTAATTGTGTAAAAGCGTAACAATCACAACTTGTTCGCCTATCAAACGAAGTGGGGGGAACCTGTAAAATGAAAATATTATTTTCGTTAGGAAATGAAAATATTTTTTAATATTTTTGCTGTGAAATGAAAGTATTTTTTAGTGTTTTCGCTTATGAAATGAAAATATTATTCAATATTTTCGCTATGAAATAAAAATAATCTTAAATATTTTCGAATTCTGTTCATTTACATTAAGAAGAATCATCTCAAACCATTGCAAATACAAAACGAAAAACAACTTTAACTATTCTAAACAGATTGGAATCTTAATGTTGTCCGTATTATACGGATTTATTTAAATTAGATATTACTACTTTGAAAACCTTAATTTAACCGTTAGAACCTAAGTGTAAAAACACAGTGTAAGGTGTAAAAACACAGTGTAAAGTGTAAAAACACAGTGTAAAGTGTAAAAACACAGAGTAAAGTGTAAAAACACAGAGTAAAGTGTAAAAACAGAGTGTAAAAGGTAAAGTCGCAGGGTGCCAAGGTTGAGGATTTAGGGGTAAAATAGGGTAAAAATGTATTGCGTTAATGTGTAGCGCGGTGATTAAATTTACCGTAAATAAATCATTTCTAATTATATTCTTACGCAAATAAATAACTACGATTAATAATTTCCACTATTTCTCCATTTCCACGTTTTCGTTATTTTCTGAAAAAATAAAAGGTTCGAAAAAAATAACTTGTACAAATAACCCATCATCATTTTCATATATTTTTTATGTTTTTTTCTAAAAATGAAATGATTTACCACTTCAAAACGGAGTTCATATTTCAGAAAGAAACACCGTAAGATAAAACTCGATTATAAAAATAAATACAATAATAATAATGATAATAGTAATGAAAATAATAATAATAATAACGATGAAAAACATAATAATATCTGCATGTCCTACGTCGCTATTTTTAAACGTTACGCACAGCATTTGACGTCATTTAAAAAGGCTCATAAATTACGCCAAAAAAGAATCAGTCCGCACGAACTGCAATAAAAAATTATTTTTTGTATTCCATGACAATGAAGCTGAGACAGAAATGGTGCCGACGTCGCCATATGTAAAGCGCCGACGGTGCCAGATGTAGGGCACCGACGTTGTCAGAGGTAGCGCACCGACGTTGCCAGTTGTAAAGCGCCGACGTTGCCAGATGTTAAGCACCGACGTTGTCAGTTGTAAAGTGCCGACCGTGCCAGATGTAAAGCACCAACGTTGTCAGTTGTAAAGCGCCGACGTTGCCAGATGTTAAGCACCGACGTTGTCAGTTGTAAAGTGCCGACGTTGCCAGATGTAAAGCACCAACGTTGTCAGATGTAAAGCGCCGACGTTGTTAGATGTAAAGCTCTGACGTTGCCAGATGTAAAGCGCCGGCGATTCCAGATGTAAAGCGTCGACGTTGCCAGATGTAAAGCGCGAACGGTGCCAGATGTAAAGCATCGACGTTGCCAGATGTAAAGTGCCGATGCTGCTAGATGTAAAGCGTCGACGTTGCCAGATGAAAAGCGCCGACGTTGCCATATGTAAAGCGCCGACGCTACCGACGTTGCCAAATGTAAGGCGCCGACGTGCCAGATGTAAAGCACCGACGTTGTCAGATGTAAAGTGCTGACGTTGCCAGGTGTAAGGCGCCGATGTTGCCAGATGTAAAGCGTCGACGTTGCCTGATGTAAGGCGTAGACGTTGCCAGATGTAAGGCACCGACGTTGCCAAATGTAAGGTGCCGACACTGCCAAACGTAGGGCGTCATCCATCATTCATAAAAGGTCAAGAAATATATAACGACAGCCGCGTAAAAAAATGACTTCGGGATAAACTTCTTGAAAGCTTTCCGTGCTCTGCGATCTATAGATATATCGGCTGACCTTATCGAAATATTTCTGGCAGAAGCTGGCGAATGGCGCGGGGTCTTCCAAATTTGGTGAGGGGTTTCTTCGCATGGGAATGGCCAATGATGACTTCTGAGTAATTAATGATGGCGAATTTGATTCACTGGCAAGTGATGCACGGACGTGTATTTCAAAATTATATCAATTGTAAAATTAATTGTGAAATTGAGGTTAATTAAATTACAAGCGTATATGAGGGTGCATATTTTAAAATTTAAATAATAGCAAAATTAGGTGTAAAATTGAAGTTAATTCAATTTCATGCTCATATGAGGGTGTGTGCTATAAAATTTTATAAACTGTAAAACTAGTTGTGAAATTAAAGTTAATCAAATTACGAGAGTAAAGTAATTAGGCTCGCCAAAAAATAAGTCTGAGCTTTGTTAAAGCAATAAGTGCTAAAACTTTGATGGAGAAAAGCATAGGTGTATCTCTCATATGCATACAGCTTTTGCATCTATTGTAATTAGCACTCCCTGGGGGAAAATGTCAAGTCCTGAGCTGAAAAATAGGCCTTCTTTTTGTTCCTGAGCTGAAAAGTAGGCCTTCTTTTTGTTGAAATAGAATAGGTTTTTCTTCTGAGAAATAGAACAGGTTTTTTGTTTGAATTGTTGGTTCACCATACTCCTATTTTTCAGCACCTATCAATTTCTTCTTCAACTTTTGTCGTGTTTCATAAACATCTTCCAACCTCGTTATAACTTAGGGAACACACCCAGTGCATGGTTTCCTCATTTTCTCAACTCTACACTGAATGGTGCCTTCGACCTTCCTCTCCTTGAACATCCTTGTCGCTGTTAGGGAGACTTAAACTAACTTATCATATAATATAAACTAATTAAATACTTTTTGAAAATAAATAAAATCGATTTTTTTGGTGACTTAAATACAGTTTTTCTTCCAATTGCTGGATTTTAAAACTTAAACGCTTAAAATAAACTTACTTAAAATCAACATAAAATCAATTTAAAATCAACTTAAAAAACAACCTACGAAGTTGTGGCAACGACGTACGAGTAGACTTACGCTATCAGCTGGGCCTCTAAGATGGCGTAATTTTTCAAAAATCCGGCCCATGAGACAGAAGTACCTATTACCGCATACAAGCGTAATAAGGTACCACTTCATAAGGTACAGTTTGATAGGGTACCAATCGATAAGGTACCACTCTATAAAGTACATTTCAATGAGGTACCAATCGATAAGGTACGACTCTATAAGGTACAGTTTGATAGGGTGTAAATCGATAAGGTACCACTCTATAAGGTACAGTTTGATAGGGTACAAATCGATAAGGTACCACTCTATAAGGTACAGTTTGATAGGGTAACAATCGATAAGGTACCACTCTATAAGGTACATTTTAATGAGGTACCAATCGATAAGGTACGACTCTATAAGGTACAGTTTGATAGGGTGTAAATCGATAAGGTACAACTTTATAAGGTACAGTTTAATAAGGTACAAATCGATAAGGTACCACTCTATAAGGTACAGTTTGATAGGGTACAAATCGATAAGGTACCACTCTATAAGGTACATTTTGATAGGGTACCAATCGATAAGGTACCACTCTATACGGTACAGTTTAATAAGGTACCAATCGATAAGGTACGACTCTATAAGGTACAGTTTGATAGGGTGCAAATTGATAAGGTACCACTCTAAAAGCCACAGTTTAATGAGGTACAAATCGATAGGGTACCACTCTGTAAGGTACAGTTTGATAGGGTGCAAATCGGTAAGGTACCACTCTATAAGGTACAGTTTAATAAGTTACGAATCGATAAGGTACGACTCGATAAGGTACGGTTTGATAGGGTGCAAATCGGTAAGGTACCACTCTATAAGGTACAGTTTAATTAGGTACGAATCGATAAGGTACGACTCGATAAGGTACAGTTTGATAGGGTGCAAATCGATAAGGTACCACTCTATAAGGTACAGTTTAATAAGGTACAAATCGATATGGTACCACTCTATAAGGTACAGTTTGATAGGGTGCAAATCGATAAGGTACCACTCTATAAGGTACAGTTTAATAAGGTACCAATCGATAAGGTACCACTCTATAAGGCACAGTTTGACTGGGTAAAAATCGATAAGGTACCACTCTATAAGGTACAGTTTAATAAGGTATTAATCGATAAGGTACCATTAGATAACGTCCCACTCTACAACGTTCCACTCTTGTAAGGTACCACTCGGTAAAGTACCATTCGATATGATGCTACTCAGTTACGTACCCTTGATATAATTTGCCACTCTATATATGGAACCATTAAATAAGGCACCACTTAAAAAGGGTGCCACTCACATTAAAAGACTCTACTCAAGGAACCACTCATATTGTGAGTACCACTCGTTTTATAAGGTACGGCATTATTAAGCCCCTTTCGATAAGATACTCCTCAGTCTGGTATTGGACTGGTAAGTGAATAATGGGGAAAATGAAGTGTGTCAACGCCGTGCAAAAGTGTGCCAACGCCGTGCAAAAGGGTGTCAAACGCTGCAAAAGTCTGTCAAACACTACAAAAATGTGTCAAACACTACAAAAATGTGTCAAACACTACAAAAATGTGTCAAACACTACAAAGTGTGTCAAACACTAAAAAGTGTGTCAAACACTACAAAAATGTGTCAAACACTACAAAAATGTTTCAAACACTACAAAAATGTGTCAAACACTACAAAAGTGTGTCAAATACTACAAAAGTGTATCAAACACTACAAAAGTGTGTCAAATACTACAAAAGTGTATCAAACACTACAAAAGTGTGTCAAACACTACAAAAATGTGTCAAACACTACAAAAGTGTGTCAAATACTACAAAATGTCTCAAACACTACAAAAGTGTGTCAACTACTACAAAAATGTCTCGAACACTACAAAAGTGTGATGGGGAAAATGAAGTGTGTCAACGCCGTGCAAAAGTGTGTCAACGCCGTGCAAAAGTGTGTCAACGCCGTGCAAAAGTGTGTCAACGCCGTGCAAAAGTATGTCAGAGCCGTGCAAAAGTGTGTCAAACGCTGCAAAAGTCTGTCAAACACCACAAAAGTGTGTCAACCGCTGCAAAAGTCTGTCAAACACCACAAAAGTGTGTCAACCGCTGCAAAAGTGTGTCAAACACTACAAAAGTTTGTCAAACGCTGCAAAAGTGTGTCAAACACTACAAAAGTGTGTCAAACACTACAAAGTGTGTCAAACACTACAAAAATGTGTCAAACGCTGCAAAAATGTATCAAACACTACAAAAATGTGTCAAACACTACAAAAGTGTGTCAAACACTACAAAAATGTGTCAAACACTACAAAAGAGTGTCAAATACTACAAAAGTGTATCAAACACTACAAAAGTGTGTCAAACACTACAAAAATGTGTCAAACACTATAAAGTGTGTCAAACACTACAAAGTGTGTCAAACACTACAAAAATGTGTCAAACACTACAAAAATGTGTCAAACACTACAAAAGTGTGTCAAATACTACGAAAGTGTATCAAACACTACAAAAGTGTGTCAAACACTACAAAAATGTGTCAAACACTACAAAAGTGTGTCAAACGCTGCAAAAATGTATCAAACTCTACAAAAATGTGTCAAACACTACAAAAATGTCTCAAACACAACAAAAGTGTGTCAAACCCTAAAAAAGTGTGTCAAATACTACAAAAATGTCTCAAACACTGCAAAAGTGTGTCAAACACTAAAAAAATGTGTCAAACACTACAAAAATGTCTCAAACACTACAAAAGTGTGGCAAATACTACAAAAGTGTGTCAAACACTACAAAAATGTCTCAAACACTACAAAAGTGTGTCAAACACTACAAAAATGTGTCAAACACTACAAAGTGTGTCAAACACTACAAAAATGTCTCAAACACTACAAAAGTGTGTCAAACACTACAAAAATGTGTCAAACACTACAAAGTGTGTCAAACACTACAAAAGTGTGTCAAACACTACAAAAATGTGTCAAACACTACAAAGTGTGTCAAACACTAAAAAAGTGTGTCAAATACTACAAAAATGTGCCAAACACTACAAAAGTGTGTCAAACACTACAAAAATGTGTCAAACACTACAAAAGTGTGTCAAACACTACAAAAGTGTGTCAAATACTACAAAAGTGTGTCAAACACTACAAAAATGTGTCAAACACTACAAAGTGTGTCAAACACTAAAAAAGTGTGTCAAATACTACAAAAATGTGTCAAACACTACAAAAGTGTGTCAAACACTACAAAAATGTGTCAAACACTACAAAAGTGTGTCAAACACTACAAAAGTGTGTCAAACACTACAAAAATGTGTCAAACACTACAAAGTGTGTCAAACACTACAAAGTGTGTCAAACACTACAAAAATGTGTCAAACACTACAAAGTGTGTCAAACACTACAAAAATGTGACAAACACTACAAAAGTGTGTCAAATACTACAAAAGTGTATCAAAGCCGTACAAAAGGGAAACACCCGACAGAATCGCTCTAATTAGAAGCTGCCTGTCTTTTATTTGCCCTAAGATCGGATTTAAGAAGCGGGTCAAATCTAGCAAAGTGACGCCATTTCGAAATGACTTCACACGGTCTCTCATGCATAAAATTATCAGCGCAGATTGCTAGCATTTGAAGGATGTAGGGATCGCTAATGAGGAAGGAGTCCGTACGAGATTTATTGTGTTCACGAATGAACTTCTACGGAATTGCTGCGTAATCTCACAAATTGACAATTTCCGTGACAATAGGCATGAAGGAGCCTGTGCCTAATGGAAACAGGAGGCAACAGTAGACCTACAAGAAACAGTAGGTAACAGCAGACCTACAGGAACCAGTAGGAAACAGTAGACATGCAGGAAACAGTAGTCAACAGTAGACCTGCAGGAAACAGGAGGCAACAGTAGACCTACAGGAAACAGTAGGCAACAGCAGACGCACAGGAAACACGGGGTAACAGTAGACCTACAGGAAACAGTAACCAACAGTAGACTTAAAGAAAACAGTAGGCAACAGCAGACGCACAGGAAACAGGAGGCAACAGTAGACCTACAGGAAACAGTAGGCAACAGCAGACGCACAGGAAACACGGGGTAACAGTAGACCTACAGGAAACAGTAACCAACAGTAGACTTAAAGAAAACAGTAGGCAACAGCAGACGCACAGGAAACAGGAGGCAACAGTAGACCTACAGGAAACAGTAGGCAACAGCAGACGCACAGGAAACACGGGGTAACAGTAGACCTACAGGAAACAGTAACCAACAGTAGACTTAAAGAAAACAGTAGGCAACAGCAGACGCACAGGAAACAGTAGGTAACAGCAGACACACAGGAAACAGGGCGTAACAGTAGACCTACAGGAAACAGTAACTAACAGTAGACCTAAAGAAAACAGTAGGCAACAGTAGACCTAAAGGAAACAGTAGGTGACAGTAGACCTAACAGTAACTGTAGGCAGAGAACAATCAAAAGACAAGGATGTTTTTTAATGAACTAGTGCTGTAAAAATAATAAAGCGTACGAATATGAATGATAAGGCATCTAAACTACTGAAATAATTGTGAATGATTGTGCAAATGTGTAAATAAATGTTTGTGCAAACTATTATTGGAACAATATTACTTGCTCGGGTACAGCATGCGTGTTTGCTAATCTGCTCATTTTCTTTATAATAATCTTGCACATATGCGAGATAATTTCTATCCTGTTTGTATATTGATAATAATGTGGACTGTAATATTATTTGTACAGGAGCTGAGATGTAACTTGTATCACAGATATGCTCATCGAGTACATTTTGGAAAAAATAGGTTCCATCTACGGTTGAGGAAACAAAGTAAGGTCATTTCTATTTTCTATGGGAGAAAATACACCTCCTCTTGTTTGGTTGGCAAATCGAAAGGCTTTATTTCAATCAAACTTTATGACGTCACTAAAACGCCGTGTCGTTAGGCCAATAGTGGAGCCAAATTTAGAGGTAGCAGAGCTACCAGATTCAATAAGCGCTGCTATTGGTTCGTTGCCATGACGTCAGCAAACCCACACAGCGGACGAAAAAAAGACTTGTTTGAACCTACCTTGTTTCCTCTACCGTGGTTTCATCGCCATAGATAAAAAATTGTGTATGGATGTACGAGGACAATTTTTGAATGGATTAATATACATGGATTATCTATTAACATGAATATAAATAATGGTCTGAAATAATGCCTTTTGTGATGATCGATGGGGCGATTCAGCATTTCATTTAAATTCGCAATTATTCATGATAGCTCTATTCACTTGGATAAATAAATACTTGAAATACTTGAACCAATGCTCTACATGAACAAATAAAAAAATTTTACACGCTTGAACAAAAAGTGTGCGACAAGCGTGTTTTTGGAAGCGCTTTCATTTCTTGCTGGATTTTCAATATTTTTATTTTTAGAATCTATATCAAAGAAATTCATCTACACAGATAATCCCTGTGATTTAAATATCATTCGACACCCGTGCAGCATTGAACTCAGAATCTCAAATAGATAATATTTATTTTTTGAGAGCCTTGTTTTTTTATTTTTTTACCCAACTGTCAAATTTTCATGTATTTTCATATACTAAACGAAAATGTTTTGAAACATTTGTACAGTACTGTACATTTGTACTGTACTTGTGCGATCAAAAATTACGTTAACATAAAGAATTACAATATGTATGTACATAAGAAATTCTGTATGTAATTTACTGAAGAGCAATAAAATTTCCTGCAGAAAAGCGATTTAGAATTTACTCGGCAAGTGTAATTTAAAATTTACTGAAAAATGAAATTTGAAATTTACTGAAAAAGTGTAATTTAAAATTTACTGAAAAATGAAATTTGAAATTTACTGAAAAAGTGAAATTTAAAATTTACTGAAGAAATAAAATTTCGAACGAATTGGAGAAATTAAATTTGAATTCACTGAACAAAATTTAAAATTTATTGAAAATTTGAAATTCACAAACAAAACAAATTGAGGAATCTGCTTGTGAAATGAAATTTTGTAATTTACTGAAATTTTTTTTTTAAATTTACAGACAAAATGCCACTTCCCATTCGCAGGTGACGGAAGACTCGCGCGTGCGCGTCAACGCGCTGACGCTGCGCGTTGAGATCAGCCACGCGATATCTGCTGACAGCGGCGTGTGGCGGTGTGGTGCTGACGGCCGCATGTCAGCGCCACTCAGTCTCATCGTCACTAGTGAGTGGCGGGGAGTGGCATCGTCACTATTGAGTGGCAGGGAGTGGCATCGTCACTAGTGATTGGCAGGGAGTGGCATCGTCACTAGTGAGTGGCGAGGAGTGGTATCGTCACTAGTGAGTGGCGGGAAGTGGCATCATCACTGGTGAGTGGCAGTTAGAGGCAGCTAGTGGCACCTAGTGGCATCTAGTAACATATAGTGGAATCTAATAGCTACTAGTTACATCTAGTGACATTTAGAAATGTCTTGTGATATCCAGTGACTTTGATTATTTTTGATTGACGCCTTTTCCCAATTTTCCCTGATATGTTTCCTTAAAGTTGCTGTTTTTTGCAATTCATTTTATTTCCTGTTTATCCATCAATAAGTTATTGTTCCTGAAATATAAACCTAATACATTTTTCGTATTAACTGTCAAACTATATGTATTTTGTGAGTTCTAATTCTCCAGCTTTTTAACTATTTAGGCTGTATTTTAACACTTTTAAAAAAATTTTTTCGTCTTGTTTAAGATCTGATTCAAGACTCACAACATTCATTTACCACTATTCACCATTTATTAGCAGTTGGCTTCGTCATCATTTTTCTAGAATTTTCACTTTTCCTCTCACACTTAATTTTTGCTAAAATTTCCTCTTATATTTTCCTTATCCCTGGATTTAGTTTAAAAAAATTCTCTATTTTGCTTTCGATGAAAACGACTTTGTTCAACTGGCTCTTATTTTTCTGCTGCGCTGTGATGAAACATCTCCTTTTGTGCGAATAACATGGCGATGGTTCGATCCCAGTTCAACCCGTGAATCTTTTTCACGGAGTATGTGCAGCTCTTCAGGTAAACATAGAAAACGTAGAGAAAACTTCAGAAATAATTTAGAGGAGAACTATATTACTCATCAATCCTCCTCTTCCAGACGATTTTCTGTCGAAATTAAGCGAATAGTGAATGTACTCTATAACATATGCATTTTTAAATCCCACTGACCCCCCCCCCCCCCTTCCCCCAAACCTCAACTCCCGAGCTAACCGTTCCCCCCCCCCCCCCCCCGCCAGTCCCTCCTGAGCGCCCGTATCTGGTATACGGGGGCGCATCACTTGCGGCTGGTGCCCGCCTCACTACTCGCATTGGGAACACCCTCCCCCTCCGGTGCGTGGTGATGGGGGGCAACCCCGCTCCCCACATCGCCTGGTACATTGGCGACAAGGATGTCACTACCACTAGTCACGTGAGTAACTTGTTCGCCCACAACATTTGGTGATCTTATCGTCTTAAAATTACGTCACTGACTTCTAGGTATATATATATACATATATACTGTATAAATGCTTAAATATGTATACATACTTTCAAATAATTATATATATAGTAAAAGTTAGTGTTACTGAATTTTCCCGTAAATTAGTTACCTGATGTCACCACTGGTTACTGCAGGTGGAGAGCAAGTGGAGAGGGGTGGAGCAGCAGTTCAGCACCATCAGCAACATCACCATCACCAACGTGGACAAAGCTCTGCACAACACCACCGTCGCTTGCTTGGTGTCCCACTCTGCCCTCCCTTCTCCCGTCCCTGTCCCGCTGAGACTTAACATCCAGTGTATGTGGACTATATGCTGGGTTATACTCACGGTAGAGGAAACAAGGCAGGTTCAAACCAGTCTTTATTTCGTTGACGGTGTGGTTTTGCTGACGTCACGGCAACGAACCAATAGCAGCGCTCATATTGCATATGGTAGCACTGCTACCCACAAATCTGGCTCTAATATTGGCCTAACGACATGGCGTTTTGGTGACGCTATGAAGTTTGTTTGAAATGAAGCTTTTCCATTGGCCAGCCGAACAAGATGAGGTGTATTTTCCCCCGTAGAAATGACCCTACCTTGTTTCCTCTACCGTGGTTATACTTGAACAATATACATAGCACGTAAGTTATTGCTTGCTGAATTTCTATTTTCCCTTGTTCCACTACAGGGAACTTCATTATGCTAGCTATAATAACAATTTCCTGATTTAAATATAAGAGTTAATAAATGACAATAGAAGTGCCCAATAACGCCCTTGGTGTGTTTGTTTATTTAAATATTTGTTTGGTGCCCGCTTCTCCTGTCTTTCTGTGACGCTCACAAGGACGTTCAACGACCGTATCTGTAATACGAGTTTCACCAGTGCACAAGTACAAGAATATTTTAATGGTGGGTACTGTTGGGATGGATATATTTGTTTGTCATCCACACCTCCAAGATTTATTCAAAGAAAAATTAAATCTCGTCATTTTTGACGGGCAGTGTACTCTAGCCATGTATGATAATAATACGGAGATCAATGCTTGCTTTTCCCTTCCCTTGTCTCAGTTCCACAGAGACAAAACATCCTGTGTTAGCGAGACTTTCTTCTTTATTTTAATAATTCCCCATGTAATAACAGGTTTATCTTTTCATATTATTATTTTAATTTGCACAGGATTTTGCTTATTTGAATTGTTTCAATACATCGGTGTTATGTACGGGGTTTAATCCACATTGGTATCACAGTAAATATGGGGCTTAGTCCTACATTGCTATTTTCTAAGGCGTTTAATCCTATATTATTATTACGTATTGGGTTTAAACCTACATTATTATTATGTATGTGGTTTAATCCTACACCACTATTATGTATGGGGTTTAATCCTACACTACTATTATTATGTAAGGGATTTAATCCTACGCTGCTATTATGTATGGGGTTAATCCTACACTACTATTATGTATGGGGTTTAATCCTATACTACTATTATGTATGGGGTTTAATCCTACACTACTATTATGTATAGGGTTTAATCCTACACTACTATTATGTATGAGGTTTAATCCTACACTACTATTATGTATGGGGTTTAATCCTACACTACTATTATGTAGGAGGTTTAATCCTACACTACTATTATGTATGGGGTTTAATCCTACACTACTATTATGTATGAGGTTTAATCCTACACTACTATTATGTATGGGGTTTAATCCTACACTACTATTATGTATGAGGTTTAATCCTACACTACTATTATGTATGGGGTTTAATCCTACACTTCTATTATGTATGGGGTTTAATCCTACACTACTATTATGTATGGGGTTTTAACCCCGATGATTCTTTCAGGCCGTTTCATCAACATGCACGTCGCTTCCTTTTTTCGTTTTTTTACGCATACTGATCGATATATTTCTCTTTCCTATCACAAATAAAAGTTATTAAATAGACGAACTTTTAACCAATAATCGTATTTAGGTTCATTTTCAATTGCTATCTTCGATTGTGTATAATTAAAGATAATTTAAATTCGAATTTAAACATTTGATTACGTCTTTTTCAAATACTTAGGCAAGGAAAACACCTGGAGCTCAAATCTTGTTTTTTTTAACTCTTTCCTTCTTATTTTTTTAAATATTATCATGATAAAAATAGAGAAAGATTTCAAGCACGATATGAATTGTCTAAGTACTAACACGAAAGAAAGAGAAGGATATGACAATATACTTGTACTTTTCAAACACTCACACGAACATGAACGATTTGATATTATCTTCTGTTCATAGAACACCAACACAAAGAAAAAGAGAGAAGGCCATCAATGTTTATTTTTGTTTCTAAATACTAATACGATGAGAAAATAAACGGCTTGAATTCTTTTGATTAACATCAATTAACTTCAATTTTAACATCAATTTAGCATCAAATAACCAACATAATTTGATTAATTTAACATCAACCTCAACGTAAACAGGACAATTTATGTCACAAGAACTGCCCTACGATGGTCTATCGAATACAAAGTCAGAGTTTTCTTAAAAATTTTGTTCAACTCGAACACAAATGGATTATTCAACTTTGGATAGAGTAGTTTGAAATATAAATTTTGTGTAATGTCGGCCATCCAGTTTCACAATTTACAATGCGCCATAAAATGCATCTGGTGTCCTGAATATACAAAACCGGGAGAGAGATCTGTTCGTTTAAATGAAATATTGCTATGTGGATCCATAAAAACGATTAAAAAGCACGATGTAAAAATCCTGACCGCCTTTTCAAAACAGAATACACAAATAAATAATTTATATACATGAACATGCACATTGTACATGAGAAACAAACTGCTTCAAACTTCTCGCAGATTTTTACGCAGATTTTTACGCCATATTAGATATGATAGATAACTTAAACATGGGTTTGAAAGTCCCTAGACTTTAGTGTGTTATGAGAGCTTAAACCTCAAAATTCTACGGACTTTTTCACCCATGTTTAAGTAACACATCGAGCTGAGTCAGTTCTAAAGAACAGTCGACTACTGAAGAATATCAACAGCGCAATAAGATGGGGCATTTCCCCTGTGAGTTTGAAGATCGTTCTCATGGGAGATTTGTTTTCAAAAAAGTGTTTGAAATAGATTTCACAATTCAATGTTAATTGTGAGTTTAAAGAGATTAAAATATGATTTTATTCCTCTTATAAGATTTTATTTTGAAAAAGTCTCCATGATATCGGTTTTGCAATTTAATCGATCATTTCCATTGTGAGTTAGAAGATCATCCTCACAGAACATTTTATATCAAGAAAGTCCCTCTGATATCGGTTTTGACGACTGATATCTGACTACGATTCGATTTCATTTCCAATGTGAGTTTGAAGATCGTTCCCATAGAGGATTTTATTTCAAAGGAAGTCCCTCTGATATCGGTTTTACAGGAGTTACCCTCAACTTCCCTCGAGTGCCGCGTCAGAGAGCCCTCAGATCAAAGCTAGAGCTCCAGCCAATATTGCGTGGATCCCTCGGTGAATTTTTTCTAGCATGTTTCTTTTTCTGAAAGGACGCACCGTCGTCATTTGCATAGCCTTTGTTGGCTCAGTTTTACAGACATGTTCTTTACCACTTAATAAAGGCCGAGTTTCTTGCCCCTCGAGTTGAGCCGCGCAAAAACTTGTGCTCAATATTAAACCGAGAGCTTCGACCTAATTTTGAAGGCATTATTATGGGAAGGCAAATCCTGTTGATGGACGAGATGGGCTGGTTCTTGCGGAGGTGTTTGGGGGTGAGTGAGCCTCGCATCATTGAGGGATCTGATACAGTTCTGCATCTAAAGACGGTTCTGGATGTAGGCTTGCGTGTAGGGTAGGTTTGTAAATGTCACGGTATGAAAAGTGTGCGTGTAGGGTACGTTTGTAAATGTCACGGTATGAAAAGTGGGCGTGTAGGGTACGTTTTTAAATGTCACGGTAGGAAAAGTTGGCGTGTAGGGTACGTTTGTAAATGTCACGACATGAAAGACGAGCGTGTAGGGTACGTTTGTAAATGTCACGACATGAAAGACGAGCGTGTAGGGTACGTTTGTAAATGTCACGACATGAAAGACGAGCGTGTGGGGTACGTTTGTAAATGTCACGGTGTGAAAAACTTGGTTATATAATACATTTGTGACCACAAAGGAGATAGGATGACAGGAAATAAGAGGTGTATGAAGAATTTGATTTCAATGTTTATTAACGGAAAACGATTCTGTATAAAGACATGCGTATAAGATACCTTTGTTAATGACAGGAATGAGAAATGAAAGATGTATTTGATATCAAAGGTTCTTCAACAAAATTAATTGTATACAAAAAGACATGCGTGTAGAGAACTTTAGTAAATACTTTAGTAAATGAAAGATGTACTTGATACATTTTCAATAACGAAGAATGTCTTTGACATGAATGACGTGAGTAACTTTCAACGATGTGGTATAAATAACACATGTGTGGCCTTACGTAGAAGTAGGACTTTTTAAATGCCAAATGCTCCTTGGCATTCAATAAATCATCCTATACTGAATAAACTTTATTATTTCCAAGTGGAAGATTTGGCAGCTTTATAAGTTATTGGTTATTTAGGCTGAAGATTAGTTATTTAGGCTGGAGATTAATTATTTAGACTAAAGATTAGTTGTTTAGGCTCAAGATTGATTATTAAGGCTGAAGGTTGGTTATGTATGCTAAAGATATTTAGGGTGAAGATTGGTTATTTACGCTAAATATTGGTTATTTAGGCTGAAGATTGGTTATTTAGGCTAAAGATTGGTTATTTAGGCTAAAGATTGGTTATTTAGGCTAAAGATTGGTTATTTAGGCTAAAGATTGGTTATTTAGGCTGAAGATTGGTTATTTAGGCTGAAGATTGGTTATTTAGGTGAAGATTGTTTTTTTAGGCTGAAGTACCCAAGGAACTTGCCCTATGACGCAAATTATAAAAAATGGTTTAATTCAAAACCCTAATGATTTACAGTAACCTACATTAGTAAAAAATCAATTTCCCCCGAATTGACAGAACTTTCGGTTGTTTCATCCACCAGATCCACCAAACTTCACGTTGCGGCGGTGGCCAGGCTGGGGCCTTCCAGTGGTGAGTGGAAGTGACGTGGGCCTCCAGTGCATAGTGGATGCTAATCCACCCTCCACCCCTAGGTGGATAAAGGGTGAGTCTGCATCCATTTTGTTAGGTTGAGTCCGAATCGATTTTCATTGGGTGAGTCTGAGTTCATTTTGTTAGGGTTAGTCTGAATCCATTTTGTTAGGGTGGGTCTGAATTCATTTTGTTAGGTTGAGTCCGAACGCATTTTCATTTGGTGAGTCTGAATCCATTTTGTTAGGGTGAGTCTGCACACATTTTTTTTGGGTGAGTCTGAATCCATTTTGTTAGGGTGAGTCTGACTCTGTATTGTTGTTTTTTAGATCACCCGTCCAGACTAATGACTAAATTTAGATAATTTCTAATATCACATGTGACGTGTCGTGAAAGGTAGCTTATGTACTATTTAAAAAAATCCTCGTAGAATAGAAACATGGAGCAATTGGTATCATTTAATACAGGTGTTAACATTCAGCACGACTATTAGTATTCACAACTGTTACCATCCAGTGCTGCTGTCACTATTCAAAGCACCTGCTATAATCCAATACAGCTGTAACTATTCTGTACGGCTGTTACATGTCAGTACAGCTGTCATAAATAAAACAATAACTCAGATGCAACGACCATTCAATAAAGCCGTTGAGTGAAGCTTTAATTTGATTACAAAATTTGATTACAAAACGCATCCTTTAGCGTACTGCTCACACTTCACCATAGCAGTGGGTAGTGTCAGAAACAATAAGTCTCTCGTGAAAACGCTCTAACAATGAACTCGCAATTGTGGTATGAAACTTCAAATTTGCCATGAAAAACAATTTTACCGTGAAATTTGCGCTGTGCTTTACGATCTGAACTTTTACATAAAAGCAGTTTGACTAAAAAATCCCAGCTGTTGTATGAAACTTTAATTTTGCCTCTAAATGCAATCTTACCCTAAAATCTCAACTATACTATTAATTAAACTCTAACTCGACCATGAAGCTTTTGCTCTACACCAAAACACAGACTTCATTACTCAATTAAACTGTTGAATTAAGTGCTCTTTTGAGGTGAGTGAAACGCGGAAGGTTGTAGCGGTGTTTTCTTATTTTTCTATTCTCTAAACTGATATAAATATATAAAATATAAAGCTGCACTAACGTTTCCAATCAGAGAAAAGAGTTTCATATAAAAAAGAGTTGTGAAATATATATATGAGAAGCTTTTTCTGATTGGAAACTGCAACTTTAAGTTAGCGTTTTTCATGCTTATAAAGTTGTCGAGTATTTATTGGACCCAAAACAACGCTTTCAGTACCACCGTATGTGACCCTGAACAGTAATGCATAAAGGAACAAGACTCAATTAAGTACACGTACGTTAACTATTTCATCTCACTCAATTGCCTTGAGTATTAGATAGGAAAGAATTTCTCCAATTGAAAGAATTAATCTCAAGTGTTTCTTTCAAACTCAACTAAAAAATTTACTTGACAAAAATCTCGTTTTCCAAATGTATTTCAAATAACCCGATCAAAATTTTTCATCATAAATTTTTGGTTCTGTACAACTGCTGCCCATCATCGCTGGTTGACTTGTGTTCATTCCTCTTTTCGTCTCTATTCTAAAATCTATTCAATTTTCCATCTTATCTTCTGCCTAGGATTCTGCCATTTTGCCATTTTGCCATTTTTGCTATTATTTTTGACATCCCCTGTAGAGTAGCCATTTTTTGTTATTTTTTTTCATGGAATAGTGTTTTTCTATTTTTTATCGAATTTTTGTATTAGCGTAGCTATACAGTGACATATTTTTGAGAACCGTCACTAGTTACCAAATTTGAAGAGTCTGCCATCCTTCCCTAACAAGCCTTCCTTTTCGCTCTGATCTTTCTGGAATGCCTCGCTTCACCTCGGACACTCTTCAAACTTCAAATTCCAAGAAACGATTACTTACCTTATCACAAATTAAATCATTTTCCATTTGAGTGAGCTTGTACTTCTGAGAAAACTAATCACGTCACTTTCATCATCGCGAAAATCGGTCAATAAATGTTGAAAACCATTCGTAAGATTAGCAAGTCGTCAAGAACCTTTACCTGACCATAATTTTTTGTATCCTCCTTCTCACCACCTCCACAACACTCCGCATCACAACAAACACAAAACTAACCACCACGTATTCCGCCGCCATGCTTCGCTATTCGACCACGTCACAACGGCAAAATTTCATCCAAGGGAACCCCACAAAACCGGCCATCGACCCCCAACCAACTCAACAACAATGCTACGCAAAACCTCCCACGCGTATCACCGACATGGAACATCAGTGGATCCAACCAAGTCTGGAAACGTTGTACCTTCTGGAAGCATCGTCGCTTCTGGAAGCGTCGTGAAGAAACGGGCTCAAGAGTTAGAGCCTTCGGAGTTTCTGTTCTACCACCCAAGCTGGACCAATGGCTTAGGGAGACATCTGATCAGACCTGGCCGAAGTGATTTGGATGAAGATGGGCCTGGAAGGTCAGAAGTGCTTCCAGGAGAGTCACCGGAGGTGCTGGAAGCAAGCGACAGTGGATGGCTCAATTTGACTGACGTAGGAGAGGATGAGAGAGGGTGGTACCAGTGCGTTTCCAGTCATGCCTTTGGAGACTATTCTTCCAATTCTGTCTTCATCAACGTTCAACGTAAGTGCACAAATTTTAGTTTTTGGAATGCAGTACCATACCAGATTTTTTCTGAATATCTTCTGACATATTGGTCTGTAAAAGATCATACACATATCATTGAATGAGGCATGTTTCTGTGATTTTTAAATGATTTGAGCTGCAGTAATGGAACAGATTTCTTTCTGAATAAGCTCTGTCATATATGTTGATGAGAGATCATCTATGTATTATTATTCAGTGAGGTATTTTCTGTGATACTTGAAGTTTTGATGCTAATTTTCAGCCAAGGAGACAATTAGGGTATGAAGGATTTATAATTTTAAATTTAAATGCATGTATTAGTAATAAACACGTAGCAAGTAACACATGTAGTAACACAACATGTAGCAAGTGACACATGTAGTAACACAACATGTAGCAAGTGACGCATGTAGTAACACAACATGTAGCAAGTAATACATGTAGTAACACATAGCATGTAGCAAGAAACACATGTAGTAACACAACTTGTAGCTAGTAACACATGTAGTAACACAACATGTAGCAAGTAACACATGTAGTAACACATCATGTAGCAAGTAACAAATGTAGTAACACAACATGTAGCATGTAACACATGTAGTAACACAACATGTTGCAAGTGACACATGAAGTAACACAACATGTAGCAAGTGCCACATTACGTAACGCATAAAATGTTGCAAGTAACACATGTAGTAACACATAACGTGTAGCAAGTAACACATGTAGTAACACAACATGTAGCAAGAACACATGACGTAACGCATAAAATGTTGCAAGTAACACATGTAGTAACACATAACATGTAGCAAGTAACCCATGTAGCGAGACACAACTCATAACCTTTTTTGAACAAATTCTCCAGACGTGGATGCCAAACAAATATATCCAGCCCAATAGTACCCGTGATAAAAAATATTCTTGTACTTGCGCTCTGGTGAAACTCGTATCACAGATACGGTCATTATAACTATCCTTATGAGCGTGACAGAGAAATGCAAGAAGCGGACTCCAAACAAATAAACCATGGGTGTTTTTTGGTAGTAGCAGGACCCGTGGAAATTTTACGGACAATGTCAAGCAAGGTGAACCCGTGAAAAAATTCAGTCAACATTACTTAATCTACCCTAACAGAATCTATCCAAACCTAACATATCCTAACCTTTCCTATCCTAATCGAACCTATCCTAACCTAACATATCCTAATCTTTCCTATCCTAACCGAACCTATCCTAACCTAACACATCCTAACCAAACCTTTCCTGATAAAATGTCGGACATATCAATGCAAGCAAAGGCCATTTTTCAAGGTTACACTGAGGAATTCGGTATCCATGATACCGCAAACTCAGACATCCTATGTTTCTTAAGAAGTGGACACCAAACATATTTACAGTATAAATAAATTCATAAATAAACACACAACGGGTATTATTAGGTGCTATTTTACCTATCATCGTACTCATAGACATTATTTATACATTTGACATACCTTCATACACATTATGCTCCTGAACATGAACATTACTTTTGACCTACGGAATTGGCCCCCAGCATCCCGGACCTCCACCCCGGCGGTGCTGTCGGACTCAACCCGGGGTGCCAGCGGGCCGGGCTCATCCCGAGGGACCTCCGCCGAAATCGGGAGCATCCCGGGAGCATCCAACATCATCCCGCCCTCATCCCCGGTGTGCTGGGGTCGGATACTCACCCCAGGTGAGATAGGGGCTAATTTGTGAGATAAGAGGTTTTTTCAGAGATAAGGGCTAATTTTTGTGAAAAGACATAAGGGCTAATTGAAATAAGGGTTAATTTTGTGAAAAGACATAAGGGCTAATTGAGATAAGGGCTAATTTTGTGAAAAGACATAAGGGCTAATTGAGATAAGGGTTAATTTTTGTGAAAAGAGATAAAGGGTAATTGAGATAAGGACAAATTTTTGTGAAAAGACATAAGGGCTAATTGAGATAAGGGCTAATTTTGTGAAAAGACATAAGGACTAATTGAGATAAGGGTTAATTTTGTGAAAAGACATAACGGCTAATTGAGATAAGGGCTAATTTTTGTGAAAAGAGATAAAGGATAATTGAGATAAGGACAAATTTTTGTGAAAAGAGATAAGGGGTAATTGAGATAAGGGCTAATTTGTGAGAAAAGAGCTTCTCTTTGAGATCGAGGCTAATTTGTGAGAAAATATTTTTTTTAAATAAGAGGTTAATTTGTGAGATAAGGGTAAATTCGTAAAAGAAAATCTTGCAGGTAGTATTACAAAAATAGGTCTACAAGACAGCAATAAATAAAGCCACACAACACTCGGAAGCGCCGCAAAAAACAGTGAAAATGTGAACGTTTTTTCACCTTGCTCCAATTCATGGCAAGCATCGCCTTAACATTCTTAGGAATCATTAAACAGAAGAGTAGAAAATTGATAAAAAGTCATCGACTTTTTGGTAGCTCAAAAACCAATAATAAATGCAAAAATTTTCTTAAGTTCTTTTGTACAACGGTTATTAATTTCCACCAGTTCTTTTGTACAACCGTAATTAATTTTCACCAGTTATTGTTCACGACGTTCAGTACCTATGAAGATACTTCAATTCTTGGTGCAACACTAAAATTTTTTCCTATACCCTAAAATGAAATTTTCTGCACAATGCGAACCACAAAATGACTAAATACACGTTATGTTCCTGAACTGAACATAGGCATTACTTATACATTTTACCCGACTTACCACACATTTTGCCCTAGAACTTAGAGAATATTTTACCTTTTTACCTGCCATCGAACACATCATGTTTCTGAACATATTTATTACTTCTACATTTTAACTACCCAACATATGGTTCACTACCTACATAGATATCACTTCTACATTTTAACTACCTAACAAATGGTTCACTAGCGATATATGGAGCACCCATTTTTGGACAGGTCTCTCGCCACCTTCAGGAGGGTCGAGCCCTTTGCAGGAGGAAGGAGAGACAGGCGTCTACCAGTGCAGTTCTCCTGACGAAGGCCAAGCGAACAACGGGCCCGTCAAGCTGGTCATCACAGGTGCGTTATTTTCAACGGACACCTGAGATAAAGTTCTAATCGCTTCAAAAGGTATTTTTACCTTCCTAATTATTTAGTATAACTCCCCAATTATTTAGTGTAACTCCACAATTATTTACTGTAACTCCCTAATTATTTAGTGTAACTCCCTAATTATTTAGTGTAACTCCCTAATTATTTGGTGTAACTCCCCAATTATTTAGTTTAACTCCCTAATTGTTAAGGATAATTACTTAATTATTTGGTGTAACTCCCTAATTATTCAAATCACATTTAGTTAGTTGCTCGCAGTCCTATACTTTTCAAACGTCTTTTTAACTCCATAATTATGTAAAGGTTATCAATTAATTTGTACCTAATTTG
This sequence comes from Morinoia aosen, assembly GCA_030386875.1. Taxonomy (NCBI): domain Eukaryota; kingdom Metazoa; phylum Arthropoda; class Malacostraca; order Amphipoda; family Talitridae; genus Morinoia; species Morinoia aosen. Next base: position 26,063,197 of record CM059566.1, read on the forward strand.
TTCCAGTTTTAAAAACGTTTCGAGCTTCCTTTCAACTCCCTATCAATTAGGTAACGTATTTACTTAATTTCTCACAGTCCCATAAGCTTTTTTGGGCATCTTTTCCTCTCACTAATTAAGCAACGATACGTTAACTCGTCTTGGTCTAGTTTGTCACCGTTCAAAATGCTTTTGGGTCTCGTTTTTAACAGCTTATTAATAAAAAAAGACATGGTTACTCGTCTCATTTTAACTTTTTTCTTTGTAAAATTACGGTCATGTAAGACGGTTTATCAGAAGCAGCACCAAACTCAAAAATCGGAATTTCCGACGATCCAGAGCCCTGCTCGGCTATCGAAGAATTTAGGGTTTAAATTAGAATATAAAAATGTGAGACCCAATTTTTATTTATAAACGAAAACTTTCTTCAAAAAAAATTCACAGAGAAAGAAGTTGAACCTCTTTTTTTTAGTTTAAAAATCCTTTAAATTAAATTAAGAGGTATTAAAAGAAAATTAGAAGATATGCACCGATGTTACAGCTAAAATGATTTCACGAAACACAAAGAACTTAAACTTTTATTTTACAGCTTCAAAGTGGGTGGGACTGTTTTTATTTAACCCCTGCTGGTGTTCTGATGCCTGTGCGAGATTAGCGTCTGATGGAATGTAGCTTGGATTGCTACTCTATATTGGCTCATTCTTGTTACCAAATTTTGTGTTATTTTATTCTTGTTGCCAAAATTTGCGTTATTTTATTCGTGTTCCCAAAATTTGTGTTATTTTATTCCTGTAGCCAAATTTTTTGTTATTTTAAGGAAGCGAGACAATGTCTACTGGTTTAATTATATTTTCGTTCTCCAACCGAGAAACTAGATTTTGTATCACTCTGATGCTTGAAGAAGTTTTTCGTTTTTTCTGTGGACGTGCAAGGAAACTACTTTTCAACTATTTGAAAAGGACCAAAATACTTCTCTTCGTTTCTTAAGATCATCACTACTACCATGCAACAACGCTCCAAGAATTAAATTTTTTTTTTTATTTTTATTATTTTTTTTATTATTACAAAATTCATTTTCTCAGCTGTATTATTTAAAAGACGACCGTAGACCCGGCGTTGCAAAAATTGAAGTATACCATAATTTGTTTTCATTTTAAGATCTCATTCTTCAAAAATAAATCTGCCTTTTAACGATCACAATGTAAATAATGTAATAACTAATTGATTTTATTGATTGATTTGTTTAACTGATTAAATTAATTTTTTTTCATTGATTTATTTATTTAATTGGTTTAATTGATTTGATCAATTGATTTGTTTGATTTAATAATTAATTTGTTTAACTGATTAAATTAATTTTTTTCATTGATTTATTTATATAATTGGTTTAATTGATTTGATCAATTGATTTATTTGATTTAATAATTAATTTGTTTAATTGATTTTCAATTAATTGATAAAAATCTTCAAATTCACTGATTGATGTACACGATTTACTTACTCGATTCGACGGACTGATCGATTCAACTAATCAACATTCAATAATCCAAACCACCCCCAACTCTCCCATCCAACCGATCTACCCCCACACCTGTGACAATTTCACACAATCGTTTTAAGGATAGGTAATACAATTTTAACTTTCAATTTAATTTGACATTTAACTAAATGCCGCTTTAAACTAGCGGCGTAAATTTGGAACAACTTTTGACTTAAGGCTGTCTCTGACAACAGGTCAGAGACGGCTTAGTAAATTTATTGAAAGGATTAATGTTGGTTAAAATAAGAGACGCAAAATAGGAGAAGCGCCAGTAAGGAGCAGTCTCCAGTCTCCAAGCCTCTTCGAAGAGACGACTGCTTAACGTGATGCTCCCTATGCCGGGTCGCTACCCAAGCTGGAACCAAGGTCTCATTTAGCTCCACGTCGATGCAGATGCAACGGAAAGGAAGGCCAGGCGTAGCTCAAGCTGACACTGAACGATGAACGTCGGTACCGTCAAAAAAACCGGAGCTCGGTCAGGGCTGTCGCACGGCCAAAACTTCACCCGCTACAGACTCCGGAGTGGCAGCAGTAGGAACGACAGTATTACTGTTGGTGAAAACAAAAGTACAATTGTAAAGTAATGGAACTTTAGATTAGACTACGGCATTCACGTACTATAGCAAACTTTGAGGTGTTATCTATCGACGGAAACCCACTGACCTGAGATAATTATGCACTCAGTGTGTATGTACACTTTTGGAGAAGTCTTATTTATTTAAGAAATTTAGAGGAAATCAGTCGAAGGTAAGTGCTCCAGGCTGGAAAAATAGTAAGTATAGTTGAAGATTTGATTTGAGAAGTAGAATATAGAGTTAATTTGACGGAACCTAAGATTCACTGATAAAATCAGAGTTTCAGCGCAAGATCGGCTTGTTTAAAAGCGGATCGATTTTAGCCGCGCGGAACTCAACACTTACGTGAAGTTTAATTGATTGGGTTGAATTTTCTTCGTTTGACTTGATTAGCCTGAAGCACTATGGATGATAATTAAGCATTGATAGAGGGCAACTGCAAACAGCGAAAATCACACGACAATCACACAAACAAAAAATATAGGGAAACAGAACATCAGGAAGGAAAGAACTTATCCAGCCACTGCCGAATCTCCGTAGCTTCGTGACAGCGCACTCCAGCCAGTGCGTAGCGACCAGGCGTTAAAAGTGTTCTGTCTTACTGGCGCGCCGCTAACCCTGAGCAAACCTACCGAAACCCGTGAATACAACCATTTATCATCTAATGACTCTTGAGGGAAAAAATTGAATAGAACGGTGAGAGTTTTCTCACACACCCACGAAACTAATTATTATTTATTTATCCAAAAAAATTAACCAATCCAACCAACCCCCCCGACTAATTAATATTTATGTTTATTTATCCCAAAAACTAACCCATCCAACAGACCCTCCCCCCCAGACTAATTAATATTTATTTATCCAAAAAACTAAAATCCAAACCAAACCCCCCTCGCTGACCAATTAATATTTATTTATCCCAAAAAAATAACCCATCCAACCGACCCCCCCCCCCCCCCCCCCCAGACGCCCCTGTGGTGGAGGCAGTGACGCCCTCCGTTAGCCGCCCTTTGGGCGCGTCCCTCCTGCTGGCGGCGCGGGTCTGCAGCCTGACTCCCCTCCTGGAGGTGCTCTGGCTGGCCCCCCAGCGAACCATTCCCCCCCTCACGCCGGGGCAGGCCCGGGGGCGTTATACGGCTCATAATATTACGGTGGGTGTTGGGTGTGTGTTGAGTGTGTGTTGGGTGTGTGTTGGGTGTGTGTTGAGTGTGTGTTGAATGTGTGTTGAATGTGTGTTGGGTGTGTGTTGAGTGTGTGTTGAATGTGTGTTGAGTATGTGTTGGGTGTGTGTTGAATGTGTGTTGGATGTGTGTTGGAGGTGTGTTGAGTGTGTGTTGGGTGTGTGTTGGGTGTGTGTTGAGTGTGTGTCGGGTGTGTGTTGAGTGTGTGCTGAAAGTGTGTTGAGTATGTGTTGGGTGTGTTGAATGTATGTTGGATGGGTGTCGGATGTGTGTTGAGTGTGTGTTGGGTGTGTGTTGGGTGTGTGTTGGATGTGTGTTGGATGTGTGTTGAGTGTGTGTTGGGTGTGTGAACATGTCTTGGATATGTGTTGAATATGTGTGTTGAATGTGTGTTAGATGTGTGTTGAGTGTGTGTTGAGTGTGTGTCGAATGTGTGTTGAGTGTGTGTTGAATGTGTGTCGAATGTGTGTTGAGTGTGTGTTGGATGTGTGTTGAGTGTATGTTGAGTGTGTGTTGAGTGTGTGTTGAATGTGTGTTGAATGTTTGATGAGTGTGTGTTGTATGTGTGTTGAGTGTGTGTTGAATGTGTGTTGGATGTGTGTTGAGTGTGTGTTGAATGTGTGTTGAATGTGCGTTAAATGTGTGTTGAATGTGTGATGAGTGTGTGTTGTATGTGTGTTGAGTGTGGGTTGAATGTATGTTGGATGTGTGTTGAGTGTGTGTTGAATGTGTGTTGGATGCGTGTTGATGTGTGTTGAATGTGAGTTGAGTGTGTGTTGGATATGTGTTGTATGTATGTTGAGTGGGCGTTGAATGTGTGTTAAATGTGAGTTGAGTGTGTGTTGGATATGTGTTGTATGTATGTTGAGTGGGCGTTGTATGTGTGTTGAATGTGAGTTGAGTGTGTGTTGGATATGTGTTGTATGTATGTTGAGTGGGCGTTGAATGTGTGTTGAATGTGAGTTGAGTGTGTGTTGGATATGTGTTGTATGTATGTTGAGTGGGCGTTGAATGTGTGTTGAATGTGAGTTGAGTGTGTGTTGAGTGTGTGTTGAATGTGTGTTGGATGCGTGTTGATGTGTGTTGAATGTGAGTTGAGTGTGTGTTGGATATGTGTTGTATGTATGTTGAGTGGGCGTTGAATGTGAGTTGAGTGTGTGTTGAGTGTGTGTTGAGTGTGTGTTGGATGTATGTTGGATGTGTGTTGGATGTGTGTTGGATGTGTGTTGAATGTGTGTTGAATGTGTGTTGAATGTGAGTTGAGTGTGTGTTTATCCTTCTTTTTACTTCTACTTTGGTGCTGTGAGTGATTTGCGTCTGACTGCACGGGAATTAGAAAAAAAACCCTAGAATAAGTCATGCGGCTGTAACCATGTTCCGTCCCAATGTGTTCCGTCCTAATGTGTTCCATCCCAATATGTTACGTCCCAATGTGTTCCGTCCCAATGTGTTCCGTCCCAATGTGTTCCGTCCTTATGTGTTCCGTCCCAATGTGTTCCGTCCTAATGTGTTCCGTCCCAATGTGTCCCGTCCCAATGTGTTCCGTCCTAATGTGTTCCTTCCCAATGTGTTCCGTTCCAATGTGTTCCGTCCTAATGTGTTTCGTCCCAATGTGTTCCGTCCCAATATGTTCCGTCCCAATGTGTTCCGTCCCAATGTGTTCCGTCCTAATGTGTTCCGTCCCAATGTGTTCCGTCCTAATGTGTTCCGTCCCAATATGTTCCGTCCCAATGTGTTCCGTCCCAATGTGCTCCGTCCTAATGTGCTCCGTCTCAATGTGCTCCGTCCCAATGTGCTCCGTCTCAATGTTCTCTGTCCCAATGTGCTCCGAGCTATTCTCCTAAACGCTTTAACATACAAACCAGTTACTTTCATTAACTCCTGCAGATGTGAATATTAACACAACGTTTTTAAAAGTTCGCTAAAAATACAGACCCGTCTTTGAACAATGGGCAAATGCAACAATGCTGGGTTCAATTCTGAGTGACAGAATTTCCTTCATTTTCTGTGTTCTTATTGGTGGAGGTTGCGAATGAAACGAGGAGTCAGACTTTCAATGCATTTTGAGCCGCAACGGCGCATCAGTCCGTGTGTATGTATAAGATATACAACGTTTAATTCTAGCGATAACAATGACAAAGTTCATTTTACGCCGTTCCGTTGCCCAACCGTTCTGTTCATTTTGAGTTATTCAGTCGTGCATAAACTCATATCACAATTTTTCTTAGCTTATAAACCAACAGATATTGTCGGCATTTCGCTCACTTCAAGCAATCCCGTTGTAAATAACCTCGTAGAGGTTAATTGTACTTTGCTCTTCAATCAACATTGACGTGCGTTATTTAATTTAATAAATGATGAAGGTATTCAATGGTAATAATAACTAATCGATCATTTAATTGTTTTATGCTTTTCAACCAACATTGACGTATGTTATTTAATTTGATTAATAAAAATAATTAATGATTTAACGATTATTTAATAATTCTTTTCTTTTCAACCAACATTGACGTGTGCTATTTAATTTAATCAATGACAACAATTTCTCAATGATAATAAAAATTAATAAATAATCGATTATTTAATTGTTTTTTGCTCTTCAACTAACATTGACGTGTGTTATTTAATTTATTCAATGATAACTGATAATTAATCGATTATTTAATTGCTCTTTGCACGTCAACCCACCCGCAGATATCGTCGGACGGGTGTCGTGTGTTTGGACTGGGCGTGTCTTCAGCGGCCCGGAAGGACGAAGGCTCGTGGCTTCTAATAGCCCGCACGTCCCACGCCGCTAGCGCTGCTCCAATTCTGCTGACGGTGACGCAGTCGCAGGCGGAAGATCTCGTAGCTAAGTCCGAAACAAAGGACGACTTGACGCGGGCTGAAGAAGATTCCCGCTCGTATAAATCTGCTCCAGAAATCTCAGCAAGCGATTCTAATCCCAGACAACGGCTGGGCCAGGAGGAATCTTGGGAAAGTGGGATCGACGAATCCGGCAGAGGGTTTAGAGATTATGTGCCATCGGGTAATGGCCTCAACGGAGATGGCTCATCGTCTTCCGTTGGTAAAGTGCTGTCGTCTTCAGTGTCTGTGTCTTCGTCCGCAGGTGTATCCACTGTGTGTCATGTGTCTTGCTTAGCCTGGATGGTTAGACTTATGTTCGCCTGCGTACTTTTAAAGTCGAGTCTTGTGCGAATATGCGCGCAAATTCTGCATTTATCCAACGTGGTTTTTGAATCAGTCGTGGCTGGTGGCAGCGAATTTCTTAAGAACCGTATGAGAACGAAAAAAAAGTCGTCTTCTGAATTAGTACGGGGGATCACCATGGTAGGGATACATGCATCGATTCGTGATGCGAGTTACACTTCGTCCATTACCCTTAAGTCTTCTCTCTCATTGCTAAACTTTCTCGGAATCTCTCCTATCGCCCCAGAAAAATTCTGCGGGGCCTACTTGACATTTTTCACGTCCTCCATCTCCGTAAAATTATTCTCTCGCTCCGATCGCCATCTTGGCAGCTCTCTCGTTGGTAACTGCTGTGTTTTACAAGAGAACCAAAGGGCTTCTGCTTTCTATGGTAAAATTAAGACTATTTAGAACCTAAGCTCGTTGAATGATTGTTCATGTATGATAGTGACTGTTATAACTATAGACGTAGTGTTGTTGCTAGCTTGTTGTTGACGATGAATGAGTTTTTGAACCAATGGTCGAGCATCATACATGAGGCCTGGCTTTCCGGTTTCCTCCAATGAAAATCAATTCCATGTCTTCAGGAAATCTTGCTTGAGCGAACAGATATGATCTTGAGGAGAGCAGTGTAGTTTAAAAATTACTTTTGATCAATCGAGATAATCATTTTTTTAGAATTGTTCTTCAATGCAGGCAGTCAGTATGGACAAAATTCGGTGGGATATGCATAAAGGAATTAAAAAATACTGATGTTAAATCAAGAAATTAAAAAGCATTTTTTTAATACAGGAAGTGAGTGTGGACAAAATTCAATGGGATATGCATAAAGGAATTTTTTCTTCACGAGTGTACATTCTGCCGAGGTAGCACCTCTGTGATGACGTCAAACATATTTCTTGACGCTATTCTTGTCACTAACAAATATTACTTTTTCTGTTGTTACAACGCGAATGAGATATCGGCTTCCAAAAACTACTTGTTGGTTTAAATTTAAAATTGAGTGATAAATGGTGAACTGTTGCAATAAATAACTTGAAGTACCATGTTCATTCATGTAGCAAGAAAAAAATACTTCCGCAAAAAAATTAAGTGTTTCGGCTTGCGTGTTTTGAAAAACAATGGTTCATGTGATCCTTTGCAGTGAAACGTGTGGTGATTTCAGCAACAACACTAATCGTTCTAAACTTTATCATTAACGATGATGATTTTTAGATGGTGGACCCCACTATTATGCATATTAGCATAGCAAGGTATACTGCAGGGTTCAGCGCAGTATCGGTTCAATAAAGTCAAAACAGCATACCATACAGCAGCTGAAGTTGTGCGAAACTGCGTAGCACGGTAGAGGAAACAAGGTAGGGTCATTTCTATGGGGAAAATACACCGCCACTTGTTCAGCCAGCCAATAGGAAGGCTTTATTTCAAACAAACTTCATGACGTCACCAAAACGCAACGTCGTTAGGCCAATAGTGGAGCTAGATTTGAGGGTAGCAGTGCTACCAGATGCAATATGAGCGCTGCTATTGGTTCGTTGCCGTGACGTCAGCAAAACCACACCGTCAACGAAGAAAAGACTGATTTGAACCTAACTTGTTACCGTGCTGCGCAGCTTCATACGTGACATTTGGCACATACGGCAGCGAAGTGGCATTTGTGCGAGGCACTGGGAGGCTAAAACCATAGATGACCCTGCGAAAAAAATTAGAATTTTACTTCATGTTCTGAATAATTATTCTATATTGTAAGGGATGAACTCTTGCGAAAGAAAACTAATAAGAATTTTGGTTCCTGGAAAAAAATTCTTATTCATAAAATGCAATCTGAGAGCAGTTAGAGAATCTCTTTTTTATAATGATGATGATGATGCTCATGACTTCTATTGATGATTTTTTTTAGAGAATGAATTTTTGTGCAGAAAATGCAATTTTCCTCCCAAGATGATTATTTTTTAATAGATATATACCCCTATATCACACCTCGTTTCATAGGTTATCAATGTTATTATTAGGTTATTTCCTAAGGAAATTCAAATTGCAGATGTAAAAAATCTTTGCCTTTCACTGCAGGAAAGAGTGACCTAGCTTGATTTTTTAATGCATTACGAAGATGTTCGATTAAAACTTCGTGAAGAATCGTAAGCAGATTTAAAGTTTTCTTGAAGGGAAACGCATGACTTCTCATTGAAGATTGGATAATTTTTATTTTTTTAGCAATGTTCATTGTGACGTAAGTGTTAAGGAATAAAAAGTGTAGAAAGTAAAAGTGGTGAGTGATAATGAGCAGAATTTTTCGGTAATCGAAATTTTTTGATTAATCCAAGTTTATTGACAAATTTTTTATAGGTCTGAAATATCATTGATTTGTAATCACTATTAATTTTTTATTTTCGTCATGGGACAAGTTTTGTCACGAAAAACTGATCAATTTACCTTTGTGAAGTTTTTTAATTTCTCAACAATGCAATAAAACTCTGAGTCTCCCCAATTTTAGTTCTGGACTTGAGATATTTTTTTTTTTCACTTGGACTTAACTTGTTAAAGAAACAACGGAATCCGTTGCTTTTTTTCCGGCCTCGAAATCAAACTTCATTGTTTAGAATTTTCCGACACCTTCACTTTGGAGCTAAGGAGACCGATGCAAGTTCAAAAGGTTCCAGTTTCTTCCAATCAATTGTGAATTACTTTTTTTTGCTTTCAAGCTTAAATGACTTTAGATTCTGCTCTGGGCAACTAAAGCCATAGATGCCCCGCTTAAGGGATGAATTGGGATCATCACATCGAAGAAAGTGGGACTCGATATCCCGCAGAGATAAAGATGGACGAATTCTGTCGAAAAAAATCTCTCATTGAGAAACTTTTCCGTAATAGTTTTCGGATTAGGCTTTCTGTGTATTCAAAATATAATAAAGAGGATACATAAAAAAGATAAGTTAAATGATTTCATTAGAGAATTACGAATAAATAGATTTAATAGCACGAATAGATACTCTTGTTAAAATTGTTCTAGAAGCTTGAGGGCAGGTGGCGCGAATGTAGAACACCTCGGATGGCGGGCCGGTCTGACAGCTGCTGCCTGAAAAACGCAGAAACAGGGCTGAGCAAAGCAGACGGTACAACCACGTACACGCTTAAGAGCCTTAAATCCCCGAATCAATTAAATCCCCAAATCAATTAAATCCCCAAATCAATTATATCCCCAAATCAATTAAATCCCCAACTCAATTAAATAAACTTCTTTCACAGGTAATTTCATTGATGTCACACATACACGTTGCACATACGTTTGAATAGAATAATATAAACAAGTTTTTAGGTAAATCCTATGTTTGACACAAAGATTTGAAATACAATTATGGCACCATTGGCACACCTACAGATCATACTGAAGTATTTGATCAGGGAGTACGTACCCTGGCCTCGATACATGAACAAGGCTATTGCTTAGTTCGGGAACACCCAAATCGTAAGCCGGATTTGTAAGTTTACCCTAACCCAGGTTCACCGAAGCTAGCCAAGTGTAGGCCACGTCAGACATCGAAGGCAAGTTTTCACGAATTCGACTTAAGTCTGAACTAGCGGGTCTACGGCGCACAGGGAGCAGGTGCAGTGGAGGCCTCCAGGATCAGCGGCTGCCCAACGCAGGCCGCGCAGAGGTTGACCTATACTCAGCTGACATGGCGTACGATTCCTCTGCGACACTTAAATGAAGAAAATTCCCGGGGATGAACAAATTTTGCCGTGCAGGAATGGAGTTGAAAGAAGGAGTGTTTATCGTTCTGCGCCGCTTGTCCAAGACGCTGCTGGTAAAGGCTCAAAATGCAAAAAGGTTATGTGACGACTTCCTGGAGCGTAGGGCGTCGAAATTTTAAGGGTTTTGTGGGTTTAAACTTTCATCACGGCTTACGAAAAATGGGTTGCAATTTAAATTTTTTAAAAAGGCATTTTTAGACGAATTCGTCGTGAGTATTTCGATGAAGAAGAATACGAAATGTATTTTCAGAAATTAGTGCAATTCAGAATTAACCTAATGGTCTCGACGTGCGCCACCGATGGTACACGGCGGGGATTTTCATAATGCCGCTTACCGACCTGTAGTCACAAACTCAATTTTCATAAGTACTGAATCTAAGCTAAATGAAGGCACGATCCAGTTCATGTTTGCAGTTTTCAAAACGGCTTATTAGAAACATTTGACTTCAAACTAGAGTTGAATATTGAACTTCAGTTTAAGCCATCGCTCTTGATGTTTTAATTGTCACTGTAGGGATCACGATTACAATCATTTTGTCACGCTTCATTTTTTTCTGGAGGGGGGGGGGGGGAGTTAGGGGTGGAGATTATTTTCCAATTGATGTCTTTAAAAATTATTATAGCCTTTAATATGATTTTTGGGAATGTATTTTATTTGTGGGTGTGAATAATGACTGCAAAATGAATCGCTGCCCTGGTTGTCTAACGTTGGAATATGCTTTCATTTATAATATAAATTACGCAATATAACCGAAAAGTTTAAGTGTTGTAATCCACAAGGGAAGGCATTTTGTTAAAACGAAAAGATATAGCATTTTATTTAGGTTTATACTTCATTATCAACGTATTTCGACAAATGAAACGTTCAAAGCTACAATTATCAATGCTTGACTATCGTTTTAATAACTGTTTGTATTAAACATACATGGACCTGTACTAAAGCGAACAAGTTTCCCTATTTATTTAAATTAGCAGGTTTGAAAAAAGGAGGATAAAATTAACAAACAGACTGTAGTGTTGGGGAAAAATATGAAACCGACATCAAAAAGAAAAAACATGTCGAACCGACCTCATTTAACTTAGCTTGTCATGAATGCAACATCATCAATGCAACACAACGCACGGCGAAAAGAAGACAGACAAACAATGGTTATTTTCAAAAGGAACCCCAAAAACTTTAGCTCTAACTGAAACTGTAGCTCTAACTTGGCTCCTGTTCGTACGCTAGTTTACAAGACCCTCCTGTCGGAACAAGTTACTCGACGAAGCATTGTTAAAGCGGGACCATCTCTCTCTCTGTGATGCGCGCTCCGATTCTCTGACTCGGACGATTTTCAGAGTCGAAATAATTTCCGACTCGAGGTGATTCTCCAAGTCGAGGTGATTTTCCGACTCGAGGTGATTTTCCGACTTGAAATGATTCTCCGAATCGAAATGATCCTCCACTCGAAGTAATTCTCTTACTCAAAATGATCCTCCGACTAGAAATGATCCTCCAACTCGAAATGATTCTCTGAATCGAAGCGATTCTCTGACTCAAAGTAATTCTCTTCCTTAAAATGATCCTCCGACTCGAAATGATTCTGCGACTCAAAGATCTAGGCCTCGATCCGGCATCCTTTATTTGAAGGTTGTCTCGAATGTCTCCGGCCCCTTTGTTCTAGGCTCCCTTTCGGCGTTTTTGGAACCGAAGCACAAAGGCTGTTCTTCTGATGTATCTAACTTTGGCTCCTCATTGTTTCCTAACGTATTATGGCGACTCAACTTTTATCATTCGACTTGCTGAGGAATAAAGGGAAGGTATGCTGATGGCGGATGTCTTTGTTTGTGTATTTTCAGTAATTTGCGTCGCTTCTTAGTATGATTTTTATGCCTGGGTATCTATGATTTTAGCCGCCCATGTATGTTCCCTCTACTGGAATCCAAGATGGTATGGCAAAAACAATTAACTGGTTCTGTTCTTCCCTTTTGATATTTATCGCCAGAGCATATATGATTTTGGCTGCCCATATATATATATTCCCTCTACTGGAATCCAAGATGCTCTGGTGAAAACAATAAACTAATACAGTTCTTCTCTTTTGATATTTATCGCCGCAGCATCTATGATTTCAGCAGCCGAAGTATACCCTCTGAACCGGGTTGCTGAAATCCAAAGTTACTTTGGCGAAAATTTAAACGTGTTCAGTGGTGGCCACATCTATCCAGTGGGTATTTAGTTCAACATGACGTAGGAGTTTGTTGTGGTAGTAGCTGTGTTGGTATGAAGGCCTTATATTCAATTTTTCTGCACCTTTTCCGCTAGAATGTTTCCCATCATCCAATTATTTTCCGGGTGTCTGTTAGACTGCAAATGTCCGCCATCTTGCTTCACTTTCTGTTCCGATGATTGATTTTTTTTCTGTTTTTCATATTTTGGAGAGCATATTTTCAGTTCCCCCGCCACTGTTTAGGTGGATGAAAATCGTAAAAAGGTGGGGGAAAAAGTGGATGAAATCGTAAAAAAATTTGAAGAATGTAATATTTTAAAAATGTGAAGGATGTAAAATTTTTAAAAAATGTGAGGGGTGTAGAAAAATTTAAAAGGTGAGCCACAGGAAATTTTTAAAAAAATGAAAGGGATGCAAAATTTAAAAAAAATATGGGGGCTGTAAAATTTTCAATAAATTTGAAGGATGTAAATTTTCTTACCTTAATCAAAATCATTACTTCCAAATTACTCTTAACCTAGGAGTCTGCATGATGTCAGAAAATGTGAGAACTTATGAACTTGTAACCTAATAATTAGGAACTAGTATCAACACAGCTTTTCTATTATTTGGTAAAGTGATGAATAACCCGAGGAAAGCTCAACTCGAGTTTTAAAAATAAAAGTGCCAAGATATACGTCTTTAATATCATTATTTATGCGATAGATAATTAGATTTAAATAATGAGATTTAAAACGTATATAATGGTAATTTTATTTTTAATTCGAATATGCAGAAAGCAAACAACTTATACATATAACTTAAGTTTTGATATATGCGTTTTATGATCAATTTTCATTTTTGTTGTCTGGTCCAGTCGCTTTTCGCGGGTGCTTGGTACGAAGCATCCCAGCTTCTTTGCCGAGCAAAGTTACCAGTACACTTTCTCTCGCCAAACTTACTAAATTCGAACTTTTTCCAAAAAATTTTGTTCATACGTTTTGTCTATCATCTGGCAACTCAGCAAGGGCTGCCAGATGCTGAGTGGCATTTGCCTGGCAACTCTGCAAGGGCTACCAGATGCTACGTGGTATTTGCCTGACAACTCTGCAAGGGCTGCCAAATGCTGATTGACATTTGCCTGGCAACTCTGCAAGGGCTGCCAGATACTGAGTGGCATTTACCTGGCGACTCTGCAAGGCTGCCAGATGTTGAGTGTCATTTGCCTGGCAACTCTTTAAGGGCTGCCAGATGCTGAGTGGCATTTGCCTGGTAACTCTGCAAGGATTGCCAAATGCTGAGTGGCATTTGCCTGGCAACTCTGCTGGGCTGCCAGATGCTGAGTAGCATTTGCCTGACAACTCTGCAAGGGCTTCCAGATGCTGATTGACATTTGCCTGGCAACTCTGCAAGGGCTGCCAGATACTGAGTGGCATTTGCCTGGCAACTCTGAAAGGCTGCCAGATGTTGAGTGTCATTTGCCTGGCAACTCTTTGAGGACTGCCAGATGCTGAGTGGCATTTGCCTGGTAACTCTGCAAGGGTTGCCAGATGCTGAGTGGCATTTGCCTGGCAACTCTGCTGGGCTGCCAGATGCTGAGTGGCATTTTGTTTATTTTTCCCTACATTTTTCACTGTATTTTTCAACCAGTAGGCTGCAAGATCAGATATCGACAAACAAGGCTTAACTTTGCCAAAATGTTATCATTACTCTATTAAAATATCACTGCTCTATTAAGATGATATCATTCCTCTATCAGCATGAAATTATTACTCCAAAAATATGATATCATTACTTTATCATCTATCAATATAATGTCATTACTCTTCGATTAAATCACTACTCTACCAATATTGTACCATTACTGTACCGCCATGATACCATTGCTGTCCCTGCCATAAAATTACTCTACCTGCCATAACATTACTCTAACTGCCATAACATTACTCTACCTGCCATTACATTACTCTACCAGTCACAATATCACTCTACCTGCCATAACATTACTCTAACTGCCATAACATTACTTTACCTGCCATGACATTACTCTACCAGTCACAATATCACTCTACCTGCCATAACATTACTCTACTGATGGAATAGCATTACTTTAACAAGTGAAATTGTTGGTCAGTCGCTACCTTGAAATAAGCTTACCAAATCACCACCAGTTTGAATAGAAACTTGAAAAATTCGAATTCACATTCGGTCTCTATAAAGCCTGAAACTTGGAGCAAATTTCCTCGATTCAAAATAGTTTCTTCGGCCTTGACGTAATTTTGAAGAAATCATCCTTACCTCAATAGCGGTCCCCGGGACCGAGTGGTCATAAGCGCATGAAGGGTCGCAGGTTCGAATCCCATCGTTGCCACTTGGTGATTTTCCCCGTAGGGAAAACAAGAATTCCTCTTTCATCCCCCACTCTACCCATGTGTCAGAAAAGGGTATCGGCTTGAACGAGGGCAACCACCGTTGCGTACTGGTGTTAGTAATAAGCCATTGGAAAGTGTATAATGTAAAATATACCAGGCTTGATTGGAATATAACATGCTAATGAGTACGCCAAAATGATCAACGACGGGTAAACTGTACTGCATTGAGCGAGATACCGAGGTATAGTGTTAATATCACCATCAATTCATAAATTAACAAAATATGTAGAGCTACTCGATAATAATTTCGAAGAAAGCAGTACTTCTTGACGAATTATAAAGCTTATACACTATGATATGAAGTCTCGTAGAAGAACAAGGAATAATGAAAATTTTTATTCTTCACTTCAATGAGAAGACACTAAATGCTTGAATAATTTCATTGAAAATTTATTGGGAAAAGTATACGCTTATTCAAAGGACAATCCCAGACTAACTTATTCGCCGCCTGTATGCATTTCTTTAGCCGCCCAAGTAATTAAATCGCTTGAGCGGCGAAAAACATGTATGCTCCGGCAAAAAAAAGTTAGACTGGGGTTTTAGTTCATAATTGGTATTCGATCTCCGAACTTAAACATTCCAGTTGAAATTCTCAAAATTCAATTTTTTAAACTATTAGTACTTCATGATCGTATTATTTAAAAATAAAATTAAATGTCTGTACGCTTTATAGCTTACATATTTTGTTGGTACTTTTCTTTCTTAATTGAGTAACGTTAATCTCAAAGGCATAGTAATCTTTTGTATTACGGCTTCTCTTTAAAATAGTTTGAATTTATTATCAAGCATAATTATAGTTTTGTCCACGTTTTTGCAAATACTCGACTTGGGATAAGGCCTATCTTCAAATTATTGGGATACGTCCCTTGAATGATAAGGCCTATCTTCAAATTATTGGGATACGTCCCTTGAATGATAAGGCCTATCTTCAAATTATTGGGATACGTCCCTTGAATGATAAGGCCTATCTTCAAATTAATGGGATACGTCCCTTGAATGATAAGGCCTATCTTCAAATTATTGGGATACGTCCCTTGAATGATAAGGCCTATCTTCAAATTATTGGGATGCGTCACCTGAATGATATTTATTGCCTATCATTAAGTTATCCGGATACTCAACTTGAATGATATGGCCCATCAGAAAATCATCTGGATACTAAACTTGAATGCTAAGGCCTATCATGAAATTATCCGGATATTGCCTTTAAATGTCACATATTAACGACATATTACCCTTGAATGATGAAACTAATCAGCACATATTAAGGATCTTTTAACTTGTGTAAGTGACGCTGCTAAATTTTATCTCTGAACAAGCTGTATCACTTAATTCCAACATATTTTATAAACTGTATGACTTGGAATAGAAGACTCACGTCCATGTAAATTTTCAGCTCTACTTTTGGTTACAAAATACAGCCCGCCAATTTAAGTTCTCTTCACGAATCTAGGATTTTTTCGTCTTCCAGAATTCTAATTTTGGCGAATTTTCCACAGAACCGTCGTCTTCCAACGAAGTCCATTGGAGTTTTCTTTCTTTTGATCTTTGGTTTTGGGAGTAAAAGGTTTCAGTGGTACGGGAACTTTCTCTTGATTTTATGAGACGTTTTTATTTCTATTTCTGCGCCCAACTTGCACGAGCAAACCTGAAAAAGGGCTCGAGTTTTGGGGAGTTCTTAGAACTTCGCTGATCCTTCAACCGTTAGAGGAATTAAAGTCCATAGACTTTACTTCATGGTGCAGTGAAAGCGTTCAAGTGCGAGTGGAGACGTAAAGCGGCCCTTAGACGATCAATTTAATTGTCAATATCATTGACTCAATATATTGATGAGATTTTTTGTTGCCCACTAAGACAATTAATTGACGTTCGTCAATCAAGCCCACTGACGATCAATCGAATTGTCAATATTCATTATTGTCAATTATATTGACAATAAAATTGATCGTCTATGGGCCGCGTAACAAATGGCATATGTGATATTGACTTGCGGGAATTGGTGGGAATTGTACTTCAATATCTGCGATGTTAATGTTATTTTAATTAGCGTGGTTCTAAAGCACGATGTTAATATTTTAACATTAATGGTTTACCGTTAATATACGATTCAGCGGATTTACATTATTATAGGATTTGAATCAATCTAAATTCAGTACAACAACCCTCAGAGTTCTAGCAACATGTTTCACTACGATGTTAGTGATTTACCATAACCATCTATTTAGAGGATTTGCCTTACTATAAAATTAAATGAAATCCAAATTCAGTAACACTAATTACATGTTTCACTACGGTGTTGATGTTTAACAATAATGATTTACCACTAACATCAGATTTAGCGGATTAACTTTATTATAGAATTTGATTAAATCCAAATTTAGTAACACTCAGAACTTTAACTACATGTTTTACTACGGTGTTAATGTTTAACAATAATGATTTACCACTAACATTGGATTTAGCGGGTCAACCTTATAATAAAATTTGATTAACTCCATATTCAGTACCACTCAGAGAACACTTACTTAAAAAGCATGAGAACGTATAGCAGCGGCTGCAAGTTAATCGTTTTCTAGTAAAGTTTTCCGTTTTCTAGAGACGCTCTTCGAGGAGTAACTAAGAAGTTTTCAAGCATTTGTCCGCTTAGGAGTATCAATAATGATAAAAATAATAATTACAGCACAAACTGACGAAATCCCGCGTACTTCACGTGGATATTTTGAAGGGCAATGCCGGATGGAACTTTTCTAGCAGTAATAATTAGATCTTTTAATATTATACGATAGGATATTGCTTTTTACAGTTTTATATTTTATTGACGTCCCTGTTGGGACGAAATGATACGAGTCGACTTCTCTCTTTTGTATCTGCGCTTTGAAATCTCGTGACAATTCGGTATTTTGACGGAAATTCCCGTTGCTGCTTTGAAACGTTTTTTGAAAATTGATTGCGTCCTTCATAGCTGTGTGAAATTTTCATGACTCGCTAATATTTACCTAATAAATGTTTTAACTTTGATACTGGCTTTTAATCTTCCTTGTTGAATTGGGTCATCGTCGTTCTGATATTGGGTGCTGCTCTGCTATAGCGTGAGGTCTACCGCACTAGAGCATGAGATCTACCGCTTGCTAGTACTATAGCGTGAGATTAAGTTAGGTTACCAATGAATATTACTCATTTCCATACATTTAATTCAGCGATAAACAATTAATTTGTACATCTCAAACTGCCCCTGGGTAGGCAATACATGGCGGTAGACCCACGCTGTTGTAGCACCCTGACATTTTATACCCATAGGAATAAAACTTTCGAACACATGCCTTTGGGAATTGCTGCAGTTGTGCATCGCTCGGGAATTGACCGTATCCGTTTTATTAGGAATTTGACAGCTATGAGGACTTATAGATTTGTTTGCATGTACATTGTTACGAGTAGGAACAAACTCTATACCTAATCTTTAAAAATATACTGAAATCATAGGACTGTGGTACTGATCCTGTACCACTGTGACTGTGGTAAATTACAAGATTTTAAAGCAAGCTTCGAGGAGAGTAAGAAATTTTTAAAAAATATAAGGAAATAGCATGGCGCACTCATGTTTCTAATTTAAAATAGTTATTAAATCAAAATAAAAAATTGCAGAATTGCAAAATATGACACTATCATATTGAGATAACATATATTTTCATATTCTTTCAGTGTTTTTCATCAACAAAATTTTTGTTATTGTTAAATGTAGAGCTAGAGCCTTATTTTATTTAATCTTACAGTGAAATGAATTCCGTTGTTCCAACATTAATTTTCATTAAATTTAATTTTTTAATCTGTATATATTTCAATTACATTTTATTCAGTCTATTATTCAGGGTGAGGAATAAAGTCTACGAATAACATTTTATTGGATTTTCATTGACAGAAAACAAAGTGCAATACAATAATATGAAAACTCTCAGAACAAACGTGTGTGAATCGATCATAATTATCTGCATCATCACTGTGAGGCAAACATTATATTATAGTTTTTAACATCATTATGTGACGACTATTATATCATAGCCATCATTATATTGAACAATATTTCGTACAGTATCTACTACATGTACTATGTTATTTTTATGCACTACTCTGGTAATTCTGTTAATACGAAGCGCTATATTTACAATAAATAATACATTTTACTCTATAATGTAGTAATGTATTACATAGGTGGAACACCAAGCAGATAACGAATTGAAAAGTATGTAAGCTCTCGCCCAGCTCTTCTTCTTTTCATCTTTCTTTGGGACTAGATTTATGACTTATTTTTCCATACATCTAAGGAATCAATTCGCCGATATCTAATTTCAGATTTGATAAGTAAGATGAAGAAAATGATCTGGTAACTACTGCGATACTGATAGTCTACTAAAAACGCATCTTTTCCAGATAAGCCAAGCTCCGCCACTAATGCAACACATAAGTTCCCGCACTTGTAACTTTCGAAATAATGCACCTATCCACTTCGAATCACTCTCAAACGAAAGAATGTTTCAATCTGTCGTTTGAGAGTAATTTGAAGTGGATAGGTGCATTATTTCAAAAGTTACAAGTGGGTGAACTTATGTGTTGCGTTAGTGGCGGGGCGCATCTGGAAAAGATCCCTAAAAACTAAATAAATATGAAAATGTGAGGAAGTTGAATCACAGAGAAATACATTCTTCATTAATTTTACACGTATTCTTAAATTGCGGAAGTATAAATTCCTCATTAATTCTGAAGGAATTTTTAAATTGAGGAATAATGAATTCATGGCTTCAGATTTGGTTCTTGTTTTGGACTCAACGTCTATTTCCGTCGATTGCATGACTATTCTAATGATATTAATGTTACAAAAGCAGTTCCTCATGGGGAATTAATGTAATACAGCCAATATATTCAGGTAACTAATCAAATTTTGGGAAATTCATTCAGAGAAAAGCATGTACCTCGTGTAAACACTTCCGATTTTAACACTTTGACTGCGGCAACTAAATATTTAGTTCAATACCAAACTCAAATTTAAAATCAATTGTAGTAAACGATTTTAAAAATATCAAACATGAACTGGATCGCATCTTCATTTATTTTTGATTAGGTATTTATGAAAATTGAGTTTGCGACTGCTGGTCGGCCAGCAGCGTAATGAAAGTTACCTCCGTGTACCACCGGTGGTGCGCGTCGCAGTCTAAGAGTTAAAAAAATCCCTTTATGCAGCACAACTACATAAAATTCCCAGCCCAAAAGAATTTCATTTCGACGTTAAATTCAAGCAGACCTAAGGAACCTCGAAGCCTCCGGTGTCAGAGCCCCAAAGAAATAAAAGAAAACGATGTCTCGCTTGGACAAATTTTCAAATTTTCAGACATGCCAGGCGATTGGATTCAATATAACAGAGGAGGATTGGATTGCATTCGTGCTCGGATTTGGAGAGATCTTCTTCCAGATCCTCAGCTCATGGAAACCCATCGAATTATTTGGTTGGATTTTCGTCTGCTGGATCATCGTCTGCTGCTGGGTGGAAGATCTTCGTCTGCCGCTGGGTGGAATATCTTCGTCTGCTGGGTGGAAGATCTTCGTCTGCTGCTGGGTGGAGAATTTTCGTCTGCTGCTGGGTGGAAGATCTTCGTCTGCTGCTTGGTGGAAGGTCTTCGTCTGCTGGGTGGAAGATCTTTATTTGCTGGGTGGAAGATCTACGTTCGCTGGATCTTTGCCAGCTGTTGGATGGAAGATCTTCGTCTGCTGATGGATGGAAGATCTTTTGCTGTGACTTGTTCTTCTTGGTCTTCTTGCTTGTTTTTCTGATTCTAATTTGTTCATCTTGGTGTTCTTCCTCGCTTCAAAATGCTGTAGTGGTCTTGATTCATTTCCGGAGATGTGCTTTCCCTTTCAAACTTTAATGCGGAGAAAGCGAGTTTTCTACAACTTTTATGAATTTATCAACGACTTCTAAAACATTTCTGATGTTCTTTAGTTCGAAATTCAGGAAGTTTATAGCTTATTTCTATTCATTAGTCAGGATTTGCATGACTCAAATGTCAGGATACTCACATTTCTATTAAACATCGGCGCAGTATTGCAGCAGTTCAGCGCAGTATTGCAGCAGTTCAGCGCAGTATTGCAGCAGTTCAGCGCAGTATTAATGCAGTGCAGCGCAGTATTGCGGCAATTCAGTGTAGTATTGCGGCAATTCAGTGTAGTATTGCTGCAGTTCAGCGCAGTATTGCAGCAGTTCAGCGCAGTATTGCTGCAGTTCAGCGCAGTATTGCAGCAGTTCAGCGCAGTATTGCTGCAGTTCAGCGCAGTATTGCGGCAATTCAGTGTAGTATTGCGGCAATTCAGTGTAGTATTGCTGCAGTTCAGCGCAGTATTGCTGCAGTTCAGCGCAGTATTGCAGCAGTTCAGCGCAGTATTGCTGCAGTTCAGCGCAGTATTGCAGCAGTTCAGCGCAGTATTGCGGTAATTCAGTGTAGTATTGCTGCAGTTCAGCGCAGTATTGCGGCAATTCAGTGTAGTATTGCTGCAGTTCAGCGCAGTATTGCTGCAGTTCAGCGCAGTATTGCAGCAGTTCAGCGCAGTATTGCGGCAATTCAGTGTAGTATTGCTGCAGTTCAGCGCAGTATTGCTGCAGTTCAGTGTAGTATTGCTGCAGTTCAGCGCAGTATTGCTGCAGTTCAGCGCAGTATTGCTGCAGTTCAGCGCAGTATTGCTGCAGTTCAGCGCAGTATTGCAGCAGTTCAGCGCAGTATTGCTGCAATTCAGTGTAGTATTGCTGCAGTTCAGCGCAGTATTGCTGCAATTCAGTGTAGTATTGCTGCAGTTCAGCGCAGTATTGCTGCAGTTCAGCGCAGTATTGCAGCAGTTCAGCGCAGTATTGCGGCAATTCAGTGTAGTATTGCAGCAGTTCAGCGCAGTATTGCGGCAATTCAGTGTAGTATTGCTGCAGTTCAGCGCAGTATTGCTGCAGTTCAGCGCAGTATTGCAGCAGTTCAGCGCAGTATTGCTGCAGTTCAGCGCAGTATTGCAGCAGTTCAGCGCAGTATTGCTGCAGTTCAGCGCAGTATTGCGGCAATTCAGTGTAGTATTGCGGCAATTCAGTGTAGTATTGCTGCAGTTCAGCGCAGTATTGCTGCAGTTCAGCGCAGTATTGCAGCAGTTCAGCGCAGTATTGCAGCAGTTCAGCGCAGTATTGCTGCAGTTCAGCGCAGTATTGCGGTAATTCAGTGTAGTATTGCTGCAGTTCAGCGCAGTATTGCAGCAGTTCAGCGCAGTATTGCAGCAGTTCAGCGCAGTATTGCAGCAGTTCAGCGCAGTATTGCGGTAATTCAGTGTAGTATTGCTGCAGTTCAGCGCAGTATTGCAGCAGTTCAGCGCAGTATTGCAGCAGTTCAGCGCAGTATTGCTGCAGTTCAGCGCAGTATTGCGGTAATTCAGTGTAGTATTGCTGCAGTTCAGCGCAGTATTGCAGCAGTTCAGCGCAGTATTGCAGCAGTTCAGCGCAGTATTGCAGCAGTTCAGCGCAGTATTGCAGCAGTTCAACGCAGTATTGCTGCAGTTCAGCGCAGTATTGCTGCAGTTCAGCGCAGTATTGCGGTAATTCAGTGTAGTATTGCTGCAGTTCAGCGCAGTATTGCAGCAGTTCAGCGCAGTATTGCTGCAGTTCAGCGCAGTATTGCAGCAGTTCAGCGCAGTATTGCAGCAGTTCAGCGCAGTATTGCAGCAGTTCAGCGAAGTATTGCTGCATTTCAGCGCAGTATTTCGGCAATTCAGTGTAGTATTGCTGCAGTTCAGTGCAGTATTGGAGCAATTCAGCGCAGCAGTTCAGCGCAGTATTGCTGCATTTCAGCGCAGTATTGCAGCAGTTCAGCGCAGTATTGCAGCAGTTCAGCGCAGTATTGGAGCAATTCAGCGCAGTATTGGAGCAATTCAGCGTAGTGATAACACAGCGTTACAGACGTCATGTCCACTTCTAAGCATTCTTTACAACGGCGCAAATCCCTGCAGTAATTTCTGTCAGGTAATTCAACTGATCGGAAACGAGCCGCAGTGAAGCGGTACCGTTTTCGCCTTTGGTGACCTAGTGTGTCGTCACGCAGCATGTACTGCTGTAACGTACGTAGAGCTTTCACGGCTATAAATATTCAGCGACTGCTATGAATAATCACTCCAGCAAAAACTGTCAGCGCAATGTATAGCTCTTAAAGTCCTTTACTGCGCCGAACTGCGGAAAACTTTCACATACACTGCACTGATCAAGTCCTTTACTGCGCCGAACTGCGGAAAACTTTCACATACACTGCCCTGATCAAGTCCTTTACTGCGCCGAACTGCGGAAAACTTTCACATACACTGCACTGATCAAGTCCTTTACTGCGCCGAACTGCGGAAAACTTTCACATACACTGCACTGATCAAGTCCTTTACTGCGCCGAACTGCGGAAAACTTTCACATACACTGCACTGATCAAGTCCTTTACTGCGCCGAACTGCGGGAAACTTTCACATACACTGCACTGATCAAGTCCTTTACTGCGCCGAACTGCGGAAAACTTTCACATACACTGCACTGATCAAGTCCTTTACTGCGCCGAACTGCGGAAAACTTTCACATACACTGCACTGATCAAGTCCTTTACTGCGCCGAACTGCGGAAAACTTTCACATACACTGCACTGATCAAGTCCTTTACTGCGCCGAACTGCGGAAAACTTTCACATACACTGCACTGATCAAGTCCTTTACTGCGCCGAACTGCGGAAAACTTTCACATACACTGCACTGATCAAGTCCTTTACTGCGCCGAACTGCGGAAAACTTTCACATACACTGCACTGATCAAGTCCTTTACTGCGCCGAACTGCGGAAAACTTTCACATACACTGCACTGATCAAGTCCTTTACTGCGCCGAACTGCGGAAAACTTTCACATACACTGCACTGATCAAGTCCTTTACTGCGCCGAACTGCGGAAAACTACCAGAAAAGCTGCGCCGATTATCTAACAGGTAAATGAAGCTCCAAGGCTCCAGAAACTAAACGTGCTTTCAAAGGGAACCCTATGTGAGAATTTCCTAACTTATTAGCAAGTGAATTGTTAAAAAACTTATTACTGTCAATTCAGGTTAATAATTTGCATATTTATCTGCTTAGAGACTTTAAAAGAAGATGATATTAGAAGAACAAGAATTTGCTGACCAGCTGTATTAGAAAATAATTTGCTTAGAATCGTTTTCAGACGATAATTTGCATAAAAGCGCAATTAAAAGATGATTTCCTCAGCAATTTTATTGAATATAATATCCTTATCAGCTTTTTTAGAAGATCATTTGCCCGCAAGCGTCATTTGAAGGTAATTTGCTTAGCATATATGTTATGAGATTATTAGCTTAACAGCCTTACCGGAAGATAATTTGCTTAGCTTCTCTATTAGAAAATAATTTGCCAAACAGTTCATTAGAAGATAATTCGTTCAAAGACAATTAGATTCAATATTCGTTCAGCATCGTCATCATAAGACAATTAGAGGACATCTTTTCTTCAAAAGACCCTTTGTTCTGAGAAACAAACTAAAGTCCGCCCAATTAGCGCCTGTGGAATAAAGCAACACAGCTGTTGTGTCTAATGTTTCATAACAAAATGTTAATTTTTTTAGCTCAAAAAGCCTAAAACCTTAACCTGTTGATAATATACAGCACGGCGATAACCTTCACATGCCGATATTTAATATTTTGCCTATTGACTTAACACACTGATAACCTTAATTTGTCCACAATGTACACCATGTCGCTTACCTCACCATCCCGATAACATTTACAGTTACCGGAACATAAAACTACAGTGGTTGTAATGGCGGTGGATGTAATGGCGGTGGTTGTAATGGCGGTGGTTGTAATGGTGGTGGTTGTAATGGCAGTGGTTGTAATGGCGGTGGTTGTAATTGTGGTGGTTGTAATGGCGGTGGTTGTAATGGCGGTGGTTGTAATTGTGCTGGTTGTAATGGCGGTGGTTGTAATTGTGCTGGTTGTAATGGCGGTGGTTGTAATTGTGCTGGTTGTAATGGCGGTGGTTGTAATGGCGGTGGTGGTAATGGCGGTGGTTGTAATGGTGGTGGTTGTAATTGTGGTGGTTATAATGGCGGTGGTTGTAATGGCGGTGGTTGTAATGGCGGTGGTTGTAATGGCGGTGGTTGTTTTTGTGGTGGTTGTAATGGCGGTGGTTGTAATGGCGGTGGTTGTTATGGCGGTGGTTGTAATGGTGGTGGTTGTAATGGCGGTGGTTGTAATGGCGGTGGTTGTAATTGTGGTGGTTGTAATGGCGGTGGTTGTTATGGCGGTGGTGGTAATGGTGGTGGTTGTTATGGCGGTGGTTGTAATGGTGGTGGTTGTAATGGCGGTGGTTGTAATGGCGGTGGTTGTAATTGTGGTGGTTGTAATGGCGGTGGTTGTTATGGCGGTGGTGGTAATGGCGGTGGTTGTAATGGCGGTGGTTGTAATTGTGGTGGTTGTAATGGCGGTGGTTGTAATGGTGGTGGTTGTAATGGCGGTGGTTATAATGGCGGTGGTTGTAATGGTGGTGGTTGTAATGGTGGTGGCTGTAATGGCGGTGGCTGTAATGGTGGTGGCTGTAATGGCGGTGGCTGTAATGGTGGTGGTTGTAATGGTAGTAATATGACTAAAAATATTCAGACTGAATTCAAATGAGCGTCACATCGTTCATTCAGCTCACATTTCAGCTGTTTGAGTTGATTTTTTTAATTTCTATAACTTCAATCTTGTGAAAAAAGATGCGTGAAAATTATGCAAAATTCACCTTAATTAATATTTATTTCATAGCAGGTAAGGAAAATTAAAAAAATATATATGTAAAAATTATGAGAAAAAATCGTGTTCATTTTCAGAGTGTATAATTTTTTTACACATCATACTAGCAGTAGATTTTTCTCTTCAATGACCAGTAAACATCGTAATTTTTGCACAATTACTTTGGACACCTGACTAATCTAATTTTGAGAAGATTTGAACAATCTACAGGGTACGAATCACACTCCCACATCAAACATAGTCCCTCCTTATCAACTCTATTACTTTAGAGTCAAAATGATTTTCTGTATTCCAGATTTACAATACGCTATGTTAACATTGGTTATTATAACTTAGACGTAAAGTGGTGCAAACGTTGTTTTAATTTAGGATACATAACTTATTTCAATCCTTCTTTAACAAAAAAACACACTGCAGAGTTGATTATAATTCAGCATATTTAACTTCTATCAACCCTTCTTCAGCAAATAAAATGCATTGCAAATTTTATTCTAAATCAGCGTATATAATATTTTTCATCTCTCCTTTAACAAAAAAATACATGTAAATTAATTCTAAATCAGCATATTTAATTTTTTCAACAATAAAATTCTCTACCAAAAAAAAAAATTAAATGTGAAGTGAAATAACCAAAACTGGCCAATACCTTTACCCTCATGGGCATGTATTTTCCGACGCAATATTCTTCATCTGGCACATGAGGTGGGCAATTTAGCCTTCTTTTATAGCCAATATTGCGTGAACATTACGCGAGGCAGCGACGGCGTTCAGCAATCTGCAATTGACTGGAAAACAATCATAGTTCGGGAAATTGCAATGCCAGGCAATTTAGTTTTAAATTTTGTAATGGCAGAGCATGGCAATTTTCTGGCCATCAACGGCCACATTACGCCTTGTCGTACACTGAAAGCGTTCGCAATCTGTGATTTGGTTGGCCATTATATCGGGTGAGTATTGAGTTCAAATTGTGGTGCATTTTATTCATGGGAAAGAGAGAGATGAAAGGCGTTTTCTGTGCATTTCAATATAACGAAGTTCTTTGGTGCATTTCAATATGGTAGAGTTTTTTGGTACATTTCAATATGGTGGAGTTTTCGGTGCATTTCAATATGGTGGAGTTTTTTGGTGCATTTCAATATGGCGAAGTTTTCGGTGCATTTCAATTTGGCGAAGTTTTTGGAGCATTTCAATATGGCGAAGTTTTCGGTGCATTTCAATATGGTGAAGTTTTCGGTGCATTTCAATTTGGCGAAGTTTTCGGTGCATTTCAATTTGGCGAAGTTTTCGGTGCATTTCAATTTGGCGAAGTTTTTGGAGCATTTCAAAATGGCGAAGTTTTCGGTGCATTTCAATATGGAGAAGTTTTCGGTGCATTTCAATTTGGCGAAGTTTTCGGTGCATTTCAATATGGCGAAGTTTTCGGTGCATTTCAATTTGGCGAAGTTTTTGGAGCATTTCAATATGGCGAAGTTTTCGGTGCATTTCAATATGGTGAAGTTTTCGGTGCATTTCAATATAGCGAAGTTTTCGGTGCATTTCAATATGGCGAAGTTTTCGGTGCATTTCAATATAATGAAGTTTTTTTGGGCATTTCAATATGGCAAAGTTTTCGGTGCATTTTAATTTGGCGAAGTTTTCGGTGCATTTCAATTTGGCGAAGTTTTCAGTGCATTTCAATATGGTGAAGTTTTCGGTGCATTTCAATTTTTTTCGGTGCATTTCAATATAGTGAAGTTTTCGGTGCATTTCAATATGGCGAAGTTTTCGGTGCATTTCAATATGGAGAAGTTTTCGGTGCATTTCAATATGGCGAAGTTTTCGGTGCATTTCAATAGGGCGAAGTTTTCGGTGCATTTCAATATGGCGAAGTTTTCGGTGCATTTCAATATGGAGAAGTTTTCGGTGCATTTCAATATGGCAAAGTTTTCGGTGCATTTCAATAGGGCGAAGTTTTCGGTGCATTTCAATTTGGCGAAGTTTTCGGTGCATTTCAATATGGCGAAGTTTTCGGTGCATTTCAATATGGTGAAGTTTTCGGTGCATTTCAATATGGCGAAGTTTTCGGTGCATTTCAATATGGAGAAGTTTTCGGTGCATTTCAATATGGCGAAGTTTTCGGTGCATTTCAATTTGGCGAAGTTTTCGGTGCATTTCAATAGGGCGAAGTTTTCGGTGCATTTCAATATGGCGAAGTTTTCGGTGCATTTCAATATGGCGAAGTTTTCGGTGCATTTCAATATGGTGAAGTTTTCGGTGCATTTCAATATGGCGAAGTTTTCGGTGCATTTCAATTTGGCGAAGTTTTCGGTGTATTTCAATAGGCGCAGTTTTCGGTGCATTTCAATATGGTGACGTTTTCGGTGCATTTCAATATGGTGAAGTTTTCGGTGCATTTCAGTATGGAGAAGTTTTCGGTGCATTTCAATATTGAGAAGTTTTCGGTGCATTTCAATATGGCGAAGTTTTCGGTGCATTTCAATGTGGCGAAGTTTTTGGTGCATTTCAATATGGCGAATTTTTCGGTGCATTTCAATGTGGTGAAGTTTTCGGTGCAATTCAATATGGTGAAGTTTTCGGTGCATTTCAGTATGGTGACGTTTTCGGTGCATTTCAATATGGTGAAGTTTTTGGTGCATTTCAATGTGGCGAAGTTTTTGGTGCATTTCAATATGGCGAATTTTTCGGTGCATTTCAATGTGGTGAAGTTTTCGGTGCAATTCAATATGGAGAAGTTTTCGGTGCATTTCAATATGGTGACGTTTTCGGTGCATTTCAATATGGTGAAGTTTTCGGTGCATTTCAGTATGGAGAAGTTTTCGGTGCATTTCAATATGGAGAAGTTTTCGGTGCATTTCAATATGGCGAAGTTTTCGGTGCATTTCAATGTGGCGAAGTTTTTGGTGCATTTCAATATGGCGAATTTTTCGGTGCATTTCAATGTGGTGAAGTTTTCGGTGCAATTCAATATGGTGAAGTTTTTTGACACATTTCAATATGGTGAAGTTTTCGTTGCATTTCAATATGGCGAAGTTTTCGGTGCATTTCAAAATGGCGAAGTTTTCGGTGCATTTCAATATGGCGAAGTTTTCGGTGCATTTCAATATGGCGAAGTTTTCGGTGCATTTCAATATGGTGAAGTTTTTTGACACATTTCAATATGGTGAAGTTTTCGGTGCATTTCAATATGGCGAAGTTTTCGGTGCATTTCAATATGGCGAAGTTTTCGGTGCATTTCAATATGGCGAAGTTTTCGGTGCATTTCAATATGGCGAAGTTTTCGGTGCATTTCAAAATGGCGAAGTTTTCGGTGCAATTCAATATGGTGAAGTTTTTTGACACATTTCAATATGGTGAAGTTTTCGGTGCATTTCAATAAGGCGAAGTTTTCGGTGTATTTCAAAATGGCGAAGTTTTCGGTGCAATTCAATATGGTGAAGTTTTTTGACACATTTCAATATGGTGAAGTTTTCGGTGCATTTCAATATGGCGAAGTTTTCGGTGCATTTCAAAATGGCGAAGTTTTCGGTGCAATTCAATATGGTGAAGTTTTTTGACACATTTCAATATGGTGAAGTTTTCGGTGCATTTCAATATGGCGAAGTTTTCGGTGCATTTCAAAATGGCGAAGTTTTCGGTGCATTTCAATATGGCGAAGTTTTCGGTGCATTTCAATGTGGCGAAGTTTTCGGTGCATTTCAATATGGCGAAGTTTTCGGTGCATTTCAATGTGGTGAAGTTTTTTTACACATTTCAATATGGTGAAGTTTTCGGTGCATTTCAATATGGCGAAGTTTTCGGTGCATTTCAAAATGGCGAAGTTTTCGGTGCATTTCAATATGGCGAAGTTTTCGGTGCATTTCAATGTGGCGAAGTTTTCGGTGCATTTCAATATGGCGAAGTTTTCGGTGCATTTCAATGTTGTGAAGTTTTCGGTGCAATTCAATATGGTGAAGTTTTTTGACACATTTCAATATGGTGAAGTTTTCGGTGCATTTCAATATGGCGAAGTTTTCGGTGCAATTCAATATGGTGAAGTTTTTTGACACATTTCAATATGGTGAAGTTTTCGGTGCATTTCAATATGGCGAAGTTTTCGGTGCATTTCAAAATGGCGAAGTTTTCGGTGCATTTCAATATGGCGAAGTTTTCGGTGCATTTCAATGTGGCGAAGTTTTCGGTGCATTTCAATATGGCGAAGTTTTCGGTGCATTTCAATGTGGTGAAGTTTTCGGTGCAATTCAATATGGTGAAGTTTTTTGACACATTTCAATATGGTGAAGTTTTCGGTGCATTTCAATATGGCGAAGTTTTCGGTGCATTTCAAAATGTCGAAGTTTTCGGTGCATTTCAATTTGGCGAAGTTTTCGGTGCATTTCAATATGGTGAAGTTTTTTGACACATTTCAATATGGTGAAGTTTTCGGTGCATTTCAATTTGGCGAAGTTTTCGGTGCATTTCAATTTGGCGAAGTTTTCGGTGCATTTCAATTTGGCGAAGTTTTCGGTGCATTTTAATTTGGCGAAGCTTTCGGTGCATTTCAATTTGGCGAAGTTTTCGGTGCATTTCAATTTGGCGAAGTTTTCGGTGCATTTCAATATGGTGAAGTTTTCGGTGCATTTCAATATGGTGAAGTTTTCGGTGCATTTCAATGTGGCGAAGTTTTCGGTGCATTTCAATATGGCGAAGTTTTCGGTACATTTCAATTTGGCGAAGTTTTCGGTGCATTTCAATATAGTGAAGTTTTCGGTGCATTTCAATATGGCAAAGTTTTCGGTGCATTTCAATTTGGCGAAGTTTTCGGTGCATTTCAATATGGCGAAGTTTTCGGTGCATTTCAATTTGGCGAAGTTTTCGGTGCATTTCAATTTGGCGAAGTTTTCGGTGCATTTCAATATGGCGAAGTTTTCGGTGCATTTCAATATGGCGAAGTTTTCGGTGCATTTCAATTTGGCGAAGTTTTCGGTGCATTTCAATTTGGCGAAGTTTTCGGTGCATTTCAATATGGCGAAGTTTTCGGTGCATTTCAATTTGGCGAAGTTTTCGGTGCATTTCAATTTGGCGAAGTTTTCGGTGCATTTCAATATAGTGAAGTTTTCGGTGCATTTCAATATGGCAAAGTTTTCGGTGCATTTCAATTTGGCGAAGTTTTCGGTGCATTTCAATATGGCGAAGTTTTCGGTGCATTTCAATTTGGCGAAGTTTTCGGTGCATTTCAATTTGGCGAAGTTTTCGGTGCATTTCAATATGGCGAAGTTTTCGGTGCATTTCAATATGGCGAAGTTTTCGGTGCATTTCAATTTGGCGAAGTTTTCGGTGCATTTCAATTTGGCGAAGTTTTCGGTGCATTTCAACATTGCGATGTTTTCGGTGCATTTCAATATGGTGGAGTTTTTGGTGCATTTCAATATAACGAAGTTCTTTGGTGCATTTCAATATGTTGAAGTTTTTAGGTGCATTTCAATATGGCGAAGTTTTTGGTGCATTTCAACATGGCGAAGTTTTCGGTGCATTTCAATATGGTAAAGTTTTCGGCGCATTTCAATATAACGAAGTTCTTTGGTGCATTTCAGTTAGGCGAAGTAAAATTTTTATTTGGCCTAAGCCAATGCTTTTGCTGAATTAAAAAATAAGTCAGTAGGAACTTTGAAGAATGAATTTCTACAGGCAGGATCTAGTTTAAAAACGTGAATGCTGAACAAAAGAAACTCTCAAAACAGGGAACTGAAGCTGGTGTCGACTTTTGTGATTTCAGATAACCTTGATTTATTACAATATGGGTATTTTCCTATGCTAATAGAAGTGATGAACTTATTTATATCCATATATTCTATATATAAATAGATATATATTCTATATATATGAATGATTAAAGGTTACCGTGAAAACGATTACCTTTCAGCTTCAGTATGACGTAAATGCAAAAGAATTTATATATAAAATAAGCTGGATATTTTTATATGCTTATGCAGGAAGAATATATGCATGAATATGTAAATTGGTGAAAACGATAACCTATCATTTCCACTCATATGTAAATGCACATGAGTATGTGCAAATTTGATCGAAAATAGATGGATGAATAATGAATTGGTTGTAAACACAAATCAATAATACCAGGTTATAAACACATAGAAAACAAAACAGCAGGTTATAAACAAAAAAACACTATGTTATAAACAGAAAACAAAACACTATGGTATAAACAGAAAATAAAACACTATGTTATAAACAAAAAAAAGACACTATGTTTTATACAGAAAACAAAATACTATGTTATAAACAGAAAACAAAACACTATGTTATAAACAGAAAAAAGACACTATGTTATAAACAGAAAACAAAATACTATGTTATAAACAGAAAACAAAACACTATGTCATAAACACAAAAAAAAGTTTTAATCAGAAATTAATAACACCAGGTTATAAATAGAAAACAATAACACCATGTAAATGTACGAGGAGCTCACGAGATTAGAACTCAGGAACTTAAATTCACCGCACCAGAACGCTACCGATCGCGCTACCGGCCACCCTAAAAGGTGGTCGACGCACAACGAAAGCAATCTTGGCACAGTGAAAGCAGGCACGAACTTGGCCCGACAGATATATTTCTTCAATTTTTACTTAAGTATCGAGAGTTCAAAGTCAAGTTAAGAATCTAGTACGGAAAGCTACTGCTTCCACAAGGTTTTTCAAACAAATAAATGTATGTAAATGTACGAGGAGCTCACGAGATTAGAACTCAGGAACTTAAATTCACCGCACCAGAACGCTACCGATCGCGCTACCGGCCACCCTAAAAGGTGGTCGACGCACAACGAAAGCAATCTTGGCACAGTGAAAGCAGGCACGAACTTGGCCCGACAGATATATTTCTTCAATTTTTACATAAGTATCGAGAGTTCAAAGTCAAGTTAAGAATCTAGTACGGAAAGCTACTGCTTCCACAAGGTTTTTCAAACAAATAAATGTATGTAAATGTACGAGGAGCTCACTGTGCCAAGATTGCTTTCGTTGTGCGTCGACCACCTTTTAGGGTGGCCGGTAGCGCGATCGGTAGCGTTCTGGTGCGGTGAATTTAAGTTCCTGAGTTCTAATCTCGTGAGCTCCTCGTACATTTACATACATTTATTTGTTTGAAAAACCTTGTGGAAGCAGTAGCTTTCCGTACTAGATTCTTAACTTGACTTTGAACTCTCGATACTTAAGTAAAAATTGAAGAAATATATCTGTCGGGCCAAGTTCGTGCCTGCTTTCACTGTGCCAAGATTGCTTTCGTTGTGCGTCGACCACCTTTTAGGGTGGCCGGTAGCGCGATCGGTAGCGTTCTGGTGCGGTGAATTTAAGTTCCTGAGTTCTAATCTCGTGAGCTCCTCGTACATTTACATACATTTATTTGTTTGAAAAACCTTGTGGAAGCAGTAGCTTTCCGTACTAGATTCTTAACTTGACTTTGAACTCTCGATACTTAAGTAAAAATTGAAGAAATATATCTGTCGGGCCAAGTTCGTGCCTGCTTTCACTGTGCCAAGATTGCTTTCGTTGTGCGTCGACCACCTTTTAGGGTGGCCGGTAGCGCGATCGGTAGCGTTCTGGTGCGGTGAATTTAAGTTCCTGAGTTACAATAACACCAGTTTTAAACAGAAAACAATAACACCAGTTTTAAACAGAAAACAATAACACCAGTCTAAACAGAAAATAGTATAAAAATTCACCCCGAAAACTAATCCTAACATGTGGCTAACGCAGAATATATGGGTGACGTGTCCAAAAAAACATGTTACAAATATACTTGAGAAGAAAACACAGTCCCGTCTTGCAAGCTATCAATGTTTCCAAAAAATGTTTGGAAAGATAAATGGAAATCTGATGAACAGTTCGGAGAAAGCGCGTATTTAGAAGGAATAAAAGAGCTTGGTATAAATTTAGAAGTTATTTACAAAGTTGAAAAAAAATTGTTAAAAAGTTTATTGGCACGTGTGCTAGTTATTCTAGCCTGATATTCGTGTAATTTGAATGACTTTTTTGAAAAGCTAACTCTGCATTTATTAGATCTAGAAAAATAGATTTCTTCCCGTTTGGAGTTTCATGACAAAGAAACAAAAGTTCCATAACAAATTTACGAAAAAAAAATTAGATACTGTCGTAACGGAGATTTAAACCAGCTTTACAGGTCTTCATTTTAAAGTATGAAGATATTCACTAGAAAAATAGCATTGAAGCAAGCCTCACATGTTTCAAATTTGAAATATCATGTTATACAGCTCAAAAAAATTTAAACAAGTCTCAGGTCTTCCCGATTTAAAGTATAGAGTGTCAGTGGGAAATCCCTATAAAACAGTCCGTTAAGTTCTTCAATTAAGAGTGCAAAGTTGTTTTATTAAAATTCATTATAAAATATGGTGAAAGTTCTTCAATTAAGGTAATGAAATTATTCAGTTCAAATTCCCATTCAAAATTTCCAATTAAGATTATGGAGTTATTCAGTCCAAAA
The DNA here is from genome assembly GCA_030386875.1 of Morinoia aosen. Taxonomy (NCBI): domain Eukaryota; kingdom Metazoa; phylum Arthropoda; class Malacostraca; order Amphipoda; family Talitridae; genus Morinoia; species Morinoia aosen. The sequence goes on from CM059566.1 coordinate 26,097,366, forward strand.
ATTGCATTGAAACAGCTCTTAAAGTTCTCCAATTAGCTTTACTAGTCCACCCCCCTTTATTTAAAATGAGAAAGAAGGCGATATGAAAGAAAGGCCGTAAGAAATAAAAAAATAAATCTCTTGAGAGTTGATGAGGCCGAGCCCGTATCACAGATACGCTCATCACACTCTTCTGGCTGGCTTCGGACGGACGGACGCGGCTCTTATTATAGTATAGATTTCGTGTTTCGCGACCCCTTAAAGAATTAACTGTTATCATGCCAGGCGAAATATATAGTGGAATTCTATCAACCATATTTCTCTTGAAGAATAAAAATGCATTTAAAGAGCAATGTCGATTTCCTGTTCTGTTACTAACAACCTAACCAAAGCAAACGTTTACAACCGCGAAAACGCGAAGAATGTGTTAAAATCAAACGCAGAAATTAAGTTCGTTATCGATGTTGAAGTGGCCGGCACAGTGAGAGGTAAAGTGCGCTAAGTGCGCTCTTCGAAGGGGACTAAAGAACCGACGAATTTAAGAGCAAAAAATCCAGTTGGAGAGAAAAGATGATGCTCGACGTTCCCTAGAAGAGAGAATCAACGCCCTGCCCGCCCCCCCCCCCCCTTCCCTCCCCCCCAAAAAAAAAGGCGAGTCGTTAGAGAATCAACGCCTTCGAAAAAGACGAGTCTCTGTGGAATCGACGTTCCCAAAAAGGATGAGTCTTGTGAGAATCAAAAAGAAGTCTCGGGAGAATCAACGCTCCCAAAAAAAGACGAATGTCAGTAGAATCAACGCTTCCAATTAGGACGAATCTCAGTGGAATCAACGCTTGTAATAAGGATTAGTCTCGGGAGAGTCAACGCCCCCCAGAAAGGACGAATCTCGGAAGAATCAAAGGGAGAGTCTTGGTCGAATAAAAAAGAGAGTCTCGAGAGAATCAAAAAGCTCGAGTCTCGATGGAATCAACGCCCCAAAAATCACGAGTCTCGATGGAATCAACGCCCCAAAAAATGACGAGTCTCAGGAGAATCAAGGCTCAAATAGCACGAGTGGCGGTGCTCTATCTGGCCGAAGCATCGCCTGCCCCAAAAAGCTGTAAATGACAGAGCAATCGCAGAGCCGGGATTCCCATGCCTAGGAATGGCTCGGTGTCGATAGCAGCACACGCTCCGATATCAAGACACGGAAGCGAGCCTCGAAAGCCCGAAATTGGGGCCTGATATCCTCTTTGTGTGAGCCTTTTTGGCGCGAGTGCCTTCTTCTGGTGACGCCATTTTGGCTGCACCTTCGCCGCATTTCCGCTCTTTTTGTTACGACTCCAAGTGTGACTTTCTGAACTGAAAGTTTCATTTTTAGGTCGTCCAGCATTATGAAGGTTTAATTTTTCGATCGTCTTGCATTATTTTTTAAGCCGCTTTTGCTGCAATTTCAAGTACGTCATTCAGAACTGGCGACCACATTTTGGCCGCTCCTTCCACGCATTTCCATCGTTTTTGTTGCGACTCCGAGTACGACTTTTTGAACTTGTGAAGGTTTCATTTTTCGGTCATCCTGTATTATTTTTTCACCTGCGATGCTTTGGTTCTTGCAGCCTTCGTTCTGCTGGAAATGATTTCTTAGCTTTTGATTTCTTTTCGTATCTCGCTCCTATTGCTGCCACTCTTAGAGTGACATATTTCCAATAGGTCGATTCATGGCGAATCTCGCGCATAAAATGAAAAGGAGAACCAATGTTGAAGAGTGTGCGTTCTTTATTACATACGTTTCGGAATATTAAAATTCTATCTTCAGCGCTGAAACATGAGAAATGAAGAAAGTCAAACTTAGTACACGCAGAAAAGAAAATACAATAAATGAACATACATCTATAAAAACGTGGATCCTAACCCTCATTAAATACAAGTAGTACAGACACGTACAGTGTGTTATTTACTTGCACAACCGAACACAGATACAAGCTATTACATATTTACTCATCGAAACCTCACGTATACAGACGCACACACACATATACACACAGAAATATATCAGTAGGTTGTAGCAATATACAATTTGATTGCACTCAAGTCTTTATTTAGGTTAGGCTTATGGAATGAAGACTCCCAAATCAACAGCCTTGAAGACTTCAAAATCAAAGACTCCAAAATTTGAAGGCCTTGTTCATTATTCGCGATACAGCGTATAAAGAAATTAGCTTTTTAAAAGGATAATTGAAATACTGTCACTGATCTCGAATGGCTGACTGGGAAGGAAAGAAGAGTACGCGACCGGTTTTATTGGAAATTCCTGAATGTTGACTGTATCTAATAAATTGTTGATGCTTGGTACTACCAACATATAAAGTGTGCAGGCAGCAGTCACACTTCTAGAAATAGACACTTCCATTCTACAGCCGTCGTAAGAACATTTCTAAAACGCCGTCGTGAGAACATTTTTTTCATGTTTAGTATCACACTTGGATTCGTGTACGGCTAAAAGACATGCCCCTTCCGCAAAATGTGTTTGACCTAAGAAAATCCACCTTAGGACAAACTAAATTTTTCTGCTGAACGTGCTTTAAATCTAAAGTCAATCCTGAACCCTTTCCCGCACCATTTAGTATTAGGAATGAGGAGCTTTTCCTCTGAAAATTGCGCTATTATACAGCTTGAAGTATCGAGTAAAGTACGTCCATTAATATGGTGAAATATCTGTAAAAATGTGATGGTTGCATTATATAAAACTGATATGTAGAATACAGTATTTTGTTTGTTCTTTGTAATTTGGTTCGTGCCATCTCGGGCACACGGGACAGAAAAGGGGGTTGCATTGTACAAAAATTACAAGTAGAAATAGAGTATTTTTTTGCAATTTGGTTTGTGCCGTCTCTGGTACACGGGACCCAAAAGGGCTAAATTATTCAAATCGAAGCAAGCCGTGCCACACCCACGCACGTACAGTCCCACTTGCTGAAAAAGAAAGGCCATTAGGTCGTGAAAACAGCTCCGCTTTTTCTACGGGAGAATTTTCACGGACACTAGCTCTCCTCGGAGTGGAAATGCCGAGTTTACGAGGGTTTGGTTATTTTTTGCTAGCTTTAGAGCGGCGATAACAGAGATGCTTGAGAAGCGAGTTTTTTACGAGGGTTGTGCGCTTTTTGCATCATCGTGCATCCGCCTTTAGGGCGGCGATAACAGAGATGCTTGAGAAGCGAGTTTTTTACGAGGGTTGTGCGCTTTGTGCATCAGTCTGGTAAATGCACGGGGGAATATGTGATACGCTGGAAAGATTAGAGATAAACCAAGTTGAGTATGGCGAAGGAATGATAAGAGTATGATATGAATCGTGTCAATATTACGAAGCAGGTTATATGTTCAAGAGCGTAATGAATCGTTGGATTAATTTATTTTGAGACATGATTGCTGGATTGACTTGCACTCTTATTAGCGAAATAAACAAGTGACATAGTACAAAGCAGTAGTAAAATAATTAGCCAGCGGTATGGAAGTGAATGTGATGAAAGAAGAAATATTTAATCAAAGTTTAACTAAAGATTGGTCGTTTTTACTTGCCATGAATCGTCATTCGATTTCATTTTATTTCATTTTCTTCTAGCCTACTTTATCCCATTTCATTTTATAATACTGCATTCCATTCCATCCTATTGCAGTCTACCCAATTCCACGGGCTTCTGCAACACGCATCGCTTGACACAGTTAATGTCTACATAAACACCTTTCAATTCACTTATCTACTACGTAATAAAACAGGGTTGTTGCTCATTTGGTTGCCTGGTTGGTTGCTTAGTTGGTTGTCTGGTCGGTTCCTTGGCTGGTTGCCTGGTTGGTTGCTTGGTTGGTTGTCTGGTCGGTTCCTTGGTTAGTTGCCTGGTTGGTTGCTTGGTTGGTTGTCTGGTCGGTTCCTTGGCTGGTTGCCTGGTTGGTTGCTTGGTTGGTTGTCTGGTCGGTTCCTTGGTTGGTTGCCTGGTTGGTTGCTTGGTTGGTTGTCTGGTTGGTTCCTTGGTTGGTGCCTTGGTTGGTGCTTGGCTGGTTGCCTGGTTGGTTGCTTGGTTGGTTGTCTGGCTGGTTCCTTGGTTGGTTGCCTGGTTGGTTCCTTGGTTGGTGATCGGCTGGTTGCCTGGTTGGTTGCTTAGTTGGTTGTCTGGCTGGTTCCTTGGTTGGTTCCTTGGTTGGTTCTTGGCTGGTTGCCTGGTTGGTTGCTTGGTTGGTTGTCTGGCTGGTTCCTTGGTTGGTTGCTTGGTTGGTTCCTTGGTTGGTTCTTGGCTGGTTGCCTGGTTGGTTGCTTGGTTGGTGCTTGGCTGGTTGCCTGGTTGGTTGCTTGGTTGGTTGTCTCGCTGGTTCCTTGGTTGGTTGCTTGGTTGGTTCCTTGGTTGGTTCTTGGCTGGTTGCCTGGTTGGTTGCTTGGTTGGTTGTCTGGCTGGTTCCTTGGTTGGTTGCTTAGTTGGTTGCCTGGATGGTTAGTTGGTGCGTGTGTCTGTGACGCTCACAAGGACGCTCAATGACCGTATCTGTGATACGAGTTTCACCAGTGCACAAGTACAAGAATATTTTGATGGCGGGTACTGTTGGGATGGATATATTTGTTTGGCATCCACATCTGCAAGATTTAGTAAAGGTAAATAATGAAACCCGTCATTTTTGACCAGGACAGTCTAACTATGCTTATGATACCCTAAGGATGCGCTTAAAATGCGAGCTAAGGATGCTCATAACTCAGAATCTGACCTTAGGATAACCTAAAAATAAAAGCTTCGGATGATCTTATAATGTGAACTTAAGATGTGAACTTAGAATGCGAGCTTAGGATTCGCTTAGGATACGCTTAAGAATCGCATAGGATGCAAGCTTAGGATTCGTTCAAGATGAAATCCTAGGATTCGCTTAGGATGCGAGCTTTGGAATCGCTCAGGATGCGAGCTTAGGACTCACTTAGGATGCGAGCTTTGGAATCGCTCAGGATGCGAGCTTAGGAATCGCTTAGGATGCGAGACGCGTACTTAGATCATTTCTCCACGCACGGCTTTGTAAAGTGATGGAGAAGCTCAAATGCCTCCGTATGATATCGATACACAGCTCTTTCTATCTTATTTTCTTTCTTACTTGCTTTCATTATTTCTCTTTTTACTTCATCGGTTTGCTTTCTTTCTTGCTCTGCTTGCCCAGCAAGCCCAACCTTTAGCTCGGGACCTCACATCTTCTTTGTGGGAGACAAGGGTGCGAGAATGTATGGCAGCTACTATGATAGACTAACGCATAAATACAAACGACTAAAAAAGTATTTACCTTCTCTTGCAAATTGTTAACATTTTCATTTTCATGAAAATAATTCATATTGTTAACATTTTCATTAACCAATTAACGATTTTTATTTTTAATCCAATATTCGTTATAGTTTTCCTTATTATTCATTGCCATTGACAGTAAATTAGTCTTGATACAAACTAAAAAAAAGATATTATGAAATATTAGAGGCGAAGCACTTAAAAAAATATTAAATACAAAGCATTTAAAATATTTTGAATAATTAGAAATAAAAATTTAAACAAATCATCAAGAAAATGTTAAATAAAAAAAAATAAGTCCCTGAAAAAAATCTTTTTACCGCAGAGGTGGACTTTTTTTGAGAACATATAGTTTCTTTTAAAGTCAGGATTTTGGTAATGTTATTTTACTATATATTCCATCCCATTTTGTATTAAATTAAAATCGTATACTGTAATGTTATTTTCTATATATTCCACCCCATTTTGTTTTAAATTAAAATCGTATACTGTAATGTTATTTTCTATATATTCCACCCGATTTTGTATTAAATTAAAATCGTATACTGTAATGTTATTTTCTATATATTTCACCCGATTTTGTATTAAATTAAAATCGTATACTGTAGTGTTATTTTCTATATATTCCACCCGATTTTGTATTAAATTAAAATCGTATACTGTAGTGTTATTGAGTAAAATGAAATGATGATTAAAAATAGCCACGGCATTTAATTAGAGCTTAAACATGGCGCATGCACGCAATGTCCCGTAATCCCCGCATGTAAAATAAAGTGTTTACATGTAAACTAAAATGCGGATAAAAATAAGATCCCGTAATCTTAATATGTAAACTAAGATACTATTAGAATAGGATGCCGTTTAGTTTACATGTAAACTAACATGCTGATTGAAGTAGAACTGTAATAATATCTAAACTAAGATCAGCATTAAAATGAAAATATGCAAAGTTTACTCGTAAATCAACATGCACATTAAAATAAAAATCTCCAATGTTTACATATAAACCAAGATGCACATTAAAATAAAAATCTCCAATGTTTACTTATAAACCAAGATGCACATCAAAGTTGAAATCTACAGTGCTAACTTATAAACAAACATGCACACTAAAACAACAGCCGCAGCCCGACACTCACAACACCACACACGCCCACAACATATAACAGTCACAAATCTAAATGGAAATCTCAGCATGTCTCTTTATTTTTAAGGCAGGCCGAAACTGAAGCCGTAAGGGAAGTCCGTCCCTAAAATAATTCACAAAAAAAGAGGAAATTTAGTGGAGGGCCTGGAAAGAACAGAGCGTGGGTTCTGATAAGGGGATTACATAGAGGGGTGCATAATTGAGGGGACTGAGGGAGGGGAAATTCGTCCCGAGGGTAACAATAGAAGTCTATATTTGGTGCTACCCTCAGGTCTTGTACAAATGCATGCTTTGTTTCTATAAAAAACTAGGATACTTTATTGTTAGCGTGTACGCTAGCATGCCGATTAGAATAAGGTACTATAATGTTAACATGTCAAATAACATGCCGATTAAAATAAGATACCATAATGTTACCATGTAAACTAATATACCGATTAAAATAAGATACTATAATGGTTACACGTAAACTAATATACTGATTAAAATAAGATACTATAATGTTACAAGGTAAACTAACGTACGAATAAAACATACATTAAAAGATTAAAGGCAGTCAATACTGCATTTTAGATTTTTTCTTTTTTCATATTTCATTATTGAGATTGCTCCACTACTAATCTACTTCATAAAAAGACATATTTATTTCATTCTAATTTTTATAACCTAATTTTGGCTTTCCATCTAACCTTTCTGCAATACGACTGACAAGATACAATTTAACACTTTGACTGCGGCAACTAGGAAGAAATAAAATGTAGAAGAATAAACATATTTAGAAGAACAACACCAAACTCAAATTTAAAGCCAATTCTAGAAAACTATTTTGAAAATACCAAACATGATCTGGATCGTGCCTTTATTTAGCTTTGATCAAGTATTTATGAAAATTGAGTTTGCGACTACTGGTCGGTCAGCAGCATTATGAAAATTGCCTCCGTGTACCACCGGTGGTGCACGTCACAGTCAAAGTGTCAACACAAGACAAACTTCACTCGCAGCAAGAACCGTGTTATATGAACTACTGAGACCAGTTCATGCCCGTTCGTAAATGATATTGCCTGAAAACTAATAGATAAAACATTCCCTTGGGGCACACTCAAAGTTATAATCCAACCCCGAGTTAAGATATACTTCACAAATCGAGTGAAGCTCGGGAATACAATTCATACGCATGGTAAAATCTACTTCACATATGATGTACTGTACTATAGAAAGTCACTTAGCACATACAGAAAGCAAAAAGAAACGAATAGAAGAAGCATACAAAAGATAACACACTTGGAAGACACATACAAAAACGAATGCATTTAGAAGAAACATACAAAATCGAGCATATTTAGTAGAATCAAACATATTTAGAAGAAACAAGCATATATGGAAGAAACAAGCATATATAAAATAAACAAGCATATATAGAAGAAATAAACATATATAGGAGAAACAAACATATTTAGAAGAAATAAACATATTGAGAAGAAACAAACATATTTAGAACAAACAAATATATATATAGGAGAAACAAACATATTTAGAACAAACAAATATATATAGGAGAAACAAACATATTCAGAACAAACAAACATATTTAAAAGAAACAAACCTATTTAGAAGAAACAAACATATATAGAAGAAGTAAACATATTTAGAAGAAACAAACATATTTAGAAGAAACAAACATATATAGAAGAAATAAACATATTTAGAAGAAATAAACATATATAAAAGAAACAAACATATGTAGAAGAAATAAACATATTTAGAAGAAACAAACATATATAGAAGAAATTAACATATTTAGAAGAAATAAACATATTTAGAAGAAACAAACATATTTAGAAGAAATAAACATATTCAGAAGAAATTAACATATTTAGAAGAAACAAACCTATTTAGAAGAAACAAACATATTCAGAAGAAATAAACATATTTAGAAGAAACAAACCTATTTAGAAGAAACGAACATATTCAGAAGAAATAAACATATTTAGAAGAAACAAACATATTTAGAAGAAATAAATATATTTAGAAGAAACAAACATATATAGAAGAAATAAACATATTTAAAAGAAACAAACATATGTAGAAGAAATAAACATATTTAGAAGAAACAAACATATTTAGAAGAAATAAACATATTTAAAAGAAACAAACATATGTAGAAGAAATAAAAATATTTAAAAGAAACGAACATATTTAGAAGAAATAAACATATTTAGAAGAAACAAACATATTTAGAAGAAATAAACATATTTAAAAGAAACAAACATATGTAGAAGAAATAAACATATTTAGAAGAAACAAACATATTTAGAAGAAATAAACATATTTAAAAGAAACAAACATATGTAGAAGAAATAAACATATTTAGAAGAAATAAACATATTTAGAAGAAATAAACATATTTAAAAGAAACAAACATATGTAGAAGAAATAAAAATATTTAAAAGAAACAAACATATTTAGAAGAAATAAACATATTTAAAAGAAACAAACATATGTAGAAGAAATAAACATATTTAAAAGAAACAAACATATTTAGAAGAAATAAACATATTTAGAAGAAACAAACATATGTAGAAGAAATAAAAATATTTAAAAGAAACAAACATATTTAGAAGAAATAAACATATTTAGAAGAAACAAACATATTTAGAAGAAATAAACATATTTAAAAGAAACAAACATATGTAGAAGAAATAAACATATTTAGAAGAAATAAACATTTTTAGAAGAAACAAACATATTTAGAAGAAATAAACATATTTAGAAGAAACAAACATATTTAGAAGAAACAAACATATTTAGAAGAAATAAACATATATAGAAGAAATAAACATATTTAGAAGAAACAAACATATTTAGAAGAAACAAACATATTTAGAAGAAACAAACATATTTAGAAGAAACAAACATATTTAGAAGAAATAAACATATTTAGAAGAAATAAACATATTTAGAAGAAACAAACATATTCAGAAGAAATAAACATATTTAGAAGAAACAAACATATTTAGAAGAAATTAACATATTTAGAAGAAACAAACATATTTAGAAGAAATAAACATATTTAGAAGAAATAAACATATTTAGAAGAAACAAACATATTTAGAAGAAACAAACATATTTAGAAGAAACAAACATATTTAGAAGAAATAAACATATTTAGAAGAAATAAACATATTTAGAAGAAACAAACATATTTAGAAGAAACAAACATATTTAGAAGAAACAAACATATTTAGAAGAAACAAACATATTTAGAAGAAACAAACATATTTAGAAGAAATAAACATATTTAGAAGAAACAAACATATATAGAAGAAATAAATATTTTTAGAAGAAACAAACATATTTAGAAGAAATAAACATATTTAGAAGAAACAAACATATTTAGAAGAAACAAACATATTTAGAAGAAATAAACATATTTAGAAGAAACAAACATATTTAGAAGAAACAAACATATTTAGAAGAAATAAACATTTTTAGAAGAAAAAAACATATTTAGAAGAAATAAACATATTTAGAAGAAATAAACATATTTAGAAGAAACAAACATATTTAGAAGAAATAAACATATATAGAAGAAACAAACATATTCAGAAGAAACAAACATATTTAGAAGAAACAAACATATTTAGAAGAAATAAACATATTTAGAAGAAACAAACATATTTAGAAGAAATAAACATATTTAGAAGAAACAAACATATTTAGAAGAAACAAACATATTTAGAAGAAATAAACATTTTTAGAAGAAAAAAACATATTTAGAAGAAATAAACATATTTAGAAGAAATAAACATATTTAGAAGAAACAAACATATTTAGAAGAAATAAACATATATAGAAGAAACAAACATATTCAGAAGAAACAAACATATTTAGAAGAAACAAACATATTTAGAAGAAATAAACATATTTAGAAGAAACAAACATATTTAGAAGAAACAAACATATTTAGAAGAAATAAACATATTTAGAAGAAACAAACATATTTAGAAGAAATAAACACATTTATAACAAACAAACATATTTAGAAGAAACAAACATATTTAGAACAAAACAAACACACTTGTAAAAAACACAAAAACCGTTCCCTCATCACTCGCCACTCACTGAGTCGAGAGAAGCAGCAGCGACGTACGGTCGGTAATGGGGAGATTTGGGTGCTGAGTCTGGGCTGAGATGAGCTGCTGCACAGCAGAGCACAGCACAGCACTGCACAGCACAGCACTGCACAGCACAGCACTGCACAGCACTACACAGCACAGCACAGCACTGCACAGCACTGCACAGCACTGCACAGCACTGCACAGCACTGCACAGCACAGCACTGCACAGCACAGCACTGCACAGCACAGCACTGCACAGCACAGCACTGCACAGCACAGCACAGCACAGCACAGCACTGCACCGCACAGCACTGCACATCACAGCACTGCACAGCACTACACAGACCAGTACAGCACAGCACAGCACTGCACAGCACAGCACTGCACAGCACTGCACAGCACAGCACTGCACAGCACAGCACTGCACAGCATAGCACAGCACTGCACACCACAGCACAGCACAGCACTGCACATCACAGCACAGCACTGCACAGCACAGAACAGCACAGCACAGCACTGCACAGCACAGCACAGCACAGCACTGCACAGCACAGCACAGCACAGCACTGCACAGCACAGCACAGCACAGCACAGCACTGCACAGCACAGCACAGCAGCTGCCCATAAAGCTCTCCATTTAACGGCCTATAAAGCTGCCCTAAAATCAACATGGCGGATAATAGAGACTGTCTAAGCTGGCGCGCTGGAGCTGAGGATTCCAGTCCACTTGTGTGGTGAAGTCCACTTGTGTGGTGAAGTTCACTTGTGTGGTGAAGTCCACTTGTGTGGTGAAGTCCACTTGTGTGGTGAAGTCCACTTGTGTTGTGAAGTCCACTTGTGTGGTGAAGTCCACTTGTGTGGTGAAGTCCACTTGTGTTGTGAAGTCCACTTGTGTGGTGAAGTCCACTTGTGTGGTGAAGTCCACTTGTGTGGTGAAGTCCACTTGTGTGGTGAAGTCCACTTGTGTGGTGAAGTCCACTTGTGTGGTGAAGTCCACTTGTGTGGTGAAGTCCACTTGTGTGGTGAAGTCCACTTGTGTGGTGAAGTCCACTTGTGTGGTGAAGTCCACTTGTGTGGTGAAGTCCACTTGTGTTGTGAAGTCCACTTGTGTGGTGAAGTCCACTTGTGTGGTGAAGTCCACTTGTGTGGTGAAGTCCACTTGTGTGGTGAAGTCCACTTGTGTGGTGAAGTCCACTTGTGGGGTGAAGTCCACTTGTGTGGTGAAGTCCACTTGTGTGGTGAAGTCCACTTGTGTGGTGAAGTCCACTTGTGTGGTGAAGTCCACTTGTGTGGTGAAGTCCACTTGTGTGGTGAAGTCCACTTGTGTGGTGAAGTTCACTTGTGTGGTGAAGTCCACTTGTGTGGTGAAGTCCACTTGTGTGGTGAAGTCCACTTGTGTGGTGAAGTCCACTTGTGTGGTGAAGTCCACTTGTGTGGTGAAGTCCACTTGTGTGGTGAAGTCCACTTGTGTGGTGAAGTCCACTTGTGTGGTGAAGTCCACTTGTGTGGTGAAGTTTACTTGTGTGGTGAAGTCCACTTGTGTGGTGAAGTCCACTTGTGAGGTGAAGTCCACTTGTGTGGTGAAGTCTGCGTGTGTGGTGACGTCCGCGTGCGTGGTTAAGTGGACATGTGCGTGCAATAAGATATTAAAGCTATTCGCGAACGAACTATATGAACGAACTATATTTTTTGCTATGTATCTATGATAAACCAAGCCCATTACGCCCATTATGGTGTATTTATCGGACACTAAGCTCTGAACGGTGTATTAATTGGAAAAAAGGCAGTTGCGGTGTATGAACTGAAAATTAAGCATATTACAGTGTATTCATTGCAAGCAAAGTTCATTCTAAACGTATGCACAACAAACACAGAGCTTATTATAATATTTACCGAACTCCACTATCGCGTAAGGCAAAAACTTTCATTTCCGCCTAGTGTTCGGAGTGACTTCCAAACTTTCGGGCATCGGCACACTTCATGCCATGCATTTCCACCGACCAGTTATTGATAGAAACACCTTTGATATTTTCTGTGGGGCTATGAGGTATTTACTGGCTGTAGCCTTGAGAAGAAACGTCAACCTGTTTGTTATGAGTCTTTAATTTCTAATTTCTTAAATTTTCTAAACATTTTATTACCCAAAAGTACGTTATAGTATGTCATTAATATTACTCAACCCTACCTGACCTAATATATTAAATTAAATACAAAAACCCAGGAAATGAAACTACAAAATGGTGACTTATACTAAACAAACACAAATTTTTTTTTCAGTATGAGAAAAATTATTCAAGTCGAACAATCTTGAACATGCCGCTTTCGGAATTTTATTCATCGAAGAATAAATTTTAGAAGAATATTCAAAAAGGGAATTTATTTGATTTACATCTCATTCAATTCTATTGTATTTATTCTTTGCTTTTGAATGTTAAATTGGTTAATTCAAATTGTTAAATTAGAATGTTTCGTCGGGTTAATTTGTTTTGAATGGTAAATGTTATATATTTCTGCGCCTTCATATATATTTTCGAATGAGCTAACACATCTGTATACAAATGAAAGATAATTTTTCATGGAGAAATAATTAATTAAACATCAACCTTGAATCAATTATATTTTATTGTGAAGGAAGTTCTGGCGTTCATTTGAAGTATTGTAATTTCTTGAAACGATCCCCTCTTTTATAGAAATAAACATCGCCGTCGTGAGTTGTTCATATTAATAAATATCAAAATACGGGACCAATTCACAAGGAATATTAATTAAATACGGCAACGAGAGAATAGAATTCTCAGAGTCTCACTTATTGCTTCTGTACCTGGAATAATTAATATTAACTACTGCTTCTTACGTGGAAGTTTGAAATATATACGAATGGAATCAAATCATTGGAAAATGTTTCGCTTATTCATAGAAAAAATTTGCTTCATGTAAAAAAATTTATAATCAACGAAGATTTAATGTAAAAGGTGTGCAAGAACTGGGTAAAGAATATTCAAATTTTTACGCCTTTATGAACTAAATGCCTTTATTTCTCAGGAAAATTAATAATCATTATTTTCATTCACATATAAAATTATAAAACTCCTACTCAATGATAGAGAGTCATCAAACCGCTCAATTTACATCAAAGTAACTTTTTGTGAAAGTTTTACTTTCATTTTCATTGCGTAAATGATATCACTTAACATATCCTAACCGATGATCGCTAAACGTTTTCTATTTCAAAATTTTCGACCTGACTATAATTTGGCCTATCTTAACATAATTATCCCACCCGAACCTAACCTAACCTAACTTAACCGATCCTTCCCTGGCATAGCCTAAGTATAACTAACCTAACTGAACCTAACCTAACCTAACCTAACCTAACCTAACCTAACCTAACCCAACCTATCCCAACTAAACCTTCCTTAACATAACCTAAATATCACCAGAATAACCCGCCTTACGATAACTTTTCCTAACGTAACCTTACGTTAACACCAACCTAAATATACTTTACTCTAACACGAATAAAATTTTGCAACAAAAACCGACACACTTTGGTGTGTCAACTTGTCACAAAACTATTCACAGAGCTGTGTTATCTTTATACAAGACTATTCCACCTCCTTTATTTGAAATAAGCAAGAAGGTGAAATGAAAGAAAGGCCGTAAGTAATAAAAAAATCAAACTCTCGGGAGTTGATGAGGCCGAGTGCACACGGCCCGTCAAAAATGAAAAATAATGTTCGACAAATCACACGACACACGTTCCTATTTCCTAAGAATTCTCGTGAAATTCATTCCTACTCGTATCTGATGGATTGATGCACTGGAAATTGTGGAGTTGATGGAGCTTGTATCACAGATACGCTCATCACACACTGCAGGCTGGCTTCGGATAGACGCGGCTCTTATTATAGAATAGATTAAACAAGGCATTGTGACGCGCTTTTGTGTGTCATGGTCTAGTATGACACATATAAGTGTGCCAATCATGACACACATGGCGTAATTTTGCATTATTTCTTATTAATGTTTTACTTGCTCAGACTGACGTGTGAACGAATAGGTTAGCAGACAATTTCTACATTAAAAATTTTAAAAAATATGGCTAGCACAATCTGAAAGTTTCTGAAGAATATTATTTTCTGTTCATGAATGCCATATAGTTCTTACTTTTTATCGAAAACCTTTCAACGATTGAAACGTGATTAAGTGACTTAACTTTCACGATTGCTTGAACATGTAACCCAATGGGATACACATATATTTTTCAAAAATTACCGATACAACCGTTTAACATTCCCGAGAGTCAAACACTTCTCACTGATGCTTGAGTCTACACCACGGTAGAGGAAACAAGGTAGGGTCATTTCTATGGGAGAAAATACATCTGCTCTTGTTCGGCTAGCGAATAGAAAGACTTTATTTCAAACAGACTGTATGACGTCACCAAAACGCCATGTCGTTAGGCCAATAGTGGAGCCAGATTTGAGGGTAGCAGTGCTACCAGATGCAATATGAGCGCTGCTATTGGTTCGTTGCCGTGACGTCAGCAAAACCACGCCGTCATCGAAAAAAGACTGGTTTGAACCAACCTTGTTTCCTCTGGTTCCTTGAACCTACCCGCCCCCTACCGCTGCTCAGCCTCGTATATTTACGTACCTCCAAGTATTGGAGACCACGTATTCGGGTCCGCTCTCTAAATTAGAAGCAGGTCTGGCCGTGATCACTGCAGCGAACAATATTCTCCACGACAAGCTCAGCCGCTTGATTATTCTAAAGTTAGAGCTCCCCTTTGTTATTATTGCTGATGCGTGCGCTGTTATTATTGCTGTTATTAGTGTTGATGACGGCGTTGTTATTCTAATGGATGTTATTGCGAGCTGGTCGACCCTGTAATAAATATTTACGTGTCCTGCGCAGCTGTTGCAGCTGTTGCTATGCCTTACAAGAAGCCTGGTCTCCTTCAAAGAAAATGCATGCGTTTTTAATGAAATTAATTAGCAAAACATGATGGGAATCTCGGCCCCCTCCTATTAAGTTGCTATATTTACAAGCATCCTCAATCTAACTTTTTCCTGGTTGCATGTATTATTTTTAGCGTCCCTTTATAGAATTTTTACTTGGGTGGCTGAAATTATTGATGCCCCTGCGAGAAAGTTAGACTACACTCGAACAGACTGCTACTGTTGTTGAACGCGACGAATTAAGTTTTTTCAACTAAGGGTATACAGTAAGTTCATTCCTGGTTTCTACTTGTAAAAAAATGCTTTCTCTACTTATGATGGTTTTTGAATGTATTTTTCTTTTTCATCTACACACACGCACACACACACATGCACACACACACCCACACACACACACACACACACACCCACACAACCCCGCACACTCACACACACGCAATTTCATTGCATCCGTGTTTATTTTTCAGTGATTTCACTGTTAAATGACAATTTTATAGAGACGACTGTGAAAGTTGAAAACGACTTGCACTTACAAACGTTAAATATGTGTCTATTTGTTTCAGTGACTTTACTTCTAAATTACACTATGAAATTTTGAAATGAAAGCGAGATGTTCGTCGACTGGCCTGTAGGAAACTGTTGATTAATTCGTTTATGTCAAAATAAATTATGATAACTTAAAGAATTATGATGCAGCATTACAAGGAACCATGATCTTTCTTGATTTTTATCGTTTAAATAAAAATTAAATTATGATAAAAGCGTTGCATGGAAACGCGATCTTTCTTGATTTTGATCGTTTTAATAACTGCTAAATTATGCTAAAAGCGTTGCAAGGAATCGCGATTTTTCTCGATTTTGAAACACTGTTAATAAAACACGCGCAGGGGCTGCATTAAAGTGAGCTCTAGCAGGCGTCCCCTTGACACCAACAATAAAATATTTATCCACGGAGAAACGTCGCTAATGTCATTCCCTGAGGCAATAAAAGAACGCAATGCGCTTTTCTGAATGCAAATAAAACATTCTCTGGAGAGAGATCAATTGCGAAGTGCTGTCTCAAAGGAGGTAGAAATGTTGAATGTTCAGAGTATTCCGAGCGCATTTTTACTAAAAATGCTCTATGAATAATACTGAATTTCTTACCATGGAATAGAGAATGAAAAACGAACCTGAGATATAAGTTTAATTTTTTCCCAGTGAATATAAAATGAGCAGAGGACCTCAGATATAAGTTTAATTTCAGCCTAGTGAATAGAAAATGAATGACGAACCCCAGATATAAGTTTAATTTCTGCCCAGTGAATAGAAAATGAATGACGAACCCCAGATATAAGGATTAATTTCTTCCCAGTGAATAGAAAATGAATGACGAACCCCAGATATAAGTTTAATTTCTACCCAGTGAATAGAAAATGAATGACGAACCCCAGATATAAGGATTAATTTCTTCCCAGTGAATAGAAAATGAACAACGAAAGCGGAAAATAAAAATTATGTCCCAACTTTAAATTTGTAATGTTCAATCTGAGCTAAAAGAGATCCATTACTCTGTGCAATATCTCAGACGATTTAAAGAGACTTCAGAAACAGAAAAATATCGCTGTTCTTCAGAATTAAACTGAGGTTTTTGACGCAGAACTAAAGCCATTGCGATATACGCGTTTCAAGGGAAAATAAATCTGAACTTGTTTTTGCAAAAAAATATATTCTGATGCATATGAGAAAATGTTTTAGTCATAAAAACTACGGCTTTTACTTAAATGTTTCAAAGCTTTCAGGCTCGGTGGAAATCTAGAGAAAAGTGATCAGAAAAACCATCCTGGCTCAGGTATTTTTGTGAAGGAATACTTTCAAAGATATTTGAAAGCTAAAGTTTTCCTCCTAAGACGGAATCACACGTCTCTTGTAATGTAAAATTGAACAAAATTAAGAGTTCTATGAACAGTAAATAAGTTATTATTAGTTAGTTAGAGGCTCCTATAGCCACGACAGGACCGGTCTTAAGAGAGGGAGGTGAAAGGTACCATTTAGTGAGAAAAAGACAAAGAAGAAAGAGTGAAGAAGGCATGAAAATTTAAAAAAGATATGGACACCCCACTTTCAGCAACAGCATAATAATTCAGCACCCTGCTTTCAGTAACCGCATAATAATTCAGCACCCTGCTTTCAGTATCTGCATAATAATTCAGCACCCTGCTTTCAGTAACCGCATAATAATTCAGCACCCTGCTTTCAGTAACCGCATAATAATTCAGCACCCTGCTTTCAGTAACCGCATAATAATTCAGCACCCTGCTTTCAGTAACCGCATAATAATTCAGCACCCTGCTTTCAGTAACCGCATAATAATTCAGCACCCTGCTTTCAGTAACCGCATAATAATTCAGCACCCTGCTTTCAGTAACTGCATAATAATTCAGCACCCTGCTTTCAGTAACCGCATAATAATTCAGCACCCTGCTTTCAGTAACCGCATAATAATTCAGCACCCTGCTTTCAGTAACCGCATAATAATTCAGCACCCTGCTTTCAGTAACCGCATAATAATTCAGCACCCTGCTTTCAGTAACCGCATAATAATTCAGCACCCTGCTCTCAGTAACAGCATAATAATTCAGCCCCCTGCTTTCAGTAACCGCATAATAATTCAGCACCCTGCTTTCAGTAACCGCATAATAATTCAGCACCCTGCTTTCAGTAACCGCATAATAATTCAGCACCCTGCTTTCAGTAACCGCATAATAATTCAGCACCCTGCTTTCAGTAACCGCATAATAATTCAGCACCCTGCTTTCAGTAACCGCATAATAATTCAGCACCCTGCTTTCAGTAACCGCATAATAATTCAGCACCCTGCTTTCAGTAACCGCATAATAATTCAGCACCCTGCTTTCAGTAACCGCATAATAATTCAGCACCCTGCTTCCAGCAACAACGTAGTTCAAAATTCAACTTCGTTTCTAAATCGCATGTAATTCAAGTCTCACTATTGCACGAGAGAAAATTTGTGTTTTTTTGTTTATATTGTAATTTTAATGCCATTGGCTGTGTTGTATATACAGCTTGCTACAAACCTTTAGTGTATGCACGATTTTCTTAACTGATTCTTTCAGAAATTATTCTAAAATATGTTTTCCATTTTGCTACTTCTCTTTGTTTCTGTAAGAAGTGTAGTCAGTCAACGAATAATTTCAAAATAAAAAATTAGCAAGAACAACCACGGAGTGTTATGTGTTGAATGAAATTATGATTAACTTTTCAATAGTGAGCTGATTAGTGCTAAATTTAGTGCTAGATTTAGTGCTAGATTTAGAGCTATGTAGATCTAGTGCTGGATTTAGTGCTAGATTTAGTGCTAGATTTAGTGCTAGATTTAGTGCTAGATTTAGAGCTATGTAGATCTAGTGCTGGATTTAGTGCTAGATTTAGTGGTAGATTTAGTGCTAGATTTAGTGCTAGATTCAGTGCTAAAATTAGTGCTAATTTTAGGTCTAGATTTAGTGTTAGATTCAGTGCTAGATTTAGTGCTAGATTTAGGTCTAGATTTAGTGCTAGATTTAGTGCTAGATTTAGTGCTAGATTTAGTGCAAGATTTAGTGCTAGATTTAGTGCTACGTTTAGTGCTACGTTTAGAGCTAGATTTAGTGCTAGATTTTGTGTTAGATTTAGTGCTAGATTTAGTGCTAGATTTCCATAGTCAATGATAAGCCATGACTTTAGATTATACGAGCTAGTTTGTGCCTTCCTAACCCCAACAGAGGTGTTCCAAAGATAGGAAGCAAGGAGGCACCATTTAGTATGGAGTTAAGGGAACGCGGAATCTATGTACAAGGTACGTGGAAAGTAAGTTGGGAAAGAAGTCCACGAAACAAGATACAAGTTAAAGAAGAAAGTACTATGTGATGAAAAACAGGACAGCAGTGAACCGAAAAATACATGGTCCGTAACGAAATAAAACACCTATTATATTTTAACAGAGGGATGGCCTACCTAACCTTCAGCTCGGGACCTGACAGTTTCCCCCTGGGAGTGATAATTTCTATGAGTACAGTAGTCGTATCTCCCTGAGGAGATGCATGACTTTATCCGAATGTAAAAACTAGAGACTGAAAACTAAGATGTTACCTTTGGTTGGAAGAGTTCAGCTGTTCAACTTGTGCGTCGGAAGTGATTCTTGAACATACACAGACTTCACTTTAGGGCGTCAGTACCTGAGATGAAGTTTGAAAATTGAGAGTACGTGAAATACGATATTTTAAATTCACAAAAAAAACACAAATTCACAAAAACGAAAACTTCTGTATGGTACTTGGGGTTTTTCAAGAACGCTGCAATGGATATGTTAAAAAAAATTATTTATCTGGGGCTTTAGACGTTGAAATTTTGATCCATCTTGTTTTTAATGGATCTGAAGTCATATAAACTTGATCCATAATTAGATATTTTTCTGGGTTCTAAGTAGTTTTGAGTAATTTAAACACGATATAACCATAAATATTGTTTGCCAGTGATTTTAATTCCTACATAAATGATCCATTCATAAATATTGCTTCTTTAGAATATATATCATATAAATAGATCCGCCCTTAAATAATGCTTATCAGAGACTTTGAATCAAATACACTTGATCAAATTGAAATTCTGACCTCCGAAAATGAAGCAAAATACCTCACAAGTCTCAAACCTCACACAAATTTGAAGTAAAATACCTCACAAGTTCCAAACCTCACACAAATCAGAAACAAAATACCTCACAAGTCCCAAACCTCACACAAAATTGAAGTAAAATACCTCACAAGTTTCAAACCTCACACAAATCAGAAACAAAATACCTCACAAGTCCCAAACCTCACACAAAACAGAAGCAAAATACCTCACAAGTCTCAAACCTCACACAAAATTGAAGTAAAATACCTCACAAGTTCCAAACCTCACACAAATCAGAAACAAAATACCTCACAAGTTCCAAACCTCACACAAATCAGAAACAAAATACCTCACAAGTTCCAAACCTCACACAAATCAGAAACAAAATACCTCACAAGTCCCAAACCTCACACAAAATTGAAGTAAAATACCTCACAAGTTTCAAACCTCACACAAATCAGAAACAAAATACCTCACAAGTCCCAAACCTCACACAAAACAGAAGCAAAATACCTCACAAGTCTCAAACCTCACACAAAATTGAAGTAAAATACCTCACAAGTTTCAAACCTCACACAAATCAGAAACAAAATACCTCACAAGTCCCAAACCTCACACAAAACAGAAGCAAAATACCTCACAAGTCTCAAACCTCACACAAATCAGAAACAAAATACCTCACAAGTCCCAAACCTCACACAAAACAGAAGCAAAATACCTCACAAGTCTCAAACCTCACACAAATCAGAAACAAAATACCTCACAAGTCCCAAACCTCACACAAATCAGAAACAAAATACCTCACAAGTCCCAAACCTCACACAAAACAGAAGCAAAATACCTCACAAGTCTCAAACCTCACACAAATCAGAAACAAAATACCTCACAAGTCTCAAACCTCACACAAAACAGAAGTAAAATACCTCACAAGTTCCAAACCTCACACAAATCAGAAACAAAATACCTCACAAGTCCCAAACCTCACACAAATCAGAAACAAAATACCTCACAAGTCCCAAACCTCACACAAAACCGAAAAACAAAATACCTCACAAGTCCCAAACCTCACACAAATCAGAAACAAAATACCTCACAAGTCCCAAACCTCACACAAATCAGAAACAAAATACCTCACAAGTTTCAAACCTCACACAAATCAGAAACAAAATACCTCACAAGTCCCAAACCTCACACAAATCAGAAACAAAATACCTCACAAGTTTCAAACCTCACACAAATCAGAAACAAAATACCTCACAAGTCCCAAACCTCACACAAAACAGAAGCAAAATACCTCACAAGTCTCAAACCTCACACAAAACAGAAACAAAATACCTCACAAGTCCCAAACCTCACACAAAACAGAAGCAAAATACCTCACGAGTCCCAAGCCTCACACAAAACAGAAGCAAAATACCTCACAAGTCCCAAACCTCACACAAAACAGAAACAAAATACCTCACAAGTCCCAAACCTCACACAAAACAGAAACAAAATACCTCACAAGTCCCAAACCTCACACAAAACAGAAACAAAATACCTCACAAGTCCCAAACCTCACACAAAACAGAAACAAAATACCTCACAAGTCCCAAACCTCACACAAAACAGAAACAAAATACCTCACAAGTCCCAAACCTCACACAAAACAGAAATAAAATACCTCACAAGTCCAAAACCTCACACAAAACAGAAACAAAATACCTCACAAGTCCCAAACCTCATACAAAACAAAAACGAAATACCCCACAAGTCCCAAACCTCATACAAAACAGAAACAAAATACCTCACAAGTCCCAAACCTCACACAAAACAAAAACAAAATACCTCACAAGTCCCAAACCTCATACAAAACAGAAACAAAATACCTCACAAGTCCCAAACCTCACACTAAACAGAAACAAAATACCTCAAAAGTCCCAAGCCTCACACAAAACAAAAACAAAATACCTCACAAGTCCCAAACCTCATACAAAACAGAAACAAAATACCTCACAAGTCCCAAACCTCACACAAAACAGAAACAAAATATTTCAAAAGTCCCAAACCTCACACAAAACGAAAACAAAATACCTCACAAGTCCCAAACCTCACACGAAACAGAAACAAAATACCTCACAAGTCCCGAACATCACACTAAACAGAAACAAAATACCTCACAAGTCCTAAATCTCACACAAAATTGAAACAAAATACCTCACAAGTCCCAAACCTCACACGAAATTGAAACAAAATACCTCATAAGTCCCAAACCTCACATAAAACAAAAAAAAATACCTCACAAGTCCCAAACCTCACACAAAACAGAAGCAAAATACCTCACAAGTCCCAAACCTCACACAATACAGAAACAAAATACCTCACAAGTCTCAAACCTCACACAAAATTGAAGTAAAATACCTCACAAGTTCCAAACCTCACACAAATCAGAAACAAAACACCTCACAAGTTTCAAACCTCACACAAAACAGAAGCAAAATACCTCACAAGTCTCAAACCTCACACAAAACAGAAACAAAATACCTCACAAGTCCCAAACCTCACACAAAACAGAAGCAAAATACCTCACAAGTCCCAAACCTCACACAAAACAGAAGCAAAATACCTCACAAGTCCCAAACCTCACACAAAACAGAAACAAAATACCTCACAAGTCCTAAACCTCACACAAAACAGAAACAAAATACCTCACAAGTCCCAAACCTCACACAAAACAGAAACAAAATACCTCACAAGTCCCAAACCTCACACAAAACAGAAACAAAATACCTCACAAGTCCCAAACCTCACACAAAACAGAAACAAAATACCTCACAAGTCCCAAACCTCACACAAAACAGAAATAAAATACCTCACAAGTCCAAAACCTCACACAAAACAGAAACAAAATACCTCACAAGTCCCAAACCTCATACAAAAAAAAAACAAAATACCTCACAAGTCCCAAACCTCATACAAAACAGAAACAAAATACCTCACAAGTCCCAAACCTCACACAAAACAAAAACAAAATACCTCACAAGTCCCAAACCTCATACAAAACAGAAACAAAATACCTCACAAGTCCCAAACCTCACACTAAACAGAAAAAAAATACCTCAAAAGTCCCAAGCCTCACACAAAACAAAAACAAAATACCTCACAAGTCCCGAACCTCATACAAAACAGAAACAAAATACCTCACAAGTCCCAAACCTCACACAAAACAGAAACAAAATACCTCAAAAGTCCCAAACCTCACACAAAACGAAAACAAAATACCTCACAAGTCCCAAACCTCATACGAAACAGAAACAAAATACCTCACAAGTCCCAAACCTCACACTAAACAGAAACAAAATACCTCACAAGTCCTAAATCTCACACAAAATTGAAACAAAATACCTCACAAGTCCCAGACCTCACACAAAATTGAAACAAAATACCTCATAAGTCCCAAACCTCACATAAAACAAAAAAAAAAATACCTCACAAGTCCCAAACCTCACATAAAACAGAAACAAAATACCTCACAAGTCCCAAACCTCACACAAAACAGAAACAAAATACCTCACAAGTCCCAAACCTCACACAAAACAGAAACAAAATACCTCACAAGTCCCAAACCTCACACAAAACAGAAACAAAATACCTCACAAGTCCCAAACCTCACACAAAACAGAAACAAAATACCTCACAAGTCCCAAATCTCACACAAAACAGAAGCAAAATACCTCACAAGTCCCAAACCTCACACAAAACAGAAACAAAATACCTCACAAGTCCCAAACCTCACACAAAACAGAAGCAAAATACCTCACAAGTCCCAAACCTCACACAAAACAGAAACAAAATACCTCACAAGTCCCAAACCTCACACAAAACAGAAACAAAATACCTCACAAGTCCCAAACCTCACACAAAACAGAAACAAAATACCTCACAAGTCCCAAACCTCACACAAAACAGAAACAAAATACCTCACAAGTCCCAAACCTCACACAAAACAGAAACAAAATACCTCACAAGTCCCAAACCTCACACAAAACAGAAACAAAATACCTCACAAGTCCCAAACCTCACACAAAACAGAAACAAAATACCTCACAAGTCCCAAACCTCACACAAAACAGAAACAAAATACCTCACAAGTCCCAAACCTCACACAAAATAGAAAGCAACATTTAAACTTCTCACTGCGATGTTGCCGCTCCCAGAGCTTCAGATCTGGCGTCCCCAAATCCAATAGGGCATTGAATCCCAAAACAGGAACACGGTCTGTAAGAAGATCCCCTCTCAAAAGCTGGTGTAATCCGTGATCTGTACGGACAGTAACTCCTGTGGCAGTCGCTGAGCTGTCTACTGAATACTTATAGAGAAAACCCCATGTCACTGTGATAACATTACCCTCTCTTCTATAGCGCTATAAGTACTAACATTTTTGAGTCTTGAATGAAGTGCTTAAAATTATTATTACATTTATAAAATTTTTGTTAAATGGATATATGAAACGCTGTTAATGGAAACTTTTTACCGATCATTCAGAATATAAGGAAAGTGGACGTGAAGGATTTCCGAATGTCCTTCAGAAAGATATATTAATTTAATGTACACTTTTGATGAACAAATCTGACTTAATTCAGCCCCATCAAAACCAGGGTTGCGGAGTCGGAGTCGGAGTCGGGAGTCGGAGTCGCCGGAGTCGGATGTTTTAGGGTGGAGTCGGAGTCGGAGTCGGAGTCGCTTCTCTGAAGTGTGGTGGAGTCGGAGTCGGAGTCGGAGTCGCTACTCTGAAGTGTGATGGAGTCGGAGTCGGAGTCGGAGTCGCTTTTCCGAATGTGGTGGAGTCGGAGTCGGAGTCGGAGTCGTTCATTCGGATGTGGTAGAGTCGTGGTTGGAGTCGCTCTTTTTTGGTGTCTTCGATTCTAATTTTTGCTAAAAATTATTTATAATTCTTTAAAACTAAAAGTAAACCAAAAAAGAGTTAGAATGCTTTGCTGAAAAATCTAAAAAATACGCAATGTTTTTGTTGATTGTTTTGTTCTAAGTATGAAACAGCGTATTTATTCCTATCACCTAATACCGTCATGTCATCTAGTCATTGAGGGTTTGCACAGATATATATGAGAAACCTACGAGTGAGAAATATAATTTTTGTACCCAGCATTGATGTATATTTTGTAGTTAAAAGCAGGAATTAGTAATTGAAAGCATCGCAAATTCATTCTGTATATTTCTGTTTTGTTCATTTTTCCTTCAATTAATACATAGGAACAGGAAAATAGTATTAAATGTGTTGCAAGTTACTTGTAGAACATTTCAGCTGATGCAATACATTGTACTCACATAAAGAGTGGTAACTCTGTATGCTCAAAATGATGCATTGATTGATAATGATCATAAACATTTCTAGTCTTTAGGTTATGATTAATTGCCAATGAGTAGTCTTTGCCGAAACCTGAAGCTATGGTCTAGTGCACAAAGGCTTCTAGTTTTCAAGTCATGTTATCAAAATTGATATGGATTCCGTGTTTTTAAGTCAAGTTAACATGTATTAATAATAAAAATTTATGCTCATTTCTCAAGTTATTCATTGAATGTAATTTGGTTCTTTCAGAGTTATATTGTATTTCGCTATATCATCATCATGTTTAATTTTTATCTTCGTATCACTCTCCAGTTTCTAAGCAAGTATACGCTGAAATGCAGAATTTTATAATTATCTTGATACATTTTTAAAAACTGAAATAGTATTCGTTTTGTAGCATTATATAATTAATTACTTCTTGTTAAGGAAGATTTGGAAATGTTGTAAGGTTATCTATATCGGCATTGAGACACTTGAAAAAAATTAAAATACGATGTAAACGAGCTGCAATGAAAATAATTTCACACACTAGCAAAAACTTCACTTACAGTCACACACACATTGTAACTGAAAACAATGCACTTTCTCAGCTGCAATGGTTTTTGCATTTATGCGATAGTACAAATTCTCTTGCTGGAAACGTTTAAAATTGCTCCAAAAAACACGAAATGAGAAGAACCTGGGCGTTTATTTAAATAACAAAGTGTCCAATACAAAGTAAAAAGTTAGACGAAAATAAGAGATAGTATCATATTACACGCAAAGAAGCTAGAAGTGACTTTTATTCGTAAAAAAACGTTCCGAAAACGTCAGAACCCTGCGATGAAAGCCGAACAACTTTTGCTTATTATATATAGCCGAAATGTAACAGAGTTGAGCAATAATATGACACCTTTTCTGCATTGTTACCCTGCATAGTGTAGACACAGAGAAGAAAAGGCAGTGTGCAAATCTGGCCTACCTTATCTACACGTATACATAATTTTGGGGATTTGAAGCATAGTCATTGAATTAACTATTATAATTTCAATGAATTAGTGCATACTTAGTAATAAAAAACTGTTGATACATATCTATGCTTCTCAGTGTAGACAATGCCTACATTACCTACTCAGAAAACACTTGTCAGTAATATACAGGGTGTTTCAGATTCAGAATAAGAGACAAAAAATTGCACACCAACTAGAAGATATCCAAATAAAAACTTTTTCGTGTATAAAATTTTCCGAAGAAAGAGACATTGAGATATTAGCAGTTTATTGTTTTTAAGGGTGAAATTTAATGAATAAACTACTCGCAATATTGATTTTGAATTTACGTTGATCGGGCGAAATGTGCTAGTTGCATGACCTCCTAGATCTCCTGACATGACTCCACTCGATTTCAATTTTTGGGGACACGTGAAGAGCCTTGTTTATGCTACACTCATTGAGTCTGAGGAAGATCTTAACTGTGGCCAGAATTGCAGTGGCTGTAGGTGAGATACCTCAATGCCAGACGTGTTTCCTAATATCCGGCAGCCGTTAAGGCTAAAATTCGAAAAGGGCATAGATGTAGGTGGAACACATTTTTAACAATTTTGTAACGTAAATTCAGAATCAATATCGCCAGTAATTGTGCCATGAAATTTCAACCTTAAAAACAATTAACACCCAATACCTCCCAACCCCGATTTTTTGGGGGAAAATTTCATAGGACAAAAAGTGTTTATTTGGCCATTTTCTACTTGATGTACAATTTTGTACCTCGTGTTCTGAAACACTCAGTATACATAATTGTGTACACGACTCGTCATAAATTACGGGATTCGATATGGTCTGTATAGAAATCTTCCAGATGTGGACCATAAAGAAATATTTCCATCCTAATAGCACCCGCGATTAAAATATTCTAATACTTGTGCACTGGGGAAACTCGCATCACAGATACAGTAGTTAAGCATCTTTAAGAGCGTGAAAGGGAGACAGATCAACCAACAAAGACGAACAGCCAATTTTGTTTGTTCAATGAAATTTCCTGTTGAATATTTTCCGAATTTCTGATGGCGGCTTTGTGGAAGAAAAAGTTTCCTTCAGTTGGCCTTTCTTAGTTCACAGACAGGAATTTGAAACTGATGAAGTGAGATCTTTTTGTTCGTTGTTTTTTGTTTTGCAGCTGCATCTTTTCTTTTCGATCTTTGTGTTTAAATTTAACTTTCTATAATTAAGCACGTTTGCGCTTCTAGCAGACCTGCATTAACCTTAAATAGCTTTAATTAAAATTACTTGTTACGCTTTGGCGTTCACTCATTAAATTATCTTTGAGCTTGCTCTGCTTGGGCAGCATGTCGTCCTTTTAATAAAAGTGGGTCTGGTACCTCTAACTTATTTCTCTTGCGTAAAAAGTAGTCTCTTTCTGCGACTTGAACTCCTCGACCCGGCTTTTGCAGCCTCTTGAATAGGCACTTATTATTGAAGGTAATTAATTGTCAAATAATTGTTAAAATCTTAGTGCTATATGCAATCTTGCAATAAGATACGATATTCACCTAGTCGGCGACCAGACATCTTAAAACTCTGTATCTCTCTACTCAGAACGCCTCTAAAATTCCCTATCGTAGTACCGTACTGATGACCGGCCGCGTCCATTGGGTGTCTTCTATTTTTAGCGAGTATCGTTTTGAAAAAACTAACCTTACGTTAAAGAAGATCTTCGGTCTCTATTTTAAAGGAATTTAATAATAAAAATATTACAGAGGACGCTGCTGAGCGTACTGTTGGAATCCTCAAGATCTGCCTAACTTGGGTACGGTTTCTCTTTTTGCGCAGGAGAAAAGGGAAACGACTTGCTGTTGTTCCCTTGAAGTTCTTCTGTATTTGAAATAAATGTTCGAGCAGTTGCCCTTAAGTTTTAAATCCTAAAACTCCATTGTATTAACATAGGAGAGATTACGATCACCAAATAGCTAAACCTATTTATTAATTTGTTCAAAGGAGACACTTGACCATTTATTGTATAAGAACAATCAATACTATACCGGGTGTCCCACAAAAATGTCCCGGACTTTTTAATTGGTAATATCTCCGCTTTAAATTAACATATTTTAATTGTCTTTTATTTACAATTTAGTCAATTTTGTTTCCTTTGGAAATAATTTAAGTTTTTGAAAATCAGTTGAATAAACTTTAAGACGATCGAATTACTGAAAGGGGTAGAAAAATTGTTCAAAGGGAAAGTTTTAAAAACAACACTGGTGTTCTTCTTCATTCCTCAATACCTACTGTTAAGAATAATTTCATAACGATGTATCGTACATACAACTAAGTATATAAACCCTCTGAGAGGTTTCAAGTTTCAAGTGTTCTCAATAATAGTGTTTCAAGGACTGATAAAAAACGGTGGAATAATGGGTACAACTCTTCGTTCAATGGTGGCTAGAAGTAATACTTGCCTTGAGAGAAATGGAGGGTATGTCGTTGGATACTAAAATTACCTCATTTATTTAAACGTTATATAAGGGAATGATTTGTTACTCCTTAAAATTTTTGTGTGTTCAGTTTTATGGAAACTATAAAATAAGGAAGAATATCAATATTGTTTTAAAAACTTTTCCTCTGAACAATTAATTTTTCTGCTCGTTTCAGTAAATTGGACATTGTACAGGGGTTATTCAACCGATTTTCAAAAATTTAAATTATTCGAAAAGGAAACAAAATTTACTACATTGTGAAAAAAGGCAATTAAAATATGTTAATATAAAGCTGAGATATAATTAATTAAAAATCGGGGACATTTTTATAGGACCCCCGGTATAATAAAAAGCCAGGTGTTCGTCGATGATAAGTATATGTTCTCGTGCGTAATTTCCCCTATCTCATTACAATGGGAATCTGCTTGCTTGGAAAGTATCATAAATACCATCGAAATATGAAAAACCTGGCATCTGCCCACATATGTTTATAAGTAAAAAACATTGCGTGAAAATCGAATCAACTGTCAAGAAAATGCGACTCATTGCATTTAAATTTCAAAGGCATTTAAATGCTTAAAAGGTATAGCAAATTTTTTAAAAACCTCTTGCGAACAATAATTTAAATTACAATTCAGGTAGGTATTATGTTATACAATTTGCTTGGTTGTTGTGTGCGTTTGTGACGTTTTTAAAGATGCTTAATGACTGCATCTGTGATACGAGTTTTACCAGTGCACAAGTACGAGAATACTGTATTTTAATCGCAGGTACTATTACAATGGATATATTTGTTTGCCATTTTTATCTTGAGATTTTTTTACAACGATACCATTGGATCCCGTCATTTTTGACCAATCATGTACACTAGTATCTTGATTATTAACAATCTGTAGTCAATTTAAAAGTCGTTCGCTAATAAAGAATATAATGAACATATGCACAGGTTTCACTTTCAACACCTGCAACCGTTTACTACTAAGAATGAGTGTCGTGTGTTTATTTATACGTTTTGTGTCACGCTGTTAAGAATAATTGATAGGAAAAAAATAGCACTGGCGGTCTTGGTTCCAGTTCACGGTCAATTAATACACTCATTTTCGTTGTGCAATAGCTCTGTAATAAGTCACTTTCATCACAATTAGAGCGATCCAGAGCCTTATATACTCAAGTTTGTATCGTGAATACCGAGTTCGGCGGGGTATTGCATATTGAAATATGCTGTATTGTGTATTACAATATACTGTATTGCAATGTACTGTATTGCATATTACAATATACATACACAAGTTCGCAGTTGCTTTCAGTAATGCTGAATTTCTGTATCTTGGATACGACACGAATGGCTATAACTACTTCTCTTGCGGCTCAAAAATGCTGTGTTCTGAGTGTTTATTACTCATATAAGAAAATTAAGTTACCTTTGGAATAAGCTGAAAGCATGGAAACTCCACTCAAACGAAAATTTGTTGAAGAAAGGTATTGAATCTTGTCATTTTTTACGGTCTGTGTACACTAGCTAAGAAATAAAATATTCATCTTATAAATTAGGAATAGGTGAAGTTGGAGTCACAAAATTGTGAATAGGCGGAGTCGGTGTTGGAGTCGCCAAATTCTGGAGAAATGGAGTCGGAGTCGGAGTCGGAGTCGCCAAATTCTGAAAAGGTGGAGTCGGAGTCGGAGTCGCCAAATTCTGAAAAGGTGGAGTCGGAGTCGGAGTCGGAGTCGCCAAATTCTGAAAAGGTGGAGTCGGAGTCGGAGTCGGAGTCGCCAAATTCTGGAAAGGTGGAGTCGGAGTCGGAGTCGGAGTCGCAAATTTATTCCACCGACTCCGCAACCCTGATCAAAACATTCACGATCCTTTACATATGGTGCAATCGTTAAATAAATATCTCACCGAATTTTGCAAGTTGAAATTCTACCTTAAATTCTCCGTCTATGTAACAACTAATGCTGTTTCGCACATCAAAGTTCATATCATTTGTCATAACGTATTTATTTCAGAAAAATCAAATTAAGTTGAAGAATTTTAAGTTCTCTAAAAATTATATTTCTAGGGAACAATAGTTTTGAAGACGATTTCTATTTATTTGAAAATGTCACCGATAAAATTCTCGAGAAAAAACATCTCATGACAACCTTGAAACTACTTCAGAAAATGTATCACCTACAATGAATTGAGCACATATAAAATTAAAAGACATTTCATGATAAAAAATATATAATGCTAAATGGTATTTGAGAGTAAAAACACATATAACTCTAATGATATTTAAGAATAAGAAAGATATCATGCAAAACGATATTTATGAATGAAAAACACATTATGCAGCCCGATGTGTAAGAATAAGAAACAAATAATGTAAAGCGACATTTAAGAATAAGAAATATGCAACGCCAAACAAAGTTTCAGATTAAGATACGTTATGAAAAAAGCATTTGAAAATAGGAAAAAAACACATACGTATTACAAAAGACATTCGAAAATATAAAGAAAAACTTCTAGAAACAACACTCCAACTCAAAACAGTGTCGAAATCAGTGAGTACTGCAAGTGTTCTCACTTCTCTTCAACAAACGGCTGAAGTATTATTCCACTAAAGCAGTATTCAACATAAGTATTATTCCACTTAACCATTATTCCACTAAAGCATTGGTCCACTAAACCATTATTCCTCTAAAGCGTTTTTGCCCTTCAGCATTATTCCACTAAAGCGTTATTCCCCTGAAGCATTATTCTACTAAAGCATTATTCCACAAAACTATTATTTCACCAAAGCAGTATTCCACTGAAGCATAATTCCACTAAAGCTTTATTCCATTAAACCATTATCTCACCTAAGCAGTATTCCACTAAAGCGTTATTCCACTAAAGCTTTATTCCACTAAACTATTATTTCACCAAAGCAGTATTCCACTAAAGCATTATTCCACTAAAGCTTTATTCCACTAAACCATTATTTCACCAAAGCAGTATTCCACTAAAGTATCATTCCACTAAAGCTTTATTCCACTAAAGCTTTATTCCACTAAACCATTATTTCACCAAAGCAGTATTCCACTAAAGCATCATTCCACTAAGGTATAATTTCTCTAAAGCAATATTCCACCAAAGTATTATTCGACATAAGCATTTTCCCCATAGAAGGCGCATTCAAAAACCATGGCAGTTTTATTCCATCGGTGCAAATGCGTTCCCGAAAATAATAACTCACACTCCTCCCACCTTTGTTCTTTATGGGTGGCGGCATGCAACTGTGTTATATGAGAGACTAGTGTACACGGCCCGTCTAAAATGCCTGGATTGGATATTTTGCTTAAATAAATCTTGCAAATGTGGATACCAAACAAATATTTCCATCCCAATAGTGCCCCGATTAAAATATTCTTGTACTTGTGCACTGGTGAAACTCGTATCACAGATATGGTTATTGAGCGTCCTAGTCACGGTAGAGGAAACAAGGCAGGGTCATTTCTATGGGAGAAAATACACCTCCTCTTGTTCGGCTAGCCAATAGAACGGCTTCATTTCAAACAAACTTTATGACGTCACCAAAACGCCATGTTGTTAGGCCAATAGTGGAGCCAGATTTTAGGGTAGCAGTGCTACCAGATGCAATATGAGCGCTGCTATTGGTTCGTTGCCATGACGTCAGCAAAACCACACCGTCAACGAAAAAAGTTTCCTTTACCGTGGTCCTTGTGAGCGTCACAGACATCCGCACCAACCAAGCAACTACCCTCACGATATAACGTAAGAGATTAAGCTCATAAATGATCTAAATCCTGAAGTCCTGATCTACCTGAAGTCGGGGATGAACATATATTCCGAGCAATATCATTCCCTTATGCTGAATTTGAAATCGACAGAATTTGAGCCAACGCGACAAAACCTTTATTCCCTACAAGATTCTAATTTGAATTTAATTTGAGCGGTGAAGCCCGCTCACGTCTCGGTTACCAGGGTCGATTCTTTTGGTTTCTGTGGTGATTGATTTGTAGTCGAGAAATTGAAGCAGAATTTCACTCGTGATCAAAATCTGTGCGCGAAAAATTTCATAGCCTTTTTACTCTCCTCCGTAAATTCAACCAACTATTAGGTTACTCGGTAAAAATTAATTCCGAATCTACGGAAAAAAAGACGTTATTTTATAGTCAAAATAAATTCATATATGCGTTGATATCAAATGACTGTTTTGACCTTTTCAACGTGTTCTGTAATGAAAATGGACCTTAAAAAAATTTCGATTCACGTTCGAATAAAATTTGACGTGGCAACTGATAGTCGATAAACAAAACTAGAAAACAGAAAATAAATTTATCAACTTTCCAAATTATTACACGTTTGTAATTACATGTAATCTTTACCAGCTAGTCTAAATAGCAGCAAAGAAGAGAAATATTATGTAATTACCTCGAAATTCCCAATCACAAAACGATTTTTTCTTTTCAATTCATTTTTGAACGAATGGTTTGTCAACACTCGCTCATTTACAGGGTGCGGCAATCAATCCTGCATTTTTACGCTTCCACAGCCTTCTCGAAAATGCAGAATTGAGTGCCGCACCCAGGACTAAGGACTCCGCAGTTCACGAGGCTATCGCCACAAATTTACGGGGGAATTACGAGCAGTATATAGGGTAGAAATATCACGGATGCCATAACATTACCGAGCTTGCCATAATTACGCATATTTGCGGGCGTTCTTGGCATCACACATCCTCTGAACCCCGCAATTTGCGCTGCGGTTATGCGGTTATATCCAGCTTACGCACGTAGGTGCAAATTTCTAGCCTTGCAAACTCAGTATCAGGGAGGAATATTGTAGGGAATATTTTCTGTGATTTCAGAAGGAGAATCTGTTTGTTTATCTGTGGTTTTACGAAGATAATATATTTGTGTATCTGTGATTTTAGAAAGAGAATCTGTTTTTTATCTGTGATTTTAGGAAGATAATCTATTTGTTTATCTGTGATGTTAAAAAGAGAATCTATTTGTTTATCTCTGATTTTAGAAAGAGAATCTGTTTGTTTATCTCTGATTTTAGAAAGAGGATCTATTTGTTAATCTGTGATGTTAAAAATAAGGAAGGATGTGATGGCAAATTTTTTTACCTTCATGTTTGAAAATTCAGTTTTAGTTAAAATGTTGATGGAAAAAGTTCTTTAGGTGCAGATCTCAAGGGTGGCAGATTCGGTATCCAAGAGGAATATTGTAGGGAATATATTTGACCATGTATGATTTCAGAAATAAGGAAGAATGTGACAGCAACTTTTTTTCAATTTTGTTCATTCAGTTTTAGTTAAAATACATATGGGAATAAAGTATTTTAGGCGCAAATTCGGTATCGAGGCTTTCAAATTCGGTATCGGGGAGAAATATGGCAAGGAATATATTTGTTTATCTTTGACTTTAGAATAAAGAGGGGATGTGACAGGAACTTTTTGCCTTCAAGTTCGAAAATTTAATTTTAGTTCAAATGTTGACGGGAATTAAATGGTTTAGGCGCAGATATCGGGGTAGCAAATTATATCGGGTAAAGATGCTGTGGATAGGAACATATTTATCTTTGATTTTAAGTAGAAGGAAGGATGTGAGGGGAACTTTTTTTGCCTTAATGCGTGGAAATTAAGTTTAAATTAGAATCTTGTAGGGAATAAAGGTTTTGTCGCGTTGGCTCAAATTCTGTCGATTTCAAATTCAGCATAAGGGAATGATATTTTTCGGAATATATGTTCATCCACGACTTCAGGTAGAGTTGTTTTCGGATGAAAATGGGACTTGAGCTCTATTTTATTTCTTACCATTAATTTCTTCATTAATCTATTTTATTTCTTACCAGGAAATTCCGTTTTAGTTTAAATTCTTCAGGGAATAAAGTTGTTTTTGGAGCGTAGGTGCAAATTCCCGGGATTTCGTTAAGAAAAATTTTTTATCTAGAATTTTATGATGAGTTGTTCTCACGAAGGAGGCGACATCGACTGTTTTTATGATGAGTTGTTCTCACGAAGGAGGCGACATCGACTGTTTTTATGATGAGTTGTTCTCACGAAGGAGGCGACATCGACTGTTTTTATGATGAGTTGTTCTCACGAAGGAGGCGACATCGACTGTTTTTATGATGAGTTGTTCTCACGAAGGAGGCGACATCGACTGTTTTTATGATGAGTTGTTCTCACGAAGGATGCAATATCGACTGTTTTTATGATGAGTTGTTCTCACGAAGGAGGCGATATCGACTGTTTTTATGATGAGTTGTTCTCACGAAGGTTTTGATGCATCTGTTTTTTTACGTTCATGCATGTAAATTCAGTTTTACTCGGAGTATTTTGCGAAAAATGTTCTTGTTTGTGATTCCGTAATGAAATTTTTTTTTGTGCTAGCTACCTTTGCTTTTATTTGAATGAAGCTATGGTAATGCAATAGGTAAAGTCGCATTCAATTTTTGAAAAAACTACATTTTTTCATTTCCATCATTCAATTAGGATTATGTAGACTCGAATTACGAAATCATTGGAGAATCCCAGAAAGGTTTAAGCTCATGAAAAAAATAAAAATATTCCTGAAAAGTAGTATAAAAATTAAGAAATCAGTTACGCTCCAATTTATTCATTCATTACTTTTTCAATGACAACAGCTTTGAAATGAAATAAAAAGATTATGAAGAGATAGAACAAATTGCTATCATTGGATCCACTATCACCAATAGATGTCTTTTGCATGAAAATTTATGGAATTCAAATTATTAATGCAACTAATTTCCCTGATTTTCTGATATCGAAACTGAAATTGCCTTCGATGAATACCAACATTTGTTCCAATTAAATATATATAATTTAATTTAAAAAGCAAAATTATTCAGAAATATAGTGATAAACTTAGATGTCTGCTTGGCTTGAAACTTTGCGCTTAAAACTTGAGACGTAGAATTAGTTACGTAAAAATCTATTTCTAGAATTCTATACGTAAAATTCTATTCCTAAAATTCGATACCATAAATTCTATTCCTAAAATTCTATTCCTTAAATTCTACTCCTAAAATTCAATTCATAAAATTTTATTCTTAAAATTCTACTCCTAAAATTCTATGCATAAAATTCTATTCCTAAAATTCGATACCATAAATTTTATTCCTAAAATTCTATTCCTTAAATTCTACTCCTAAAATTCAATTCATAAAATTTTATTCTTAAAATTCTACTCCTAAAATTCTATTCATAAAATTTTATTCTTAAAATTCTACTCCTAAAATTCTATGCATAAAATTCTATTCCTAAAATTCTACTCCTAAAATTCTATTCCTAAAATTCTACTCCTAAAATTCTATTCCTAAAATTCTATTCCTAAAATTCTACTCCTAAAATTCTATTCCTAAAATTCTACTCCTAAAATTCTGTTCCTAAAATCCTACTCCTAAAATTCTATTCCTAAAATTCTACTCCTAAAATTCTAAATTTGAAGATTCTGGTTCCTTTCAACAGCAAATTCATTCCATGAAATCACAAAAATAATGATCCGATTGCGAAGCAATGAAAATAAAAACTACAGAGCGAAAATGCCGGAGCGCTCAATTAGACGACCTTCGGATGACTGACAGATAACTTGAAATGATTGGATGGATGTTACTTCACTTCACCTGGAATGACTGGATGATTATGTGAAATGATTGGATGGATGTTACTTCACTTCACTTGGAATGACTGGATGATTATGTGAAATGATTGGATGGATGTTACTTCACTTCACTTGGAATGACTGGATGATTATGTGAAATGATTGGATGGATGTTACTTCACTTCACTTGGAATGACTGGATGATTATGTGAAATGATTGGATGGATGTTACTTCACTTCACTCGGAATGACTGGATGATTATGTGAAATGATTGGATGGATGTTACTTCACTTCACTTGGAATGACTGGATGATTATGTGGAATGATTGGATGGATGTTACTTCACTTCACTTGGAATGACTGGATGATTATGTGAAATGACTGGATGGATGTTACTTCACTTCACTTGGAATGACTGGATGATTATGTGAAATGACTGGATGGATGTTACTTCACTTCACTTGGAATGACTGGATGATTATGTGAAATGATTGGACGGATGTTACTTCACTTCACTTGGAATGACTGGATGATTATGTGAAATGACTGGATGGATGTTACTTCACTTCACTTGGAATGACTGGATGATTATGTGAAATGACTGGATGGATGTTACTTCACTTCACTTGGAATGACTGGATGATTATGTGAAATGACTGGATGGATGTTACTTCACTTCACTTGGAATGACTGGATGATTATGTGAAATGATTGGATGGATGTTACTTCACTTCACTTGGAATGACTGGATGATTATGTGGAATGATTGGATGGATGTTACTTCACTTCACTTGGAATGACTGGATGGATGTTACTTCACTTCACTTGGAATGACTGGATGATTATGTGAAATGACTGGATGGATGTTACTTCACTTCACTTGGAATGACTGGATGGATGTTACTTCACTTCACTTGGAATGACTGGATGATTATGTGAAATGACTGGATGGATGTTACTTCACTTCACTTGGAATGACTGGATGATTATGTGGAATGATTGGATGGATGTTACTTCACTTCACTTGGAATGACTGGATGATTATGTGGAATGATTGGATGGATGTTACTTCACTTCACTTGGAATGACTGGATGATTATGTGGAATGATTGGATGGATGTTACTTCACTTCACTTGGAATGACTGGATGATTATGTGAAATGACTGGATGGA
This sequence comes from Morinoia aosen, assembly GCA_030386875.1. Lineage (NCBI taxonomy): Eukaryota > Metazoa > Arthropoda > Malacostraca > Amphipoda > Talitridae > Morinoia > Morinoia aosen. The sequence goes on from CM059566.1 coordinate 26,135,089, forward strand.
TGCTACTTCACTTCACCTGGAATGACTGGATGATTATGTGAAATGATTGGATGGATGTTACTTCACTCCACTTGGAATGACTGGATGATTATGTGAAATGATTGGACGGATGTTACTTCACTTCACTTGGAATGACTGGATGATTATGTGAAATGATTGGATGGATGTTACTTCACTTCACTTGGAATGACTGGATGATTATGTGAAATGATTGGATGGATGTTACTTCACTCCACCTGGAATGACTGGATGATTATGTGAAATGATTGGATGCTATGTTACTTCACTTCACTTGGAATGACTGGATGATTATGTGGAATGATTGGATGGATGTTACTTCACTCCACCTGGAATGACTGGATGATTATGTGAAATGATTGGTGCTATGTTACTTCACTTCACCTGGAATGACTGGATGATTATGTAAAATGATTGGATGCTATGTTACTTCACTTCACCTGGAATGACTGGATGATTATATGAAATGATTGGATGCTATGTTACTTCACTTCACCTGGAATGACTGGATGATTATGTGAAATGATTGGATGCTATGTTACTTCACTTCACCTGGAATGACTGGATGATTATGTGAAATGATTGGATGCTATGTTACTTCACTTCACCTGGAATGACTGGATGATTATGTGAAATGATTGGATGGATGTTACTTCACTTCACCTGGAATGACTGGATGATTATGTGAAATGATTGGATGCTATGTTACTTCACTTCACCTGGAATGACTGGATGATTATGTGAAATGATTGGATGCTATGTTACTTCACTTCACCTGGAATGACTGGATGATTATGTGGAATGATTGGATGGATGTTACTTCACTTCACTTGGAATGACTGGATGGATGTTACTTCACTTCACTTGGAATGACTGAATGATTACGTGGAATGATTGGATGGATGTTACTTCACTTCACCTGGAATGACTGGATGATTATGTGAAATGATTGGATGCTATGTTACTTCACTTCACCTGGAATGACTGGATGAATATGTGAAATGACTGGATGGATGTTACTTCACTTCACTCGGATTGACTGAATGATTACGTGGAATGATTGGATAGAATGTTACTTTACTTCACCTGGAATGACTGAATGAATATTTGATTAAAGTAATTGAACGAGATATTGCTCCGCTTACTTTATCTGGAATGACTGGATGAATGATTTAGGGCTATGATAAAATGAAAATAATTTAAATTAACTTAGAATGATTGCTTGGGATGGTTGAATGGAAAATTATTTTACTTTAAATGATGATTGGAATACTTGGTAAGATTGGATGGAAAAATGGATGAAATTACTAAGTTGTCGGAAAAAATTAAATAAATAAAATGTATGAATTTGGAGTACAGAATAGAAAGTATTCATACAAAGAAAATTAGAGAGACTTTGCGTGAATTTAAAAGGAAAATGAAAATGAATTATTTTGCCATGAATGTTCATTTAATTATTGTAGAAGAATACTGAATATCGGTGAAATAAATATATAAGATTTGAAAAGATCCAGTTTAGAACTATTAAAATTAATGAAGTCCTGGAAAAATGCTTTTAATTGAACAGATAATACTGAAGTTAAACTGTTTAAATTATCGAAAAGTAATATAGAAGAAATGTGCAAAGTTTTAATCGCTAAAGGTTATTTTTAATTACAAAGGAATGTGTAGCCTTTAAATAAATCATTTAAACAATTAGACAGTTTGAAGAATAAAAATAACTTCATAATTATGAACAGTTAGAGCAATTAAAAGAAAATATAAAGCAATTTGTAGGATTGAGGAAATTGGAATTATCCAACCAATTTAAACCATTTCAATAATTCAAAAAAATTCAACAACTTAAAGCAATTTGTAATTATGAGAAATAAATGTTTCTAGCTGTTTATTAAACAATTTATTTAAATTTTGTATCAGCTAATAAATTGATGAGTAGACATATTATTCACAACTGTCACAAAGGACATGTAGAGACATAACTACTTGTGGGCCCTACCAAATCAAGTAACTTCTAGGGAATGCCGTGGAAACTTTGATCACCGTTTTTAAAATTTTAATATAATTTTTTATGGAAAAAAATATGATTCCGAGTAAAATACATATATTTAATCATTAATTATCCAATGTTCTTTTTTTCTGAATGAAAAGTATTATTTTGGATCAAAATTTGTATCAATATAATGAAAATATAAATTAGTTTTTTCTGAATAAATTTTAAATTCTGAATCAAAAAATTTAGAAATGTTAAACGAAAAAATATGATGTTCTTTTCTTAATACAAGTAAAATTCTGAGAAGAATACATGTTTTTAATGAACAAAAACACGTTTTTTTCAAAAATAAAAGATAAAGTGGCAGTAAACAATAAATTATATAAATTTTAGTCTTTCGGCTTAAAAATCATCAGCGGAAGTATTTTTCCCAAATTTTTAAATTCGATGTGCACACATCTGGCGTCAGGTCGTCACCGACATCACAATGGGGAGGGAAGGAAGAAACTGCCACGCGCCACTGACCTTCCAACAGCACATGAAAGCACAAATTTAACAAGAAATACAGTACATTACAATTATTTTCGCAAGAGGACCGTATTGTCTTGTGGTGCTTTGAAGGATCAAATAATCCGCAGCAGATACATAAACAAAACAATTTTTTGACGGGGGTAAACAAAAAATTTTTTTTAATACTAATATTTTCCTCTGCGAATCATTTGATTTTCTCTCTATGTTTACGATACCCATGTGTAAGAAACAACTAAAGGTTAATGTTAAGATATTTTAAAAACAAATGTGTTTAACATTTTATGTTTAAACTTTATTGGAAATTAACTGTTTTTCTTCCTTTTCTTGTTTGCGTTATCTTAATTTATAAAGATAAATTTTCTCCATTGTTTTTACAATAAACAACGACGGGAAAACTTGATTTTGGCAATTCTAATGATTAAGTTGGCAAAGCATTTGATTTTTCCGTAGTTTCACTTCATTAATCCATGAAAATAAATCTTCTCCTTGGTTTTTACAATAAACAACAAAAGACAAACATGGTTTTGGAAATTTTCATAATTTGGCGACAAAGCATTTGATTTTCCCTTCGTTTACGTTATTAATTTATGAAAAAAATACCCTTCTTTGTGCTCACAATAAACAACAACGAACAAACATGGTTTAATTAACCCTTTGTACTTACAATAAACAACGTTAGAGAGGCATGGTTAAGTTCAGTAGAAAAAATGCTTCGAAATTGCATTAGTGCACAATTACTTCGGTTGAGAAGCCTTTGATTTTCCTTTTGTTATACCTTATAAATTTATTCAAAAAGAAATACCCAATTTTATTTTCGCAATAATCAACAACAGACAAACATGGTAAAGTTGAACAGGGAAAAGCACTTTGAAAATAAGAGAAGAAGCTTTCAATTCCGACCACGCAGCAGCTGTACCTCCCTCTGGCATGATACGTAACGCCTTTTTGAAAGCCAGAAGCCCCGAACGATAAAAAAGCGTTTTGAAGACTTCATGCGTTTTTAAAACCCTCTCTCGCTTTCCCTTGATTACCTCAGAGACTCAAGTACGAAGACTACAAAGCATTTTAATTTTCCCTCACATTCAGTTGCATCCTTCATGTGTTTTTGGATAGCAACTTTTCTTCCCTCACTACTCAGTTGCATTATCCGTAAGTCTTTGGATATGATATTTCTCTTCCCTCTCATTCAGTTGTATCATTCGTGTGTTTTGTGATAGCATTTTTTCTTCCCTCACTTTCAGTTGTATCATTCGTGTGTTTTGTGATAGCATTTTTTCTTCCCTCACTTTCAGTTGTATCATTCGTGTGTTTTGTGATAGCATTTTTTCTTCCCTCACTTTCAGTTGTATCATTCGTGTGTTTTGTGATAGCATTTTATTCTTCCCTCACATTCAGTTGCATCATTCATGTGTCTTTGAAGGGCTTATTTTCTTCTCTCACATTCAGTTGCATCATTTGCGTGCTTTTGATGCTGGTTTTTCATAATGTAGTCTCGGCTATAAAATAACTGCATCTGGTTCGAATCCTTCTCGTATTTACGAAGGGTAAATTAAATTTATTCTCTAATGAAAGTCAAATTTGTTGGTCACTTTAAGCAAATATTATATCAGTAGCTCCGTAGCAAAGATACGAGGCATTTACATATCCGAGCTTGGGTACAAAAGAATATGTAGTTTGAGAAACGTTTTTCATGTTTATTTTAAAAAACATTCGAAAGAACGAAGTGTACTGGGGAAAACGTGCGGTAACTTATAACTTTCTAGTGCACGCGACCAGTCCAAAATGCCTGGATTTGATATTTTGCTTGAATTAATCTTGCAGATGTGGATGCCCAACAAATATATCCATCCCAACAGTACCCGCCATCAAAATATTCTTGTACTTGTGCACTGGTGAAACTCGTATCACAGATACGGCCATTGAGCGTCCTTGTGAGCGTCACAGACACACGCAACCACCAAGCAAGCAACAACTGTATTCTGTTATTAAACTATTTTTAGTTAAAAAAATATGAACAAATTTACTATACCTTTTTCAAAGCGATGAGCGACATTTTCTTTAGGAAGAATTCACAAATTTTTTTACTCATACACGAAAGTAAGCAATAACATAAAGTGAGTGTTTATGTACTAATTATCATTATTATTTAATATTAATAATTCCTGTACACAACTCCTACATAACTTTTGGAGGTATTAAATACTCATTATTCATCAGCAAATTTTTAAAGTTTTACTAATAGACAAGTGCGCAGTGCATGAGCAAAAAATATTCCAAAAAATATTGTACTACCAATGTAGAACAAACAACAATGTAGAACAACAACCAATGTAGCACAACTACCACTGTAGAACAACAACCAATGTAGCACAACTACCACTGTAGCACAACTACCACTGTAGAACAACAACCAATGTAGCACAACTACCACTGTAGCACAACTACCACTGTAGCACAACTACCACTGTAGCACAACTACCACTGTAGCACAACTACCACTGTAGCACAACTGCCAATGTAGCACAACTACCACTGTAGAACAACAACCAATGTAGCACAACTACCACTGTAGCACAACTACCACTGTAGCACAACAACCAATGTAGCACAACTACCACTGTAGCACAACTACCACTGTAGCACAACTACCACTGTAGCACAACTGCCAATGTAGCACAACTACCACTGTAGAACAACAACCAATGTAGCACAACTACCACTGTAGCACAACTACCACTGTAGCACAACTACCAATGTAGCACAACTACCAATGTAGCACAACTACCACTGTAGCACAACTACCAATGTAGAACAACAACCAATGTAGCACAACTACCACTGTAGCACAACTATCACTGTAGCACAACTACCACTGTAGCACAACTACCACTGTAGCACAACTACCACTGTAGCACAACTACCACTGTAGCACAACTACCAATGTAGAACAACAACCAATGTAGCACAACTACCACTGTAGCACAACTACCACTGTAGCACAACTACCACTGTAGCACAACTACCACTGTAGCACAACTACCACTGTAGCACAACTACCACTGTAGCACAACTACCACTGTAGCACAACTACCACTGTAGCACAACTACCACTGTAGCACAACTACCACTGTAGCACAACTACCACTGTAGCACAACTACCGCTGTAGCACAACTACCACTGTAGCACAACTACCAATGTAGCACAACTACCACTGTAGCATAACTACCACTGTAGCACAACTACCACTGTAGCACAACTACCGCTGTAGCACAACTACCACTGTAGCACAACTACCACTGTAGCACAACTACCACTGTAGCACAACTATCACTGTAGCACAACTACCACTGTAGCACAACTACCAACGTAGCACAACTACCACTGTAGCACAACTGCCAGTGTAGCACAACTACCACTGTAGCACAACTACCACTGTAGCACAACTACCACTGTAGCACAACTACCACTGTAGCACAACTACCACTGTAGCACAACTACCAATGTAGCACAACTACCACTGTAGCACAACTACCACTGTAGCACAACTACCACTGTAGAACAACAACCAATGTAGCACAACTACCTTTGTAGCACAACTACCACTGTAGAACAACAACCAATGTAGCACAACTACCACTGTAGCACAACTACCAATGTAGAACAACAACCAATGTAGCACAACTACCGCTGTAGCACAACTACCACTGTAGAACAACAACCAATGTAGCACAACTACCACTGTAGCACAACTACCACTGTAGCACAACTACCACTGTAGCACAACTACCACTGTAGCACAACTACCACTGTAGCACAACTACCACTGTAGCACAACTACCAATGTAGAACAACTACCAATGTAGCACAACTACCACTGTAGCACAACTACCAATGTAGCACAACTACCACTGTAGCACAACTACCACTGTAGCACAACTACCACTGTAGCATAACTACCACTGTAGCACAACTACCACTGTAGCACAACTACCACTGTAGCACAACTATCACTGTAGCACAACTACCACTGTAGCACAACTACCACTGTAGCACAACTACCAATGTAGAACAACTACCAATGTAGCACAACTACCACTGTAGCACAACTACCAATGTAGAACAACTACCAATGTAGCACAACTACCACTGTAGCACAACTACCAATGTAGCACAACTACCAATGTAGCACAACTACCAGTGTAGCACAACTACCACTGTAGCACAACTACCAGCCCCGAATACATTTCAATTCTCATATTATTTTGAAACACATTTTATAAATGATTCATTTTAAGCCCCGGACCAGTTTAGCAAGGCATGTTCTGCCTAAGAGAGAAACAGGAAAAGAATAGTAATCTTTCCCTCGACGCTTTTTACAAAATAATGCACTCATTATTTGATATCGAGAACGAATTCCACAACGAATAGCGAGAATTTATTTCATGCATGGAAATCATGAATCCCGAATCTCAAAATCCAACTGGAATCAACATCACACACAAACTCCCAATGAAATAATTTTTGTTCGGCATCCAACCACGAGAAATTGTAGGAATATCGTTCCTACGGAAGCCTACCTACGAAAATTGATAAATAAGAGGAATATCGTTCCTTTTGAAGCCTATCTACGAAAATTGATAAAAAAGAGGAATATCGTTCCTATTGAAGCCTACCTACGAAAATTGATAAATAAGAGGAATATCGTTCCTATGGAAGCCTATCTGCGAAAATTGATAAATCAGAGGAATATCGTTCCTATGGAAGACTTCCTACGAAAATTGATAAATAAGAGGAATATCGTTCCTATGGAAGCCTATCTGCGAAAATTGATAAATAAGAGGAATATCGTTCCTATGGAAGACTTCCTACGAAAATTGATGAATAAGAGGAGTATCGTTCCTCTGGAAGCCTACCAACGAAAATTGATCTCTCGGCCTAAGGCAATCCCTTGAGACAACGGCTCGAAATCCATTTCGCTTTTCGAACCGTCGGTTCGGGTTGTGAATGTGCGCTGACGGCAGTCAAAGTGCATTTAATCTGAAGACCATTACCACTCCAGATCCCCTGGGAATATTCCCTTTGAAGACGCTTCAAAAGTTACCTCGATATTGGCAGTGTCTTAGCTTCCTCTTCTGGAAGATGCACTCCCTGCTGTAGTGGGGACGGTCGCTCTTCCTGGAAGCTTTGAAGAAACGTGCGCAGGGTCTGAGGTTTGTGCCGTTTGTCAAGCATCAGAAATTGTGTATTTGATGGGTGTGGTGCTGTTGAGGTAAGTGAACGCTAAATAACCAATAAAATGAACAAAAGAACGAAAAAAACTGTTCGAAATTATGTACAAAATTATGCACAAAATAACGAATGCCATAATTTATTACATAACGTGGAAAATAACGCACAAAATAATGTGCAAATTTATGAACAAAACAATCTAAAAAATAATGCTCATATTAATGTCCAAAATGATGAACAAAACAGTGTGCAAAATAACATCCTACGTCTTTCGCATAGTCTGAAATTTCATGTGATATTCAATGAAGAATTTGTGATCGCTTTTTGCCTCTCCCTGATTTTGTTAGACAAAAACGCAAATTTTCAAGGATCTCATCACAAGAAAAAGTTTCATAAAACTATGTTTCGATTCTTCCCCCATCACCATACCTTCTTTCATCACCACTCCTTCCCTTATTACCATACCTTCCCTCATCACCATACCTTCCCTCATTACCATACCTTTCCCTCATCACCACACTTTCCCTCATCACCACACCTTCCCTCATCACCACACTTTCCCTCATCACCATACCTTCCCTCATCACCACACCTTCCCTCATCACCACACCTTCCCTCATCACCATGCCTTCCCTCATCACCACACCTTCCCTCATCACCACACCTTCCCTCATCACCATACCTTCCCTCATCACCACACCTTCCCTCATCACCATACCTTCCCTCATCAACACACCTTCCCTCATCACCATACCTTCCCCCATCACCATACCTTCCCTCATCACCACACCATCCATCAACACCCCACTTTCCCTCATCACCCCACCTTCCCTCATCACCATACCTTCCCTCATCACCGCACCTTCCCTCATCACCACACCTTCCCTCATCACCACACCTTCCCTCATCACCACACCTTCCCTCATCACCACACCTTCCCTCATCACCACACCTTCCCTCATGACCACACCTTCCTTCATCACCACACCTTCCCTCATCACCATACCTTCCCCCATCACCATACCTTCCCTCATCACCACACCTTCCCTCAACACCACGCTTTCCCTCATCACCCCACCTTCCCTCATCACCATACCTTCCCTCATCACCACACCTTCCCTCATCACCACACCTTCCCTCATCACCACACCTTCCCTCAACACCACACTTTCCCTCATCACCCCACCTTCCCTCATCACCATACCTTCCCTCATCACCACACCTTCCTTCATCACCACACCTTCCCTCATCACCACACCTTCCCTCATCACCATACCTTCCGTCATCACCATACCTTCCCTCACGTCCCCAAATAAAGAGCGCACAAAATAGATGCATAAAATACCCTCAGCAAGAAGTCGACCCTCGCGTTGCCGACGCTCGTTCATAAGAACAGAAGGCCTTCAGTGATTAGAGAGGATATAAGTTAAGCTCTGGGTGCATCATCGGGGCCTCTGGTCTGCTGTGATGGCCTGAATTTGTCGCTATTTTAGGGCGACAGCCGCCCTCTTCTTGTGGGGCTGTTCTTCTTCTTTGTCTACTTCTTCTTTGTCTACTTCTTTGTCTTCATCTTTGTCTTCTTCTTTGCCTTCTTCTTTGTCTTCTTCTTCTTTGTCTACTTCTCCTTTGTCTTCTATTTCTTCTTCTTTTTCCTATTCTTCGTCTTCTTATATCCTCTTATTCTCTTTCTTCTCATTTTTTCTCTTCTCTGCGTGAATTTGTTTTTCAGTCGCGCGCAAATTTCAACTTGAATTTAATTTACTAATTATGCGATCTCCCTGGACTTGAAATTAAATGACGCACGGGTATGTAATTTCTAAATTCAGTCCAACAGTTTGAATGACACTAAATTATCATTACGCCTAAAAAATTAAAAATATAACAATAACAATAATTTAGTGTAGTCATTAAAATGATCACACAAAATCACACTTAACAGTAAACGAAATAGCTTTTCAGCCTTCACTTGGTGGGAGGGAGGTAAATACCTGCTCATTGAGTTTGAACAGCTCCGGCGGATGTATCTCTCTGATGCTGCGTGTCACCCAAAATAAACTTGTTCTCTGACGCGATATTGCATGTATTCAATAGATAAATATAAACTCACATATGCATGATAACTCATGATAACTCATGATAACTTATAATAACTCTTGATAACACATGATAACTCATGATAATTTATGATAACTCATGTATGCATGATAACTCATGATAACTCATGATAACTCATGTATTCATGATTACTCATGCATGCTTGATAACTCATGATAACTCATGTATTCATGATTACTCAAGTATTCAATAAAAAATAAATAAATGTAAAGTTTTGTATTCATGATAATTCATGATAACTATGCATTCTTTGTTTTTGTTTCAGGTGTATCTAAGTTTTCTGATTTCAAATTTAATTTTCTTAAAATTACCCCTCATTTCTCTTATTTTATCGTACTTATCTTTTCTTTCGTTTCTTTCGTTTAATTCCTCATACTTTTATGCGTATTAATAAACACATACTAAAAAAAATATTTTAGTCCAAGAGTGACGATATTTTTTCGGACATCCTGTGTGTGTGTGTGTATATATATATACCTATATATAAATATAAATATAAATATGTAGATGTATATAAATATATGTATATATACATGTAAGTATTTGTATATACGACCCCTGCACGTGAATGTCCGTTGTCAGTTCCCGTGATCGGAAACATTTATCGTGCTGTGTAAAACAAAGGTGCGCGAAATATACCTAGATATGCACTTTAGTATCAAAGTTTGCAAAATTTGTAATTTGGTTTGTAAAAATTTGCAAGATTTGCAGGTGTGTTTGCAGAATTTGCAGTTTAGTTTTTAAAATTTACAATTTAGTCTGCTAAATTTACAATTTAGTCTGCAAAATTTACAATTTTGTCTGCAAAATTTACAATTTAGTCTGAAAAATAAACAATTTAGTCTTCAAAATTTTCAATTTAGTCTGCAAAATTCACAATTTATTCTGCAAAATTTACAATTTAGTCTGCAAAATTTACAATTTAGTCTGCGAAATTTATAATTTAGTTGGCAAAATTTACAATTTAGTTTGCAAAATTCGTAGTTTACTTTGCAAAATTTACAATTAAATTTGCAAAATTCGAAGTTTACTTGGCAAAATTTACAATTAAGTTTGCAAAATTTGCAATTTAGTTTGCAAAATGCAGCCTTTGATGTCACTCGCTCGGAAAGTTGCTCTAAGCTAAACGCGATTCGATGCTGGAAATTGGAATAAAAAATCAACCATGAAAATCTTTTTAATCAAGTTAAAATTTGTTAGTTTTGTCTGTGTATTGCAGTGAATAAAACCTTGCAAGAATATTTGGATCGCAATGATGAAAACTTCCAGTAAATTATTGATAATTTATACACAGCACATAACACTGTGTTTTGAACAGATCTGTTCAAAGTTCAAAGTTTCGTTCTTCAAATTTGTTAACTTATCCATGACACCAAAAGCTGAACATAAAGAAAAAGATTGGCTCAAAAATCATACATGCAGTGATAAATCTAAATAAAATCCAGTGAATTAACTTATCGATGATTCCGAAAGCAGAACATAAAGAAGCATCATTGGCTGAAAATTAAACTTTAAGCGATGAATTTAAATCGAATTCAATTAATCAGCGGATCGATGATACCGGAAGTTTCGGATAAAAACAATCATTGCTCAAAATTATACCTACAGCAGTAAATTTCGAGCAAACTCAATTAATTAAGTATTAAGCATCTGCATGTTCCACCCAGGGAGAAAATGACCCGTAACTTCTTTCCCATAAAATCCACGGGATAAACTTGCCCTGTTTAACAAAGAGCAAATCGGATCGCCCAGAAGAGATGGGTTTAGCCGCGTTACGTATTCTGTGCAGACCGCAAGTTTTAATGGTCTGTATTAGTATTCCTATCAGCCCCAGGGTCTGCTCGAAACGCCTTTATTCTTTACGGTTTGTTAAGATACAATCTTTTCTGACGCACAATGTTCCCTCATTTTATTATCCGAGTTAGGGAACTGAAAAGTTCGACTGCGGTTCTTTAACTTCGATCTTGAAGAGCGTTTGTAAGTTGTATTATTTATTAAAAATAAAAATGAGTTTAACACCACTTTGGAGCGGTTTTGCTTTAATTTTTATCATAATTAGTATTATTTTAATGGGAATAAAAATGATTTTTGAGTCATTTTGAATCTGCTTTGGCTTCAAATGTATTGCAAGTAGTATAACTTCGGGGGGAATGAGGACTTTGTGTACGGAATTTGAGAGGGTTTTGCTCCAATTTTTATAATAGTTAGCATAATTTTAGGGAGAACAAAGATGTCATTTCACGTAATTTTGCAGAGTTTTGCTTTAATTTTCATTATATTTATTATTGAGAAAATATAGATGCCATTTTACGTAATTTGGAAGGTCAGCTCTCGGTTTGGAAGGTAAAAACCTTTCAAACAGAGTGTCGACTATTTCTAACACAGCCTGAGACAGTTTGTTTTTCACGGTTGTATATCTATATCAATAAAATATTAATAAAAACAGTCTGGACGACAGTAATTGTAAATTATTCTGAATACCATTAGGGCACCGGGAGCATATAGTGAATTATAATGTATATTCAAAAATTTTCAGCATCCAAATTATTAGTATGTTCATTTTGACGTTTACCTGTTTTGAAACGACTGTTAAATATTTCCGTCATAGTTCAAAAATTGAATCATATGTATCCTCAATCTAAGCTATACTTGCTTAGGGACGCCATTCAAATGTCATCTGTCAATGTTAAAGCGAGACTCATTGTATGATGAAATGTTATCATTTAGAAATTTGAATAATAAAATTATAATGAACATTTAATATTTCTTATTAATATGTATGATAGATTAATCGATAAAAATAGAAAATTCACAGACGAAAATAGCAAATATAAATAATATCACTAACAAATATTCCAAACCATAAGTTCGACCGAATATTTGCAGAACCGATGAACGTGAAGTGCCGTCAAATAGCCATTGTGATGTTTTTATTGCACAGAAGCATTTTTTCAATTATGTAAGCATTAATGCTAAATTAAAATTTTCACTTCCAAATACAATTCAGTTTTATACTCAATCTCACGTTTGGTTCTCTCATAATTTATCATTCGTAAAATTGCATTGGTAAATTTATATTTTTATACGCCCTTTACTTATACATTTGATTTATATCCACCTCTTTACGTAATTCTTAGTTGATTTTCGCCATTTTTTTCCTATTTACCTACATCTATTATTTTTGTGTTGCAATGTCCGTATTTGCGTCATTTTTCTCGTTCCTCAGCTTTTTATAAATTATTCTTCGCTGAAATTTAGACCTCCGCACCACTTTTTCAATTCCTGAGCTAGTTTTAAATTATTCTGCTGCCATGTATTTCACGGTGATATTACTCTTAATTCCTAAGTTATTTCCTCAATTTTGGGGTTACAATTTCCACATCCGTACCATTTTTTTAGTTTCTAAGCTCTTTTTCTAATTTTTATTCTGCCATTTAAATCTCTGCGCCATCACTCTAGCTTTGTAAGCTGTTTTCCCAATTTTTATGTGACCATTTGAACATCCGGGACATTTTTGTTCATTCCTCGGCTATTTTTCCAACATTTATATTTTCATACACACCATAGTGCCATTTTTGTCACTTATAACTCGTGTCCGCCATTCCATGCTGTAATTTATGCATTTAAGTATTTCTCTCAGTTGTATCTAGTCATTAATGCTATAAATTTTTTTTTTAAATGTTGAAATGATCGTCACTGTTGCGAACAAATACTGATAACCTCTTGGGTTTCGAAATCAGTTATACGAAAGTATGTAAAACTAAAAATGAAATTCGGTACAGATATGCGAAAAATCTATTTTTCTGTTGCATTTTGTTGAAAGAAGAATGTTAGCATCGAAAGTACACGAAAACTTCAAAGTTTTACAGGTAAAATTTAGTTTTTAAGAAAATTCTAGCCACTTCCCAAAAAAACACTATCCATTTATAAGTTTTTTGCATAATTTTGTCAGCGTTCAAAAAATCCAAACTTTTAATATGAAAAACTTTTCAGCTAGAAAGCATTCTCAAAACGAAAACAAATACAGTCCGAAAAATGTTTCAGTTCGAAAAAAAATTTCAGTGCGAAAAAATGTTTCAGTTCGAATTAATTCACACGTTAAAAAAATTCAAAAATCCACTTTCAGTTTTCAATATTCTTGCAGGAAAAAATGTGCATCGCTAAAATGATCTAGAGATTCCTCTTGAATTTATATTCTTGGCATCAGATTTAAAGGAACGAATTTACATTCCACCTGGACCTGTAGACGGGGGTGAAATCTATCGAGGGACATCCGTAGAGTTAATAAAGTCTTCGTGATTTCTCAAGCGCGGAAAGGTTAGGGACATAACTTCTCAAATATACGAACTCAGGAACTTATGGAAATCACGGCGAAGTGAGCGTAAATTTTATGCGTAGGAAGTTTAAATCGTACTGAAAAGTCAAATTTTGAAGCGTAAAAGGGCGGCCCCAATAAGACTTAGAGTTAGCACCGCATATAGTGTGGAGTTATGAAATTGTCCCTGCGATTACTCTATTTCCAAGACGAATGTTTATCTTGGTTTGACGCATGCATGTGTATACATGATAAGAGGAAAAAATGAAACTTGATGTTTTCGTTTGTTCTTCATATTTGAAATGCAATCGGCATGTACATAGATAAGATAAAAAGGAAACTTGATTTTTTTCGTTTGTTCTTCATTTTTGAAATGAAATTGTTTTCGATTGTTCTTCAAACTTAACATCCGTGTTCAAAAATGATTTAAAATGTCATTATCAAATAAATTGCTCCACATATTACTAACACTTATTTCATACAAAAATATTAAAGATCAGATCATCGGTCAGCGAAAAAAAACAGTCATTAGGAACAAGAACAATTAGCACTGCTCGCAAATGTATTAGTTCTAAAGCGAATCTTTCTATAGGATTTAGAAGGAACATCTCAATTGGAACGATGCTAAACCCTTTTATATTATGAATATATATGGAATGAATTATTGATTCTCAATTTTTTACATCTTATTGATAATTTAATAATTATAAAAAATGCATATTAATAATAATAAAATATATTAATTTTTATTAATTTGGTTTAATTTAGAATTATTTAATTATCATTAATGTATTACATATTAAATATTACTAAAGCATCACTATTAAAATGTATTCGATGAATAATGACGCTTTTATAATTTAGATAAGTGATGAAACAATTTTATTATCAGTGTGGCAAATCATTACACAACGATGACAATAATTAGTGTTGAAAGCCTAACATTTATGGAATTCATCAAGTTGATTTAAATTGATACACCTTTTCTCGTTTTATAACCACACGTCAAAACAATATAGCAACAGTTTGCACAATCATTCAACAGCGAATAAAAACTAATAACAGCGGCTCAAATATAACAACATCCAGTACAAATCTAGTGACGATGCTGCAAAATTGATAACAGATGCAAAATGTAGTGACAGAGACAAATAAATGTAACGTTGCTTCAAATTTTACAACACTCTCAGAATGTTGCAACAGACGATCATTTTCTTTAACAAATAGTCAAATCTTGTAACAATGCTTCAAATAGCCAGTATCACAGGTTCAAAATAATGTAACAGATGCAAAAAATAGTAACGAAGAGTCATAAAATGTAACAACATCTTTTAAACCCTATTGACGAGAGAAATCTTTTTTTTTAATTCCTTGTTAAAAAAATTGAAAATAATTGGTACACCTTGAAATCCCGAATGTCAAAATTCCAGAAATAAAAATCTCGAATATCTAATTCCCGACCATATTTGGCAGTGAAATACATACTGTACATGCCAGTTGGCAACCCTGATTACAACATTCTGGATCTTGATTTTTGGGATTTGGACATTCGAGATTTCGACATTCGATATTTTCACTTTCGGGAGCATCAATGCCACCCGACAATAAAACATATGGGACTACATATGTACATTCCATTACTTTCCGGTCAATGGATGATGTAATATCCGACCGGGAAGTACTGGAATTTTCCAGAACAACTCTGACGTGGCCGGTTCTCGTGTGATACATTCATATGATGTTTATTCTTTATTGTGATTATCAATAATTTTGTATGCATAGTCTGAATATGCATCGTGTACTACGTTATATGCTACTTTACTGTTTATTTTACTTATAAAAAAATTCTGTCAGAAATTGTTAATTTTTTACAATAATCTACACGTACGTTACTATTTTTTGTGTAATTGTTATCCTTTTTGAACGTTGTTACAATAAACCGACTCTGTCCCTACATATTGTTTCTTTGTTTTGATATATAGTTTCACTGTCATTCATTTTGCCTGGTGTCGCTATAATTTGTCGTTGTTGTTATTTTTTGCGACACTGTCTCTATATTTCTATTACCTCTTATATTCATTGGTTCGTCGTTGTTAAATTTGCAGTTCGTCGGTACATTTTGAAAGAATGTGGTTATAAAACGAGAAAAGGTGTAACCTCATATTTTACTCTTCAAAGCATTTAGGCAAAACGCAATTTAGGCAGCAGATAATATACATATTAATAACGCTGATTAATTAGTTAGCAGTTCTATTTTCTGCACGAAACCAACAACTGCTTCTTAAAACGTAACAGAACATAACAAGCGCTGCAAATTGTGTTTTAGTGTAGAGGAAAATAGGATGTTTTCCTTATCTCTTTCAAAATTATTTTGTATTTTTTCCACAATCCTTTTTTGAAGTCCTGCCACTGGTATTTAATGGAAAACTTCACCGCCGTTTTGAAGGGAATAAAAACAAGTTTTACAGAACCTTCCTCGCAATCAAATCCTCGGTGTCGCCGCCTTGTGAACACCCTTCCTTATCACAGCATTACATTTTACTGAAATGAACTACGTCGAATGAATTTCCGACATCCCTAATATCGAAGCTTCAATTTAGTGATCTACAAGGCATGTTTATTCACTTTAAGTTTAAATGGCCCTGCTACAAACAAAAGAAACGACAGCCCAAAGCAATATTCTTCCATTGGACCAGGCCAGCGACCGATTTCCATTTGCAGTAAATTGAGAATGCGTACAACTTTTAGTTTGTCTACGGTTATCCAAACATTGGCGTTTCCGGGAACTTCTGATGAATATTTAACAGTATGGTTGTTGGTCCACTGTACCTGCTCAAAATACTGCAGAAGTTCGCGAATGTTGCCTGCCAGAATCGGTGCTATGCTCAGAATTGTGACACACGTGAACGCGACTTGCTGCTCGCCGGTGTTGATTGTGAGGGTCCTTATGGTCAAGCCGTCATCTTTGGTATTGGTGGGAAATTGCGTTAGTTTTTAAGGTAGTTTAGTAGAAATGGGGTTAGTTTTTGAGTTGATTTAGTGGAAAATTGCGTTAGTTTTCGCGTTAGTTTAGGGGGAAATTGCGCCAGTTTTGGGGTTAGTTTAGTGAAAAATTGCGTTACATTTTGCGTTAGTTTAATTTTACTATGGGGTTAGTTTTTACGTTGATTTAGTGGAAATTTTTTAGTTTTCGTGTTAGCTCAATGGAAAATTGCTTTAGTTTTTGTGTTAGTTTAGTGGAACATTGCGCTAGTATAGCGTTAGTTTAGAGAAAAATTGCATTAGTTTTCGCGTTAATATGTGGAAAATTGAGCAAGTTTTTGCGTCAGTTTAGTGGAAAATTGCATTAGTTTTTGATGAGGTGTTCTTTGTCATTTTTTTGTGTTTTGAAGTTTGTATAGAGTTTGTGCTGATGTGTTCTTTGTCATGTTATGTGTTGTTTGAATCAATGGCTTAAAATTGAGTCGGTAGAGATGAAACTTCAAGGAAGGTGTGATGAAAGTCATGAATATCGGAACACGTAAACAACGTGAGGAAGGCAATGGAGTTTTTAACGCTTCAGTTAGCTCGGATTTGCAGGTTGATAACAAAATGAAAGAATCTTGCTCCATGTCATTTATTCATTCTTGACTGATTAAACACTCATAAATAAAAAAGATGCTTATTTTGAGCTTGTCACATGTAGAAACAAAAAAATTAGACGGCTACGTTTCCACGTTTTTAACTTCCCTTGAATCCATCACAGTAAAACGAAAGCCAGGTTAGGAACACTTTATTTTTCTGGCCATAAATGTTGATACAATCGGAAGAAAACCAAGGAAAGATGCTGATCTTCCGTTTTAGCTAACGGTTTCATGACGCTACTGAGGGTTCATCATGGAGGCATTTTCATCATCTTACGCAGATCTTAGCTAACGCCGATAAAATAATTATTCCCAGATATACATAACTTGAACGGATGAACGGATAAAGTAAAGCAATCCGATGAACTCTGAACGGATAAAGTAAAAGCTGATATCTAGGAAATCTGACTTCCCTCTCAAATAAATCGAAAATCGCACTTCAGGATATAAGTTATATCACCGATTAGGCGATTCGTCGAGAATCGAGGACCTTACTTGTTGATTAAGAAGAAGAACTAGTGTAAAAATGTATATTACATTTATTGCAAACATTCCGGAATAATTATAATTCCATCATCAGTGCAGAAACAGGAGAAAACGAAATACTCAATATAAACATATATATATATGTTCCATAATATTCTCTAAATGTCTAAGAACCCTAATTTAGATTCATTCATGCACAGAAGTTGCATACTCTTAATTCACACACGTACACATGTACACGCTAATCTACATAAACCCAGTGAACGCACACTAAGCATTGATAGAGGGTACCTGTAGGAAAATCAGTGTAGCTATGATGGCTTTTCATTTCATCCGGTACTATAACGGAATGTAGCTTTAGTTCATCAACTAAGCTTAATTTATTTTACTGTTAACCACGGTAGAGGAAACAAGGTAGAGTCATTTCTATGGGAGAAAATACATCTCCTCTTGTTCGGCTAGCCAATAGAAAGGCTTGATTTCAAACAAACTTTATGTCGTCACCAAAACGCCATGTCGTTGGACCAATAGGGAAGCAAGATTTGGGGGTAGCAGTGCTACCAGACGCAATATGAGCGCTGCTATTGGTTCGTTGCCGTGACGTCCGTCAGCAAAACCAACCTGTTGACGAAAAAATAGACCGGTTTGAACCTACCTTGTTTCCTCCACCGTGCTGTTAACCGAGGTTTGAATGCAACGCGGTTGCGGTGTAAATATAGAGTCAAATATACGTTCACTTGCTGAACAAAATGCGCAGTAAATATTTTGCTAATTAGGGCGATATATTTTGCCCGCAACGTAATGATTTTCCCTAAATTTTTATATCGAGGAATTGCAATATTAAATTATAACTAGCCGGTTACCTCCGGTAACCGGCTAAGCTTAAGCCGGTTCAACCCGAGTATCGGGTTGTCCGACTTGCCTAAAAAATAAAAAAATAAAAAAAATAAAATAAAAATAAAAAATAAGAAAAATAAAAAAAAAAAAAATAAAAAAAAAATAAAAAAAATAAAAAAAAATATAAAAAATAATATGGAAAAAAAATAAATAAATAAAAAATAAATAAATATTGAAAGAAAAAGTAAATAATCAAAAAATAAAGAAATAAAGAAGGAAAAAAATAAAAAATTAAAAAAAATTTAAATAAATAGTTTTCTGCAAATATAGACACCAGTGGCTTCAATTTAATACCTCACTCGACCATGTAGACTCAGCCAATTTTCCAAACGGACTCGCACAAATTTTGAGTTTTGCTACTAAGTATATAGATTCTTTGTGATTGAAGGAGGTAATTGGATTTGGTTTTGATGAAAAATTAAGTATAAAAATAAGATAGAGAACAAAAAAAGAACATTACGTTTGGGAACATCTAAATAAAATTTAGGGCAATAAAATCAGGATAATCAAATTAAAATCACGTTTTTTCCTAATCAGTTCAACTAAATTTTCTTTGATAAACATTTTATCTTCGAAATGAAGGCTTCTTTTCTTTCATATAAGTCATCAGACATATTTCTGTGTTAATAAACAATTATTTAAAAATCAAAGACGTTGGTACAAGGCAGTCAAAGAAAGAGTACTTTTTTAGGGCACCTTATACTTCCCGAAATACTTCAGAGTTAGTACTGAATAAAAAACTAAGCTGCAGGAAAAATCGGTCATAGGACGTACTTGAATGTTTGTTCAATATCACGCAATCTCTATGTTTTCCCGGTATTTATCAATCCGTATGCATGTCCGATATCTAAAAACTGGTGTTTTTTTAGATTTACGATCGTATCAAATCGTATGCCGGTCAAATATCAACCAATCTTCACGTTTTTCCAATATTAATAATAAATCCGTCCAATATCAACCAACCCGTATACTTGCCTAAAACCCTCAAGCTGGTACGTTTTCCAAGAAATTGACGATGAGGCACCGCAGATTTAACAAATTTATATGACTAAATAGCCAGCACTCAGCGCAGGACGCAGCAGCAGCAGCAGCAGCAGCCCGGCGTGACGGCAGGCTACCGTTCATTGATCATGCTATTTTCGGGCCGCTCTCATCAGATTAAACTTTCTAATCCGTCATAATAATGTTGTGCAATTAGGCGCTGCATGGTGATTGTCATTTGAAATTAATGGGGAAGCGTGCGTGTGCGTGTGTGTGTATGTGTGTGTTTGTGCGTGTGTGTGTGTGTATGTATGCGTACGTGTTTGTGTGAGTGTATGTGTGTTTTGTGTGTGTATGTGTGCATGTGTGTGTTTGTGCGCGTTCGTAATGTGTGAGCGTGTGTGCGTATAAGTGTGTGTGAGTGCGTGTGCGTATATGTGTGTGTGAGTGTGTGTGCGAGGGTGTGTATGAGTTGATGTGTGTACGTGTGTGAGTTGGTATGTGCGTATGTATGTATGTGGGAAACTCTGAAATTATGCTCCTCTTTCTCACATTTCATTTACGTTTTTTTAGACCGACTCTACACAGAAGAACTAAATTCCGAGAACTATGCACTTGACGCCACAAAAGCGAAGCAAAACCCCTTATTTTTTCGATTACTTCAAATATATATCATTTGCACAGTAAATCGCGTATAATAAACACAAAAATGATAATTTTTCATCGAATGAATTAAACTGCATTCCAATGGTACATAAGCGATAAAAATGGTCCTTATTTAAATTTAATGAGTTTAACTTCATTCCAATGGTACATAAACGATAAAAAAGGTCCTCATTTAAATTTAATGAGTTTAACTTCATTCCAATGGTACATAAACGATAAAAAAGGTCCTTATTTAAATTTAATGAGTTTAACTTCATTCCAATGGTACATAAACGATAAAAAAGGTCCTTATTTAAATCAATCAAACGGCCGAGATTTTGTTTTAAGATTTGAGAGAAGCGATAGCGGAGCTTTCTTTTGCTTCATTAATTTCCAATAAGCTTTTACAACTTTTCACTGCATCAAAAGTAAGAAAAATCAGTGATCATTCAGAAAATTAATGATTTTTATTAAATGGAAATTTTTTCACTGCTGCGAAAAAGAGCAAAAACGTGCAATCATTCTGGCGCTTTAATGGTTTCTGCTGAACTTAAGCAACTTTTCACTGCATTATGAAAAGTAAAAACCTGTAAACATTCTGAGGTTCTAATGATCTCCACAAAACTTCAACAACTTCTCACAGCTTTAAAAGGAATTACAAACCAGCGATCCCAACCTCTCAGTAATGAGACCGCAATAATGCGAGGCCGAGGGTAGCGAGCAAATCTTGTTAACTTCCCATTAATTTGGCAACAAACTGTCTAAGCTCCGTTCCGGCAGGTCAAATGAGAGAGAAGTTGTTTTGTATGTACTCACGGTAAAAATGTTTTTCGAAGTCCGTTTAATAGAATTATGTGTATCCATGATGAAAAGTATATTGAGGTCTGTATAAAATAATTATATGTATCCACAAAAAATAGCTCATTGATGTCCGTATAAAAGAATTTTATGATCCACGATAAAAAAAAGCTCCTTGATGTCGGTGTAAAAGAATTATACATATCCCCCATAAAAATGTATATTGGGGTCTGTATAAAAGAATTATATGTTTCCATGATAAAAAACTTATTGACGTCAGTATAAAAGAAATTATTCGTGAGAAGTAACTTTTATATATGTAAGGTGGCAGTGTTAAATCTCATCTGTGTCTAAAACATATAACTGCTATGAATATTTTTACATCTCGTCCACGAATGTATGAATGCTGCAAGTAAGAGAGTTTCATTATACATTAGAATATTTGTAAATAGTATGAATGGAATAGCATCAAACAAATCTTTGCGGCTGACAAATGATTTCAATTCATGCCTACACGCGGGGTTTCTTTGATTTTTTTAAATTTATATACAAACAGCTGCCAACGTTTAGAAGTTAAGAAAATTTCTTGGATGCCAAAAAGGCTTTAATTTACAAATGCACGTACAGCTAGCAGACTTCTATAAGTTCAAAGAAATTTCTTGGTTACCAAAATAGTTTTAATTTATATGCAAACAGCAAGCACACTCCATGTAGTTTAAGAAACTTTCTTAAATACCGCTTTAATTCATACAAAAACAGCTAGTAGACTCCTAATAGTTCATGGAAATTCCTTGGCAGCCAAAAAAACTGATGTTTCACAACTCTAAGTGGGTTACCCACAAAAAAGTTAATTTGAAACTCAAAAACTCCCGTTTCTTAGACACGAGCCATCAGTCACTCAAAGCCGCCCGATCTCAGCCAGACAAAATGGGCGCATTTTTTCCACGCATTAAAACTTTCCCTGAGCCAGTTTACAGACATAAAATTTTGTGATAGCTTGGAGACCAAAGTCCCATGCCATGTTAATTGTGAGTGCCGTCTCCGTAACTTGCTTTATGATCAAACTTTGCCCGGTTTATCTTGGAGCTTTTTCCTAAGTTTGGCACGGGTGCGGGAGTTGTTGAGCAAATCAACGGGATTTGCAAGGAAGCGGAGCAACACTGCTGCAGAAATCTTCATTTTGAATGTGTAAATTAGTATTATTTGTTTATACGACTGTATACAGGGTGTCCAAGTGCATCCACTGATTGATGTATGTGTACTTGATTCCGGAACCATAAGACAGTTTAATTCAGATTTATTTCTTTAGCTTTCATAAAATTAGAATGCAGCTATCAAATTTATGTTCCGGTATCATAGATATACACTGTATTTCGGTTCATGGATGCATTTTTGTGGACATCCTGTATAATACAAAGACCAGTTTTCTCCCAAAATTTTTCAATAAATAAATGAATTAATTTAAACATATTTGTGCGTAATTTCTCATACGTTATTATAATGTAAATCTCACTGAACACATTAAATTGATTAGTGCGCGTGTCTGTGACGCTCACAAGGACGCTCAATGACCGTATCTGTGATACGAGTTTCACCAGTGCACAAGTACAAGAATATTTTAATGGCGGGTACTGTTGGGATGGATATATTTGTTGGGCATCCACGTCTGCAAGATTTATTTAATGGTGGGTACTATTGGGATGGATATATTTGTTGGGCATCCACATCTGCAAGATTTATTTAATGGTGGGTACTATTGGGATGGATATATTTGTTGGGCATCCACATCTGCAAGATTTATTTAATGGTGGGTACTATTGGGATGGATATATTTGTTGGGCATCCACATCTGCAAGATATATTTAATGGTGGGTACTATTGGGATGGATATATTTGTTGGGCATCCACATCTGCAAGATATATTTAATGGTGGGTACTATTGGGATGGATATATTTGTTGGGCATCCACATCTGCAAGATATATTTAATGGTGGGTACTATTGGGATGGATATATTTGTTGGGCATCCACATCTGCAAGATTTATTTAATGGTGGGTACTATTGGGATGGATATATTTGTTGGGCATCCACATCTGCAAGATTTATTTAATGGCGGGTACTATTGGGATGGATATATTTGTTGGGCATCCACATCTGCAAGATTTATTTAATGGTGGGTACTATTGGGATGGATATATTTGTTGGGCATCCACATCTGCAAGATTTATTTAATGGCGGGTACTATTGGGATGGATATATTTGTTGGGCATCCACATCTGCAAGATTTATTTAATGGCGGGTACTGTTGGGATGGATATATTTGTTGCGCATCCACATCTGCAAGATTTGTCTAAAGAAAATATCGAATCCGGTAATTTTCGAACGTGTAAATTAGAATAATTTATACCCTCCAGCTTACGAGGCTCGATGTATTTTTGCATTTGTTTGAGAAAGAAGTTGTGTATTTTCCGCAGAAATTAATGATGGTTTTCAATCACGTTAAACTTAGTTCATTTCCGTCGTATAATGAATCCGGAGGTATAAATACACATGTTTATTACCCTCGCGGCACAGTGATAAAAAAACAGAGTATCGATCGCAATATTTAACAAGGAAGAAAATAAACTAAGTTTTAAAAAATAGAAGAGCGAGTCCCAGTTTCGGACAGCGAAAAAAAGCACGGAATAAATGCTGAAATTTTTATTTTTGCGAAAGTAGGAATCAGTTGACAGGAGTGGGAATTCAGTTGCTATTTACGGGAATCAGTCCACAGTTATGGGAATGCAGTTGCTATTTACTGGAATCAGTTAACAGTTACGGGAATGCAGTCGCTGACTGGAAAAACACAGTTACCAGCTGAAGGAAAGTAAAAATTAACTCCTTGAATCCTTTTTCTAATAAAAATACTTTGTTGGTGGAAGATATACTACGAATGTTGAACAAACAGTTGAATAAATGCTTATTTTGTTACATCAATAGATCGTCTATGAAATAGATACTTCTTTACGGCACATTCCACTTCGTATGTGTAACAAATTCTTCGCATGTGTAACAAATACTTCGTATGTGTAACAAATACTTCGTATGTGTAACAAATGCCTCGCATGTGTAACAAATACTTCGTATGTGTAACAAATGCCTCGTATGTGTAACAAATACTTCGCATGTGTAACAAATACTTCGTATGTGTAACAAATGACTCGTATGTGTAACAAATACTTCGTATGTGTAACAAATACATCGCATGTGTATCAAATACTTCGTATGTTCAACAAATGCATCATCTATAAAATATACACCGTATGTAAGTTACAATTATTTTGTCTGTGTAACAATTCTGCGTCTGGCAAATATTTACCTTAGTTTGAAATATATTCATCGGATTTAAAGCAAACAATTCATCTGTTAAGTAATCCTGCATCTGTTATATATACATCAATCTTTGAAATACATACTTCTGTTAGATGAATGCGTCAGGAGTTTACTGAATGTCGGCAGAGCGTTTACAGTCCCATGGTGACAAGCTCTGTTAGAGCAATCTATTTCTGTGGTAACGATCTATTTCTGTGGTAACGATCTATTTCTGTGGTAACGATCTATTTCTGTGGTAACGATCTATTTCTGTGATAACGATCTGTTTCTGTGGTAACGATCTGTTTCTGTGCTAACGATCTGTTTCTGTGGTAACGATCTGTTTCTGTGGTAACGATCTGTTTCTGTGGTAACGATCTATTTCTGTGATAACGATCTGTTTCTGTGGTAACGATCTGTTTCTGTGGTAACGATCTGTTTCTGTGGTAACGATCTATTTCTGTGGTAACGATCTGTTTCTGTGGTAACGATCTGTTTCTGTGGTAACGATCTGTTTCTGTGGTAACGACCTGTTTCTGTGGTAACGATCTGTTTCTGTGGTAACGATCTGTTTCTGTGGTAACGATCTATTTCTGTGGTAACGATCTATTTCTGTGGTAACGATCTATTTCTGTGGTAACGATCTGTTTCTGTGGTAACGATCTATTTCTGTGGTAACGATCTGTTTCTGTGGTAACGATCTGTTTCTGTGGTAACGATCTATTTCTGTGGTAACGATCTATTTCTGTGGTAACGATCTGTTTCTGTGGTAACGATCTATTTCTGTGGTAACGATCTGTTTCTGTGGTAACGATCTGTTTCTGTGGTAACGATCTATTTCTGTGGTAACGATCTGTTTCTGTGGTAAAGATCTATTTCTGTGGTAACGATCTATTTCTGTGGTAACGATCTATTTCTGTGGTAACGATCTATTTCTGTGGTAACGATCTGTTTCTGTGGTAACGATCTGTTTCTGTGGTAACGATCTGTTTCTGTGGTAACGATCTATTTCTGTGGTAACGATCTGTTTCTGTGGTAACGATCTGTTTCTGTGGTAACGATCTATTTCTGTGGTAACGATCTGTTTCTGTGGTAACGATCTATTTCTGTGGTAACGATCTATTTCTGTGGTAACGATCTGTTTCTGTGGTAACGATCTATTTCTGTGGTAACGATCTGTTTCTGTGGTAACGATCTATTTCTGTGGTAACGATCTGTTTCTGTGGTAACGATCTGTTTCTGTGGTAACCATCTATCTGTTTCTGGGGTAACGATCTGTTTCTGTGGTAACGATCTGTTTCTGTGGTAACGATCTGTTTCTGTGGTAACGATCTATCTGTTTCTGGGGTAACGATCTGTTTCTGTGGTAACGATCTGTTTCTGTGGTAACGATCTACCTGTTTCTGTGGTAACGATCTGTTTCTGTGGTAACGATCTATCTGTTTCTGGGGTAACGATCTGTTTCTGTGGTAACGATCGGTTTCTGTGGTAACGATCTGTTTCTGTGGTAACGATCTGTTTCTGTGGTAACGATCTACCTGTTTCTGTGGTAACGATCTGTTTCTGTGGTAACGATCTGTTTCTGTGGTAACGATCTGTTTCTGGGGTAACGATCTGTTTCTGTGGTAACGATCTGTTTCTGTGGTAACGATCTACCTGTTTCTGTGGTAACGATCTGTTTCTGTGGTAACGATCTACCTGTTTCTCTGGTAACGATCTGTTTCTGTGGTAACGATCTGTTTCTGTGGTAACGATCTGTTTCTGTGGTAACGATCTGTTTCTGTGGTAACGATCTGTTTCTGTGGTAACGATCTGTTTCTGTGGTAACGATCTGTTTCTGTGGTCGCGATCTATTTCTGTGGTAACGATCTGTTTCTGTGGTAACGATCTGTTTCTGTGGTAACGATCTACCTGTTTCTGTGGTAACGATCTGTTTCTGTGGTAACGATCTATCTGTTTCTGGGGTAACGATCTGTTTCTGTGGTAACGATCGGTTTCTGTGGTAACGATCTATTTCTGTGGTAACGATCTGTTTCTGTGGTAACGATCTGTTTCTGTGGTAACGATCTGTTTCTGTGGTAACGATCTACCTGTTTCTGTGGTAACGATCTGTTTCTGTGGTAACGATCTATTTCTGTGGTAACGATCTGTTTCTGTGGTAACGATCTGTTTCTGTGGTAACGATCTGTTTCTGTGGTAACGATCTATTTCTGTGATAACGATCTGTTTCTGTGGTAACGATCTGTTTCTGTGGTAACGATCTATTTCTGTGGTAACGATCTATTTCTGTGGTAACGATCTGTTTCTGTGGTAACGATCTATCTGTTTCTGGGGTAACGATCTGTTTCTGTGGTAACGATCTGTTTCTGTGGTAACGATCTGTTTCTGTGGTAACGATCTGTTTCTGTGGTAACGATCGGTTTCTGTGGTAACGATCTGTTTCTGTGGTAACGATCGGTTTCTGTGGTAACGATCGGTTTCTGTGGTAACGATCGGTTTCTGTGGTAACGATCGGTTTCTGTGGTAACGATCGGTTTCTGTGGTAACGATCTGTTTCTGTGGTAACGATCGGTTTCTGTGGTAACGATCTATTTCTGTGGTAACGATCTGTTTCTGTGGTAACGATCTGTTTCTGTGGTAACGAACTATTTCTGTGGTAACGATCTGTTTCTGTGGTAACGATCTGTTTCTGTGGTAACGATCTACCTGTTTCTGTGGTAACGATCTACCTGTTTCTGTGGTAACGATCTGTTTCTGTGGTAACGATCTACCTGTTTCTGTGGTAACGATCTATTTCTGTGGTAACGATCGGTTTCTGTGGTCGCGATCTATTTCTGTGGTAACGATCTGTTTCTGTGGTAACGATCTGTTTCTGTGGTAACGATCTGTTTCTGTGGTAACGATCTGTTTCTGTGGTAACGATCTGTTTCTGTGGTAACGATCTATTTCTGTGGTAACGACCTGTTTCTGTGGTAACGATCTACCTGTTTCTGTGGTAACGATCTATTTCTGTGGTAACGATCGGTTTCTGTGGTCGCGATCTGTTTCTGTGGTAACGATCTATTTCTGTGGTAACGATCTGTTTCTGTGGTAACGATCTGTTTCTGTGGTAACGATCTGTTTCTGTGGTAACGATCTATTTCTGTGGTAACGATCGGTTTCTGTGGTCGCGATCTATTTCTGTGGTAACGATCTGTTTCTGTGGTAACGATCTGTTTCTGTGGTAACGATCTGTTTCTGTGGTAACGATCTGTTTCTGTGGTAACGATCTGTTTCTGTGGTAACGATCTACCTGTTTCTGTGGTAACGATCTATTTCTGTGGTAACGATCGGTTTCTGTGGTCGCGATCTGTTTCTGTGGTAACGATCTATTTCTGTGGTAACGATCTGTTTCTGTGGTAACGATCTGTTTCTGTGGTAACGATCTGTTTCTGTGGTAACGATCTGTTTCTGTGGTAACGATCTATTTCTGTGGTAACGATCTATTTCTGTGGTAACGATCTGTTTCTGTGGTAACGATCTACCTGTTTCTGTGGTAACGATCTACCTGTTTCTGTGGTAACGATCTGGTTCTGTGGTAACGATCTACCTGTTTCTGTGGTAACGATCTATTTCTGTGGTAACGATCTGTTTCTGTGGTAACGATCTACCTGTTTCTGTGGTAACGATCTACCTGTTTCTGTGGTAACGATCTGTTTCTGTGGTAACGATCTACCTGTTTCTGTGGTAACGATCTACCTGTTTCTGTGGTAACGATCTACCTGTTTCTGTGGTAACGATCTACCTGTTTCTGTGGTAACGATCTGTTTCTGTGGTAACGATCTACCTGTTTCTGTGGTAACGATCTATTTCTGTGGTAACGATCGGTTTCTGTGGTCGCGATCTGTTTCTGCGGTAACGACCTGTTTCTGTGATAGCGATCTATTTCTGTGGTAACGATCTATTTCTGTGGTAACAATCTATTTCAGTGGTAGAAAACTATTTCTGTGATAACAGACTATTTCTGTGATAACAGACTATTTCTGTGATGACAGACTATTTCTGTGATAACAGACTATTTCTGTGATGACAGACTATTTCTGTGATAACAGACTATTTCTGTGATGACAGACTATTTCTGTGATAACAGACTATTTCTGTGATGACAGACTATTTCTGTGATGACAGACTATTTCTGTGATAACAGACTATTTCTGTGATGACAGACTATTTCTGTGATAACAGACTATTTCTGTGATGACAGACTATTTCTGTGATGACAGACTATTTCTGTGATAACAGACTATTTCTGTGATGACAGACTATTTCTGTGATAACAGACTATTTCTGTGATGACAGACTATTTCTGTGATAACAGACTATTTCTGTGATAACAGACTATTTCTGTGATAACAGACTATTTCTGTGATAACAGACTATTTCTGTGATAACAGACTATTTCTTTGGTAGAAAAATATGAGATAAATTATTTGGAAGCAACCTATTTATGTGGAGAAAACCAACCAACAAGCTTTTTAAGTGGTAACAAATTTTATGAGGAATTCTGTAGTAACAGAAAGGCTTCTCAGTTGTCTCCTCGCGATATGCTGTGCAATGGAATATCTAACTTGGAATCCAAAAATTGACACAACGTCGACCATCAAGCCGCTAATAAAATGCACTCGATCCATGAATCGAAATCACCGTGAGTTGCAGAACTGCGGCATTTTTTTCAGTTACTTCATGTTTGCAGATTGAATGTTTACTGATAGTGAACCTGCACTCCTCTACACTGTCAGTTCTGATACTACTATGACAAGTCCACGGCCCTTTATTTGAAATAAGAAAGAAGGAGAAATGAAAGAAAAGCCGTAAGAAATGATGAAAATTCAATCTCTCGAGAGTTGATGACATGACACACGTTCCTATTTCCTAAGAATTCACGTGATATTAATTCCTACTCGAATCTGATGGATTAAGGCACTGGAAATTGTGGAGTTGATGGAGCTTGTATCACAGATACGCTCATCACACTGCAGGCTGGCTTCGGACGGACAGACAGACAGACATCCCTCTCATTATCGCATAGATTATATTTAAAGTATTTTACTAGGCTTGAAATCATCGTAAAAAGAAACGCATTCGCCGCATCCGTTTTCTCAAAGATATACAGCGCAGTAGTGCTACGACGAACGTCTTTAGTCTTCTCAAAATTGAGCTAAATTTTTTCCCCTTTCTTTAAATTTTTTTTAGAAACTTGGCAAGGTAAATGTATTTTGAAGACCAATGGATTTTAAAACATTTCGCACATCGATACATCAGAAAGAACTTCTTCTAAAACGTCAAAAATATTCAACAACCCAAAACGTAAAAAATTTCATCTAAAATCAAAAACATTCAACAACCCACAACAAAAACTTCAGCAAACATCAAGAACATTCTACCGCACGAAACATAAACAAAACTTCATCAAACGGCAAGAACATTCCACAACCCGAAACACAAACAAAACTACATCAAACATCAAGAACATTCTACAACCCGAAACACAAACAAAACTTCATCACACATCAAGAACACTCCACAGCCAGAAGCATCAAAGTCGGGCCGCACTTCTCACACTCCCTCAATTCGACGGGAAGTGTTTGTGTTTTTTTCCGACTTTTCTCACGGCCGGCGAAACATTTGCATGCAGATGGGTGCCTGTGCCAATCAAGATAAGTAAAACGCAAAATGTTTCATTGAACGATCAGTTTTGCGCGATGCTGAGAACGCAGAATAGCGCAAGCGAAACACATCGCGCTAAAGCTGACGGAACGATGGATACGCTGTCACAAAATTTGCGTAACGAAAATAGTTCGTTTTTTGCTATGAAAATAGTTCGTTTTTTGTTATGAAAACAGTTTGTTTTTTTGCTATGAAAATAGTTTGTTTTTTGCTATGAAAGTAGTTCGTTTTTGCTATAAAAATAGTGCGTTCATTGCGCACTATTTATAAATAGTGCGTTCATTGTTTGCGTTCATTAAAATAGTGCGTTCATTGTTATGAAAATAGTGCGTTTTTTGTTTTGAAAATAGTTCCTTCTTTGTTATGAAAATAGTTCGTTTTTTGATATGAAAATAGTCCGTTTTTTATGAAAATAGTTCGTTTGATGTAATGAAAATAGTTCGTTTGACGTAATGAAAACAGTTCGTTCATTGTTATGAAAATAGTTCGTCACCACAATAGTTCTTTAATTGTTTGTCACGACATGACCAGCTCGTTAAAGACACATATCCATCACAAACTTCATAAACGTGTTTGATAAATAGGAAATTAAAAATTGATGCTATTTTCTATAGCTGTTCATGAACAATTTGAATTACAAAACCCGTTTCTCATTACAGTCATCGTATATTGTGCTTCTACGTAGTCGAATTTGTGCCCTAATGTGTTCTTTGAAGTTGACTGGCGAGTGGCAGTTCCTTCCTCATTGTGATGTCGGTGACAACCTGATGCCAGTGCCTGTCTAATGGTGGTGGTTGTAATGGTGGTGGTTGTAATGGCGGTGGTTGTGATGGCGGTGGTTGTAACGGCGGTGGTTGTAATGGCGGTGGTTGTAATGGTGGTGGTTGTAATGGCGGTGGTTGTAATGGTGGTGGTTGTAATGGCGGTGGTTGTAATGGTGGTGGTTGTAATGGCGGTGGTTGTAATGGCGGTGGTCGTAATGGCGGTGGTTGTAATGGTGGTGGTTGTAATGGCGGTGGTTGAAATGGCGGTGGTTGTAATGGCGGTGGTTGAAATAGCGGTGGTTGTAATGGTGGTGGTTGTAATGGCGGTGGTTGTAATGGCGGTGGTTGTAATGGCGGTGGTTGTAATGGTGGTGGTTGTAATGGCGGTGGTTGTAATGGAGGTGGTTGTAATGGCGGTGGTTGTAATGGCGGTGGTCGTAATGGCGGTGGTTGTAATGGTGGTGGTTGTAATGGCGGTGGTTGAAATGGCGGTGGTTGTAATGGCGGTGGTTGAAATGGCGGTGGTCGTAATGGCGGTGGTTGTAATGGTGGTGGTTGTAATGGCGATGGTTGTAATGGCGGTGGTTGTAATGGTGGTGGTTGTAATGGCGGTGGTTGTAATGGCGGTGGTTGTAATGGCGGTGGTTGTAATGGTGGTGGTTGTAATGGCGGTGGTTGTAATGGCGGTGGTTGTAATGGCGGTGGTTGTAATGGCGGTGGTTGTAATGGTGGTGGTTGTAATGGCGGTGGTTGTAATGGTGGTGGTTGTAATGGCGGTGGTTGTAATGGTGGTGGTTGTAATGGCGGTGGTTGTAATGGTGGTGGTTGTAATGGAGGTGGTTGTAATGGCGGTGGTTGTAATGGCAGTGGTCGTAATGGCGGTGGTTGTAATGGTGGTGGTTGTAATGGCGGTGGTTGAAATGGCGGTGGTTGTAATGGCGGTGGTTGAAATGGCGGTGGTTGTAATGGCGGTGGTCGTAATGGCGGTGGTTGTGATGGTGGTGGTTGTAATGGCGGTGGTTGTAATGGCGGTGGTTGTGATGGCGGTGTTTGTAATGACGGTGGTTGTAATGGCGGTGGTTGTAATGGTGGTGGTTGTAATGGCGGTGGTTGTAATGGTGGTGGTTGTAATGGCGGTGGTTGTAATGGTGGTGGTTGTAATGAAGGTGGTTGTAATGGCGGTGGTTGTGATGGCGGTGGTCGTAATGGCGGTGGTTGTAATGGTGGTGGTTGTAATGGCGGTGGTTGAAATGGCGGTGGTTGTAATGGCGGTGGTTGAAATGGCGGTGGTTGAAATGGCGGTGGTTGTAATGGCGGTGGTTGTAATGGTGGTGGTTGTAATGGCGGTGGTTGTAATGGCGGTGGTTGTAATGGTGGTGGTTGTAATGGCGGTGGTTGTAATGGTGGTGGTTGTAATGGAGGTGGTTGTAATGGCGGTGGTTGTAATGGCGGTGGTCGTAATGGCGGTGGTGGTTTTGGTGGTGGTTGTAATGGCGGTGGTTGAAATGGCGGTGGTTGTAATGGCGGTGGTTGAAATGGCGGTGGTCGTAATGGCGGTGGTTGTAATGGTGGTGGTTGTAATGGCGGTGGTTGTAATGGCGGTGGTTGTAATGGCGGTGGTTGTAATGGTGGTGGTTGTAATGGCGGTGGTTGAAATGGCGGTGGTTGAAATGGCGGTGGTTGTAATGGCGGTGGTTGTAATGGCGGTGGTTGTAATGGTGGTGGTTGTAATGGCGGTGGTTGTAATGGCGGTGGTTGTAATGGCGGTGGTTGTAATGGTGGTGGTTGTAATGGTGGTGGTTGTAATGGTGTTGGTTGTAATGGTGGTGGTTGTAATGGCGGTGGTTGTAATGGCGGTGGTTGTAATGGTGGTGGTTGTAATGGCGGTGGTTGTAATGGTGTTGGTTATAATGGTGGTGGTTGTAATGATGGTGGTTGTAATGGTGGTGGTTGTAATGGTGTTGGTTGTAATGGTGTTGGTTGTAATGGTGGTGGTTGTAATGGTGGTGGTTGTAATGGCGGTGGTTGTAATGGTGGTGGTTGTAATGGTGGTGGTTGTAATGGCGGTGGTTGTAATGGCGGTGGTTGTAATGGCGGTGGTTGTAATGGTGGTGGTTGTATTGGCGGTGGTTGTAATGGCGGTGGTTGTAATGGTGGTGGTTGTAATGGTGGTGGTTGTAATGGTGTTGGTTGTAATGGTGTTGGTTGTAATGGTGGTGGTTGTAATGTTGGTGGTTGTAATGGCGGTGGTTGTAATGGCGGTGGTTGTAATGGCGGTGGTTGTAATGGTGGTGGTTGTAATGGCGGTGGTTGTAATGGCGGTGGTTGTAATGGTGGTGGTTGTAATGGTGGTGGTTGTAATGGCGGTGGTTGAAATGGCGGTAGGTTTAATATCCTTTTCAGGTAATTTTATTTAACTATTCTATGCTTCTCCAATTCTTTCTATCCATTTATTACAGTATATTCCATTGCGCTCAATCTCAACTAAATGCTCTAAGACAAAGACCGTCATTAACACGCCACCGCCAAGTGGGCCACCGGTGGTACACGGAGAGAATCTTCATTATGCTGCTGACCGACCAGCAGTCACAAACTCAATTTTCATAACTACCTAATCACAGCTAAATGAAAGCACGATCACGTTAATCTTCGCAATTTCAAAAGTTTCTTACTGCAGTTGACTTTAAATCTTAGTTGAATATTGGAGTTTAGTTCAGCCCATGGCTGTTAATATGTTAATTGATTTTATTACCCACCCACAAATACCAATACCATTCTCTAAATTCCTATTCTCATGTTCCTATTCCTATATTCTTATTCTTATATTCCTATTCCTATATTCCTTTTCCTACATTCGTATTCCTATTCCTAATTTTGAATTCCTATATTCCTATTTCTATGTTCCCATTCCTATAATTATATTCCTATATTCATATTCCTTTATTACTAATCCTATATTCCTATTCCTATATTCCTATTCCTATATTCCTATTCCTATATTCCTATTCCTATTATTCCTATTCCTAAATTCCCATACCCTTTATTCTATGACTGCATTTGCGCTGAGTTTCGTTTCGAAAAATCTACGGAGATGAAACTTCAAGTTTGCGGAGAATTATTCTTTTCTCACGCTGTAGTGCACTAGAACTAGAGTTCACTGAAGTATGTTGTTGTACGTCACTAAGTTTTTGAATGTTGTGTGATATATCGAGGGAATGTTTGATACCTATTTCCTATACGTCAAGAATCAAGGGAGCACAATAGAAATGGTGTGATTTGCCCCATTTGTTGGGAATGTAATGGATGCGTATAAAGGGTATTGTTTTCGCATATTGTGTTATGTAGTGATGTGTTCATATAATGAGTAATGTATTGGTAAAATTTATTTATTTAAAATGGGTACTGTATTCGTGTAGTGTATTCGCATAGGGGGTAATGTTTTCGTATATTGTGGATGTATTCGCACAATCTATACTATAATAAGAGCCGCGTCCGCCTGTCCGAAGCCAGCCTGCAGTGTGATGAACGTATCTGTGATACAAGCTCCATCAACTCTACAATTTCCAGTGCATTAATCCATCAGATACGAGTAGGATTGAATATCACGTGAATTCTTAGGAAATAGGATCGTGTGTCATGTGGTTTGTCGAATATTAGTGTGCATTTTTGACGGGCCGTGTGCAGTCGGGCTCATCAACTCTCGAGAGATTGATTTTTTTTATTCTTTCGGCCTTTTTTCATTTCGCCTTTTTTCTTATTTCAAATAAAGGGGGGTGAACTAGTATATATATATATATATATATATATAGTATGACTAGATGATAATTTATGAAATTTTTAAGATTGATTATTATGCAGTTGATTACTACTGCTCGTAAGGTAAGTTTGATCAGAAACAAAGCTAGCTATTTCCAAGTTTTCCACGTCCAAGCCTTACAGTAAATATGTAAAGGTCATTTAACGATAGTTGTTGACTCTGTTATTACGAAAACGATATAGAATTCGAGCAGATTTCCAATTCACAAATTGATAACTGGTATTTTTACTGTGAATAAGAATATTATTTCCGTAGAGCCTGCAGTCAAAAAAATGGAAACTTTTATCCTCGATAACAAGTCCTTCCACTTCCCTCCCTCTGTCTCTCTCTCGTCTTTATCGTACACATCAAACGCGTTCTAGCTGAGACAAAAACTGAGCGGAATTCCCTGCAGAAAGACACGAGCAACTCCCCTCGAGGTATTCCCTGCATGTAAAAGTCGCGATATTTCACCATAGATGCAGGAAAACTCTCCATCTGGCAAGAACATAACTTTTTCCCTCGACTCCTCGTTTGCCCTCTGCAAACACAGGAAAGTCTTCGCCATTCCTGCAGTTAAATATTTGAGTGTTCGCTTCTTCGGAAAAACTTACCGAAGTTCCAATAGAAGCGATTCAAATTCTGGATTTCGATGAACCCGGATTTCGAGGGACAATTTTCACTCGGAAGTTAATTCTCGTCACTCAAACAAAGGAGTTCGGGGAACTGAAGATGCAAGTTGCATTAAAAAATGATAACATTTTATAATATTTGAGCAGGCTTTGTCTAGTGCGGGCCAGTTCCTCTACGTACGATTCCGCTTATCTCAATGCTGAATTTTTACTTTAATAATAGAGGTTTAACACGTTGGGTGCATGGTGACCCACCGGTGGTCACTGAGGGGGTTTTCACATTCTAGGAGACCAACCGGGGGTCAAAAGTTGAATTTTTTCGTGTACTTGATATAAATCAATAGAAAATAAGTTTCTATTAATATTAATTCATTTTCACTTACTAAACCGTAATTAAATGTTATTTAGGTTGAATGTTGAACCCCAGTTTAAGGCTCGGTTATGGTGGGGTGGGCTAGGTTAGGACGTTAGGTTAGAAGAGATTACATCAAATTATGAACCTTAAAGATAGGTTATAGTTCTTACGTAGGTTAGGAAAGATTTTTAGTCTTTGATTTCATAGGTTAAGATGGGGTAGGTCAAGATAGGCTAGGGCATCGTAGAAAGCTAGGTTTAGAGAATAGGTTAAATTATCAAATGTTAACATAGGCTTGTTTATTTAAGATCAGCTAGCTTATGCCCAGAGAGGTTACGCCCAGAGAGGTTACGTCCAGAGAGGTTACGTCCAGAGAGGCTACGTTCAGAGAGGTTACGTTCAGAGAGGTT
Source organism: Morinoia aosen (assembly GCA_030386875.1). Taxonomy (NCBI): domain Eukaryota; kingdom Metazoa; phylum Arthropoda; class Malacostraca; order Amphipoda; family Talitridae; genus Morinoia; species Morinoia aosen. The sequence continues at coordinate 26,171,732 of CM059566.1, forward strand.
ACGTTCAGAGAGGTTACGTTCAGAGAGGTTACGTTCAGGTAGGTTACGTTCAAAGAGGTTACGTTCAGATAGGTTACGTTCAGAGAGGTTACGTTCAGAGAGGTTACGTTCAGAGAGGTTACGTTCAGAGAGGTTACGTTCAGAGAGGTTACGTTCAGAGAGGTTACGTTCAGAGAGGTTACGTTCAGAGAGGTTACGTTCAGAGAGGTTACGTTCAGAGAGGTTACGTTCAGGTAGGTTACGTTCAAAGAGGTTACGTTCAGAGAGGTTACGTTCAGGTAGGTTACGTTCAGAGAGGTTACGTTCAGATAGGTTACGTTCAGAGAGGTTACATTCAAAGAGGTTACGTTCAGATAGGTTACGTTCAGAGAGGTTACGTTCAAAGAGGTTACGTTCAGAGAGGTTACGTTCAGGTAGGTTACGTTCAAAGAGGTTACGTTCAGATAGGTTACGTTCAGAGAGGTTACGTTCAAAGAGGTTACGTTCAGATAGGTTACGTTCAGAGAGGTTACGTTCAAAGAGGTTACGTTCAGAGAGGTTACGTTCAGAGAGGTTACGTTCAGGTAGGTTACGTTCAAAGAGGTTACGTTCAGAGAGGTAACGTTCAGGTAGGTTACTTTCAAAGAGGTTACGTTCAGATAGGTTACGTTCAGAGAGGTTACGTTCAAAGAGGTTACGTTCAGATAGGTTACGTTCAGAGAGTGTACGTTCAAAGAGGTTACGTTCAGAGAGGTTACGTTCAGAGAGGTTACGTTCAGATAGGTTACGTTCAGATAGGTTACGTTCAGATAGGTTACGTTCAGAGAGGTTACGTTCAAAGAGGTTACGTTCAGAGAAAGAAAGAAAAGAAAAAGAAAAACATTTTATTTCTAATAAAGTACAAACATGAAATATAGATAAATTGGTTTTTGTGAGGTTACTTTCAGATAGGTTACGAGATAATAGGTTAAATTATAAAAAGTTCACACAGGTTAGCACGTAGACTGCGTTTCCGCGGTTGTTAACGGTTGGTTTGGTTAGGTTGTAAGTCGCAGTACAGGGAAATCGACTTTACCGCTTGAATACAGTTTAATTCTTCCTGAGACATATGAAGACATACCCAGTCCTGAGGGCAATGTTGCTTGAAGTTAAGGGATTCTAATCCTTACCGATTTCCCAAACGCTTCTGAACAGACGATTTCTAGAGAGTTCCAAAGGCCCCTGAGAAACATGTTTCCAAAATATTTCAAAAGCAGCCGATGTCCAAAATGTCTCAAAAGACCTTTTCCTGAATGCTTTAAATTTACTGATTTCCAGAGAGTTCTAAAGGCCTATGCAAAACCGGTTTCACAAATGTTCCCGCTGCAACCGATTACCAGAGAGTTTCAAAAGCCCTTGAAAAAACGTTTTTATGAATACGTCAAAACCAACCGATTTCCAGACAGTTTCAAAGGCCCTTGTGAAAACAGCTTCCCAAATGCCTCAAAAATAACCGGTTTCCTCGAAATCTCAAAAGCCCTTTTCTCAAACGTTTTCAGCAACCAATTTCCAGATTGTTTCAAAAGCCCTTTTCTCAAACGCGTTTAACCAACCGATTTCCAGAAAGTTTCTAATCTCTCTGAGGAACCGGTTTCTCAAATGTTTCAATAGCGGCCGATTTCAAAGACCCCTGATACCTGCGCTTAATTAGTCAGGTTCACTACTGCTTTCGCACGCAGATGAAGCGCTTTTGACCTCCACGAGGCGCTAACAAGTCATTTGCATCAAACGCTCACGGTTAAAAAGATGGACTTGAAGATGGACCGGAGCTGCCCTTCTTTTGAATAGTTCTTGTATTTCAGACGCTTTGATATGAGATCCTTATGTGTAGATCAAACAGATGGGATCCTTCTTTATGATTGCTTGAATTTCCAGGTCTCTGACGCGATGAGCTTTGTTCGCATCTGGCGTTGAGGAGGCAATTAAGGAAATGCGAATCGCTTGCTTATTTCAGTCGTGTTTAATTCTTTGTAAAATGCTCCATTTTTGTGTTGCCTGCAGTTACACATGAGTTCGATCTCATGGATTAAGTAGACAAGCATATGTATGTACGAATGGACGCATATAAAATGGACGTACATATGCACGTACAAATGGACGTGTATGAAACGGTAGGTAAATACTACAAGGCATTGTTATCTCGTGGTTTTTCATCACGATATTAGGATTAGTAATTGTAGCTGCAAACTACAGTATCGGTAACTGTAACTACCGATCTGAAGCGTTAACTTCATGGAGTTGGAAAAAGGAAACTCTCAGCTCGGTTCCTATTCATGTACTGCCTCATCCAAACACCGACACTGCTTATAAGCTATAGCGCTCGGAAGTTAAACAATGCTCTTCCGGTGCATACCAATGCGATGCGCTCCCAAGGCACGGTTTCCGGCGCGTGCGGTCAGGGCGCTTCCGACCCATTTGAACCCAAGTACGATATAGACATAGGGCAATCCGCAACCAGCGCTTCCGTCGGCTCCGTCTTGCGGTTAAGACGCTTCCGCCGGTGCCGCGATATCCCAAACCAAGTGTGATAAGGACATCATGCCTGAAAGGCCTATATTGAGATACTACAATTTCCCTCCCTTTAGATGAATATTTAACACAAGGAAGGAAGACTCAGCAACCTATTCGCATTACAGGTTTAGTTATTCTACTTGATTTACGAGGTTCATTTTGTACAGGTGAACTGCTAACAGGTTGCAAAGCAGGAGTCTCTGTTTCCCCACTACGGATAGATCCCAAACTACTGTGCAACAACTGATTTGAATGTCTCTTCAAGATTACATTCAATGCTAATATTAGAACATGAAAGACATTAACAGCTACTTTACTAACAATAATTCCCTTCAGCCACTTGGGACCATTTCTTAACTTCAGAGCAAGAATATGATCACTGACATCAAATTGAGTTACATACATAGGCTTAGACCTGTACACAGAACATTTAGGATGACTCTATCTCTAGAAGTAACAATTTTACGATTGTTGAGCGCAACAGAGGGAGTAAGTTTTGTGACACTTTGAGGAATACAATGTGACTGAAATAACGCGTAATTAGTTTGTACATCAGAGAAATTATGAACATAGTTACCGACACAAGTATCGTTCCTAGGCTTTTGTAGAATAACTTCGTTCTTCCGCTGTAGAGGCTCACTTGAACTCTTCATTGACACATCTTCTCTTCCGACGTTGCTCTGAGAACCGCTCCTTTGCAGCTGCACTGTGTAAGTGCGAGCTGCGTCAAATTCTTCTCGTGTAGGTCCCCTTCGTGTAGGCTTAACAGGAGGAGGTCGTGCTGCAGTCGTAAATTGCAAACTTTAGAAATGTGGCCTATTTTCCACATTTTTTGCATTTTATTAATTTAATTTTAGGGCATAGCAATTCTTTGTAAGGTGCTTCTGCCTAGTTCTGCAGCGAATGCATATGTAATTCGGCTGTAGTTTTTCTGTAGTGAAAAACGATGAAGGTGAATCCTCACGAATAATATCTGGAGCGTCGAAGCTTTACTGTTCACTGAGTTTTGCATGTTCATCGCATTCGTTGAAGGACTTGCTGTCACACTTCTGTAGAACCGCGCTGAGAATTTGCGCTGAATGTAGACCAGCCTCAAGAGCATCTCTCAAGAGACGATCGCGACCTCAATTTTCGTAGTTGCACGAAGATGCTAAGTCATTTAACGTTTCAGCATAACTCTGTGTGGATTCATTAACACTTTGCTCTCTGTTTAGAAATATAACAGATGCGCAAACAGTGGATTTCTTGATTTTAAATTGTTGTATGAACTTTCCTTCAAGTTCCTCTTATGTAGCGTAGGTTAAATTCTTCGTTGTAGATCAGTAATGATGTTCACAGGCGAAGCTTCAACTATAATACTAGCTTTGTTACCACCATTGTTTCCCGCCTTCTGAAGAACGTCTGCACACTGTACTTGAATCGTTGTAGATATTACTCACTGTTTCCACTACAACGTCGAATGAAAGACAGCAAACTGTAGAATGCGCCATCTTAATTTCAGAGCACTTGTAAAGTTCAAATTCACTTAGGAGGTTCGAAGTCTCGTTGCCATTTGTAGTATCTTGGTTTTTCATCACGATATTAGGATTAGTAATTGTAGCTGCAAACTACAGTATCGGTAACTGTAACTACCGATCTGAAGCGTTAACTTCATGGAGTTGGAAAAAGGAAACTCTCAGCTCGGTTCCTATTCATGTACTGCCTCATCCAAACACCGACACTGCTTATAAGCTATAGCGCTCGGAAGTTAAACAATGCTCTTCCGGTGCATACCAATGCGATGCGCTCCCAAGGCACGGTTTCCGGCGCGTGCGGTCAGGGCGCTTCCGACCCATTTGAACCCAAGTACGATATAGACATAGGGCAATCCGCAACCAGCGCTTCCGTCGGCTCCGTCTTGCGGTTAAGACGCTTCCGCCGGTGCCGCGATATCCCAAACCAAGTGTGATAAGGACATCATGCCTGAAAGGCCTATATTGAGATACTACAGGCATGTTGCTCATTTACGTACTGGCATAAATGTAAGCGAATCAATGAATTCACTACCTTTTTCAGAATAGATTTTGGCGCACAATTTAAAGTATTGACGAGCAATTGCATGTTTTTATGCATCGTAGAAAATATAGAAGCGTATACCAGCAATAACGTCAGTTGTTCAAATTCTTCTTCTATTATTGTTCCTGAAAGTTGGCAAGTGTTGCTTTATTTCAATTTATTTAGCTATTTTTGTCCTTGAAAGTTTACAAGTGGTAAACTATTTCCCTTTATTTATTATAGTTCTTGAAAGTTTACGAGTGGTAAACTATTTCCCTTTATTTATTATAGTTCTTGAAAGTTTACGAGTGGTAAACTATTTCCCTTTATTTATTATAGTTCTTAAAAGTATACGAGTGATAAACTATATCGCTTTATTTATTATAGTTCTTCAAAGTATACGAGTGATAAACTATATCGCTTTATTTATTATAGTTCTTAAAAGTTTACGAGTGATAAACTATATCGCTTTATTTATTATAGTTCTTCAAAGTATACGAGTGATAAACTATATCGCTTTATTTATTATAGTTCTTAAAAGTTTACGAGTGATAAACTATATCGCTTTATTTATTATAGTTCTTCAAAGTATACGAGTGATAAACTATATCGCTTTATTTATTATAGTTCTTAAAAGTTTACGAGTGATAAACTATATCGCTTTATTTATTATAGTTCCTAAAAGTTTTCGAGTGATAAACTATATCGCTTTATTTATTATGGTTCTTAAAAGTTTACGAGTGGTAAACTATATCGCTTAATTTACTATAGTTCTTAAAAGTTTACGAGTGGTGAACTATTTCGCTTTAATTATTATAGTTCCTGAAAGTTTACATGTGGTAAACTATTTCACTTTATTTACCTATAATTGTCCTTAAAAGTTTGTCAGCAACGAATTATTATTGCTATACTCTTCATTATTCAACAAGTCTAGTGGGTACTTGTAGGACAATCGAAAAATTTTGGTGCATTTGGTTCCTGAAATGGTTTGCCTCGTGGTGAGAGGTACACAAATTTCATTGTCTCACCGTTAGAAAAATGAAAGTTGTTTTTTGAAATTATACGAAACGAGTCTGGAAATATTTCGAATGACTATTTTCACATGTAAATAAAATTTTGGCTAAAAACTGGTGGGAGTAGCTTGGCAAGGCATAAGTATAGTCACGTGCCAAATGTTAATGCGAAGTTAACGTGCCAACTGAAATTAAAAAGAGCTTTTCAGACCAACGTGACACTTCACATCGTCATTTACTTCCGGTTTTCAAATTTTGCCCCGTTTTTCTGATTAAGGTAGTAGTCAGCAAGCAAAAATCACATGAACAGAAACGCAGACCAAAAGTCAGAAGAACAGGACGACAAACTGTGTTTGGTTAATTTTAGAACTGAGAGGTGGAACCTAACTTAAGTTTTTCCTGGAGCTTTCATGGTTTCTGACATTATAGACTATATGACGTTATAGACTATATGATGTTATAGATTATATGTCGTTATAGACTATAGGATATTTTAGACTATATGACATTATAGACTATATGACGTTATACACTATAGGATATTGTAGACTATATGACATTATAGACTATATGACGTTATAGATTATATGACGTTATAGACTATAGGACATTATAGACTATATGACATTGTAGACTATATGACGTTATAGACTATAGGATAGTATAGACTATATGACATGGATTTTATGACGTTATAGACTATAGGACATAGACTATATGACATTATAGACTATAGGGCATTCACTAAAAAAGTTCACACAATATGACGTTAGAAAAATGATTAAGTAAAAGTTTGCATCAACCAAAGAATTTCATGATGCGGAATTGTCATTACAGGAAGAGCCATCTCAACTGCAACTCTAATTATAGAGTTGGAGTGCATGCAAAAAAGCAAACGAGAGAGTTGGTTTAATTAATTATTTTGAAATTATTATAAAACACATTTCGCTAAATACATCTCGCATATCCTTTAGGCCAGGGGTTTGAGCGAGGAGGGGGCGAACGACGCAATAAATTATCTATCCGTCCAAATAAATTATATATTTATAATAAATTATATATCCGTCCGAATAAATTATTTATTTAAAATAAATTATATATCCGTCCAAATAAATTATTTATTTAAAATAAATTATATATCCGTCCAAATAAATTATATATTTATAATAAATTATACATCGGTCCGAATAAATTATTTATTTAAAATAAATTATATATCCGTCCAAATATATTATTTATTCAAAATAAATTATATATCCGTCCAAATAAATTATTTATTTATAATAAATTATATATCCGTCCGAATAAATCATTTATTTAAAATAAATTATATATCCGTCCAAATAAATTATATATTTATAATAAATTATATATCCGTCCAAATGAAAGATGACACTAACATGGATGTACGATGCGAATAACCATAGAGATGTTAGCAACATGGATGTACAATGCAAACTATCACAGAGATGATAGCAACATGGATGTACAACGCAAACTATCACAGAGATGATAGCAACATGGATGTACAACGCAAACTATCACAGAGATGATAGCAACAAGGATGTACAACGCAAACTATCACAGAGATGATAGCAACAAGGATGTACAACGCAAACTATCACAGAGATGATAGCAACAAGGATATACAATGCAAACTATCACAGAGATGATAGCAATAAGGATGTACAATGCAAACTATCACAGAGATGATAGCAATAAGGATGTACAATGCAAACTATCACAGAGATGATAGCAACAAGGATGTACAATGCAAACTATCACAGAGATGATAGCAACAAGGATATACAATGCAAACTATCACAGAGATGATAGCAACATGGATGTACAATGCAAACTATCACAGAGATGATAGCAACAAGGATGTACAATGCAAACTATCACAGAGATGATAGCAACAAGGATGTACAATGCAAACTATCACAGAGATGATAGCAATAAGGATGTACAATGCAAACTATCACAGAGATGATAGCAATAAGGATGTACAACGCAAACTATCACAGAGATGATAGCAACAAGGATGTACAATGCAAACTATCACAGAGATGATAGCAACAAGGATGTACAATGCAAACTATCACAGAGATGATAGCAACAAGGATGTACAATGCAAACTATCACAGAGATGATAGCAACAAGGATGTACAATGCAAACTATCACAGAGATGATAGCAACAAGGATGTACAATGCAAACTATCACAGAGATGATAGCAACATGGATGTACAATGCAAACTATCACAGAGATGATAGCAATAAGGATGTACAACGCAAACTATCACAGAGATGATAGCAACAAGGACGTACAATGCAAACTATCACAGAGATGATAGCAACAAGGATGTACAATGCAAACTATCACAGAGATGATAGCAACAAGGATGTACAATGCAAACTATCACAGAGATGATAGCAACAAGGATGTACAATGCAAACTATCACAGAGATGATAGCAACAAGGATGTACAATGCAAACTATCACAGAGATGATAGCAACAAGGATGTACAATGCAAACTATCACAGAGATGATAGCAACAAGGATGTACAACGTAAACTATCACAGAGATGATAGCAACAAGGATGTACAATGCAAACTATCACAGAGATGATAGCAACAAGGATGTACAACGCAAACTATCACAGAAATGATAGTAAAAAGGATATACAATGCAATCTATCGCAGTTCAGTGCTCGGTTCTCAGGTAAATGACTCTTCAACATCGTTCACTTTGAACTTTGTTACCGGAGATGAACAAAGCAACAGAGCTTCTTTGTACAGGAACTTATAAGAACAAAGAGAAATAAGGCATTTGTTTGATGGTCACATGTTATACGGGGCGGGGCGAGCTTCATGCTCTCCTTTAATGCCAGGTTACTGAGCTATACAGTCTATATTTTTCGCCACCCGCATGCATGTTTTTCGCCGCCCTAGGTAATAAACCGCTTAGGCGGCGAAAAACATGCATGCTCCAGAGAAAAAGTTAGCCTGTGTAGGTAGAGTCGTAGAGTCCAACAACAAGAACAAAGCTACAAAACGCCGTTCCTTATAGAAAAATCTTTACAAAGGAGAATTTTTGAGGAATAACGTACAGGTAGACTCCTGCGATGTTTTTTCACCAAGGCAAAAATCATATCTTCTGTCTAGCTTCTTGAATCCCCACGCTGCAGCAGTGGTCGTTCAATGTCTTTAAAACCAATGAAGAAACTTTTTGACAAATGCAATATTCGGCTGTATATCAGACAAAATTAATTATTTGACCAGAAATTTTTTCGAATATCTCATAATATTCTTATGAAGTTGCGTTTGGAAAAAACTAAATCTACAAATTGAACATCGGCTTATTTGTAGTGAGAATCAAGCCGAGAGTGACTTTAAAACCTCGTTTTAAAATTCTCAGTTCATTTCTAGTGAGAAATCAGAGAATTTTTAACATTTTTGGTATGCGAATTTTTTTGTAAAATATATAAGGGTATACGTTATTACGATATTTTTCACTTTCTCATTCCATGTTTTCAAAAGCAATGAAAATTGTTGAAAAATTCCTTACTTGGTTGTACATCATGAAAAACTATATTTTCTATATCTGACAAAATTTTTACCAAATCTTGTTAGGAAAAGGTCTAAATCCGTCCATATAGATAATATATATCATAATACAAAGTTTAAAACCGTTAATATAGATAATATATGTCATAATGAAAAGTTTAAAACCGTCAATATAGATAACATATGTCAAAATACAAAATTTAAAACCGTCCAAATAGATAATATATATCATAATACAAAGTTTAAAACCGTCCATATAGATAATATATATCATAATACAAAGTTTAAAACCGTCCATATAGATAATATATGTCATAATACTAAGTTTAAAAGGTGCGGCAATCACTCCTACATTTTGAGTGCTATAGTCAATCATGCATTTGCAAGAAGTTTGCATGTTTCCAGTTCAGACATACAGTTAGTATGGGCCACAGTAGAAGAAACAGGGTCACGTCAAACCAGTCTTTTTTCTTCGACCGTGTGGCATTGCTGACGTCAAGGCAACGAACCAATAGCAGAGCCCAGATAACATCTGGCAACGATGCTGGCGCCGCAAATAAGGCACCGCTATTGGACTAATGACATGTCGCAATGGTGACGTCATACAGTGCGTTTAAAATGAAGCTTTTCTATTGGCTATCCGAACTAAAGGAGCTGTTTTTTCCCCACAGAAATTACTTTACCTTATTTCTGCTACCTTGGTGTGGACCACAGAAAGGTTGGGTGTTTATTGCTTCGAAATCCTGTACTGGTTTTACAGAGCTATGACCAAGGACTGGATGAATTAGCATGAGTATTTTACGCAGGCTAAACTTGAAGAAAAGCTCTATTAGTTTTATGGAGTCGAAGATGAGGAAATAGGTCAAGTACTGAAAAAAATCGATCTTAACCCTACCAGACCTGAGCCCTGAACCTAACCCTTAACCCTACCAGACCTGAGCCCTGAACCTAACCCTTAACCCTACCAGACCTGAGCCCTGAACCTAACCCTTAACCCTACCAGACCTGAGCCCTGAACCTAACCCTTAACCCTACCAGACCTGAGCCCTGAACCTAACCCTTAACCCTACCAGACCTGAGCCCTGAACCTAACCCTTAACCCTACCAGACCTGAGCCCTGAACCTAACCCTTAACCCTACCAGACCTGAGCCCTGAACCTAACCCTTAACCCTACCAGACCTGAGCCCTGAACCTAACCCTTAACCCTACCAGACCTGAGCCCTGAACCTAACCCTTAACCCTACCAGACCTGAGCCTTGAACCTAACCCTTAACCCTACCGGACCTGAGCCCTGAACCTAACCCTTAACCCTACCGAACCTGAGCCCTGAACCTAACCCTTAACCCTACCAGACCTGAGCCCTGAACCTAACCCTTAACCCTACCAGACCTGAGCCCTGAACCTAACCCTTAACCCTACCAGACCTGAGCCCTGAACCTAACCCTTAACCCTACCGGACCTGAGCCCTGAACCTAACCCTTAACCCTACCAGACCTGAGCCCTGAACCTAACCCTTAACCATACAAGACCTGAGCCTTGAACCTAACCCTTAACCCTACCAGACCTGACCCCTGAACCTAACCCTTAACCCTACCAGACCTGAGCCCTGAACCTAACCCTTAATCCTACCAGACCTGAGCCCTGAACCTAACCCCTGCGATGGGCTAAGCCGAAGTACAATATCCAGTTCATATATAAAGCCTATTGTAGTAAGAAATTTCAGAAATAGCAAACATGAACTAAATCGTGCCTTCAAATTCAACTTCCATTTAACTATTTATGCAGCATTTGAAAATCAGCATCAGTAGCATTTCGTAAATTCCCCTCAATGACCACCGGTGGGTTCTTTCGCTGGAAACATGTTGAAGCTCATTTAGTAAATTAACATTTCAGTTAATTAAAGTCACCGACGATTATAACCAATCATTAGAGCATCAGCACAATCCCAATAAAAACAACGAAGTAGATTTCTCAATGTTAAAACTTCGAATCACCTTCGTTCTATTTTATTGTGGATTATTTAGAGCGTACTGCCACACGCTAGCATTACAGAACCATCAACGACATGCACTCGTGAAAAATTAAATGATTTAGAGAACTCTAGCTTGTCAAATGTGGCTGAATTTGTCAAGTAGTATTTATGCAAGTTTATTGAATCATAGTTCCCTATCGCCTTTTTTTCTGTGGTATTTAGATTTGTTAGTGAGGACTCACTCAACAGTTTATGAGTATGAGTAGGGCAAATCGAACGGTTTTCGCGTATGGGAGATTTGTGAATCAAAACTCACTTCAACAGCCAATTTGACTTGGTTAAAGCAAAGAGTTGTCACATCTGAGAGATTTGTAAATCAGAACTGAGATTTGTAAATCATAACTGAGATTTTTAAATCAGAACTGATATTTGTTAATCAGAACTGAGATTTTTAAATCAGAACTGAGATTTGTAAATCATAACTGAGATTTGTTAATCAGAACTTGTTCAACAATCAGAGTTGGGCGAATTGTTTAAATTGTTTAAATTGTTCAATATCAAAGAGTTGTCGCATATTAGAGATTTACGAAGATTTTTTGCCCATGAGAGATTTGTAAATAAGGGCCCAATCAAAAGTCAACTTGAGTTGAACAAATCGAAGAGTTGTCGCACGTGAGAGATTTCTAAATCAGAAGCCACTCACGAGTCTGTTTGAGTTGAGCCGAGGGGCATCCCCGGCAGGAGATATTGGGCTGCAGACCCTCTCCAACTTGGAACACTCGAGTGCCCTCCACAGCTCCTCAATATTGACATGTAAGGAGGCACTCCACCGTCCAATATAGGTCCTGCGCTCGAAATCCACGCTCCGTTTTATTTGTCTCTTGCAGCTCCAAGTGTGAATCTTAAAGCGATGGCACCGACTTGAATTTCTCTCGGAAAATAAGCGCGGGGAACTCACTTGAGAATTTCGATGACGTTTCATCATCTGAAATTTGTCTCTTTTTTTGTCATTAGTTGTGAAGGAGAGTTTTTTACAACTTGCTTCTCGAGAGAGGATTTAAGGGTGTTATAAGTAGGTAATGTCAATGGTTAGGTAATATCAATGATTTCAACTTACAGACTTGATGATGTAAAACAAAAATAACAACGCTGATGACGTAAAACTTGAAGGGGTCGAAATTGTGAAGGCGAATTTTTTCAACTTGCTTAACGATGGAGAAATTGGGAGTATTATAACTGTAAGATAAATATTTTCATTTTACTACAAGATGTAAGATTTGAAGGTGTCATTTATTGTGAATGGGAATTTTTACAACCTGCTTAACAATGGAGAAATTAAGGGTATTATAAGTGTAAGATAAATGTTTTTAAACTACTTGATGATGTAAAACCTGAAGGTATCACAATTGGGAAGGTAAATGTTTTTAACATACGTGATGATGACTAAGAGGTGTCATAATTGTGAAGGTAAATGTTTTTTCACTTGCTTGATGATAGAGAAATTAGTGGCTTTATAACTGTATGAGATGATTGTTTTACCCACCACAATAACGAGGAAAATTGAGCGGGGTTGAAGAAATGAATGTTTTTACACTAAATTTTACCATCGGGCGGAAACACGGAGACGCTGCCAGAGTAGTTGTTTAAGACCATCCCTAATTTGGAAGACTTTAGAGCATCCCTAATTTGGAAGACTTTAGAGCATCCCTAATTTGGAAGGCTTTAGAGCATCCCTAATTTGGAAGACTTTAGAGCATCCCTAATTTGGAAGACTTTAGAGCTTCCAGCTTTAAGTATGAAAATGGTTCAGTTTACGGCTTGTTTGATAATGGTTCGGTTTTTTGTTTACGAGTGTGAGAAAAACTTAAGATTTTAAACTTAAAAGATTTAAAAACTTAAGTTTTTAAGTTAAACTCTTGGGAATAGTTTAAAAATATGACGCACGATTCGTACAGAAATGATTACAAATAGCGCTTTTCATTATGCAGATACAGGACATTCAAATTACATACAATCAAGAGTCTAACTGAGACCCGTATTTTCATAACTCGAAATACACAAGTAAACTTTCTTTTATATATAATATTTTTCTAAAACTTCCTTCATTTTTCATTTTTTTTAACCAAAGATTTTTTCTCATATTTTTTCAAATGCTACGAGGTAGGAGTCCACCGAATCATGACCAGATTATTTTACCAAAACATCCAATGAAGAGAAGACTGAAAACAAGCACTATTGTATTCATATCAATTTCCCGTACTCAAATGAGATGTCAACCTCTTTAAAACATAGCATATTTTTGGCAACGCGTCATTATATTTTTTTTTCAATAATAAGAGCCGCGGCCTTCCATATCACTGAAAGCCTTATAAACGATTTGTGGTACTCTCATGATAACAGCTGCGTCAGCCATTTCACCAAAAATTATACATACTATTTGTATAATAAGAGCAGCGATCGTCTGTCATGCAAAAAAATTGCATACTACTTCCATGATAAGAGCAGTGATCGTCCGTCATGTTAAAAAAAACTGCACACTACTTGCATGAAATGGACAGTGATCGTCTGTCATGCTAAAAACATTGCATACTACTTCCATAATAAGAGCAGTGATCGTCTTTCATGCTAAAAACATAGCATACTACTTCCATAATACGAACAGTGATCGTCTGTCATGCTAAAAACATTGCATACTACTTCCATAATAAGAGCAGTGATCGTCTGTCATGCTAAAAACATAGCATACTACTTCCATAATACGAACAGTGATCGTCTGTCATGCTAAAAACATAGCATACTACTTCCATAATACGAACAGTGATCGTCTGTCATGCTAAAAACATAGCATACTACTTCCATAATACGAGCAGTGATCGTCTGTCATGCTAAAAACATAGCATACTACTTCCATAATACGAGCAGTGATCGTCTGTCATGCTAAAAACATAGCATACTACTTCCATAATACGAGCAGTGACCGTCTGTCATACTAAAAACATAGCATACTACTTCCATAATACGAGCAGTGATCGTCTGTCATGCTAAAAACATAGCATACTACTTCCATAATACGAGCAGTGATCGTCTGTCATGCTAAAAACATAGCATACTACTTCCATAATACGAGCAGTGATCGTCTGTCATGCTAAAAACAAAGCATACTACTTCCATAATACGAGCAGTGATCGTCTGTCATGCTAAAAACATAGCATACTACTTCCATAATACGAGCAGTGATCGTCTGTCATGCTAAAAACATAGCATACTACTTCCATAAAACGAGCAGTGACCGTCTGTCATACTAAAAACATAGCATACTACTTCCATAATACGAGCAGTGACCGTCTGTCATACTAAAAACATAGCATACTACTTCCATAATACGAGCAGTGATCGTCTGTCATGCTAAAAACATAGCATACTACTTCCATAAAACGAGCAGTGATCGTCTATCATGCTAAAAACATAGCATACTACTTCCATAAAACGAGCAGTGATCGTCTGTCATGCTAAAAACATAGCATACTACTTCCATAAAACGAGCAGTGATCGTCTGTCATACTAAAAACATAGCATACTACTTCCATAATACGAGCAGTGATCGTCTGTCATGCTAAAAACATAGCATACTACTTCCATAAAACGAGCAGTGATCGTCTATCATGCTAAAAACATAGCATACTACTTCCATAAAACGAGCAGTGATCGTCTATCATGCTTAAAACATAGCATACTACTTCCATAATACGAGCAGTGATCGTCTGTCATGCTAAAAACATAGCATACTACTTCCATAATACGAGCAGTGATCGTCTATCATGCTAAAAACATAGCATACTACTTCCATAATACGAGCAGTGATCGTCTGTCATGCTAAAAACATAGCATACTACTTCCATAAAACGAGCAGTGACCGTCTGTCATGCTAAAAACATAGCATACTACTTCCATAATACGAGCAGTGATCGTCTGTCATGCTAAAAACATAGCATACTACTTCCATAAAACGAGCAGTGATCGTCTATCATGCTAAAAACATAGCACACTACTTCCATAATACGAGCAGTGATCGTCTGTCATGCTAAAAACATAGCATACTACTTCCATAAAACGAGCAGTGACCGTCTGTCATGCTAAAAACATAGCATACTACTTCCATAATACGAGCAGTGATCGTCTGTCATGCTAAAAACATAGCATACTACTTCCATAAAACGAGCAGTGATCGTCTGTCATGCTAAAAACATAGCATATTACTTCCACAATACGAGCAGTGATCGTCTGTCATGCTAAAAACATAGCATACTACTTCCATAATACGAGCAGTGATCGTCTGTCATGCTAAAAAAACTGCACACTACTTGCATGATATGGTCAGTGATCGTCTGTCATGCTAAAAACATAGCATACTACTTGCATGCTATGGTCAGTGATCGTCTGTCATGCTAAAAACATAGCATACTACTTCCATAATACGAGCAGTGATCGTCTGTCATGTAAAAACATAGCATACTACTTCCATAATACGAGCAGTGATCGTCTGTCATGCTAAAAAAACTGCACACTACTTGCATGATATGGTCAGTGATCGTCTGTCATGCTAAAAACATAGCATACTACTTCCCTAATACGAGCAGTGATTGTCTGTCATGCTAAAAAAACTGCACACTACTTGCATGATATGGTCAGTGATCGTCTGTCATGCTAAAAACATAGCATACTACTTCCATAATACGAGCAGTGATCGTCTGTCATGCTAAAAACATAGCATACTACTTCCATAATACGAGCAGTGATTGTCTGTCATGCTAAAAAAACTGCACACTACTTGCATGATATGGTCAGTGATCGTCTGTCATGCTAAAAACATAGCATAATACTTCCATAATACGAGCAGTGATCGTCTGTCATGCTAAAAACATAGCATACTACTTCCATAATACGAGCAGTGATCGTCTATCATGCTAAAAAAACTGCACACTACTTGCATGATATGGTCAGTGATCGTCTGTCATGCTAAAACATAACATACTACTTCCATAAAAAGAGCAGTGATTGTCTGTCATGCTAAAAAAACTGCACACTACTTGCATGATATGGTCAGTGATCGTCTGTCAGGCTAAAAACATAGCATACTACTTCCATAATAAGAGCAGTGATCGTCTTTCATGCTAAAAACATAGCATACTACTTCCATAAAACGAGCACCGTCTGGCAGTCACACTGGATACATAATATCTGGTTCGAAGCACAGATTCGCGATTTTACTACTTTCTATCATGAATTCTGTGAATGATAACAAATATTCTTCCCATTCACGAGACACGGGATCTAATGCAATTTTTCCATTGAAAACAGTTCACTAAATACATTCTAATTTTGGACACGTTTTGAATAACTTTTACTCGTATTATAAACAAATTAGCGCTCCCGGCCGGTCAAAAATGACGGGACTCACTATTATCCTAAAATAAATCTTGAAGATGTGGATGCCAAACAAATATATCTATCCTAATACTACCCGCGATTAAAATATTCTTGTACTTGTGCACTTGTGAAACTCGTATCACAGATACGGTCATTAAGCACATCCACACGTCCAGCTTGATTAAAATTAGTGCCGAATGATGTCTCTACCTATCATATATCTATACCATAATAAGAGCCGCGTCCGTCCGTCTGTCCGTCCGTCACACCCACCCGCCTGCAGTCTGTGATGAGCGTATCTGTGAAACAAGCTTCATCAACTCTACAGTTTTCGACGTATTAATCCATCGGATTTGGAGTAGGAATGAATATCACGCGTTTTGTTAGGAAAAGGAACGTGAGGCATTTGACTAGTCGAACATTATCATACATTTTTGACGGGACGTGTGCACTCGTCAATTATAATATTCCTCTGTGTAAATCTTTAAGAGTGTGACAGAGAAACGGACCAGTAAACCAAGCAGCCATATGTCGATCGTAATACAATGGGCTAGTCATGCGAGCTTCAAAGTACTCGTCAAGCTTCTTCAAAAGTGTGCCTAAAATTGAAAGTTTTCTTCCATTTTTGCACCGCTGAAGATGCCTCCAGTGTCCCTGAGGTGTCCTGAGGTGTCCTGAAGTGCCACGAAGTATTTTGAAGCCTCCGGAAGTGTCCTGAAGTGTCCTGAAATTTCCTGAAGTGTCTTAAAGTGCCATGATGTGTCTTAAAGTGCCCTGAAGTGTCTTGAAATGTCCTGAAATGTTTTCAATTTCCAACATGGTCTTGAAGTGTCCTTAAGTGTCTTAAAGTGTCCCAAAATGTCCTCAGGTGTTCTGAAGTGTCCTCAAGTGTTCTCAAGTGTCCTAAAATGTCCTGAGGTGTCCTCAAATACCACAAAGTGTCCTCAAGTGTCCTCAAGTGTCCTGAAGTGTCCTGAAGTGTCCTGAAGTGTCCTGAAGTGTCCTCAAGTGTCCTGAAGTGTTCAAAAGTGTCCTCAAGTGTCCTCAAGTGTCCTCAAGTGCCCTCAAGTATCCAAAAGTGTCCTCAAGTGTCCTCAAGTGTCCTCGAAAGTCCTGAAATGTCCTGAAGTGTCCTCAAGTGTCCTGAAGTGTTCAAAAGTGTCCTCAAGTGTCCTCAAGTGTTCTCAAGTGTCCTAAAATGTCCTGAGGTGTCCTCAAATATCACAAAGTGTCCTCAAGTGTCCTCAAGTGTCCTGAAGTGTCCTGAAGTGTCCTGAAGTGTCCTGAAGTGTCCTCAAGTGTCCTGAAGTGTTCAAAAGTGTCCTCAAGTGTCCTCAAGTGTCCTCAAGTGCCCTCAAGTATCCAAAAGTGTCCTCAAGTGTCCTCAAGTGTCCTCGAGAGTCCTGAAATGTCCTGAAGTGTCCTCAAGTGTCCTGAAGTGTTCAAAAGTGTCCTCAAGTGTCCTCAAGTGTCCTCAAGTGCCCTCAAGTATCCAAAAGTGTCCTCAAGTGTCCTCAAGTGCCCTCAAGTGTCCAAAAGTGTCCTCAAGTGTCCTCAAGTGTCCTCAAGTGTCCTCAAGTGTCCTGAAGGGCCTTCAGGTGTCCTGAGGTGTCCTCATGTATCACGAAGTGTCCTGAAGGAAGCGATATCAGCTGCACCAGCACCACCACCCACCCCACACACGCGTTCAGCATCTGCAGGAAAATAAAACAAAAAATAAAGCTGAGGTGATCACTGAGGTACAATGTATTATGAAGGCGGTAACCGTGTGTCACACTGAAAATTTTATAGTATTTAGGAAGAGAAAGAACTTAGCCGCTATTTCCAACCAATGTAATATCCAACCAACATAATTTCCAACCAATAAAATTTCCAACCAACATAATTTCCAAGCAATGTAACTTCCAACCAACATAATTTCCAACCAATGTAACTTCCAACCAACATAATTTCCAAGCAATGTAACTTCCAACCAACATAATTTCCAAGCAATGTAACTTCCAACCAACATAATTTCCAACCAATGTAACTTCCAACCAACATAATTTTCAACCAATGTAACTTCCAACCAACATAATTTCCAACCAATGTAACTTCCAACCAACATAATTTCCAAGCAATGTAACTTCCAACCAACATAATTTCCAACCAATGTAACTTCCAACCAACATAATTTCCAACCAATGTAACTTCCAACCAACATAATTTCCAAGCAATGTAACTTCCAACCAACATAATTTCCAAGCAATGTAACTTCCAACCAACATAATTTCCAACCAATGTAACTTCCAACCAACATAATTTCCAAGCAATGTAACTTCCAACCAACATAATTTCCAACCAATGTAACTTCCAACCAACATAATTTCCAACCAATGTAACTTCCAACCAACATAATTTCCAACCAATGTAACTTCCAACCAACATAATTTCCAAGCAATGTAACTTCCAACCAACATAATTTCCAAGCAATGTAACTTCCAACCAACATAATTTCCAACTAATGTAACTTCCAACCAACATAATTTCCAAGCAATGTAACTTCCAACCAACATAATTTCCAACCAATGTAACTTCCAACCAACATAATTTCCAACCAATGTAACTTCCAACCAACATAATTTCCAAGCAATGTAACTTCCAACCAACATAATTTACAACCAATGTAACTTCCAACCAACATAATTTCCAAGCAATGTAACTTCCAACCAATATAATTTCCAACCAATGTAACTTCCAACCAACATAATTTCCAACCAATGTAACTTCCAACCAACATAATTTCCAAGCAATGTAACTTCCAACCAATATAATTTCCAAGCAATGTAACTTCCAACCAACATAATTTCCAACCAATGTAACTTCCAACCAACATAATTTCCAACCAATGTAACTTCCAACCAACATAATTTCCAACCAATGTAACTTCCAACCAACATAATTTCCAACCAATGTAACTTCCAACCAATATAATTTCCAAGCAATGTAACTTCCAACCAATATAATTTCCAACCAATGTAACTTCCAACCAACATAATTTCCAACCAATGTAACTTCCAACCAACATAATTTCCAACCAATGTAACTTCCAACCAACATAATTTCCAAGCAATGTAACTTCCAACCAATATAATTTCCAACCAATGTAACTTCCAACCAACATAATTTCCAACCAATGTAACTTCCAACCAACATAATTTCCAACCAATGTAACTTCCAACCAACATAATTTCCAAGCAATGTAACTTCCAACCAATATAATTTCCAAGCAATGTAACTTCCAACCAATATAATTTCCAACCAACATAACTTCCAACCAATATAATTTCCAACCAATGTAACTTCCAACCAATATAATTTCCAACCAATGTAACTTCCAACCAACATAATTTCCAACCAATGTAACTTCCAACCAACATAATTTCCAAGCAATGTAACTTCCAACCAATATAATTTCCAAGCAATGTAACTTCCAACCAATATAATTTCCAACCAACATAACTTCCAACCAATATAATTTCCAACCAATATAATTTCCAACCAATATAATTTCCAACCAATATAATTTCCAACCAATATAACTTCCAACTAACCTTTTTGGGTCCTGGTGTTGCAAATCAGATATTTGAAAAACTAAAATAGATAAGACCGAAACTAACATAGGAAAGTCCAATACCAATACAGATAAAACCAATACCAATATAGATCAGACCGCTACCAACATAGATGAGACCGATATCAATATTGATAAGACCAATATGTACCAACATAGATGAGACCGGTACGAATATAGATAAGAGCAATACCAACATAGATAAGAACAATTCCAATATCGATAAAACTAATACCAATATAGATCAGACCGCTACCAATATAGATGAGACCGATATCAATATAGTTAAGACCAATACTATTGCAGATAAAAAGTAAGAAATTGATTTATTAAAATGTTCTTCCATCGAATCTCACCGCTACAAAGGAACTGCGGCGAAGGACGCACGTATCTCCAATGTTGACATGTGCCACATCTTGCAATAGGTCCAAAGTCCGCTGCATCTGGTGAGAAGTAATTACTCCAATTAAGGATATTCCCCATTAAAATTCCCAAAAATGGTCCCGTGGAATGTGCTCTAATATATTACATTTCTCATCGAATTTGTGCCCTTATGTGTAGTTTGAAGTTGACTGGCGAGTGGCAGTTCCTTCCTCATTGTGATGTGATGTCGATGACCACCTGATGCTCGTGCCTGTCTAATGGTGGTGGTTGTAATGGTGGTGGTTGTAATGGTGGTGGTTGTAATGGTGGTGGTTGTAATGGTGGTGGTTGTGACGGCGGTGGTTGTAATGGCGGTGGTTGTTCAGGTGGGTGTTGTAAAAGCGGTGGTTGTAATGGTGGTGGTTGTAATGGCGGTGGTTGTACAGGTGGGTGTTGTAATAGCGGTGGTTGTAATGTTGGGTGTTGTAAAAACGGTGGTTGTAATGGTGGGGGTTGTAAAAGCGGTGGTTGTAATGGTGGGTGTTGTAATAGCGGTGGTGGTAATGGTGGGTGTTGTAATAGCGGTGGTTGAAATGGCGGCGGTTCTATTGGCGGTGGCTGTAATGGTGCTGGTTGTAACCTCTTGTCTTGCTAACCTCTTGTTCGGCTACAAAGATATAACTCGTCGTCACTTTAGTTTATATTTTTATACGTGAACTTTTCTTATTTAAGTAAACTCAACGAAAACATTGTCTCAAAATGAGTCACATCCAAGTTTATGCGTAAATCCAGAGTTTTTAAGCCTATAATTTTGAACCCACCATCAAAATACTATTAAAATTCTCACGAAAATGGAACGTATGTCTTAGGAAATAATACACCCAGACTGAACCCAAAAACGATTGACGCCGATGTTCATCTCACCTGCCTTGAAAACCCGAAGTTTAAGTTCTCAGTACGTTGCATTAGGGAGCTCTTCTTTTCCATCACCTGAAAAATATCTCCATTGAAACAATATCAAACTAATGAATAAAGATACTCTTTCCGTTATTTGAAAAAATACTTCCCCTGAAAAAATATCTCATAAATAAATGAAGCTCCTCTTTTCTATCGCTTAAGTCATATAACTTTATTGAAAAAATATCTCGTTAACATATAAAGCTTTTCTTAGCATCACATTTAAAATATCTCCATTGAAAATAATATCTTATTAATAAACATAAATATCTTTAAAAATCTCCTAACAATTGCATCTCAGAATGTTTCTAGCTTCTTTTCTTTCGAGGGGACGCAAATTCAAATAATAAAAGAGTTATCCCGTAATCTTTTTCTCTTTCTCTTTCTTTCTCCGTTTTCTACAATGACCAGACGAGCGTGCTCGTTACGAAAACAGCGATTGCTGAACGAGTTTCGAACCCCGGACTGGCTTTATCATCTAGTATGATATTTTTTTGCTCTCATATCTGATACAGTCATATTCTATCGTTATTTATTCAGTTGGTATTCCTGATATAATCATATTCGCTCGAAATTTACATCTATGTCATAACTGGTCCAATCATATTGCTTCTTGTTCAATAAAGTATCATAACTAGCTTTATCATATGATATTGTTTTATTATCAGCTTTCTCGAGTGGTTTCATCTTCTAGCTTCACAGTGACATGAAACCAAAGAAAAGAAGAAACATAAAAAAAACTCAGAAACATTTACATGTTTCATAAGTATGTTCGGACACTTAAAACCAAGAAAATTCCGATTAAATTCATCATCTTTACTAAGAAAACGTTTCCAAGTCCCGCTCCATCATCGGTTCCAAAGTATTTTCTTATACGAACCAGGGCCCCATATTTTGTTTGAGGAAAATAAATTGTGGGCACATTGCATATTTTATGTGAAATCCGGAGATCCGTGAAAGTAATTCTTACAAGGTATTTAAAAGAAATCTTGAGTCTCACTTCTTATCAGAATACTAGTCGTGTAAGATCACCAAGTCAAATCCTGCCTCCTACATGTCTGGTCCTAATAATGCAATTTGCCATGAGTAATATCGCCGATTTTCAGTCTGCTCCCAAATCGTTATCGAATATACTGTTAAATATTGTCCATATGACCTATATTGTAAAATTAAACATCAATATCGAGTTCATTATCCTGTTGATCAGTCTAATGCGAAACTAGGCTAAGTGAATTAGGTTAAACATTATTGTATGTCCTAGAATAATGTAATGGTAGGATGCCCTAGAAGTCGCTGAACTTATTCGGGCCCACAGGTAGCTATACTCAACTCTGACCATTGTATTAGACTTAAGAAACATTCTACCTCTGTATCTCCTGTGGTAAATAAATTGTTTAAAATTGTTTAAATTGTTTAAATAGTTATGCTTTTCAAAGAACGTCTCGAGAATGCGTGCTATCTCATGTCGGTGGTATTTAACTGTCGTTAAAAAATACCGATATCAAAATAAAACTATTCCACGGCAGCGGCTTCTTCGAAGTGTTTCGTGAAATATCACACTTCAATAAATATTTATATACTAGTGTACACTACCCGTCAAAATGTATATTTATACACTAATGTATACCGCTCGTCAAAAATGACTATATTCGATTTTTCCAAGAATAAATCTTGCAGATGTGGATGCCCAACAAATATATCCATCCCAACAGTACCCACCATTAAAATATTCTTGTACTTGTGCACTGGTGAAACTCGTATCACAGATACGGCCATTGAGCGTCCTTGTGAGCGTCACAGACACACGCACCAACCAACTGAGCAACAACTCTGTATTATTGTAGAGCGGATTGTGAAAAATGGAAATATTAAAAGTTTTAAAAGGGCATCCGATGCTGGTACATTAGCCATGATATGATTACAATTTCTGGTAGAGTTGCCAGACAGTCGCCAGTTACCAGCGCAGTTGCCGGTGCAGTCGCCGGTGTAATTGCCGGTACAGTTACTGGTTTGGTTGCCGGAACAGCTGACAGTAATTCCTTTCCGGCTTAAAGCATTCAAAAAAATGCTTTCATTGTTTTGCGGTTTTTGAGGAGTATTTCCTTCATGATTGAAAATTTACGAAAGTTTTAATGGAAATTATGTGGCATGATGACATCGTTGCATTAAAAAATTCAAGAACAAAATTTATTCATCGACATATGGATTAATCAACAAGTTCGTGCAAAAAATTAAAACTTTACTGGAAAGAGTAATCTGAATTTTTCATATTTTTAGATGATTGGTAAAAAAATAATAAGTGCTTGCAATCCAAAAATGTTATAAATGGTACCAATGCAAGAAAATTATTCATCCCATTAAACCAAAAAAAAGGTCAGTTTGTTCTATTTCAGAGAAATTGAAATCGACAATGGTTTTTCGAGATAAATTTCGGACAAATTCCAACCAGTTGCGGTGTTTCTTATTATTTTTGCGCCGGGAAATTCGAATAGAACTCAAAGCAAATAACAGGAATCCGAATCATGTGTAGGTGTTTGAAAGTTCCTCTAACTCGACTTCAAAGAGCTAGCAGGAACACTTGTTACTCGCCAGATGGCAAATAACTCTTTTTCCTTTCAAAATATTTTTATTTCAAAACAACTTTGGCTTGAACATGTTTTTATTTCGAATGTTTTTGTTTCAAATATTACTTTTCAAGTTTTTTTTTCAAATGTTTATCTTCAGGCAGATATTTTTGTTTCAAAGTGTTTTTATTTCAAAATATTTGTTTAATGTTTGTATTGAAATTTTTGGGTTTCAAATGATCATTTTCAAGTTGTTGTTTCTGCTTCATAATTTTTGGGTTTGAAAATCTCTTTGTTTCATAATGTTTTCGCTTCAAATGTTTTTTTTGTTTGAAACGTTTTTGTTCCAAAGTGTTTTTGTTTGAAATATTCTTCCATTAAAATATCTGTTTCAAAAAGTTTTTGTTTCGAAATGTTCCTGTTTCTCAATGAATTTGTTTCAAACGTTTTTCTATCAAATGTTTGTTTGAATATGTTTTCCCACTAAAATATTTTTGGAAAACGTTCGTGTTCCGAAATATTTTTCTCCAAAGTTGTTCTCTCTAAAAATATTTCTATTTTTAACTTTTTCCGTTCGAAATGTTTTTGTCTCAAAACTTGTGTTTCCTAAAGTATTTTGTTTCGAATATTTATGTTTCAAAATGCTTTTGTTTCAAATTTTTGCGTTTCAAAATGTTTGTGTACTCGTGTTTCAAAATGTTTTTGATCAAAAATGTTTTTTTCGAAATTTTTTGGTTTCAGAACCAAACACAGAATATGCCCACCTCTCTGACCACTGCACAAAAGGTCCCTCTACCTCGTGAGTGTGGGTGTACGGGTTCGGGACTGGCTGCATGATGCTTTTTATTTGATCCGTAGATCTCCGTTGTTCAGTTCATTTATTTCGCTAGATTTTCCTTTTTGTTTTCTAATTTTGTGCCTCTCGCGTTCAGTTTCTCCTTTTTTATATACGAGAACTGGGAATAGAACAAATCTGAGAATTAAAAATTTCTGTCGGAAAAATTTTTTTTCGACAGTCTCTTTCATTTTCTATTGCACCATGAGCGAAATTTCACGAGCCAAATGCAAAAACTTAAAATCACAAACAGTATAACTGAGACAAAATATTCAACTTGATAGCGGTATGAGACTTCGATATTTTTTTTCAAATCCTGTGCAACGAATAAAAAGATATTTTGAATTTACGGTAACTAAACCTTATGGTAAATTATACCCAGGAAATTCATAGTCGATAATTCGTGAATCCTGAAGCGAAAAGAGATGCTGCATAACAACGATAACATCGTCTCTAACATCGTCGACATGGAAAAGGCGGTGACTTGCTTTCGCGAGGTCATGTCTGTGATGTTCCACAATGTTAGGGAAACTGGCGAATGTTCAGCGATGTTAGGGAAACTGGCGAATGTTCAGCGATGTTAGGGAAACTGGCGAATGTTCAGCGATGTTAGAGAAACTGGCGAATGTTCAGCGATGTTAGGGAAACTGGCGAATGTTCAGCGATGTTAGGGAAACTGGCGAATGTTCAGCGATGTTAGGGAAACTGGCGAATGTTCAGCGATGTTAGGGAAACTGGCGAATGTTCAGCGATGTTAGGGAAACTGGCGAATGTTCAGCGATGTTAGGATACTTCACATATGTATGTCCAGAAATATTACTCTCATAAAACATTTTTGGAAATTTTGAGAAATACTCTCGTAAAATACATTTTTGGGGAAACATGCGCGTAAAATGTTTTTTTGGGAAAAGACTTCACTTCATGAAAATGTCAAAAAACCGTTATCACTGGTATTCTTGAGCGTGTGAATATAGCAACGAAAAGTGTACCCCGGTGTAAGGTCAATTCTTCACTGTTCTGTCTAAAACAAGCAGCGATTGTTTTAGCGATATCTCAAGTGCGAGCTCGACACAAGAAAAGCTGAGCTGGAGAAACGTGTGTATAATATTTCACGGCCTCAAGAGCCCAACATGGATAAATGCCAACCTTGCGACCAGCACTTCACCAGACTGAGAGCGCAGGCATCGTGAACGACTCAAACACACAACACACATCGAAGCACACACACACACACACACAAAACAAGCGCACACATCGCACACAGGGCCAGACTTCGGAGGGCAAGAGGCGGACGTGACGTAGGGACAGAGTCCCACACGACCTGAGCCAATCACCGCTCGCCAAAGGAATGACGCGAGAAGGTGTGTCTGAGCACACACCAATGGGAGGCCCAGACGTCAGAACAAACAAGAATTCCGCCAATCAGGATACAGATGATGCCTCTGTAGATGGGAAGCTTCGAGACTAATCTCGAAACAAGGAAGCGAAACGTATATAAGGAGGGTAGATGAAGCCTCGTGAGGATTTTTTGGGAACGCACGTGAGATACTGCGTACGACGTCTGAGAGTGCACCACACCGCAGGTCGGCCTCGCCGGCTGGCCTTCTTCTACCAAACTGCAATTTGAAAGTACAAGAAACTATAAACCAGCCTCGCATCGGTGATCGTTATGAATAAACGCGTCGGAGATTCAACCAAGAGCATTCAACATCTGTGCATCGGGGTCGAACTCACAGTCAACTTCAGCGGCAGTCGTCAACATTGCAAATGGCAAACAGTTAAGTTCGTCCACCAACAATGCGAAGAGCAACGCGCAAATCTACAGTGAAGTGGCTTACCATCGAAACCCTTAAGACACTCCAGGCACCACGGCGGTTGTGAACTCGAGTTGGAATGCCGCAGCACGAGGAGGGAGCGGCAGAAGGCACCGCTGCAGCGCGGGCAAGACATCAGCCTACGCCAGCAGCAAGCCTAAGCTACGACGTGGAACATCAGCAGTGAGCAATAGCATCGGCAGTGAATATCCATCAGTGAATCATTTATTATCAAAAGGGCGAGTGTTTTATAGTTGTGAGAGCTCTTTTAGGTGGTGATTGAAGTTCAATTTCAGATGTAGATCAGCACACAGAAAAGTGCTTTTCAAAGTATCGCGAAGAATCATCTAATTTATAGGCAATCGGTTTCCTGTGTTCATTTAGTCGAGGATCGAATTCACGTTGTGAATGGTGCGACGCTTCATATGATTCGACACCTTGTCACAATCACAGGTTAAATCGTGATGTGTCATTATCGTAAATATTATGCTTCTGTTGCTGTGGAGCCCGCGATTGTGTGGATGCGTAATTTGTTGTCAACGAAGGAGTATTGGTAACTTGAATTATCGGTAAGCATCAAATTTATACCATGTCGTGTTTAAAGTTTTATGGCGGTAGAAATGTGAATACTTTCATTAATGCAGTTGTGCCCTTTCAAATCATTTCGTTTCAATGCCTTGTGTGATTTATCCACGTGTTTTCCCCAAATAAATTCATGTAAATCTTCAATCCTTTTATTCTCCATGTCTGGTATGCAGGTGTATGAAAGCATGATGGACAATATTTTAAATTTTGCGGGGGTTGAGAGTCCCTCAGCGTATGGAAAGGGGGTCCTAAACCCACCCCACTCTCCGTATCGCGACATGTACGTGGTCATGAAACTGAGTAAAGGAGTCTTATGTTTATTGGAAACACATTACAATAACATTAATGAGAATCTTAACAGCTTTTAAAGTGCTCGATAAATAAGCTTAGGTATCGATTTAATTTGTTTAACTTGTTTTATAAAGCATAGAAATATTTTAGATTTTTTTATTATTTCGTAACATTGTTTATCATAGACTTGATAAGCTTGGTATACTGTTTACGAATCTAAATGTTCCATATCTTAGCTTGGTAAAATACATAGCAAATTTTTCCTCTACTGACTGAAATAGTGTCGTTTCTTTGAAATTCTATTTTTCTCAATGACAAATTTTATTCTATGAAAAATAACAACTACTGACTGTCTAAACCCGTAAAATTCCGTTAATCCGTTTAGTGGCGCGATTACCACATTTCCATTTAGTGGCGCGATTACCACATTACCATTTAGTGGCGCGATTACCATATTACCACACAAATGTTCCACGGTCGGCCATGTTTAATACCATCTTGCTTCAAAGGCAAAGTTTATTGCTATTTTATAAAGTCAAAGCTCATACCTATTTCTAGATCTTTTCCAGATAAGCCCCACCACTAATGCAACACACAAGTTCACGCAGTTGTAACTTTCGAAAAAATGCACCTATCAACTTCAAATCACTCGCAAATGAAAAAATGTTTCAAATTACTCTCAAACGAGATATTAAGACATTCATTTGTTTGAGAGTAATTTGAAGTCGATAGGTGCATTATTTCGAAAGTTACAAGTGGGTGAACTTATGTGTTGCATTGGTGGTGGGGCTTATCTGGAAAAGATCCCTATTTTTATCTGGATAGACCAAAATCGTATTCACATCCGGCAATTTACCACATTTGTGAAACTTTGAACGCATTCGAAGACGATGCACAAGAAGGTGAAGTTTCTTCCGAACGCGAGTAGATAAAAAATAACATTAATATTCAGTTATTTAACTTCGTTAATGAAGTTTTGACCGAAGTCGAAGACGATGTAAAAACATAAGATTCGTACCGAACCAAAATAGACTAAAATATAATTAAAAAATGCATAATATTCCCCAGTTCGTGAAGTTTTGAGGACAATCGAAGATAATACAAAAGAAAGTGACATTCTTGCCGGAAATGCAATCATAAAAATAACGTAAAAATTAAATAATGTTACCCAGTCAGCGATGTTCTGACGACTTTCGAAAACGATACACAAGAAACCGAGATTTGCGCCGAACCCAAATAGACGAACAAATCACATATAGCACTTTTACCCCGGTAGTGAATCTTTGGACGCCAGTCAAAGCTGAGTCTAAATAGACGAAAAAATCACATTAAGCACTTTTACCCCGGTAGTGAATCTTTGGACGCCAGTGAAAGCCGAAACTAAATAGACCATAATACAAACCAAGTAACATTACCCGGTTGGTAAAGTTCTGGCCGCAGTCGAAGATGACGTAGAGGAGAGTGATATGCGTGCATATGACCATCAGCCTCACAGCGGGCACCGCGGCGGTCAGCACGCACGCAGAGAAGTTCACGGTCACCACCGCAGCCAAACCCATCATTTGCAAAGTCAGAGTCCAGCCGAAGAATCTGATGAGTTCTTCCTTCAAGCGTATCGTCTGGAATGTAATTTAACTTCATGTTAGTTCAGCCATTCCTCTAGTTGTACCTCAACTTCGAGCTTCAACTTCGAATCTCAACTTTAAACCTCAACTTCGAACCCTAGCTTCATACCTCAACTTCAGACTTCAACTTGGAATCTCAACTTTGTGCCTCAACTTCAAACCACAACTTCGAACTACAACTTGGAACCACAACTTCGAACCACAACTTCGAACTACAACTTCGAATCACAACTTCGAACCACAACTTCGAACCACAACTTCGAACCATAACTCCGAACCACAACTTCTAACTTCACCTTGAACCACAACTTCTAACTTCACCTTGAACCACAACTTCGAACCACAACTTCGAACCCCAACTTCGAACTTCACCTTGAACCTTAATTATAAACCTCCCATTAAACCCTCAAATCAGATCGCCTACGGTGTTGTCCTAAAACTGACAAACTGAATCTGTGTAACCAGCCACTGCTGACGCAAACCGTGGTGGTGACTCCGTGTGTGACATTGTTAATATTTGTAGTGGTTAAATTTGACACTGGTAATATTTGCTTTCGTAAACTTTTGTCATTTTTATTATTTGGTGTCGTAAAATTTTAATATTGGTAATATTTTTTATCGTAAACTTTTGACATTGTTAATATTTATCGTGAATATTTCACATTGGAAATATTTTGGAACATACAAATTTCATTTCGATAATATTTCACACAGTGATCATTTGACATCGTATGTGCTTGAAATGTTCAATATCTATTATCGTAAATTTATGACGTATTACATACTTAACAGCGCAAATATTTGAGGAGTGTGCGACATGAACAAGTCAAGTGAATCTTGAGTAAATTATATTGACAATTAAATTGATCGTCTCTGGGCCGTCTATCTGTAAAGTCAAAAAATGCGTGCATTTTTTGACTTTTTTTATAATTTTAACTGTCAAATTTTCTAACTTCTCCGAGAATATCTGCAAAATTTTTCAATTTTTCATTATATAATGACTAAGTTAGCAAGGTGACTTTGTCCGTGATCGTTTTGTTGGATAGTTAAAAATTGATAAAATGAGAAAATGTCGTACGTAAAAAGGTGCGAGCAAATGAAAATGTCGTGAGAAGATTAAAAATAAGCAAAAACATGGCCGGTAGATTAAATAGCTGATGATTCAAGTATTTAAAAAAGATCGAATTATTTTATAAGTAATAAAAAATAAGATCAAATTATTTCGTACACAAAAAAATGCAATGTACCATTCTCACGGAACGCTCGAACATATAGAGCGCTTTAGCATTTTCCTCGGAATTTCTTGACGTTGTACCATCTTCGAAGAAATGGTAGCTCGCGTCCAAGTGGTGCAGCAGCAGATAAGTTGACCACCTGAACAGCAAAATGCACAACCTTGTCGCAAAAAACAATATCGAAGGGGGTACCGTTAAAGCAACCCGGATTGGGGTGTTCAAATCAGGAGGGGTTGCAGAGAACATCCAAGTTGCCATTCTGGTCGCATGAACTGCGATGACCATAACAAAAACAAACTCACGGAGAACTAAAGTCCACTTAGGGAACTGGATGATCGGAAATTGTCTCATCAGGACCTGCATAGTGGCTTGAGTTTTTGTAAATTGGGCGCTTTTTGAGAACATGATGAGGTTACTCAAAGTCATTCCGTGGAAACTGAAAAGTGTCATGAGCTTCAGGAGCATCTGGGTCATATTCTGGTACTCTTCTTTCCATCCGCTGTCCATCAGCAGCAGAACCACCAAAGTAACTAGTTTCACCGTCACTCCGTACAAAAACCACAGTACGCTGAAACAAAGCCGACCTTTTCTGTCCACGCCATGGTAAACCGTTCCTGAAATTCTCAAAAAAATCAAAACTGATTTTACGAGCAAGTTTTCCATGCCGGTATTAATATGCCGATTTGTGTGTTATGAATTTTTAAACAACATAGTATTTCTAAGCGATGAAAATATGATTTTTGAAATAGTTTCAATGAATGATCAGTTTAGAATTGATCAACAACATAGTTTTCCGCACAATTGAAAATAAGATTCCTGAAATAGTGTCAAAAATGATCAGTTATGAATATACCAACACCATAGTATTTCTCAGCATTGAAAATATGATTCTTGAAATAGTTTCAATACAAAGAGGTGTGTGAAGCGTGTTGCGTACGCTGAGTATGAAGCTCAACTGAATGTTTTCACTCCCTTAAAAAGTCATCATAAAATATTCCCTGCGTTATGACACATCAAACATTTGCCAGCATCACAAAGCACAATTAATGAAACGCACTGCAATTATTGAACTTCACTTCGTGAACGCCTTTACAGATCATTACTTTAACGAGGTTTTCTTGCGCGTTTCTTATAAAGGAATACTTCATCTCAGGAAGATCGACACACAACATGGAACAACATTAAAGTAGCTGTTGTTAAATGCGTGCTGAGTTATTGACGTTCACGCTGGGCTTTTGGTAATGAACAATGTAGGTCGGGATTCGAAGCTCAGCAATCAGAATATATGAAGGAATTTTAAAACCTCTTCCAGAAATCAAATAATTTAAGTCTTTCACTACCATACAACATGGAGTTCGCTGTTTATTTAAGGAGACTGAACCAAGGTAGTTGGGTACATGGAACCGGCATCGCTATCTTTTGCCAGTCAAGCGAGTGAAACCACTTCTGCCGTCCCAAGCCCCGCCCACACGGCCCCAGTCGTGGAGGTGGTGTTGTTGTACCACCACCTCCATCATCAGCGAAATTTCATGTAATTCATGAAATTTCTGTACGTACACATGAAAACTTATGTCTGAATCTTTTATGAAAGTACTACTACACTTGTGTATAATGCATGAGCTCGGCATATTGGGAAAGTAGTCCTTGAACGCAGCATGGATAAGCTGCACCCTTCCACGCCGAGTGCCTCTTGCGAACTGAGCCCCATCTCCGTGTCTGGGGCGGCGGGGCCGTCTGCCTACAGCTACCGAAAATTGGCGATGATGCCGGTTCCATGTATCCAACTTCCTTGGACTGAACGGTTTTTCTTATAAAACTTCAGCAATTAAAAAAATACTTCAGGAGCGAAATAAGCTCAAAGGGATTCACAACATGCTTAGAACATTCGAATGGACGTTCAGAGCCCTGAATTTTTTTTAAATTTGCCCATACACCCCTCCCCCCACCCACCCCCGTCAGAGGGAAATTTCTAAAAAACTAATTTCTCAGCTAATATTGTACATAGAGACGATTAACTTTTTTTGTTCGATTCACAATGAACTGGTCTAAAAATTTGAGATCCAGTTTTTTGATTTCGCTTCAAACAAATATTAAAGAAGTTTTTGATTTTTTAAAACAAATTATGTTTACTTTTAGTTATTACTCTACATGGCAATAGAAAAATTTCTAATTAACTTATCAAAAAACAACTACGCAGGTTTATATTACTCACCGTGATCTTTACGATGCAAAAAAGATCTCCTCCATAAGCAAAAAACTGTTGGAGAAATAATCGAAAACTGGAACGCTTTTTTCTCATAAAAAGTTTCTTTTCCGCTGTGCGGCTCAATTTCTCCTACAGTTTTTCACTTATGGAGGAGATCTTTTCAGCATCGTACAGATCAAGGTGAGTACTATAAATTTAATATTTAGCTGTTTGATCAGTTGATTATAATTTTTTTATTGCCATATAAAGAAAAAAATTGAAAAAAAAACACATTTTTCAATTCAAAAATTTTTTGCCTTTTTTTTGAAGCCATATCAAAAAACTGGATCTCAATTTTGTAGATCAATTCATTGTGAACCAAACAAAAAACTAATCGTCTCTGCGTACAATAGTGACTGAGAAATTAGTTTTTTCAGAAATTTCTCTTTGAAGGAGGGGGGGGGGCAAATTGAAAATATGGGCAAATTTAAAAATTTTGTGGGCTCTGAACATCCATTCGAATGTTCTAAACATGTTATGACTACCTCCAAGCTTATTTGGCTCTAGAAGTATTTTCTTTATTAATTTTTGAAGTTTTACAAGGAAAAACCGTTCGCTGGAGTTCGCTCGATGGTCGCGGTATTTTCACCAGAACGCAGCTCTCTTGGAGGATAATGTGTGTGTTCTCACATGGCATGATTAGTGTGTTCTCACGTGGCATGATCAGTGTGTTCTCTGGTTGATCAGTGTGATATTCAAAGTTAATGCGTTCCAAACAAGAAAAACTCTCTCACGTACCATGTTCAAAGGTTAAGTCGTCTTGACACACCATAGTTTCAGGAACACCACAACATGGTAGTGGGTAGGACTCACGCAATAAAAACGCAGGTGGTGTCTGTTAACATGTTTTATTCAGAGTACTGTTTATTCAGGGAAAAACAGGATTTTTGATTCAAAAGAGTACAGTTAATGCGGAGATAGAGGATACTTTATTTCAATCAATCAAGCCTGATACATATCAACTTGTACCCTGGTTTTCAAATGCCTTAAGCGGCTCATAGACGATCAATTTTATTGTCAATATAATTGACAATGTCAATATAATTGACAATGGGCCGCTTTATAACGAACACCAGGACGCCAGGACGGTTACCCCCGGTCAAGCCGGTACTCATTTCCGACACCTGGGAAGAGTGGGGAATTGTGGCCGAGTTCTCTCTTTTTCCAACGGGGAGAATCCCCGGGTTGCACTGCCGGGATTCGAACTGCCGATACCTTTACGGAAGGGCGCACTCTTAACCACTCGGCCACGGTGACCACTGGTTTCGATAAATGTTTCGTGCGACTGCCCGCATTGTTCAAGTTCCATTGAATTTTTTTATTGTTTAGTGCTTTTCAAAATAATTTTTTAGTGTTCAGTGCTTTCCCTAATTCATGTGTTATCATACATAAAAGAAAACTCTAACATAATTTTGAATCCAATTAATGTAAATATGGGGTTAAAATTAGATTTGGTTATGAGTTAGTTTAAGCCTACCTAACTACAACGGAGATGTTCCAACCAGAGGAAGGATGAAAGCACCATCATGGTAACGCGTAATCTATGCTCAAGATGGGTTTACACACAAGATACGTTGTGCATAGAAATAGTAAGTTGAGAAAAAAAGGCTATGAAACCAAATGAAAGTTGAATAAGAAAGTTAAAGGAGTTGAAAAACAGGACAATAGTGAACCGAAAATAGAAAGAAAAGAAATAAAAATATTTTATTTCAACAAAAAACAGACCTACCTAACCTTTAGTTCAGGACTTCACATTTTCCCGATGGGAGAGCTAATTCTCATGGATACAATAGTTGTATTCCTGTGAGGAGTATGTAGATGAATATGTTATATTGAACAGCAAAGCCCCATTGTACATGCAGTATCTGTTGTTTGTGCACTGAAGTACAGTAGAGTAAGTGAAGGTTGGACAAAAACACTGTATGATATTTTCAGGTTATTTTTGAAAAGGTTAACAGCATTTATTATTTCCAACTTTCCAATTTCGTAAAATTGTTTTGGCCTTACACATGTTAAAATACGAAGATAATCACTTGAACATTTTACATAAATGGACCCTCAATTATAATTATCATTGAAATTCTGCAACTGGCGGTCTATCAATGGTGATCTTTCGATGTGATAAAGATGAGTTTTTAAACATCGAAAAGTTGCTTTTTATTGCCTATGAGATAAAGAATTTTAACAATTGAAGGGTCATTTTCGTAAAAATTATAAGTGATTATTTTCGTATTTTAACACTTGAAAACTATAGTATTTTTTTTTTCGCTCTTAACTTTAACTTTTCAGACACTCACGCGTTACACAAGCACGCATCATTTGTGACAATATGTTTTTAACTGAGCATTAGACAGCTTTATGCTCTAAATATTTTTGCTTAGATTACTTTTGTTACGGACACCACCATAACAACCAACGCCATTACAGCCACCACCATTACAACCACTGCCATTACAACCACCGCCTTTACAACCACCGCCATTACAACCACCGCCATTACAACCACCGTCATTACAACCACCGTCATTACAACCACCGTCATTACAACCACCGCCATTACAACCACCACCATTACAACCACCACCATTACAACCACCGTCATTACAACCACCGTCATTACAACCACCGTCATTACAACCACCGTCATTACAACCACCGTCATTACAACCACCGCCATTACAACCACCACCATTACAACCACCACCATTACAACCAGCGTCATTACAACCACCGTCATTACAACCACCGTCATTACAACCACCACCATTACAACCACCGCCATTACAACCACCGTCATTACAATCACCACCATTACAACCACCGCCATTACAACCACCGTCATTACAACCACCACCATTACAACCACCACCATTACAACCACCGTCATTACAACCACCGCCATTACAACCACCGCCATTACAACCACCGCTATTACAACCACCGCCATTACAACTACCGGCATTACAACCACCGTCATTACAACCACCGCCATTACAACCACCGCCATTACAACCACCGCCATTACAACCACCGCCATTACAACCACCGCCATTCAACCACCGCAATTGCAACCACCGCCATTACAACCACCGCCATTACAACCACTGCCATTACAACCACCGTCATTACAACCACCACCATTACAACCACCGCCATTACAACCACCAACATTACAACCACCGTCATTAAAACCACCGTCATTACAACCACCACCATTACAACTACCGTCATTACAACCACCGTCATTACAACCACCGTCATTACAACCACCGGCATTACAACCACCGTCATTACAACCACCACCATTACAACCACCGTCATTACAACCACCACCATTACAACCACCACCATTACAACCACCGTCATTTCAACCACCACCATTACAACTACCGCCATTACAACCACCACCATTACAACCACCACCATTACAACCACCGTCATTACAACCACCACCATTACAACCACCACCATTACAGCCACCGTCATTACAACCACCAACATTACAACCACCGCCATTACAACCACCAACATTACAACCACCGTCATTACAACCACCGTCATTACAACCACCACCATTACAACTACCGTCATTACAACCACCGTCATTACAACCACCGTCATTACAACCACCGTCATTACAACCACCGTCATTACAACCACCACCATTACAACCACCGTCATTACAACTACCACCATTACAACCACCACCATTACAACCACCGTCATTTCAACCACCACCATTACAACTACCGCCATTACAACCACCACCATTACAACCACCACCATTACAACCACCGTCATTACAACCACCACCATTACAACCACCACCATTACAACCACCGTCATTACAACCACCACCATTACAACCACCACTATTACAACCACCGTCAATACAACCACCACCATTACAACCACCGTCATTACAACCACCACCATTACAACCACCACCATTACAACCACCGTCATTACAACCACCAACATTACAACCACCGCCATTAAAACCACCAACATTACAACCACCGTCATT
This sequence comes from Morinoia aosen, assembly GCA_030386875.1. Lineage (NCBI taxonomy): Eukaryota > Metazoa > Arthropoda > Malacostraca > Amphipoda > Talitridae > Morinoia > Morinoia aosen. The sequence continues at coordinate 26,208,433 of CM059566.1, forward strand.
ACAACCACCGTCATTACAACCACCACCATTACAACTACCGTCATTACAACCACCGTCATTACAACCACCGTCATTACAACCACCGTCATTACAACCACCACCATTACAACCACCGTCATTACAACCACCACCATTACAACCACCACCATTACAACCACCGTCATTTCAACCACCACCATTACAACCACCACCATTACAACCACCGTCATTACAACTACCGCCATCACAACCACCACCATTACAACCACCACCATTACAACCACCGTCATTACAACCACCACCATTACAACCACCACCATTACAACCACCGTCATTACAACCACCACCATTACAACCACCACCATTACAACCACCGTCATTACAACCACCACCATTACAACCACCGTCATTACAACCACCACCATTACAACCACCGCCATTACAACCACCACCATTACAACCACCGCCATTACAACCACCGCCATTAGACAGGCACTGGCACCAGGTTGTCACCGACATCACAATGAGGAAGGAACTGCCACTCGCCAGTCAACTTCAAACTACACATCAGGCTGCAAATTCAACCAGAAATAAGATATACTAGTGCTTTATATCGAAGTTGATTACAAAATTACCATGATTAAAGTGCTGGCATTATTCCTTCTTCGCTAGCTTGTATGCTTGCAACTTGCAGCAGCAACACCGCCCACCCGGCGCAAGCGTTCAGCATCTGTAAAGTTTATAATAAATGTTACTTTGGAGGAAATAAGGTAGGGTCAAACTAGTCTTTTTTTCGTCGACCGTGTGGCAATACCATGGTAGAGGAAACAAGGTGGGGTCATTTCTAAGGGTGAAAATACACCTCCTCTTGTTCAGCTAGCCAGTAGAACGGCTTTATTTCAAACAAACTTTATGACGTCACCAAAACGCCATGTCGTTAGGCCAATAGTGGAGCCAGATTTGTGGGTAGCAGTGCTACCAGATGCAATATGAGCGCTGCTATTGGTTCGTTGCCGTGACGTCAGCGAAACCACACCGTCAACGAAATAAAGACTGGTTTGAGCCTACCTTGTTTCCTCTACCGTGCTCTGGACTAAACATAGATTCAAATTGTACCTTGATTCTATTTTCAGGTTCAAGTAATTCGTTGAAAAGGATAATTTACTTTTCATGCATATATGAACGTGAAAATGTTTCATTTTGGGGACCGACCTCGTTTCTGAAAAATAAAGATAGGGAAAATTATTTAAAGAGATAACGAAACCTGTATCGCAGATACGCTCTTCTCATACTTTCATTTGTTCAAGTAATCAGAGAGTAATTTTCCTTTTTTTATTTTCCAACGCATAGAATACGTCAAAAATAATGGGTCTTGGAAAAATTCAGTAAAGCAGTTAAATCCTTCAAGTAGGATAGTCCACTTGTATAAAAAAATATACATTTGTTGCTTGCTTGGTTTTTTGTTACGTGTGTCTGTGACGCTCACAAGGACGCTCAATGACCGTATCTGTGATACGAGTTTCACCAGTGCGTAAGTACAAGAATATTTTAATCGCTGGTACTATTGGGATGGATATATTTGTTTGGCATCCACATCTGTAAGATTTATTCAAGGAATGTATCGAACCCCGGCAGTTTTGACGGGCCATGTACGCTACAGTAGTTTAACCCTAATAAATGAATATGAGTGGGTAACCTTTAAGACAATCAGGACTAATGTCATCACTGATAGTATAATTTATCCAAATGTCAAATGTCTTTTACTTTCAAGAATATTTCTATTACGAGTACAACTAGGATGGATATACCGGATGTCCCACAAAAACCCGAAACGAGTATTTATTTTCCCGTATCTGTATAACCATCATAAGATTACTCGTTTCAGTAATACCATCATAATTTTTCTCGAAATTATATGAGTTGGGTATTCATATGATGGTATTACTGATACGGGAAAATAAATACTCGGTTCGGGTTTTGTGGGACTCACGCTATTTTTTTGTCGTCCGCATCTGAAGGATTTATTTAAGCAAAATAATATTCAAACTTCGTGAAGCATAAAGTATAGTATAGTATAGTATATAGTATAGTATACTGTATAGTATAAAATAACTCTGGCACATAGTGTAGCATAAAGTATAGTATAGTATATAGTATAAAAAAACTCCCTCACATAGTGAAGCATAAAGTATAGTATAGTATAGTATAGTATAAAGTATAGTATATAGTATAAAATAACTCTCTCACATAGTGTAGTATAAAGTATAGTCTCAATTGTTAAAATAAAGGACGTCTTGGTAGTGAAGTTTCCATTTTTCAAAATTTTTGGGATCAGCAAAGACAAAATTAATTTTTTGACCCAAGCTTTCGGCTAGATTAGCTCTAGCCGTCATCAGGGGAACGATGTATTTTTAAACAAAACCTCTTATGGTATCCGCGGGTATCTAGTATACAAAACATTTTTTTAAATTTTTACATGCAAGCCGAAAATCATTGATCAAGGGCGACTGATGAGCATAGGAAGAAACTGCGGGGTGACACCAAGATGACGATTAATTTTGTTAGGTTCCTAAACACTGTACATTGCTTCGACAATTTTTCGAGCGTATTAATTTTTAACATTTTATAATATACATACATTTCCAAAATCAAAAGAATGGTTATCTTCTTCCGAATGCAAATAGACAAGGGATAACCTATTCTTCCTCTGCACATTCTTCGCATGCTCATCAATTCGTTGTTAAAGATTTCTACCCGTTTCCACAATGTAACATGCTTCACAATTTTTACATTATAATTTATATATAAGATTACTTTTTTCACAATTCTATCTTTTATCTTTAAGTCTGATTAGGCTGTTAAAATGTTAAAAATTAATACGCTCGAAAAATTGTCGAAGCAATGTACAGTGTTTAGGAACCTAACAAAATTAATCGTCATCTTGGTGTCACCCCGCAGTTTCTTCCTATGCTCATCAGTCGCCCTTGATCAATGATTTTCGGCTTGCATGCAAAAATTTAAAAAAATGTTTTGTATACTAGATACCCGCGGATACCATAAGAGGTTTTGTTTAAAAATACATCGTTCCCCTGATGACGGCTAGAGCTAATCTAGCCGAAAGCTTGGGTCAAAAAATTAATTTTGTCTTTGCTGATCCCAAAAATTTTGAAAAATGGATAAAGTATAGTATAGTATAGAATATAAAATAGCTCTCTCACAGCAACGCAGGAGCTGTGCTGCAGCGCGTAGGCTTCAGCGATGCTGAAGGTCGCCATCTTTGTTAGCTGATGCTGAACTCGGTGTATCTGCGAGAATATTTTAAATGAATTACATTCACTTGTAACTCACAGGAAACGGGTAGTTGAAAAATTGTACAAAAATGAGAATATTTTAAATAAATTTTATCCACTAACTTTGTGAAGACGGATTGTTTCAAAATTATACAAAAATGAGAATATTTTAAATAAATTTTATCCACTAACTTTGTGAAGACGGATTGTTGCAAAATTATACAAAAATGAGAATATTTTAAATACATTTTACCCACTAACTTGGTGAAAATGGACAGTTAAAAATAGTGAAAAATTTGAATATTTCTAGTAACTTTTTGTAGTGTTAATTTAACTCAGCGAATACTGGTATCTAAAGAACAATGAAAAATGAAGAACATCTGTTTATTTTAGAATTTTACATGGGAGTGTGACAGGCTTTTATTGGGTCCAAAAAATAATGAACAATTAAAACAGTGGATTTAAGTTTGAATACATTTATTCTTGCCGTAATGATAACTGGTTTCTCCTCAGCCGAATAAAATATATAAAAATGAAAGAAAATATAAAATTTCAATATATTCAAACATTGATAACCTAATGACTTAGAGTTTCCATGTTCCCAAATGAAACAACAGAAACTGAGAAAAATAGTATAAGTCACATATAGTTCCTTGATTATAAGCTCTGTCATAATGAGCACCTATGGACCCTAAAAATGGCAAAAAATAAAATAAAAATTGTAGGCATTATGTTAGGCATGACTTTAAGCTTTACATTATTCGTCACTTAATCTCAATAAGTGTATATGGTTCCTAAGAACAATAAAACTTATCAAAACCAATAGATTTCAAATAATTTTTTATTCTTGGCCATATGATAGTGATTTTACGGGCCCACCCAAAGAAATAAGAGAAAAAACAAAAACCGTATTTATCGAATGGGGTCAATTAATGTATACAATATATATGTATATATACATATAGTATATATATATATACAGTAACTAAACTTTAATATTTTGCAAAAAGCACTCACTCGGTACCGTGTCGCTTCTGCGTCCCAGGAGATCGTAAGCTTGGTCAAGTGTTCTTGAATAGCTGCGACCTGCAAAAAACAAGTACATATATGCTCAAAAATATCTATTTACAAGCCTAAATAAATATTTGCACATGCACCTAATTAAATAAGTACGAATGTACTTAAATATCTTCATATACTTAAATATGTTCAAATATACCTGAATAAATATGCACATATATACTTGAACATATATGTACATAAAAACTTATTATGCACATACGGCTAAATATATCGAGACGTGTTAGGCTCGCATATGGGTATATATACACTGGCGGGTTTAACTGGTAGTATATGGATGAATAGTATATTGACGGGTATAACTGGTATAGGGTTAAATATATATTGGCATGTATAACTGGTATAGGGTTAAATATATACTGGCATGTATAACTGGTATAGGGTTAAATATATACTGGCATGTATAACTGGTATAGGGTTAAATATATACTGGCATGTATAACTGGTATAGGGTTAAATATATACTGGCATGTATAACTGGTATAGGGTTAAATATATACTGGCATGTATAACTGGTATAGGGTTAAATATATACTGGCGTGTATAACTGGTATAAGGTGATATATATATTGACGGGTATAACTGGAATAGGGTTAAATATATACTGGCATGTATAACTGGGATAGGGTTAAATATATACTGGCATGTATAACTGGTATAGGGTTAAATATATACTGGCATGTATACCTGGTATAGGGTTAAATATATACTGGCATGTATAACTGGTATAGGGTTAAATATATACTGGCGTGTATAACTGGTATAAGGTGATATATATATTGACGGGTATAACTGGAATAGGGTTAAATATATACTGACATGTATAACTGGTATAGGGTTAAATATATACTGACATGTATAACTGGTATAGGGTTAAATATATACTGACATGTATAACTGGTATAGGAGTAAATATATACTGACATGTATAACTGGTATAGGGTTAAATATATACTGACATGTATAACTGGTATAGGGTTAAATATATACTGACATGTATAATTGGTATAGGGTTAAATATATATTGACGGGTATAACTGGTATAGGGTTAAACATATACTGGCATGTATAACTGGTATAAGGTGAAATATATACTGACATGTATAACTGGTATAGGGTTAAATATATACTGACATGTATAACTGGTATAGGGTTAAATATATACTGGCATGTATAACTGGTATAAGGTGAAATATATATTGACGGGTATAACTGGTATAGGGTTAAATATATATTGGCGGGTATAACTGGTATAAGGTGAAATATATATTGACGGGTATAACTGGTATAGGGTTAAATATATATTGGCGGGTATAACTGGTATAAGGTGAAATATATATTGACGGGTATAACTGGTATAGGGTTAAATATATAGTGACATGTATAACTGGTATAAGGTGAAATATATATTGACGGGTATAACTGGTATAGGGTTATATATATATTGACGGGTATAACTGGTATAGGGTTAAATATATACTGACATGTATAACTGGTATAAGGTGAAATATATATTGACGGGTATAACTGGTATAGGGTTAAATATATATTGGCGGGTATAACTGGTATAGGGTTATATATATATATTGACGGGTATAACTGGTATAGGGTTAAATATATACTGACATGTATAAATGGAATAAGGTGAAATATGAATTGACGGGTATAACTGGTATAGAGTTATATATATATTGACGGGTATAACTAGGATAGGGTGAAATAAATAATATTTGATGCCACTCAAAAACTGGAAAACACGATTACTGCCATTGAAAATAACATAACTTATAGCAGCAATGCGTAACAACAGTGTCAGCTGTAAAAAATAGGGCGGTTACTACAGCTAGCAGTAAAAAAATATGGTGGTTGCCAACGGAAAAAAATGGGTAAAACGAAGTTTACAAATCAAAATCAATGGTTGCGAGTGTAAAAATAATGAAATAAAATCAAATCTCGAATCAAAAACTGTTACTTGAAGAAAATTATTGATGCGAATCCCAGTTAAAAAATTTTCAAAGTGCTTGTGTGTGTAAGAGAAATATTGTAAAATCATGTCAATAAATTAGTAAAACGATTACAAGTGTTCTTACAAGTGTAAATTCAAATTCCTATAGTGTATTTCCAATTATTAAAGAGCCTAAATTAGTAGTGCCTAGATCAAAGCTCCTAAGATGGAGGCGGCTGATTTAAAATACCTGAAGTAGAGTTCCCGAAATTGAACGCCTTAATTCGAGATGCCAGAATTGAAATCCCTCTGATGTAGATGCCTAAATTAAAATGCCTGAAGTGGAGATGTCTAAATTAAAATGCCTGTAGTGGAGATGTCTAAATAAAAATGCCTGTAGCGCAGATGTCTAAATACAAATGCCTGTAGTGGAGATGTCTAAAAAAAATGCCTGTAGTGGAGATGTCTGAATAAAGATGGCTGTAGTGGAGATGTCTAAGTAAAAATGCCTGTAGTGGAGATGTCTAAATAAAAATGGCTGTAGTGGAGATGTCTAAATAAAAATGCCTATAAAGGAGATGTCTAAATTAAAATACCTGAAGTAGAGTTCTCTCAACTAAAATGCTTGTAGAGGGGATGCCTGAATCAAAATACCAAAATTGGAGACACCAAAATTACGTTCGCTCTATTCCATCCATCGTGAACACATTATTCTTACTTCATCTGTGTACAGCTGTCCAGTAGCGTACGTCATGTAGAGGTGTTCCAGCTCTGCTAATGTAGTACACAAAAAATAAATAAAGTAAGAAGATTTTGAATCGAAAATTATCCCCACGACGCCCGATGACATGAAGAAAAAACCCTCTGCGATTTGGACGGTTAGAACCCAGCCAAATACCCGAGTAACTTCTTTCTTAGTGTTCTCCGCCTGAAATTCGAAAAGATTTTTAATATTTTATCAAAATGAGTATCGGTCAGGGAGGCTTAAACTACCATCTAATTTAATCAAGATGAGTACTCACACACGTAAATTCAAATCATTTCTAGTATCAAGTTGAATAGGTTCACAAGACAATCAAAGTACTCAATTTAAGAGCATCACCAAGCTTGAGCGTCACATGTACTTACTTTGATCAAGAAGCTCTCAAAGTTTTCTTAAAGGGAGTTTCAATATGGCGAACTGCGGTCTGAATTTTTTGACAAATGTTCTTGAACGAGCCGGTGCCACATTTTGATGTCTTCTTTGAGGAACACGACGATCCACCGAACAGCAAGGAGCCACATCCCTCCATATCCAAGTACTATTGTAAAAACAAAAGAGTGGCCTCCCCAAAGCCATGTACTAACATGTTTTGGAGTAGATACCCCCAGTGATCTAGTCTGGATTACAAAATGGACCAAGCCACCGCAGATCAAAAGTACTTCCGAGGCGACACTGGGAAACTTGTAATCGAGAAGGTCATGGAAAAGATCGTGTTCTTTCTTCATTCGGCGAAACCCTTTCCCGAGCGTTCTGCTGTTGAGAAAACAGGCAACACTGCCGGCCAGTTTTCCAAAGGGCACGATGAAGGAAGTTATCGTATTCAAGAGAGTGCGCACATTGTCTATAGGTATGGTGGCCATGTTGACATAGATCATAAGGCCGTAGAAAGCCACAGTTTTCATGGTGATTCCAAACAAAAACCACACTGGGCTGAAGTGGACTTTGCCTTCTGAGATCTTGTGGTGGAACACATAGGATAACTTCAATAACGTTTCTACACATTTGAACGTTATCGAAAAAGCTCTGCCCACTGTGGCTTGTTTTTATCTTCCGGTTGTGTTTCAATACTGGATTCTCTGTAGGTAGTTAGTTACCTCAAAGTGGGTTCAAAAGTTCTCTTTCTAGAGAGAAACATTTGAAATTTAATTTAAGATGTGATTTTTGAAATCTATGTTAAAGTTGACAGCCATAGTGTTAATTTTGTAGCTTTGGCACATATAAAGATAGGCGCAAATTCATAAAAGAAATGAAGGGCTTCAATATTACAAACCACTAAACGTGATCACTTCAGCGAAGTTTGTAGCCGACTCCTCCCATCGTCATTATTAAAGTCTGAAACTAAATTGATCGAAAACATAGAACTTAAATTATCGCCTCGAAGGAACTTTTTAATAAATTACATAAATTTTTGGCTGGTAAATGCTGAAAAGTGCTTCTTCAGATGGTATATTTTTATTTACAACCTGAATGGGTTTTGATAGAATTATTTAAATGCTTATTTTATGTCATTATATAAAATTTATATTTATCAAATAGTATTGATATCGTGGACCAAATAGGTTACGTATGGTAACCTAGCAGGAGAAAATTAGGAAATGAAAAATTATTAAATGGAATTATATTTGTTACAGAAAATCATTTAATCATATGAGGCATATGGCTTAGTTTTCCTTTGAGCGAAAAAAGTGCTTACAGCATAGACAAATTTTTTTTCGACCGAGATAATTTTAATGTCATTACTTCTAAATTTCGAGGACGTAATTTCGAGGACGAGGACCCTTCTTGAATTTAGAATGTACAGGATGTGCTTTTGTGCTACAGATGCACAATTTCAGGCTGTAAACTATCGTCATAGCAGTAAAACTTGTAATTTTACATCGAAGAATAGTTACTTTTTTTTAGACGAGAGATCTGGCATCTCTGGTAAAAATGGGTGCTGTGTCTAACACGATTCTCAACAATTTGGTTTATTTCGGATTATCTACAGTTTTAAGAAGTACGCATATCTACCACTAGATATGTAGCTTTTTTATCACGCAGCGAGGTAAATGTGTGGTATTCCAATTATTCTACTTCACTTTTGCAATAGATATTAACGAATATGGTATATATTAAGATATAAATTTCACACCTTTAAAAAAGGATTGAAATGTATTCGAGCAGTAAAGTAATTTTGCTACTTCCTACCTAACCTAATCAAGGAGAGTAATAAAATTAACAAAGACAAGCTTTAAACAACAACCAATCAAGTTAATGGTTCTTTTCAATAAGAACAAGAAATACTTCAAAGCTGATCCTTCAATATTGCCTAGTCATTGTATTTTACAATTCTGAGAAAACTGTCAAGCTTGCAAGTATTCACTTACTCTTACTTGGTTCCTCAACACTCATATTTGTCTTTGGTAGTTGAATGATATGGGAAAAATCAATAGAATTTTAGATCTTTCCAGGAACAAGAAGCTGGTTTAGTGTTGTAATATCACAGGTAAAATCCGTAGACTCCTAGATTTTTCCTAGAAGTTGAAATTGCGATGGCAATAAAATTTTAGAGGTAAAATCAGTAGACTTTTTTTTTAATTTGTATTTGTTAATAGTAGTTTATTCCTAGAAGTGAAGGCTTTTGACTTCTAGGTATTTCCTGGAAATTGAAGCTGGTCCTTGGTAGTTAAATCTTAGAAGTGAAACCCGTAGACTTTTTCAGTTTCCATGGAATATGGAGGTAGTAGTAGTAGAGTAGTTTAATCTTGGAAGTAAAATCCGTAGACTTAAAAACATTTTCTCTGGATTCCCATATCGGTATTAATACTTAAATTTCAACTTTAAAATCCGTAGACTTTAAAACATTTTCTCTGGATTCCCATATAATTTCTTAATATTTTTGGATTCCCACTTAAATTTCAACTTTAAAATCCGTAGACTTTAAAACATTGTTACCGGAAGTAGAAGTTGATGTTAGTAGATCAATTTTAGGAGCAAATTCCGTAGACTTTTAATTTTTTTTCTATATCTCGTTTATAATTGAATTTTATAATCCCAGAAAGACCAGGCACCTCAAACCTTTTTTCAAACCAATTGCCACCCAGACCCGGGTTTGACTGCCATAAAATACGTGATCGAGTATATACGCACGCACCAATCAATATTCAAACATTAATCTACATCACGAGTAAAGAAATTATGTTCATTAGTAGACAGGTAGAATTGCAGATGCTTGTCTCGCACAGCACAGCAGCAAGTTACGGCTCATTGTTTATTGAACTGTGGTATTTGGAAAACAAAAAACCAAGATAGCTTGTTTGCTTCCGTGGCAGCTCCTTGTTGAATATAGACACAGATGGATGCCCAGTCAAGATAACACGACCAGCTTATTGACAATCGCGCATTCTCACAACACAGTTAGATATTTGTCTTTATAGCAACGTTCCTAAAAAGCATGTTGAGAGCAAAACCGAAAAGCATGTTGACAGTAAAGATGAAAAGCATGTTGACAGTAGAGATGAAAAGCATGTTGACAGTAAAGATGAAAAGCATGTTGACAGTAGAGATGAAAAGCATGTTGACAGTAAAGATGAAAAGCATGTTGACAGTAAAGATGAAAAGCATGTTGACAGTAGAGATGAAAAGCATGTTGACAGTAGAGATGAAAAGCATGTTGACAGTAGAGATGAATAGCATGTTGACAGGAAAGATGAAAAGCATGTTGACAGTAGAGATGAAAAGCATGTTGACAGTAGAGATGAAAAGCATGTTGACAGGAAAGATGAAAAGCATGTTGACAGTAGAGATGAAAAGCATGTTGACAGTAGAGATGAAAAGCATGTTGACAGGAAAGATGAAAAGCATGTTGACAACAAAACTGAAATTATTAGTGAGTAAATTTCTACTGCCGATCGTTATTTAGGGCAAACAATGCGCAATATTTATCATACTCAAATAATATAGAAACTGGTCATTCATACTGAAATTTAAACAATTTTAAAAAATTTAAACAATTTATTTACCACAGGAGATACAGAGGTAGAATGTTTCTTAAGTCTAATACAATGGTCAGAGTTGAGTATAGCTACCTGTGGGCCCAAATAAGTTCAGCGACTTCTAGGGCATCCTACCATTACATTATTCTAGGGCGTACAATAATGTTTCACCTAATTCACTTAGCCTAGTTTCGCATTAGACTGATCAACAGGATAATGAACTCGATATTGATGTTTAATTTTACAATATAGGTCATATGGACAATATTTAACAGTATATTCGATAACGATTTGGGAGCAGACTGAAAATCGGCGATATTACTCATGGCAAATTGCATTATTAGGACCAGACATGTAGGAGTCAGGATTTGACTTGGTGATCTTACACGACTAGTATTCTGATAAGAAGTGAGACTCAAGATTTCTTTAAATACCTTGTAAGAATTACTTTCACGGATCTCCGCAGGTATTGAGTTCCAGGTTTTAGTTCCAACGAATAGTATACTATGTTGCGAGCGGGCCTTTGAATAATAAGGAAGCATGAATTTACTTTTATTTCGTGTTAAATGGTCGTGATGACCAGTTTGCGCAGTTAATAACTGTTGAAGGCTATTGTCGCCATCATTAGCTAATGTTTTGTAGATGAAATTGCAGATGGAGATTTTGTAGAGATCCGAGAGTTTAAGTATTTGTAAATTTTTGAATGAATCATTTGTGTGAGCATTATATTCTAGGTTCTTTACCGCTCTGATGGCTCTTTTTTGCAGAGTAAAAATTATATTGGTTTTATTTTTATCAGTTCCATGCCATGCTTCTATTCCGTATTGCAGGTATGGTGAAATGAGCGTTCGATAAAGCATTAGTAAGGCTGTTTCAGGCAGGAAATTTTTAACTTTATTCAGGATTCCGATGGATTTTGATAATTTAGAACTAATATGAGTGATGTGCTCTTTGAAGGTCAGATGTTTATCTATTATGATGCCCAGAAATTTACATGAGTTGGTTTCTTTGATTTCACCTTCGCCAATTTTAATGGATGGTAGAGATATATTTTTCTTGTATGAGAACGTAATATAATTTGTTTTATCGATATTGAGGCTTATTTTATTAGCTTTAAGCCACAGTGAAGCCTTATGGAGTTCATTATTTATACTCTCCGCAATCGTAGTGGGATTTTCGTTCGGAAGGACCGCAGAAAGCGTACTGTCATTGGCAAAAAGTATGAATTTAAAAAATGATGTAGATTTAATAATATCATTGATAAAAATCAGAAAAAGGAGAGGCCCAAGAACAGATCCTTGTGGAACTCCATGGCTAATTTTCTGTGGGTCCGATTTTGCGTCGTCAATGACAACGTATTGCTTCCGATTTTTTAGGTATGATCTGAACCAATCATGGGCAACCCCACGAATGCCATAACAATGAAGTTTCGAGAGTAATATGTTATGGTCCACACAATCGAATGCCTTTCGAAAGTCAAGAAATACAGAGAAGACAGTCTTTCCGTTATCTATATTAGAATAAAGGAATTGTAAATGATTTATTATTGCCTGTGTTGTTGATTTTTTACATCGAAAACCGTATTGTTTTTCATTCATAGAGAAATGATTTTTGTTCAAAATAAGAGTACACTTTTTTATACACAATTTTCTCGAATACTTTGCTAATAATTGGTAACATGGAGATAGGTCGATAATTGTTTACACAGGTTTTTTCACCATTTTTAAAGATAGGGGTTACTCTAGCAACTTTGAGGGAGTTCGGGAAAGTGCCTAGTAAGAGAGACTGGTTAATAATATTGGATATCAGCGGGGCCACAATATCAGCAATTATTTTAAGTATTTTAGTTGGAAACGTTTGTAACCCACTCGATTTATTTTTCATGTTGTTTATGCACGCAATTACATCGGAGGAGTTTGTAGGCGTAAAGAAAAAGAAGTTGTGTTCTCGAATATGATCCATAAATTCCAGGTGATCAGTAGGTTCACTTGGAATACCATTGGCTATAGTTTTCCCTACGTTAACAAAGAAGTTGTTGAAGATATTAGAAATTTCATTCTTCTCATGGTATTTTACATTATCTTGAGTGATATATCCAATTTTCTTTTTTTCGGCGTTATTCGGTTTATAACAAGAGTTAAGAAGGCGCCAAGTCTTTTTAACGTCAGCTTTGAATTGAGTAAACTTGAGGGTAAAGTAGCTCTTTTTTGATGTTCTTATCTGGTTTGTCACATAGTTTCTGAATCGGTTATATGTTTCTCTAGATATTCGCCCTTCGCAAAGGAGGGCTAGGTACGCTTGGCGTTTCTTTATATATATCACGATGTCTCTAGTAATCCAGGGCTTTTGTTTATTTTTCGGGGTAACTGTACTAGTTACAATTGGGCAACACTGATTGTATGCGTTCATTATAGTTTCAGTCAACTTTACTACTGATTCATCAATGCTCCTTGCATTATTTTTTTGTTGGGTGATGTGCAATGTTGGCATTAAATCTTCTAGAACGGTGCGCATTTCTTCTAAATTTGATTCGTTTATTTTACGATGTGAGTAAGTTTCAGCCCGTGCTTTGGTGCACGCAAGATAGACATTTTTCTTAATAAGAAAAACTGGAAAATGATCTGATAAGTCAGAAGTAATTATTCCAGCAAGAAAATCACTTGTGTCTGTCATAAAGATATTGTCAAGCAGCGTGGCACATTCTGAGGTTATTCGTGTTGGCTTTGTGATGATCGGAAGGAAAGATTTAGAATGAAATGCATTTAAGAAATTAGAGATTGTTTCATAGCTTTCATGTTTCAGCAAATCATAGTTGAAGTCACCGCATATTATTATGTCATTGTAGAAGGACCTGTTGAACTGAGATATAATTCGATTAAGCTCATTAAGGAAGGATATAGGACAGGCTGTAGGCGGCCTATACACCGTTCCAAGCACAATTCGTTTGAAATCTCTAGACAGTTCTACGAATAATGATTCTATATGATCCTGATTCAGTGTTGCACTTGCTATGATTCTCGAATCCATGTGCTTAGAAATGTATGTACTGATGCCCCCGCCTCGCTTGTTTTTTCGTAGCGAATGGTAACTATGATAATTTTCAAATTTAATCATGTCTTTGGTCGAGTCATCTAGCCAGCTTTCGGTGAAGCTAATCACATCTAAGGTATACTTAAGTTCAGTAATAGTGCATTGTATCTCTTCCAATTTTGGATAGAGTGACCTACAGTTCCAACACAGTAGCGAAAAATCCTGCCGGGTTATTCGTATAGATTCGTTGAATTTTGATATATTAGTATATCTGCAGTTTTCAGAGTCGTTTAGGTTTGGAAATATTCTGTTCAAATGATTGAGATCCGGGTCGATTTCATCTAATATATCAGCGTGATCAGTCATTCAAAATTAGTAAACAGTAGGCAGTAAGTACTATTGTACAACTTAAAACGAAATACAGAGTCAAGATTAAAAGGATATATCTATCTAAAAACTAGCTTAGAAAGTATAGAAAAGAGTAAGAAATCTAGCGTGATTTCGTGGGTACACTCAATACTCAGCCAAGAGCGATTAATATTGGAGTTCAATATACAAAATTGATGCGTACAAATTGCTGAAGGCGTTGTTACAAAGTTCACATACAACAGGTAATAAGTTAAAAAAAAAATAAAAATAAATAGAAAAAATTCAGCGACGATGATAATCTAATCAGCTAATATGTTTTACATATAATAATAGTTTGTTGGTTAAAAATTACATACAATTTACGAGGAAAGGTGAACAAGGTGGATATCAATATTCCATCATTGGTCATTCATACTGAAATGAATTGTAAATAGGTCATTCATACTGAAATGAAGTGTATATTGGTCATTCATACTGAAATGAAGTGTATATTCGATAAGTAAATTGAAAGTCAAGGAAATTCAATATCTGTAACTTTCAATGGTTTTGTCTTCTCCAATACAATTGATTTATAATACGGGTAGTGTTCCACATACCAGGAAGCTTCTATGATGAAATTCTTTCTGATCAGCTCTTGCTGAATGGCACAAAAGACTGTGAATCTTCATGCTCGGTAGGTTCGATGCACAGGTTGTAACTTGTAATGGATTATCGATATGCAAGTGTACACAGCGTACACGACTCGTCAAAAATGACAGGATTTAATATTTTCCTTGGATAAATCTTGCAGACGTGGATGCCCAACAAATATATCCATCCCAACAGTACCCGCCATTAAAATATTCTTGTACTTGTGCACTGGTGAAACTCGTATCACAGATACGGTCATTGAGCGTCTTTGTGAGCGTCGCAGACACACGCACTAACCAAGCAAGCAGATATTCTGCATAGTTATATATTAGATGCTTTAACCAGCAATAAAGACATGTTGGGACACTGAACTGCCATTGCAGTATACTTAAATTCACCGTTGGTATAGTACAAATATTGTTGAGAGCAACTTTTTCAAGTCAAACGCTCATTTTTACAGACTTATCTTCTTGATGAAAGAAAACGTTTGCAGTCAATACTATTTTCCTTTTTTTTGACATTCATTGTTGAACTGTGCGAATAAACAACCGCAGTGTTTTCGAACATGTTCGAAGTGTTTTTTTGCTCTGCATAATTTATACAGCAAGCCTGAAAGGTGTGTGCATGTATTTGAGTATTTGTGAAACCTATCCTAAATCGTTTTTCCAGTCAACTTACCATGCACAGCAACCTACTTTTATTGTGATGAAGCACCTTTCTCACGCGGACTCGAAAGATTTACTGAGCTATAAATCATGAAAAGAAAAAATTTACAAGCATTGATATGTTGAACGTTTCACATAAACTTCTCATAATTGTTACGACATATGTAATCAGCGGATAGGTTGTGATAGGATATGTTGTGATATAATAGGTTATGAAAGGATAGGTTGTGAAAGGTAAGGTGAACGGAATTTTTTACTAGTAGGCCTAACTTAACAGTGTCCATTCAATTTTCACGTGTCTTTCTTGTGATTATAATTATGATTATCAAAATCGAGTACTGTTTCTTATATATACTAAAATTCTGCATTGTTTTTTCTAACCATTAAAGCTCCGCAGTATTTCCTTTGATTGTTTAAGTCCCTCACTGTTTCTTATAGCTTTTAGATTCCATTGTTTAAATCCCTCACTGTTTCTTATAGCTATTAGATTCCATTGTTTAAATCCCTCACTGTTTCTTATAGCTATTAGGTTCCATTGTTTGAATCCCTCACTGTTTCTTATAGCCATTAGGTTCCATTGTTTAAATCCCTCACTGTTTCTCATAGCTATTAGGTTCCATTGTTTAAATCCCTCATAGTTTCTTATAGCCATTAGGTTCCATTGTTTAAATCCCTCACTTTTTCTCATAGCTAATAGGTTCCATTGCTTAAATCCCCCACTGTTTCTTATAGCCATTAGGTTCCATTGTTTAAATCCCTCACTGTTTCTCATAGCTATTAGGTTCCATTGTTTAAATGCGTTACTGTTTCTTATAGCCATTAGGTTCCATTGTTTAAATCCCTCACTGTTTCTCATAGCTATTAGGTTCCATTGTTTAAATGCCTCACTGTTTCTTATAGCCATTAGGTTCCATTGTTTAAATCACTCACTGTTTCTTATGGCTATTAGGTTCCATTGTTTAAATCCCTCACTGTTTCTTATAGCCATTAGGTTCCATCACAGTTTATACAGCCATTCAAGCTTATACATTTCTCAACAACTCCGTCGCTGTTTGATGTCCGCACAGTCAGCAGTGAGCTCTTTGTGAGTCTCTGCAACTCTTTTCATCAGGAATGACTGCCACAGCACCATTAACCCTTCAACGTGAACCTTCTTTATTTCATTTTACCCTTAATTTCATTTAATAAGTGATCTACCATTACGTCGCGGTACTATTAATTAGGCATTTGTTTACGTAAATTACTGTGTTGGGTGAGTGATCCTTGTCTGAAAATGCTCGTTTAAAAAGAAAATCGTGTTTTATTTCAGTGGATTGAGAAAATTTCTATAGAACCAGCCGAAACGTAAATACTAGTATCGTCTTTTCCGTGGTGCAAGGGGATAAACAATACACTTCAATCAAGATAGATCCTGGTTCGATCCAAGCTGGGGTAATCGCGACCTTTTCACCGGAACGCAGCTTTACGGGCGCTTTTTGAGTGTGTTCTCACGAAGCATGCTGAGTATTTACAAAAAGTTTATACGTCCCTATACAGAAAAAAACCTACAGGTACAATCATCATAATTTAAAGCACATTGACTTACCAAGTACTATCATTTCACAACCACCTCAGAAAAACCGCATAATAAAGATCAACTTATTTCAGCGATCTTGCACTAGCATTTTGCAAACTACTGTTGTCTTTTTATATCGGTTCTTTTTTAGGGGACACCTTGTACTTATGTGTTGTTTGTATGCTCAAATAAATTGATGGAAGGTACAACTAATACACTGCATGATATGTCTAATCTATTTTGGAGAAACTAAAACCATTTTTCATAATTAAATCTACCTCATAAGACGCTCAAAGCGTTTCAGAAGCGCACACCGCTTCTTATTATTTGAATTCAACGCCCTTGAATAGCTAGCTTTTTATTTTATAAATGTTTTTACATACTTTATTCTCGTTCCAACCACCGTCATTAAAACCACCACCATTACAACCACCGCCATTACAACCACCGCTATTACAATCACCTCCATTACAACCACCACCATTACAACCACCACCATTACAACCACCGCTATTACAACCACCGCTATTACAACCACCGCCATTACAACCACCTCCATTACAACCACCGCCATTACAGCCCCCACCATTACAACCACCGCCATTACAACCACCGCTATTACAACCACCACCATTACAACCAACGCCATTACAACCACCGCTATTACAACCACCTCCATTACAACCATCGCCATTACAACCACATCTATTACAACCACCGCTATTACAACCACCGCTATTACAACCACCGCTATTACAACCACCGCCATTGCAACCACCGCCATTACAACCACCGCCATTGCAACCACCGCTATTACAACCACCTCCATTACAACCACCGCCATTACAACCACCGCCATTACAACCACCGCTATTACAACCACCTCCATTACAACCACCGCCATTACAACCACCTCCATTACAACCACCGCCATTACAACCACCTCCATTACAACCACCGCTATTACAACCACCTCCATTACAACCACCGCCATTACAACCACCTCCATTACAACCACCGCAATTACAACCACCTCCATTACAACCACCACCATTACAACCACCGCCATTACAACCACCGCTATTACAACCACCTCCATTACAACCACCGCCATTACAACCACCTCCATTACAACCCCCGCTATTACAACCACCTCCATTACAACCACCGCCATTACAACCACCGCCATTACAACCACCGCCATTACAACCACCGTTATTACAACCACCGCTATTACAACGACCGCTATTACAACCACCGCCATTACAACCACCTCCATTACAACCACCGCCATTACAGCCCCCACCATTACAACCACCACCATTACAACCACCGCAATTACAACCACCACCATTACAACCACCGCCATTACAACCACCGCTATTACAACCACCTCCATTACAACCACCGCCATTACAACCACTTCCATTACAACCACCACCATTACAACCACCTCCATTACAACCACCGCCATTACAACTACCGCCATTACAACCACCACCATTACAACCACCTCCATTACAACCACCACCATTACAACCACCACCATTACAACCACCTCCATTACAAACACCGCCATTACAACCACCGCCATTACAACCACCACCATTACAACCACCGCCTATACAACCACCGTCATTACAACCACCGCCATTACAACCACCGCCATTACAACCACCGCAATTACAACCACCTCCATTACAACCACCACCATTACAACCACCGCCATTACAACCACCGCCATTACAACCACCGCCCTTACAACCACCGCCATTACAACCACCGCCATTACAACCACCGTCATTACAACCACCGCCATTACAACCACCGCCATTACAACCACCGCCATTACAACCACCGCCATTACAACCACTGCCATTACAACCACCGCCATTACAACCACCGCCATTACAACCACCGCCATTACAACCACCGCCATTACAACCACCGCCATTACAACCACCGCCATTACAACCACCGCCATTACAACCACCGCCATTACAACCACCGTCATTACAACCACCACCATTACAACCACCGCCATTACAACCACCGCCATTACAACCACCACCATTACAACCACCGCCATTACAACCACCGCCATTACAACCACCGCCATTACAACCACCGCCATTACAACCACCGTCATTACAACCACCGCCATTACAACCACCGCCATTACAACCACCGCCATTACAACCACCGCCATTACAACCACCGCCATTACAACCACCGCCATTACAACCACCGTCATTACAACCACCGCCATTACAACCACCGCCATTACAACCACCGCCATTACAACCACCGCCATTACAACCACCGCCATTACAACCACCGCCATTACAACCACCGCCATTACAACCACCGTCATTACAGCCACCGCCATTACAACCACCGCCATTACAACCACCGCCATTACAACCACCGCCATTACAACCACCGCCATTACAACCACCGCCATTACAACCACCGCCATTACAACCACCGCCATTACAACCACTGCCATTACAACCACCGCCATTACAACCACCGCCATTACAACCACCGCCATTACAACCACCGCCATTACAACCACCGCCATTACAACCACCGCCATTACAACCACCGCCATTACAACCACCGCCATTACAACCACCGCCATTACAACCACCGCCATTACAACCACCGCCATTACAACCACCGCCATTACAACCACCGCCATTACAACCACCGCCATTACAACCACCGTCATTACAGCCACCGCCATTACAACCACCGCCATTACAACCACCGCCATTACAACCACCGCCATTACAACCACCACCATTACAACCACCGCCATTACAACCACCGCCATTACAACCACCGCCATTACAACCACCGCCATTACAACCACCGCCATTACAACCACCGCCATTACAACCACCGCCATTACAATCACCGCCATTACAACCACCGCCATTACAACCACCGCCATTACAACCACCGCCATTACAACCACCGCCATTACAACCACCGCCATTACAACCACCGCCATTACAACCACCGCCATTACAACCACCGCCATTACAACCACCGCCATTACAACCACCGCCATTACAACCACCGCCATTACAACCACCACCATTACAACCACCGCCATTACAACCACCGCCATTACAACCACCGCCATTACAACCACCGCCATTACAACCACCGTCATTACAGCCACCGCCATTACAACCACCGCCATTACAACCACCGCCATTACAACCACCGCCATTACAACCACCACCTTTACAACCACCGCCATTACAACCACCGCCATTACAACCACCGCCATTACAACCACCGCCATTACAACCACCGCCATTACAACCACCGCCATTACAACCACCGCCATTACAACCACCGCCATTACAATCACCGCCATTACAACCACCGCCATTACAACCACCGCCATTACAACCACCGCCATTACAACCACCGCCATTACAACCACCGCCATCACAACCACCGCCATTACAACCACCGCCATTACAACCACCGCCATTACAACCACCGCCATTACAACCACCGCCATTACAACCACCGCCATTACAACCACCGCCATTACAACCACCGCCATTACAACCACCGCCATTACAACCACCGCCATTACAACCACCTCCATCAAAACCATCAACATCCCAATGAGGCTGGAAATGCCACTCGCTAGTCAACTTCAAGCCACACATTAGGACACAACACATCAGGACACAACACATTAGGACACAACACATCAGGACACAACACATTAGGGCACAACAACACATTAGGACACAACACATTAGGACACAACACATTAGGACACAACACATTAGGACACGACACATTAGGACACAACACATTAGGACACAACACATTAGGACACAACACAACATTAGGACACAGCACATTTGGACGCAACAACACATTAGGACACAACACATTATGACACAACACAACATTAGGACACAACACATTAGGGCACAACAACACATTAGGACACAACACATTAGGACACAACACATTAGGACACAACACATTAGGACACGACATATTAGGACACAACACATTAGGACACAACACATTAGGACACGACACATTAGGACACAACACATCAGGATACAACACATTAGGGCACAACACATTAGGACACAACACATTAGGACTCAACACAACATTAGGACACAGCACATTTGGACGCAACAACACATTAGGACACAACACATTATGACACAACACAACATTAGGACACAACACATTAGGGCACAACACAACATTAGGACACAACACATCAGGACACAACAACACATTAGGACACAACACATTATGACACAACACAACATTAGGACACAACACATTAGGGCACAACAACACATTAGGACACAACACATTAGGACACAACACAACATTAGGACACAACACGTTAGGACACAACACATTATGACACAACACAACATTAGGACACAACACATTAGGGCACAACAACACATTAGGACACAACACATTAGGACACAACAACACATTAGGACACAACACATTAGGACACAACAACACATTAGGACACAACACATTAGGACACAACACATTAGGACACAACACATTAGGACACAACACATTAGGACACAACAACACATTAGGACACAACACATTAGGACACAACACATTAGGACACAACACATTAGGACACAACACATTAGGACACAACAACACATTAGGACACAACACATTAGGACACAACACATTAGGACACAACACAACATTAGGACACAACACATTAAGACATAAATTTGACCATAAATGAGATATGTTAGAGATGCCCATAAAATACCCCAGGTAGCAAAATTTATTGACCTAATATTGAGCCAATATACAGTCTCAATATTGACTGGATATTCAAAATGAACATTGGGGCAATACCTTATTTTGGATAATTCGATTGACATTGGAAAAATATATTGGCCCAATAACAATATTATCATCAACCCAATATCACTAATTATTGTGTCAATATTGACTTGATAATGAAGTGTTCCCTACACTAACATTGGCTTTATACTCAATTCCTGATAGGTTGATATTTGTAAAACATATGACACCGATAATGATAATTTCACTAACCCAATATTAGCTAATTATTACGTCACCATGGACTTGATATTGAGGTGTTCCTTAGAAAATTATTCGCCTGTAAGGCCTGGAGTTGTTGCTGCATTAGCAATTGAGTTCCGCTTGCGGCGAGTGAAGCAGCGACCTCAGCTATATACTAGTACTTCTCCTGCAGATGGTATCAGTGATACGCTATGCAGATTTCAGCACTTTTTTTGGGGGTTAATTTTACATTTACACGTATTAGTATTACTGAACACAAATGGACTAGAACTGAGTTTGAGGGGTAACTAAGGTAGGGTACTACAGGCCCAATACACATTTTCTGACATCAAGTGGATATTGGTAGAATATATTGTCCCAATAATAATTTATTTTTACCCCGGTATCTGCTGATTACTGTGTCACTATTCACGTGATATTGAGGTGTTTCTTTAGACAACACTTGGGCTCAATAATCTATATACTTAATTCGGTAACTCAAAATTTGTCCGAGTCCGTTTAGAAAATTGGCTGAGTCTATATGGTCAAGTGAGGTATTAAATTGAAGCCACTGGTGTCTATATTTGCAGAAAACTATTTATTTCTTTTTTTTTCATTTTTTTTATTTTATTTTTATTTTTTTATTTTTTTTCTTTATTTTTTTATTTTTTTTATTTTTATTATTTATTTTTTTTTATTTATTTTTTTTTTATTTTTAGGCAAGTCGGACAACCCGATACTCGGGTTGAACCGGTATACTAGTTAATTTCTAATATCGCATCAATATTCAGAAGGGTTCAAAAACGAGAAATATATATAATTCTGATAAGTATGTTATCCGATGTACATACCTACACACCTACAAGACTATGAATTAAACTGCATTCAAAATTTATCTAAAATCCATGATTACAAACCTCTTTGGCATCGTAGTCCAAATTTTGTGTTGCACGTACGTACCAGTGGTCGGGCAACCTGTACTAAGCACATATATACGTTCATCTAAGCAGCATAAACATGCGTGATTGAAAAATTGCACGAAAGCGCTTTACTCAAAGAATGATGCATGCAAAATGGGTTATATTGTAGTATGAGCCTACTCAATACCTTCGTTATGAAATTAAGTCATTTATATCATCTATATATATGACTTTATATCATCTTAGTTCAATATATATAGACATTTATTGCTATAGTAACATATGACAAACGATTTTAGCATATTTTTGAAAAAATTAGACCTTCGAAACTCATTGGACGACTGAAAAAACTAGAACTGTGAACCTGTGATTACAGTAATTCTGAATATACATATTATTGTAACGTATTCACATTTCTTGATATCTGTCAAATATATCTGCACTCATTAATGACTGCAATAACTATTCATTACCTTTATTGGTACATTTTAAACAAATTACTCCGTATTATTGGCGTGCAATATCAACCCAATATTTGGGCAATAATAATTTATAGTTTAACAAATTTTATTAAATTGCGAGATTTTTAATTTTTATGAGATAGTTTCCACTTATATGAATATCGTACATATGTATATATACACTGTTAATTTGATATTAGAAATAAAACTATTTACTACATTATCCCAATAACAAGTTGATATCATAAATAAATATATCTTTTTTCGATATTGTCTTGTTATTAGCCTATTATTGTAATCCAAGATTCCAATATCAGGTCAATAAATAATTATCAACCCAATATTGGCCTAATAATTTTTGCTACCTGGGATGGTTTCGAAATCAATCGTTCTGGCTTCGGATGATCACATTCCTTGTATTGTTTCACATTCCTTGTATTGTTTAACATTCCTTGTATTGTTTCACATTCCTTGTATTGTTTCACATTCCTTGAATTGTTTCACATTCCTTGTATTGTTTCACATTCCTTGTATTGTTTCACATTCCTCGTATTGTTTCACATTCCTCGAATTGTTTCACATTCCTCGAATTGTTTCACATTCCTCGAATTGTTTCACATTCCTCGAATTGTTTCACATTCCTCGAATTGTTTCACATTCCTTGAATTGTTTCACATTCCTTGAATTGTTTCACATTCCTCGAATTGTTTCACATTCCTCGAATTGTTTCACATTCCTCGAATTGTTTCACATTCCTCGAATTGTTTCACATTCCTCGAATTGTTTCAAATTCCTTGAATTGTTTCACATTCCTCGAATTGTTTCACATTCCTCGAATTGTTTCACATTCCTCGAATTGTTTCACATTCCTCGAATTGTTTCACATTCCTCGAATTGTTTCACATTCCTTGAATTGTTTCACATTCCTCGAATTGTTTCACATTCCTCGAATTGTTTCACATTCCTTGAATTGTTTCACATTCCTCGAATTGTTTCGCATTCCTCGAATTTTTTCACATTCCTCGAATTGTTTCACATTCCTTGAATTGTTTCACATTCCTCGAATTGTTTCACATTCCTTGAATTGCTTACCATTCCTCGAATTGTTTCACATTCCTCGAATTGTTTCACATTCCTTGAATTGTTTCACATTCCTCAAATTGTTTCACATTCCTCGAATTGTTTCATATTCCTCGAATTGTTTCACATTCCTTGAATTGTTTCACATTCCTCGAATTGTTTCACATTCCTTGAATTGTTTCACATTCCTCGAATTGTTTCACATTCCTCGAATTGTTTCACATACCTCGAATTGTTTCACATTCCTTGAATTGTTTCACATTCCTCGAATTGTTTAACATTCCTCGAATTGTTTCACATTCCTTGAATTGTTTCACATTCCTTGTATTGTTTCACATTCCTTGTATTGTTTCACATTCCTTGAATTGTTTCACATTCCTCGAATTGTTTCACATTCCTTGAATTGTTTCACATTCCTTGTATTGTTTCACATTCCTTGAATTGTTTCACATTCCTTGTATTGTTTCACATTCCTTGAATTGTTTCACATTCCTCGAATTGTTTAACATTCCTCGAATTGTTTCACATTCCTTGAATTGTTTCACATTCCTCGAATTGTTTCACATACCTCGAATTGTTTCACATTCCTTGAATTGTTTCACATTCCTCGAATTGTTTCACATTCCTCGAATTGTTTCATATTCCTCGAATTGTTTCACATACCTCGAATTGTTTCACATTCCTTGAATTGTTTAACATTCCTTGAATTGTTTCACATTCCTCGAATTGTTTCACATTCCTTGAATTGTTTAACATTCCTCGAATTGTTTCACATTCCTCGAATTGTTTCACATTCCTTGAATTGTTTCACATTCCTCAAATTGTTTCACATTCCTCGAATTGTTTCATATTCCTCGAATTGTTTCACATTCCTTGAATTGTTTCACATTCCTCGAATTGTTTCACATTCCTTGAATTGTTTCACATTCCTCGAATTGTTTCACATTCCTCGAATTGTTTCACATACCTCGAATTGTTTCACATTCCTTGAATTGTTTCACATTCCTCGAATTGTTTAACATTCCTCGAATTGTTTCACATTCCTTGAATTGTTTCACATTCCTCGAATTGTTTAACATTCCTCGAATTGTTTCACATTCCTTGAATTGTTTCACATTCCTCGAATTGTTTCACATTCCTTGAATTGTTTCACATTCCTCGAATTGTTTCACATTCCTTGAATTGTTTCACATTCCTCGAATTGTTTCACATACCTCGAATTGTTTCACATTCCTTGAATTGTTTCACATTCCTCGAATTGTTTAACATTCCTCGAATTGTTTCACATTCCTTGAATTGTTTCACATTCCTCGAATTGTTTCACATACCTCGAATTGTTTCACATTCCTTGAATTGTTTCACATTCCTCGAATTGTTTCACATTCCTCGAATTGTTTCATATTCCTCGAATTGTTTCACATACCTCGAATTGTTTCACATTCCTTGAATTGTTTAACATTCCTTGAATTGTTTCACATTCCTCGAATTGTTTCACATTCCTCGAATTGTTTCATATTCCTCGAATTGTTTCACATACCTCGAATTGTTTCACATTCCTTGAATTGTTTCACATTCCTCGAATTGTTTCACATTCCTTGAATTGTTTCACATTCCTCGAATTGTTTCACATTCCTTGAATTGTTTCACATTCCTCGAATTGTTTCACATTCCTCGAATTGTTTCACATTCCTCGAATTGTTTCACATTCCTTGAATTGTTTCACATTCCTCGAATTGTTTCACATTCCTCGAATTGTTTCACATTCCTTGAATTGTTTCACATTCCTCGAATTGTTTCACATACCTCGAATTGTTTCACATTCCTTGAATTGTTTCACATTCCTCGAATTGTTTCACATTCCTCGAATTATTTCACATTCCTCGAATTGTTTCACATTCTTCGAATTGTTTCACATTTTTTGAATTGTTTCACATTCCCTGAATTGTTTCACATTCATTGTATTGTTTCACATTCCTTGTATTGTTTCACATTCCTTGAATTGTTTCACATTCCTCGAATTGTTTCACATACCTCGAATTGTTTCACATTCCTTGAATTGTTTCACATTCCTCGAATTGTTTCACATTCCTCGAATTGTTTCACATTCCTCGAATTGTTTCACATTCCTCGAATTGTTTCACATTTTTTGAATTGTTTCACATTCCTTGAATATTTTCACATTCATTGTATTGTTTCACATTCCTTGTATTGTTTCACATTCCTTGTATTGTTTCACATTCCTTGAATTGTTTCACATTCCTTGTATTGTTTAACATTCCTTGAATTGTTTCACTTTCATTGTAGTGTTTCACATTCCTTGTATTGTTTCACATTCCCTGTATTGTTCCACATTCCTTGAATTGTTTCACATTCCTTGAATTGTTTCACATTCCTTGTATTGTTTCACATTCCTTGAATTGTTTCACATTCATTGTATTGTTTCACATTCCTTTTATTGTTTCACATTCCTTGAATTGTTTCACATTCCTTGTATTGTTTCACATTCCTTGTATTGTTTAACATTCCTTGAATTGTTTCACATTCCGCGAATTGTTTCACATTCATCGTATTGTTTCACATTCCTTGTATTATTTCACATTCCTTGTATTGTTTAACATTCCTTGAATTGTTTCACATTCCTTGAATTGTTTCACATTCATTGTTGTTTCACATTTCTTGTATTGTTTCACATTCCCCGAATTGTTTCGCATTCCTTGTATTGTTTCACTTTCCTTGAATTGTTTCACATTCATTGTATTGTTTCACATTCCTTTTATTGTTTCACATTCATTGTATTGTTTCACACTCCTTTTATTGTTTCACATTCCTTGAATTGTTTCACATTCATTGTATTGTTTCACATTCCTTTTATTGTTTCACATTCATTGTATTGTTTCACATTCCTTGTATTGTTTAACATTCCTTGAATTGTTTCACATTCCGCGAATTGTTTCACATTCATCGTATTGTTTCACATTCCTTGTATTATTTCACATTCCTTGTATTGTTTAACATTCCTTGTATTGTTTCACATTCCTTGTATTGTTTCACATTCCTTGTATTGTTTCACATTCCCCGAATTGTTTCGCATTCCTTGTATTGTTTCACATTCCTTGTATTGTTTCACATTCCCCGAATGGTTTCACATTCCTTGTATTGTTTCATATTCCTTGTATTGTTTCACATTCCTTGTATTGTTTCACATTCCCCGAATTGTTTCACATTCCTTGTATTGTACCTCCGGCGCTCACTTGTATGCTGGCGACTTGTATCAGCAACAATGCCCACCCGGCGCATGCGTTCAGCATCTGCAGAAGTTATAATATACGTCAAATACTTTAAATTTTCTACTCTGTAATTGACTAAAACAGAACTTAAATCTTAAACTCGAGTTAGCTTCACAAATATTTCTCAAATATTCGCCTCACGTTCTAAACCATACTAAAGACTAAACAAAATTAGGAATATCTTTTCTGCCAAGCAGTTTAATTATGGATGTTATAGCAAAGAAGAACTTTAAAATCATATCAATGAAACGTTTCAAGCCAAGCGTTTCAAGCCTTTTATTCAATACATGTATAGTTTGTACTTGCAGAAATGACTGGTGATGAGCTGAGGCTTGAAACGTTTCATTAAAATGATTTTAAAGTTCTTCTTTGCGATAACCTTCATTGACTTAACAAAGATATAAATTAATTTTGTTTTTATTTTTGGGTAATCAAATTCGTTATAGAGTATCATTAACATTACAAATCCTTATCCAGGGTGGTCTATAAGTAAGGTACAATTCAAAATTGTCATAGCTAAAAAACCAAAAAACGTAAGATTGAGTTTATTGAGAGTTAAATAAGAAATTGTAAAGTTTAATGGAAATTTATAAATGAAACCACAAAACTCGTTTTACTATGAAATACAATATCTTTTAAATGACATCCTTTATTAGTCAAACAATGGCGTGTTCTTTCATCGATATCCCTGCAATACCTCTGAACTGCGATCCCGGAGAGGAAACGAGGAAAATTCCTATGAGGGAAAATACCACGGTAGAGGAAACATGGTAGGTCCAAACCAGTCTTTTTTTCATTGACGGTGTGGTTTTGCTGACGTCACGGCAACGAACCAATAGCAGCGCTTATATTGCATCAGGTATCACTGCTACCCCCAAATCTGGTTCCCCTATAACAAGAGGAGGTGCATTTTCTCCCATTGAAATGACCCTACATTGTTTCATCAACCGTGGACAATGCAATTCCTCTTGTTGGTTAGCCAATAGAAATGCTTTATTTCAAACAAACTTCATGACGTCACTACTACGACACGTCGTTAGGCCAATAGCGGTGCTAGATTTGATGCTAGCAGTGTTGCCAGATGCAATATGAGCGGTGCGATTAGTTCGTTGCCTAGACGTCAGCATTGCCACTCGATAGACGAAAATAAAACTCGTTTGACCCTACCTTGTTTTTTCTACCACGACTGCAGTAACTGAACATTCACATCGGAAATAAAGTTCCACTAATTTACACGTTGCTTCATTGCGCAGGGATTCATGTTGAGGGTTGGATTTTATGTTTTTTTTGGGCAATATTTTGTGTTTGTCGGTAGACTTGATACGCTGGCAGGAAACTTTAAAATCTCCGAATTCATTCTGAATCAACCAATAGTAGTTGCATACTAATAATAAAAAAGATACCTTACTTATGGGCGACCCTGTATAATAAAACCATTGGTGTAGCCTAAAACATCGGAATAAGTTTTTGAATAATTTGTACATCCTTTTACCAATAACATTACAATAGAAATCTCATTGAAAGCTCACTAGGACGTGACCGTATCTGTGATACGAGTGATACGTGATACGTGACAATGACCGTATCTGTGATACGAGTTTCACCAGTGCACAAGTACAAGAATATTTTAATCGCGGGTACTGTTGGGATGGATATATTTGTTTGTCATCCATATTTTATGTATCGACTTGAGGAAAATATCGAATCCGGTCATTTTTGAAGAGCTGTGTACATTAATAGAAAATACCGCACTCACAGCAACGCAGGACCTGTGATTCAGTGCATAGGCCTCGGCGATGTTGAAGGACGCCATCTTCGTTAGCTGGTGCTGAACCCTGTGTATCTGCAAAAATATTTATCATGAATTCTATTTACTTGTTCCGTAGAAAAAAAGGGTTAGTGAAAAATGTTAAAAAATGAGAATATTTCAAAAAAATTATACATACTTGTAATGTGGTGTAAACGGATAGTTGAAAATATTTGAAAACTAGCATATTTCAAATGAATTTTATTTACTTTAACGTAGTAAAAAAGGTTGTTAAAAATGTCAAAAAATGAGTAAGTATCACATAAATTCTATTTACATTTAACGTAATTAAAAAGGATAATTGAAAATTGTTAAAAAAAATGAGTAAATATCAAATAATTTTTATTTCCTGGTGACGTAATGGAAATGGGCAGTTGAAAATATTAAAAAATTAGTAAATATCAAATAAATTTTATCTACTGGTTACTTGGAGATAGTTGGTAGTTAACAATGCAGGACTGAGATTCTGTGAATTTTTACCATTAACTTAGTAAACACAGGTAAATGATAAAATAGCGAACAATTATGAAAACTGTTTATTTGCTTATTGTTGATGAAATTGTTTATGGTTCTCGAAAAATAGTGAAAGATAAACTGAAAACTGTACATGTTACTTCAATTAAACTCATTCCTGACATAATGATGAAAAATTTTTTTTCTCAATTAAAAACAAGTATAAAAATAAAAATTTCGAATGATACTCGTATGCAAATAGATGGTTTAATGACAATGGGGTTCGATGCACTTAAAATAAAAAGAGAAGGTAACAGAACGCACTATTATTTTATAAGTGGTAAATTTTTCATTTAATGGCCAAATAATTTAGAATACTTATTTATTTAATAATTTCAGTTATCAGGCAGGCTCAGATTGGAATAATAATTAAAATGATGCATAAAAAAATTTGTGTTTATAGTGCGTTTTGGTTTTAAATTTATAAATATATCCAGCAAGGGAAAACAGACTATATTTAATAAAACTGTTCTAATTAAGACATTTCCCAAAAAAATTAAAATAACTATTACAATACTGAGATAAAACCTATTCCCGGGGTTAGATGGCCCCAAAAAATTTCACAGCTTTTAAATACTTTGTCAAGAATTTTAAAATGTTTCAGCAATAGCAACTTATTGCATAATCAAAGCGATCACTGTTCAAAACTAATTTCAAATTCCTCCTCATCCCTGAGAAAGTATTTCGGAGAGCTGAACATCCTCTACACTGGTTGAAAGAAATAAAGGTTTTAAATATTAATTCAAATTTTTAAAAATATAGTTCACTGGAAATTTGACTTGATTTTACATTCATTTTTGAATTTTCTTAACTTCGTGATGATCGTCAATATAGGAGAAATTTTCAAAAATTTACTGGGTCATAAATACATCGCATTGATTAATTTTTTGGAAATAAATGGCGTTTTCTTGTCTTTCGTTATTCTTCATATTATAAAGATAAACTATGAATATAAATCTGTTATATAGTGAAGTACTGGTTGTGTTAATAAGACTTCCAAAGGCTGAGGTTTAGGAGTCTCGAAAGATCTTTATGCGCTCTGCCCGGATGCCTTATAGCGTTCGGATACATATTCCAATAATAAATATGTGTTAAATTATGAATAAAAACCTTAGTAGAATATGAGGCATTCAATCGAATAATCTAAATTCGTCACTTTGAGGAATAAAAATAAGGCCTTTGATTTTCATTTTCATGATTGAATCACAAAGTTAAAGTGAGGTTATATACGAAAAAATTGAACGATCATTGAAAACAATAATCCACGAAAATCAAAAAAGGCCAAACGATATTTTTGGTACTTATATTTGGCAAAATTTGAGTATGCTGTCACAGAAAAGCTATGTCTGATTGAAAATTTTTATTAACATATTTGAAACTAGTAGCCCAAACTCTATAAAATTCTGTTCCTTTTGCCTGCCAAAAAAAATGCCTGCTATAATGTTACCCGGTGTAATTTGTGTACCCTAAAACAAGTCAAAAAAATAAACTGCTGTAGAATTTCCAGTGTTTGATCTGACAAAAAAGTGTTAATAAAGAATGCCAATTTTTTAAAATAAATACCAAATAGGACATTACATTTTTTCCTATAACTTCTAAACTTGAAGAAAACTCACCACTTGACTTAATACCAATAATCTCTATTCGATTTCCAATGTTATAATTTTAATCGCAATTATGGATGAGAAATTCACGACATGAATTTGAAATCCAGACATTGTACTTTTTTTTCCTAAGCTCACCTACACAATTTTAAGGCATGGTTCAAACTCATAATTTAAATGTTTTTCAAACAATTTAAGTGTTTTGCTAAAATTATAAGTTATGTTTCATAAAAATAATTTTTTCAAACAATATAAGTGTTTTGCTAAAATTATAAGTATTTTTCATAAAATAGGTTTTCCAAACAATTCAAGTATTTTCAAACAATTGTTGTGTTTTCCAAAGAGTTTAATTGGTTTTCGAACAGTTTTAGTGTTTTTTTAACATTATAGAGTTTTTCATAAAAATGGTGAGTTTTTCAAACAATTTATGTGTTGTTCAAACAGTACAATTGTTTTTCGGACAGTTTTAGTGTTTTTTAACATTCTAAAAGTTTTTCAAAAAAATTACGTTTTTTCAAAAAAATTATGTGTTTTTGTAACATTATGAGTGTGTTTCAACAGAGCACTCACGCGGTAGCGCGTTCCTTCTGCCCGCCACGTGATCGTCAGCTTGGTCAGGTGTTCTTGAACGCCTGCAACCTGCGGTAGATATGTAAACACATACATGCGGGGTATGACTGGTATATGTACATATTAGTGGGGTATGACTGGTATATGTATATATTGGCGGGGTATGACTTCAATATGTATATATTGGCGGGGTATAACTGGTATATGTATATATTGGCGGGGTATAACTGGTATATATATATATTGGCGGGGTATGACTGGTATATGTATATATTGGCGGGGTATGACTTCTATATGTATATATTGGCGGGGTATAACTGGTATATGTACATATTGGCGGGGTATAACTGGTATATATATATATATTGGCGGGGTATAACTGGTAAATGTGTATATTGGCGGGATATAACTGGTATATGTATATACTAGCGGGGTATGACTGGTATATGTATATATTGGCGGGGTATGACTTCTATATGTATATATTGGAGGGGTATGACTGGTATATGTATATATTAGCGGGGTATAACTGATAAATGTATATTTTGGCGGGGTATAACTGGTATATGTATATTGGCGGGGTATAACTGGTATATGTATGTATTGGCGGGGTATAACTGGTATATGTATATATTGGCGGGGTATAACTGGTATATGTATATATTGGCGGGTCTGGCTGGTAGATACATACGGGTATAATTTTATGCTGGCGGATACAACTGGCTTATACTAACAGGTATAATTTTACCCTGGTGGGTACAACTGGTATATGGGAAACTATATACTGTTCGGTAAAACTCGGATATGGATAAATACATATTGTTGGGTATAACCTGTACATGAGCAATCATAAACTGACGGGTATATGTAACTGGTATATGGGTGAACATCTATTGGGCTGGCCTAACTAGCAGATGTATAAATATACCTTTTTGTTGCAGCATAATAATTGGGAAATGAAATTACTGCCGCAAAGAAATAATTCCAAAACTAAATAAAAAATTGGAACCAACATTTACAATTGCGAAAAATATGACTATTACTACTTCTTGGATAATTGAGTTGAACCTGGTCAGTTAGTTAATAGCAAAGGTAACACGAGTAAATGTAATGAGGTAAAACCAAATTTTTTAATTAAAAAAATTGTAGTTTACAATATTTACAATTTCAGTAAAGGGCTTCATGTGTAAAAGAAATACATCAAAATTATGTTAAGAAATTCGTAAAAAGGTTTCATACGTACCTACGAATGTAAATTTACTGTAAATGCATGAAGTCGAGGTTCCTAAGCAGAGATGCTAAAATTTCAGATGTCTGATTAAAATATTTATGTAAATTGAAGATGCTTAAATTCTAATCCCTTAAGTGGATATGGTTGAATTAAATGCCTTGATTGGAGATTTATAATTTTAAATACCTAACTGGAAATGCTTAAATTAGATGAGCCTGAATTAAAATGGCTTTAATGGAGAAGCTTAAATTTAAACGCCTTAAGTGAAAAGGCCCAATGTGAAATGCCTATAGTGGAGACGGGTAAATAAAAATGCCTATAGTGGCGATGCCTAAATTGAAATGCAATAGTGGAGATGCCTAAATTGAAATGCCTGTAGTGGAGACGGGCAAATAAAAATGCCTATAGTAAAGCTGCCTAAATTGAAATGCCTATAGTAAAGCTGCCTAAATTGAAATGCCTATAGTGGAGATGCCTAAATTGAAATGCCTATAACGGAAATGCCTAAATTGAAATGCCTGTAGTGGAGACGGGTAAATAAAAACGGCTATAGAAAAGCTGCCTAAATTGCAATGCTTGTAGTGGAGACGGGTAAATAAAAATGCCTTTAGTGGAGATGCCTAAGTTACGTTCGTTCCGTTTTGTGTTTTCTATGCACATAATAATTACCTCATCTGTGTAAAGCTGTCCAGTAGCGTACGTCATGTAGAGATATTCCAGCTCTGCTGCTGTCATACACAAAGAAAAAATAAAGAAAGAAGATTTCGATTCAAAAATTATTCCAACGAGTCCCGATGCGACGAAGAAAAAAGCTTCTGCGATTTGGCAAGTGAGGACCCAACCAAATACTCGAGCCACTTCTTTCTTCGTGTTCTCCGCCTGAAATTCGAAAAAAAATCTAATGTTTCATCAAAATGAGTGCGGTTAGGCAGGTTTAAACTATCATCTAAATTTTTCTAATATCGCCAACATGTCTCGGACACTTAAATTAAAATCATATGTTTCGTCAAATTAAATATTTACACATGAGAATAAAAGGACTTATTTTGAGAGCGTGACCATGCATGTGTATGAACTTACTCTGATCAAGAAGTTCTCGAAGTTTTCGAGAAGATAGTTTCTGAACGCAGGGTTGCAGTCAGTACTTTTTGACATATGTTCTTGCATGAGTTGGTACCTCATTTTGATGTCTTCTTTGAGGAACACGACGATCCACCGGAATACAAGGACCCACATTCCCCCATATCCAAGCACAAACGTAAAAGCCAAAGCATGGCTTCCCCAAATCCACCGATGAATAGGTTTTGGAGTGGACATCACAAGTGTTCTAGCCTGAATTACAAAATGGACCAAGCCACCGCAGAGCAAAAGTACTTCCGAGGCGGCACTTGGGAATTTGTAATTGAGAAGGTCATGGAAAAGATCGTGTTCTCTCTTCATTCGCCTAAATACTTTGCCTAGCGTTCTGCTTTTTGCGAAATAGGCAAAACTGCCTGCCAGTTTTCCAAAGGGCACGACCAAAGAAGTAATCATCGTGAAGAGAGTGCGCACGTTGTCTATCGTTACGGTGGCCATGTTGAAATAGATCACGAGGCTGTAGAAAGCCACCGTTTTCATGGTGATCCCGAACAAAAACCACACGGGACTGAAGTGCACTTTGCCTTCTGAGATATTGTGGTGGAACACACAGGATAACTTCAACAATGTCTCTACACATTTGAACGTTATCGAAAAAGCTCTGCTCATTGTGACTTATTTTACACTTCCGGCTGTGGTTGAATACTAGACACTCTGAGGGTAATTGGGATCCTCAAAGTGACTTTGACATTTCTCTGGAAAGAAATATTTAAATTTTTATTTAGCACTTTGACTGCAACGAGCGCCACCGGAGGCCACTGAGGTTTTCATAATGCTGCTGACCGACCAGCAGTCACAAACTTATTTTTCATAAATAATTACAGCTAACTGAGGGCATGATCCCATTAATGTTAGTTATTTTAAAAATTGTATATTTCAATTGACTTTAAGTTAAAGTTGACTACTGATATTCATTTTTACAAGTAGCAGTCAAAGGGTTAAGGCTTGATTTTTAAAGTGTTGAAAGCCTTGATGGCTAAATGGTCACATAAAGAAAGATAAGCCTGAGTTCTATAAAGATGTCAAGGGTTCTGATATACAAACTACAATACATGATCCCCTCTACTGAAACTTGTGAGCCCTTTCAATCGTCCTTATAAAAATCTGAAAGCCAATATTTAATAACAAGGAACTTGAATTTTCCCGAAGTTAAAATCAAGTCCACTCTTTTCACCAAAAAAAACATTAGATTTCTCGCAAAGAAAAAGGCGAAATATGAACCCTTGCTTTTTCAATTTTTTTTCATTTTCCAAATTTCCAGAGTAATAAAACACGAGTAAAATTTAAATTTACACATTAACATTATTGGTATTATGAGCCGAGTGGTTTCTACGAAGCTTTTGCGTTACCAATTATGGAAGAAAAACATGAAAAATAATTGGATAAAATTAAACTAGGGGTACATGTGTAGTTCAATCAGGCATATGCATAGACGTGTTGCATTTAAAGATCAAGAAGATGAACTACTTAAAACTCACATCGGACTACGGCAGCGTGTATCATTGGAAAACAAGTTGGGTTATTAGTTTGTTAATAGTATTATGTATTTGTAGTTGGTATTATATATATTTGTGATCAGTCATTAATACTGTATATCAATCCAGTGAAGTTCAGGGCTGTTCAGCGAAGTAAACTGGCTGAATTACTGCAGTAGCATGTGCTGCAATGGAACCTAAGAACTTCTGAAACGGTGAGAAGATGTTTATGTTTCTGTATTGTAAATGGCGGTACTGGGCTGAATCAGCACCGTGCTAATTTCTATCAGGAGAGTTACAGTACTGACGTTAATTTTTTAGAGAGTGATGAACCTAATACTTACCATCGACGTGGAGTTAGCTCACAAAAAAACACGACTACGGTTAATTGGATGTTGAAACACTTTCTACATAAACGACGATCAAACTGCTATAATATCAACAACCTTAGCAACATGTACTCCAACGTATGTAAGTTAATAAAACACAAGACTATTATGGAATTGCCTAATGCTAAGAGTTTGTTCTATGAATTAACAAAAAGACAAGCTTTACGAACCAAACTTTTTAGTTTACTGTCGTTTTCAAATGAAATACGCATATAATTCAAAGCCGATCGAATAAAATCACTCAACTATTTTGCACCTTAAACCTGAAAAATCTGCTAAGCTTTCGAGTTTTCACCCTTCCTTAGTTGGCTTCTCAGTGCTCAGATTTCTCTTTGGTAGTTTATTCATAGAGAGAAAATTCGTAGAATTTTTATAAATTATCATGGGAATAAAACCTAGTTTTGACCCTTTCATCTTAGGACCAAAGTCCGTAGATTTTAAGACATTTCTTTATATCCACTTGATGGGTGAATTCTATGAATTCCGAATAGGTCAGGTGCCTCAACGCTTTTGGCACCTACACCTGAGTTTGGCTGCTATAAAAGACTTGATCGAGTCATGACGCACACTCCAGTCAATATCCAAACAACAATCTACAGCAAAAATAAAGAAATCGACTTCATTATTAGATATGTAGAAGTGCAAACGCCTTTGTCACACACCAGGATAGCAAGTTATGGCTCGTTGTTTATTGAACTTTGATATTTGACAAACAAAATACCTGGGTAACTTGTTTGCTTCTGTGGCAGCCCCTTGTTGGATTTAGACACAGATATATGCGCAGTCAAGATAATAAAAATAGCTAATAAACAAACGCGTACCGTGACATCAAAGACGTCTGTTTTGTTTACCATGCATGAAGACAGGGAAAATGAAAATACTGGTGAGTTAATGCATGCTGCCGGTCGTATGGTAAGTTGAAATATACACAATGTATCTCATTCTGAAATGAAATGTATTTTGGCCATTCATACTGAAATGAAATGTATTCAGGTCATACATACTGAAATGAAATGTATGTTGGTCAGTCATGCTGAAATGAAATGTATGTTGGTCAGTCATGCTGAAATGAAATGTATGTTTGTCAGTCATGCTGAAATGAAATTTATATTGGACATTACTACTGAAATGTGTATTGAATAAGTAAATTGATCACATAAGAACGAAGGAGCCTGTATGATTGTGATAGAATGCCTTCGACGAAATTTAATTAGAGTAACTTTACGCGATTCAACGCGTTGGCCCTCTCCAATACAAACGAATTGTAATATGTGTAGTATTCCACAAACAGGGATGCCTCTATGGTGAAATTCTTTCTGATCAGCTCTTGCAAAAAGATAAACAATCATATATTTTGAAGGTTTCCGTCTCTTCCCGTAAGATACGCATGTTGTGTTGAGTTATCGATGTGTGTTGAGGCTCTATTAACTATGTAGAGTCAAATAGTATGTGAAAATAGAAATTTTCCGCGCGTATTATCATTAAAAGTGTGAAGTTTACGTGAATTTTTGAAGTTCGACCGAACATTTAAAAATGTTTTTTGTTCGGTGTTGAGTTTTTAGGAGTTGTGTTATGGAAGAGAAGATGTTGTGTATTTACCATTTGTCATTAAATCTAAGTGCCATCTACTTTAAAAAAAAATAATAATACCTCTTTCAAAATAATGCTTTCCCATTTTTTACCACATTTCTCTGTGTCAGAAAATAGGAATTTAAATTAACGCAAGATTTAATATTCGTTTAAAACTTTGTCTCGTTTATTTCTCGCCCTACTTCATTAAATCAAGGGCGAGGAGTTGCTCTAAAATAATTATAATTATAAATAAACACATTTTGGAGAAATGAGCAATATCAATTAGATTAATGACCTGACAATGATAAAAGCCAACCTTCAAGTTAGTCAATGATGCATTTCTGATAAAGATATGCTAACACTTTTCTTATGCAAATACACCCCCTTCTAATTTATTGTTGATTTATATTTTTCACTAAAACACTGTTTGAAACGAAAAACTTCTTGAAAACCTACGGATTTTACTCTGTAGATTTAACTACCCAATCCGACTTGGATCCACAGGAAAATGAACAAAAGTCTACGGACTTTACTTCAAAGATTTAACTATTGAAACTGCTTATACTTTTCAAAGGAAATACAAAACACGTCAACAATTTTAAATCCTAAGATTAAACTACCGAAAACTACTGATTCTATCAAATTTTCAGAGAAACACAAATTTATCTGAATTTGCAATTAAGAAAAACACAGGAGATTTGAGTTACTTGTTCTATAAATTTTACATAAAAGAAATATAAGCCTCATAAACTATAAATTTGCTCATCCACACGAAGACAAGCCGTTGTAACATTAAAAATAAATTTCTATTCAAATAAACAATGATGAATCTATTTTTGTAGCTATCTGTTTTTTTGTATCAATATAAAATTTCCCAATAATGCCCTTTTGATGAAAATGAATATTTCAATAAATGGAAATGAAAATTTTGTTTTTCTTTCGGTATTTATGAGGAATTTCGTGCCTCTATCAATTATATATAAGCCATTTCAAAAAAAATTTCCAAAAACTATGAGGTGTTTAACCTATTTTTCAATTGTTTCTAATCTTTTATTTATATTATTGATTTGTGACAACTTTAGTCGTTTATCTTATCATAGCGATTCATATCATAACACTTGAGCAAAAAACCTCAATTTTCAGGAAATGTGAGATTTTATATTCTGAAATGAATATAAATTAAATGAAAGAGGAATTAGAAAATTGCCTGAAATTACTTCAGTGAACGATGGAACGCAGAAATTTTTTTTCTCAAATATCTCACGATGTTTCGACGTTCAGGAAATAATACGTAAGACCCCATGAATGAGACTGTGCGTATGGCTTGCATAATTTCTATTTATTTAGTTCCATCAGAGGATTTTCCACAGCCATCCTGCCTGTGTTTTCACATATTGGGATTTACTGTCATTTATGTTATATTTTTTTAAATTCTTGAGTCTATTTAAACAGAATAGAGACAACATCATTGAATATGACAGAATTTGTGCCTCTAGCGTGTAAGTTCACAAACGACTAACATAAAAATAAGCCCTCGCTAAATTTACTAATTAAACAATTTTAATTAATTTACGTTTAATTTTTATTTCATTTAATTTACTAAATTTACTTCTTATAAGAGAAACTCCTCTGTGTCTGAAACACTTTATTTTACTACAGCGTTATTCCATAACATTTTTCATTGTACATTTTAACGAAGGGGCTTAATACTATCATGCAATCACATTTTTCATATCATATACTATTAATCATATTTTTCATGCTTCTTGTAAAGGATAGAAATGTATTCAGGTTGTAAAGTCTGGTTTTTATCTGGAAACTCCGTTTTGTCTCGAACACTTTATTTCACTACCGTGTTCTTACACCATATTTTTCATCATGGGGTTTAACGAACGGGGTTCATAGGTTTTAACGAACGGGATTCATAGGGGTTCATAGGTTAATCATAGGTTTTAACGAACACTATCATACAATCATACTTTTCATAACATATACTATCAATCATATTTTTAGACCTCTTATGAGGGATAGATACAAGCGAGCAGTAAAGTCGGTTTCCATCTGGATATGCCGATGTCTGAGAACACAGCATTTACACGGCGGTATCAGAAGTTATAGCCACCCTGTATGTAGAAATGATGAGCTAGAGAATATCGAATGCACCGATGAAACGCTTCTGTTTTGCCTTCGGTGGTGAAACGTCGCGTGTAAAAACAATAACACAATAATATCAACAATAATGATGTGTCTGGACGTGGGACTCGCAAAGGGCTCCAATTATTTCTACCGCAACTGCCACCATTTCGGCCTCCGCATCTCACAGTCTAGTTTAATACTATTTGTTTTCTGTGTCAATACAAAATAATCATCGTTTCATGAATCATAAGAATGTGAGTCAGTCTCATTAAGAAAGTGTGTGTGAGAAATCAATCCACGTTTCTGTTCATTATTGACCTCTGAAAACTTGAAAATATTTTTGAAATTATAGATTTTGGTTTTTAAATGCTGCGGTACTTTGTCTGCTCATTAGCAATCGTGATGCAACATGTTACGTATTTAAAACTGCTGTGTCTGTTGTATTCCAACATCAATTTTTTTACCCTTTTTCTAACTTAATTACTTTTCACTTTTTTTACCTTAAAATTGCTGTATATTCCATCTTACTATTAAATTAATTATTTACAATTTTACTTTTAAATCACATTTTAACTCTTTGAAGGTACCTGGAAGGTGGTTGTTCAATAAGTTACCCTACGTGTTATGTTCGCATGCATTTGCAACATCTCAGGTGATGGTGGATCGTTTATTTAAGCGCAGACACTTGTTCAAAAATTCAGTTCGCACTAAAAATGTTTGTGTTTCTCGTTAATGAGGCTTCATTTTACACGAATTGAGAGCCTTGCCATCGCTGGAATGTCGCCAGTTGCGGACATGAAGCTCTGAGTCATGGAGGTCCGGGGAATATATGTTGAAGACTTATAATGTAAATTAATACTTCCATGCGTTCGTAACTCGTGGAAAACTACAATACAGCAAAGTATTCATAATACAGGAAGAACTATGATACTTCCTTGTATTCATAACTCGTGAAAAGCTGTAAAGCTTCCACGAAGAATTTGCGAATTCAACTTTAAGAAATGTTCGGGGGAAGCTTTCACTCTTTAGTAGTCTCACAACTCAAGTATTACATCAAGGGCAAATAAAATACACAATCTGTAAGTAATTACTAAATTGAATCGCATCATATTTTCGGGAGAATCATTCACTATTTAGCAGTCCTAAAACTCAATTTTTAACAAACACCCGCGTTTGTGTTTTCCAGTGACTGCAACCTGCCGAAGTTGATTGATTTAAAACCCGATATTTGAAAAAATCAACCCTCATGGAGAGCTTGGCTTCGCTGTCGGTGTCTGCGCTGTTGCGGTTGACTGGTGTGCTTCACCACGACATTTCCAACTGCAACAACAGCCCCGCATTGTGGCTGTATGGGATCGCCATCAAGTTCATCGCATTCTGCAGCATTGTGACCTATATACCAACAGTCAAGAACCCTAGGGCGAATCTGGGTTACTTGTTGATGATGACGACGTCTATCGCCCTCCAAATCGGCAGAATCGTGAGCAGTGGTGCGTTTTTCTGCCGGAGCAAGGCGGTAGCAAAACTGATCAGGCATGCAGGCAAAGTTTCAACGCTTAATCGCGAAGTTTCAACGAATGGTAGCAAATTTTCTACGCCAGGTCGCAAAGTTTCAACGCTTGGTCGCAAAGTTTCAACACTTGGTCGCAAAGTTTCAACACTTGGTCGCAAAGTTTCAACGCTATATCAAGGCGTGAAGAGTTTCAGGGCTGGCCCCATGTTTCGCGAAGGTGTCCTGGTTTGTGTGTGTTTCGTCGACTTCGGGCACACCTTGAGGACCTGGTGGATGATGTCGCCGAGTTCGTTTTTTCCCTGGCTGTGGAAAATTTACTCCGCTATCGTGGTATTCGCGCTCGGTTATGGAGGCATTTGGTTATTATCGTTCAGGTGGATCGTCATGGGCTTGAAGAACGAAATCAGGATGAAGTATCAAACCATGGCAGGGAAATTTTCAAACTCGCCGAATCAAGAGAAGACAATGACTTCTAATTATATGCTTTTAGAAAACTTCGAAGTTTTCCTATGCAAGGTACGGGAATATGTTTTTGTGTGTTTAACTCGTTGCCTACATTTTAGGACATATGTGTACCGCTAAATAAACTGTTCTTTAATGGATCGGCATGAATGGATATA
This sequence comes from Morinoia aosen, assembly GCA_030386875.1. NCBI lineage: Eukaryota > Metazoa > Arthropoda > Malacostraca > Amphipoda > Talitridae > Morinoia > Morinoia aosen. The sequence goes on from CM059566.1 coordinate 26,251,104, forward strand.
ATTTCAATTGTTTCACAACCTCTTTTTAAAACGTATTTTAGCGAATGAGGTAGAACATCATTTACAATTACATTTTTCAAACTTCTTAGGATAAAAATGTATTCGAGCAGTAAACTCGGTTTTTCAATTCTGCTGCACACACCCTAACCTGACCAAAAGTTGCAACCATACAAACGCAGTCACCGTGTTAATACTTACTTGGTGTGAAAATAGAAATTTGAAGTCTTATACAGCATCGAAAATTGAAGATATTTCGGGTTAATGAGTTTAATACTTAAATTGCAGGACATAAAACTGCAGTTTAATATGCAACTCAAATTTAAAGCCAATTGTCGTTAGAAATTTTTAAAATAGCAGGCATTAACTTGATCGTGCCTTCATTTAGCTTTTATTAAGTATATTTAAAAATTTAGTTTGCGACTGCTGGTCGGTCAGCAGCATTGTGGAAATGCCCTCCGCGGCTACCGGCGGCTGCCGCCGCCGTCAGAGTGTTAAATAAATGTACTGTTGCTTGTGCGTTAAAACGGTGACTGGTGTTCCGTTGGTGCCTGTGCGGAACTGGCGTCTGACGGCACGAGGCTTGGTGGCACGGTAGAGGAAACAAGGTAGGTTCAAATCATTCATTTTTTTCGTTGACGGCGTGGTTTTGCTGACGTCACTGCAACGAACCAATAGCAGCGCTCATATTGCATCTGGTAGCAATTCTACTCCCAAATCTAGCTCCACCATTGGCCTAAAGACGCGGCGTTTTGGTGATGTCCTAAAGTTTGTTTGAAATAAAGCCTTTCTATTGGCTAGCCGAACAAGAGGAGGTGTTTTTTCTCCCATAGAAATGACCCTACTTTGTTTGCTCTACCATGGCGTTTACCGACCCCAGACAGAAGCAAAGAAGGAAGACGTGTCCCGAGTATTCGACTGGGTCATCACTATCCAGATCGCGGGCTCATCCTTCACGATATCCTCGACAGCAGTCACCGCCATTTACTTCCCGAGCTTGAGGGGGCACAGCCTTGTGTCTGCCCTCATCGAGCTGGTGTATCTCAACGCGGCCTACAGCACCGGGCAAATCTTCACTGATGAGGTAACAAGGGTATTAAATACTGATGAGGTAAACTAGGTAATTAGACACTGTTGAGGTAACTAGTAAAGTGAATACTTACTGATGAGGTAACAGTGGAATCAAAAGCCGATGAGGTAAATTGTAAACTGAACACCGATGAGGTAAAATGTAAATTGGACACCGATGAGGTAACAAGGGAACTGGACACCGATGAGGGAACAAGGAAACTGGACACTGACGACTTAAAATCTAAACTAAGATAAATCACTAAAATCAAGTCGAAGAAATATGAACATAGGTTCCCATAAACATTTCTCGTCACCGTGCACAAACATGTTGTATTTTCTATTCAACAAATTAAAATTTTCTATTCTATTCATATATAAATTTTATAACGACGACTTATACGACATTTATGAGTTGTCTTCGTTGAGAAAAGATGTCGCTTTGATTCGACGGCAGCTGTGACGCTTGACCATTTTTCTTGTAATAATATTCAAAAGTTATTTATCTCTAAGAATAAACAACCTCATGAACTCAACGTCAAAGCGTCACTCTTTAAGAGGGGAAAATATTAGCTAAGCTAAGCTAAGCTAATGTAGGCTAATGTAGCTAAGAGTTATGTAGGCATTTTTTTTCTTGAGATAAAGTGTTTTTGTTATGTTAAGGACACTCTTTTTCGGTTCACCGCTGTCCTATTCCACAGCACTATGACTTTCTTCTTCAATTCTCATTTTTTTTTTAACTTTTTTTAAAACTTTCTGTTACTATGCACCTTGTTCATAGATTTCACGTTCCCTTTCCTCCATACCAAATGGTGCCTTCATCTCTTTGGCCTTTGTTGCGGTTAGTTTGGCTCAAACTAATATCTAATCTAATTTGAGTTAATTTTTGAAGCCTTGGTGCATTACTTTTATTCTAATTTTGATGACTTTGGAAGCTTCAGAACTGCGGAGCTTTTCTGGTCGAGATTATAGAACCACGGTCTGTCTATTGAGTCATCAACTCTAGTCCAAATTGTAGTTCATTTAGATCGCTATCTTTAGCCTTTGAAAGCTTCTTTCTGTTTGATAACTCATTCAATTTACCACATAAATATGAATGTTTAAAGTTCTACCAAATTTAGATCAAAAAACAATGTTCTAGGAAAACAGTAGAAAAATCTGCATGACACCTGATGAAAAAAAATTTCAATTCTATCGTTTTCTTCTAGTCGTACTCTAAAATTTCCAGTGGGATTTACAATATGAGAAACTGAAGGAACCAACACTGCTTTCCAGGCAACTTTTATAGCATTAAAGCTACATCAAATCCCCAAACACACTTCAGAAAAATGTAATAATTCCATGTGAATGATCTGCTCAAGCCGCTTTTACAGCATTGAATGCTTCTACATCAAACTCAGAAACATACTTTGAAAAATATTACAATTTCATATAAACAATCTGCGCTTCATTTCGGACATTTAAAAAAGCTCGCGTTAGACTACATACGTTGCAAATACCAGAATTGCCGTCTTTGAGATTCCTCCGCCTTTCCGTTACCTCCTGCAAACTTCTGTCGTACTTTTCGTGTTCTTCTTCAGGTGGCGAAGCTGAAAACCGACCTGACCAGGCTGTCGCGGTCGTGGCGTGATCAAGAGTCGCAGTATCGCGTGAGTTCGCCTGACTTATTATAACTCAAGTAGGAGATATAACGCGTACTTTTCATGTGAAGTTGGTGGCACTTTCTTCCAGGTACATGTAGCACCCATACCTTACATTTGTAGTAGTTGGTGCAATTATCTCTGAGTTTTGTGTCAAGAAGAGTAGCAGTACCGAGGGAGTTTGCATGACCCATTATAACTCAAGTTATAACACGAACCTTCCATGTGTAGTTGCTGTTATTATCCTAGAGATATTTTTTACACATGTACCTTGCAGAAGTAGTTGGTATAATTATTTTGAAGGTATATGCAACACGCGTACCTCACAGATGTAGTTGGTACAATTATTTTGAAGGTATATGTAACACGCGTACCTTTCAGATGTAGTTGGTACATTTATACCGCAGGTACATTTAACGTTTGTACTTTGTACGAGCAGAAGATACATTATTCTTTCAGATAAATTTACCTCACAACACGCTCTCTGCAGAAGGTATCATTTAACGCTACACTTGTGTACAGTGATCTCTCGTGGCATGCAAATTGCCGTGTTGAAAATTCAAACCGAGATCGGGGCAGTTCGCCGACAATCAGCGCAGCATTGATGCGACTGGCTGCGCTGGCCGCGGTAGAAGGTACAAGGTAGGGTAAAACCAGTCTTTTTTTCATCGACTGTGTGGCAATACTGACGTCATGGCAATGAACGAATAACAGAGCGCGCATTGCATCTGGCAACACTGCTAGCTCTAAGTCCGCACCACTGTTGGCCTAACAACATGTCGCAATGGTGACGTCATAAAGTTTATTTGAAATAATACTATTGGCTAGCCGAACAAGAGGGGGTGCATTTTCCCCCATAAAAATTACCCTACACTGAAACAGTCCCCATTTACTTAGCAAGAATCTTCTGCGGAAGTGTACATTTTTGCGCAGTCGCTGCGCAGCATCGGCGATACCAAACAAGTCAATAATGCCCTGATTTGCACCGGCCTGGCTTGATTCCTGAGGTTATTTTTAACAGACAAACTCTGTCAACTGTGAAGGATAGCACGAATTATATCCAATTGGTATTTGTCCTTTTACCATCAACATACGTTAACAGACGCGTTGATTTAGACCAAAATTACGCTTAACCTAATTGGAGCAACATATGAAAAAAATTTATACGTAATGTTCCTCATTTTCGCGTGAAGAACAAATTTAAAATTTTGGTTTTAAGAAATCTTCATCAATTATAACCTACTGACACTATCTTCCTCAAATTGAAGCAATACTTGATGATACATTGTAACGTTTCTTAATTTAGCGAGAAGGATAAATTTGCATTTAAGAAGTCGTTGCATATACAGTATGTCTCACAAAAACCCGAACCGAGTATTTAATTTCCAGCATCAGTAATACCATCATAATCAGTAATACCTTTTCTATAGGTTGAGTTTGAATTATAATTTTGCTAGAAATTAAATGATAATGGTATTCTTATGATGGATAATGGTATTCTTATGATGGATAATGGTATTCTTGTGATGGATAATGGTATTCTTATGATGGTATTACTGATACGGGAAAATGAATACTCGGTTCGGGTTTTGCGGGACAAACTGTATATTGTGGGACATACTGAATATTGTGGGACATACTGTATATAGTGGGACATACTGAATATTGTGGGACAAACTGTATATTGTGGGACATACTGAATATTGTGGGACATACTGTATATAGTGGGACATACTGAATATTGTGGGACATACTGTATATTGTGGGACATACTGTATATTGTGGGACATACTGAATATTGTGGGACATACTGTATATTGTGGGACATACTGTATATTGTGGGACATACTGAATATTGTGGGACATACTGTATATTGTGGGACATACTGTATATTGTGGGACATACTGAATACTGAGGGACACACTGTGCATTGTGCGACATACTGTATATTGTGGGACATACTGTATATTGTGGGACATACTGTATATTATAGGACATACTGAATATTGCGGGTCATACTGTATATTGTTTGACATACTGTATATTGTGGGACATACTGTATATTGTGGGACATACTGTATATTGTGGGACATACTGAATATTGTGGAACATACTGTATATTGGGGGGCATACTGTATATTGTGGGGCATACTGTATATTGTGGGACATACTGTATATTATAGGACATACTGAATATTGCGGGACATACTGTATATTGTTTGACATACTGTAATTGTGGGACATACTGTATATTGTGGGACATCCTGTATATTATAGGACATACTGTATATTGTGGGACATACTGTATATTGTGGGACATACTGAATATTGTGGAACATGCTGTATATTGGGGGGCATACTGTATATTGTGGGACATACTGTATATTGTGGGACATATTGTATGTGATAACTGATTGACATTGTTCGCAGGTCCAAAGGGTACTGGACCAGTTGCAAAAAATGGCGCAATTCAGCGTGGGAAGAGCGTACAAGTTACAGCGGAGCTCTTTCGTTGAGGTGAGGTCTTGTCTTCATTTAACGAAGAATATTTTTCTTCATCGGGAATATTCCAGTACTGAATAAACAACATCACATACCTCCAGAGTGAGCAAAGCGGGGGAAATTATCAATTGTACACTTTAGTTTGCCACTTTTCACTAGAAATATACACATAAAAAGTATTCTTATGGCTCATTCGAGACTTGCAATTACATTATGCAACGGTTGCCAGCTTTTAATCTATGGGGATGAAATAAAGCACTAGCTCCCTCAGTAGAAGAGTTTTTTATCGTGTTTTATTTATTTTAAATAATTTTCATGATTGCAACAAAAGCCCATACATCTAGCGTATTAAAATTATGCTATCCTGCAAATCGTTGAAAAATTGTCCCTGAATACCTCCAAAATCCTATGCCGTATTATTTATTTTGGAATTTTATATATTCTCAAGTAAGTGCATTATGACTTACTATGCATCTACCATGCACCTCTTATGCACCTATTATGTATATAATTATTACCAAACATAGATTAACAATTATGTATATAATTATTACAGAACACCTATTACCAAACATATATAATTATTACCAAACATCGAAAACCTATCATGTATATAATTATTACCAAACACCTATTACCAAACATATATAATTATTATCAAACATCGAATACCTATTTTGTATATAATTATTACCAAACACCTATTACCAAACATATATAATTATTATCAAACATCGAATACCTATTATGTATATAATTATTACCAAACACCTATTACCAAACATATGTAATTATTACCAAACATCGAATACCAATTATGTATATAATTATTACCAAACACCTATTACCAAACATATATAATTATTACCAAACATCGAATACCTATTATGTATATAATTATTACCAAACACCTATTACCAAACATATATAATTATTACCAAACATCGAATACCTATTATGTATATAATTATTACCAAACACCTATTACCAAACATATATAATTATTACCAATCATCGAATACCAATTATGTATATAATTATTACCAAACACCTATTACCAAACATATATAATTATTACCAAACACCTATTACCAAACATATATAATTATTACCAAACATCGAATACCTATTATGTATATAATTATTACCAAACACCTATTACCAAACATATATAATTATTACCAAACATTGCAGCCTGAATATTCTAGTACCGCATCAAGCCTAATTTAGAAAAATTCCCAAGGAATTGAACTATCTTTGGCCGGTCTCTTCAGGTCATCAAGAGTTTTTATATTTTAGGGTGTTTCCGTGATAGAAGCTATTAGCTTTACTGATTGAAGAATTGTGTAATCGAATAAAGCTGAAAATTTTTTATAAAATCACCACTACCTTGATTTTCAGCATAACTAATTGCCATTCCAGAAATTGTGTTATCGGATAAAGCCGAAAATTATGCTTTAAATAAATACTATTTCGATTTTCCAGTATAACCAATTGAAGAATTGTATCATTGTAACGGAACAGTATTATTTTATTAGGAATTGCATTATTTTAATGTAACAGTATTATTGTATTAAGAATTATATCAATGTGTACAATGGTAATTGTATTATCGGATAGAGCTGAAAATTTTGCTTTGCATGCAATTTTTTTATTTTCCAGATACTGAACGCGTGCGTCGGGTGGGCTGTGTTGTTGCTGCAGGTCGCAGGGATGGAGATAGAGGAGTGGGTGGCATAGAGATTGAGGAGTGGGCGGCATAGAGATAGAGGAGTGGGTGGCATAGAGATAGAGGAGTGGGTGGCATAGAGATAGAGGAGTGGACGGCATAGAGATAGAGGAGTGGGCGGCATAGAGATAGAGGAGTGAATGGCATAGAGATAGAGGAGTGAGTGGCATAGAGGTAGAGGAGTGAGTGGCATAGAGATAGAGGAGTGAGTGGCATAGAGATAGAGGAGTGGGCGGCATAGAGATAGAGGAGTGGGCGGCATAGAGATAGAGGAGTGGGCGGCATAGAGATAGAGGAGTGGGCGGCATAGAGATAGAGGAGTGGGCGGCATAGAGATAGAGGAGTGAGTGGCATAGAGATAGAGGAGTGGGCGGCATAGAGATAGAGGAGTGAGTGGCATAGAGATAGTGGAGTGGGCGGCATAGAGATAGAGGAGTGAGTGGCATAGAGATAGTGGAGAGGGCGGCATAGAGATAGAGGAGTGAGTGGCATAGAGATAGTGGAGTGGGCGGCATAGAGATAGAGGAGTGAGTGGCATAGAGATAGAGGAGTGGGTGGCATATAGATAGAGGAGTGGGCGGCATAGAGATAGAGGAGTGGGCGGCATAGAGATAGAGGAGTGGGCGGCATAGAGATAGAGGAGTGGACGGCATAGAGATAGAGGAGTGGGCGGCATAGAGATAGAGGAGTGGGCGGCATAGAGATAGTGGAGTGGGCGGCATAGAGATAGAGGAGTGAGTGGCAGTGAGATAGAGGAGTGGGTGGCATAGAGATAGAGGAGTGGGCGGCATAGAGATAGAGGAGTGGGCGGCATAGAGATCGGACAGTGGGCAGCATAGAGATCGAGGAGTGGGAGGCATAGAGATAGAGGAGTGGGTGGCATAGAGATAGAGGAGTGGGCGGCATAGAGATAGAGGAGTGGGCGGCATAGAGATAGAGGAGTGGGCGGCATAGACATCGAGGAGTGGGCACAGCCAGCATTTAAATCGAAGAATAATACTTTTCTACCTACCCACAATAACATTGGCTATTCATCTGCTCTCTATATTCCCATTTGTAACAGACCTCGATGCCTATTTTTTGGGAGAAATTTAGGTTTATTTGGAAACTTTAATATTAGGAAACTTCACCATCGAAGTTTTTTCAAGACTGGGTTGAATAAAAATTACGATAAATTAGAAGAAGATTAAGATAACAGTGTAAGGTATCTTCAGTTTTTAGATATTTTCGATAAACTTTTTCAAATATTTGTCAATTTTATCTTATTTCGTTCACTTGCCAGGCACTCTCAAAAATAAACTTCCGGGCGATTTTTTTCCTTTTGTGTAACAATTTTATTTTAATTTTTTCCTGGTTATTAATATCTTTAATTTAAATGATAATAAAGCTTTTTGAGTTTACGACACAATCTTTCGCGGTCTATGTAGCAAAATACAATATTATATTATTATTATAATTATTGATATCATAGGCCACATACCAATGATATTAGCTTGCAATGGGAAGAAATAATGATGAGAAACAGAAATATCTTGTCTTTGTCCCAGAAGGGTTACAGATAAATTATTTAAGTCAGAAAAACATCTATATAAAAAAAAATTTAATAAATGGAAAAACAAAAACACAAATTGTGTTAATTTTCATTCTTAATTTATCTCTCTCATAAAAATTTTTTCTTCGACTTCCATTATCGGTACTTTTTCACTCTCTAGACAGAAGTGGATCATGTTGTGGTGAATGCATTCTAAATTCTGTTGGGCAAATTTATTCTAAATTTGACTGGGCAAATTTATTCTAAATTTAACTGGGCAAATTTATTCTAAATTTGACTGGGCAAATTTATTCTAAATTTGACTGGGCAAATTAATTCTAAATTTGATTGGGCAAATTTATTCTAAATTTGATTGGGCAAATTTATTCGACAAACAGACCCCACATCAACAGCCCCACACAAACAGCCCCACACAAACAGCCCCACACAAACAGCCCCACACAAACAGCCCCACACAAACAGCCCCACACAAACAGACCCACACAAACAGCCCCACACAAACAGCCCCCACACAAACAGCCCCACACAAACAGCCCCACACAAACAGCCCCACACAAACAGCCCCACACAAACAGTCCCACACAAACAGCCCCACACAAACGGCCCCACACAAACAGACCCACACAAACAGACCCACACAAACAGCCTCACACAAACAGCCCCACACAAACAGACCCACACAAACAGCCCTACACAAACAGACCCACACAAACAGACCCACACAAACAGCCTCACACAAACAGCCCCACACAAACAGCCCCACACAAACAGCCCTACACAAACAGACCCACACAAACAGCCCGACACAAACAGACCCACACAAACAGACCCACACAAACAGCCCCACACAAACAGCCCCACACAAACAGCCCCACACAAACAGCCCCACACAAACAGCCCCACACAAACAGCCCCACACAAACAGCCCCACACAAACAGCCCCACACAAACAGCCCCACACAAACAGCGCTACACAAACGGCCCCACACAAACAGCCCCACACAAACAGCCCCACACAAACAGCCCCACACAAACAGCCCCACACAAACAGCCCCACACAAACAGCCCCACACAAACAGCCCCACACAAACAGCCCCACACAAACGGCCCCACACAAACAGCCCCACACAAACAGCCCCACACAAACAACCCCACACAAACAGCCCCACACAAACAACCCCACACAAACAGCCCCACACAAACAGCCCCACACAAACAGCCCCACACAAACAGCCCCACACAAACAACCCCACACAAACAGCCCCACACAAACGGCCCCACACAAACAGCCCCACACAAACAGCCCCACACAAACAACCCCACACAAACAGCCCCACACAAACAACCCCACACACAAACAGCCCCACACAAACAGCCCCACACAAACAGCCCCACACAAACAGCCCCACACAAACAGCCCCACACAAACAACCCCACACAAACAGCCCCACACAAACAACCCCACACAAACAACCCCACACAAACAGCCCCACACAAACGGCCCCACACAAACAGCCCCACACAAACAGCCCCACACAAACAGCCCCACACAAACAACCCCACACAAACAGCCCCACACAAACGGCCCCACACAAACAGCCCCACACAAACAACCCCACACAAACAGCCCCACACAAACAACCCCACACAAACAGCCCCACACAAACAGCCCCACACAAACAGCCCCACACAAACAGCCTCACACAAACAGCCTCACACAAACAGCCCCACACAAACAGCCCCACACAAACAGCCCCACACAAACAGCCCCACACAAATATCTAATGCAATAAAGCTTCACTACTCGTATACTGAAGATCAAGCAAATCTTAATCTTCACAAACCCAAAAGTTTGGATGGCTCAGAAAGTTGTAGAAGAAATTAAATGCTTTTTAAATTAGTTCCGAGCCTCTAAAGTAGTTTTAGACTCTATGAATAATTCTAATTCCTCGTACACAACTTGCAATTTTTGTTATTTCTGTTCTCGTGTAGTTCATGCGAGTATTTAGTGGTAAGGAATGAATGTTGTTTTTATATTCCTTTTTATATTCGTCATTTTCTGGAACATACGCTTGCCTTAAGGAAGATTTTTCTTTAACAGAAGTATATTTTGCCTTAAGGAAGATTTTTGAATAAAAAATATATATGTAGAAGTGTTAATGCATTTTTTTAAAGGAATAAATATTCAAGCGAAAGTTTCAGAAAGCGCATCAGTTGTTAGAATTTCGTTGAAAATTGTGTCCGAGCTAACTTGCAATATTTCTCAAAAAAGGTTTCGAGACTAAAATTGCAATTTTAGTCACAACACTAAAACTCAATCCACAGCACTGTTTTCAATAATAGACGTATATAAATTTTCCACACCTTGTTATATTTAGCTCAGTGCAGCATCTTGTATGGTCAATGATCAATATTGTTCAATATTTCACCCTCTTTTAGTAATCAACTCAAGTGAGTTACCGTGGAGGCCAAGCCCCGTGGTATGAATTATTTTACTTTGATCAAAAACATCAGTCTCCTTTTGTAATAAAAAATTCACTATCTGAATCCATCAGGCGTATAAAATATCCTTCCTCAGTCGTGGAAGGTTCAGATTTCTTTGAAAGTCTACGGAATTTACTCCTGAGTTTTAACTATCTCAGATTCGGGCCGCAAATGTTGTACGGTTAAATCCGACGAACAAAAACTGAGCGAGCAGGAAAATTAAACTCACGCATTTCAGCATTAAATTAAAAATGATTAAATTTAAGCAGCCTGGGAATATAACAGCTGTTAATTTTTATATTATTTTAAGGTAATTAACAACTATGAAAATAAATATACCAGGACCCACTCTCAAAAGCTACCGGCTAAACGCAATTAGTTGCAATAAAATTGAAAAAAAAATATTCTGATTATTTTGAATAAATTTTGTCGTTCTAGAGATTATGTCCCATGTGAATTGCAGATAATAGTGTAAGTAAATAACTTGCAAAATGTTTTATTATGCATTGGTATAAAATAGCTATGCAAAAACCGCTAGCATATTTAAGAATATGATGAAGTTAATGGAATGTTATGAAAATTTCTAGCAGTCAAAAAGTGATATATGTAGTACAGAAGGGAAGTTTTTTATTCGCTAATATTGTATGAAGAACAACTAGGGCAGAACAATTGGATGTAAAGGGGAACAAGGGTAAAATTATTGGATGTAAAAAACTTAGTGCAAAATTTATAGGTTTCCAGAGAAACTAGGGTAAAATTAATGCATGTAGTAAGAAACGAGGGCAAAATTATTGGATTTAAGGAGAAACTAGAGCAAAATTATTGGATTTAAGGAGAAACTAGGGCAAAATTATTGGATTTAAGGAGAAAATAGGGCAAAATTATTGGATTTAAGGAGAAAATAGGGCAAAATTATTGGATTTAAGGAGAAACTAGGGCAAAATTATTGGATTAAATGAGAAAATAGGGAAAAATAATTCCATGGAAAACGAAACTAGGGCTCAATTTTTGGGATATAAAGAGAAACCAGTGCAAAATTATGGGATGTGAAGAGAATAGAACCGAGATACTAATTTTTCTCCGTTTAAAATAACTCAATTTGATTGCCAAAGTAATGGTACTTTATTGAATGCCACTCTCAAACAATATTTAGGTCGAACATTTTAATTGTTCATTTACCCATTAATTGTGAACACATTATTGGTGCCTCGGTAAATGCAGATGATAAACGTTCTTTTGGGTAAAACATTCTTATGGTACATTGCCCTAAAAATTTTCAACATAGGACTGGTACGTTGGTGTACGCAGCTGCTAAACACTCATCGTGTACATAAGTGCAAGAGACGCTAATGTTTATGTCGCACAATATTGTTTTGGTCAGTAGCTTTGTAACATTCGAAGGTAGAGCATATTGAAGTATACAGAAGAGTGCATTATAACATCCAAATTTGATATATGTTACTGAAAACAAGAAATATTCAAAATAATTGAAGATATTTAAAACACCAATAGAAAGATAAAGTTGACAACAGAAAAATATCTGTAAGCGGTGAAAGAGAAATATCGACTGTACACCACAGCTACACGGGAGTATCGACTGTACGCCACAGCCACACGGGAATATCGACTGTACGCCACAGCCACACGGGAATATCGACTGTACACCACAGCCACACGGGAATATCGACTGTACACCACAGCCACACGGGAATATCGACTGTACACCACAGCCACACAGGAATATCGACTGTACACAACAGCCACACAAAATATTACCTGCATTCCACTGCATACACTTGAATAAATATTGATATTTTGTAACCTAGACACACAAATGTTTGCAATATTAGCTACATTGCTGACACCCAGAAATAAAACATTCATATTTACTTACGTCGACAACGATACAGAAATATTATCTTTATTAACGACACACAACATTGATAGTTCGCTACATTTGCTCAGGTAGTGAAAACAGTGAAAAATGATACAGGCAACGTTTGGCATTGAGCTCTACATCGGAAACTGATTTTAAGCTAAAATTACTGATAGCTCTGGTGAGCAAATATGTACAAGTTAGCGACTGAATTTGCTTGGCCCGACAGTGTTTTTTTGAACGTGTCTTGCACGTGCAAAAAAAACACTGTCGGGCCTAGAAAATTCAATATATAACTTTTATCTATTTGCTTGTGAGAGTTATCAGTAATTGCAGCTTAAGATCAGTTTCCGACGTTGAACTCAGTGTCAAACTTTGCCTGTATCACTTTTCACTCGTGTTGCTCGCGGAATGTCTTCTCAAACAAAAATAATCAATATGTATTTTGGGTTAGACAAACGAGAGTCCTCGAGTGTGATTATCTTCACGATGAAAGCCTTTGACGCACCATGTGCATATAGAACGTAAAATTTAAATTATTTTCAAACTGGGCTTTTTCCTTAACTGCATTTTTGTTTGATCTTCAAATAGATGCAAGAGAGTTTGTTCAATCTAAAATAAATATTAAAGAAATTAAATCGTCAGACGAAGAAGCTCATGTCGGCCGAATTCCGAGCACTTGTGACCAGCAGTTGAGTGCCCTCTTTTTTGGTCTCTGGCTCGCAAAAATTGAGGGTATCAAGAAATATTAAAAGCGATCATTGAGATTTCCATCTAAAGATACAAGTATTAGCAGTCATTAGCTATTATTTTGAATAAATTTTGTCGTTCTAGAGATTATGTCCCATGTGAATTGCAGATAATAGTGTAAGTAAATAACTTGCAAAATGTTTAACCGGATAAAGCTGATGACACAAGGACTGAAAATTTTCGGGAAAGATTACTACGTACTTATGCGAAAAGTCATTTCTGATTATATATATGTATTTGTGGTTCACAGACGGACTGGATTTAAAAATAAAAGCAAACTTCACCATGACTATGTTCTAGAATCAAATAAATTAACTGTAAAAATTATTTGTTTTATTCCCATTTTGATCCTGATAATAATGGAGAAGACAAGAAAGACAAGGACAACATTCTGGAAATTTTCGAGCCTTTTCTAATTCGAAAGAACCATATTTCTTTGCTGTGACCCCTTGGCCTAGTGGTGAAAGTCACTTTCTTTGTATTGACGATACGTAGGTTCGAAGCCCTGCAGAGTCCGGTATTTTTTCCCATGAGGAAAATGAAAAGCGTTGACTATAATTCTCTGCTCTTTCTAAACCCATGAAATTGGTGTTGGCTTAATTGGACGTTACCATCATGGTTTTAATTATAAGTTAATTGAATAACCAATGTACAAGATGATATTTTCTCACTTGATAACTGTAAAAAATTCATTGATCCTCAATTGAACGACCAAAACATGAAATGCTTTTTCTATATTGATCACAATGCATGAAATAGGGCTTCGTTCTTCTTACTGAGTAATTAAAAACCAATGTACAAAATATCATTAACTATCTTCAACAGATTGAAAATACATTTTCTATTTCTCCTCTCATTAGTTAATTAAACTCAACCTACAAGATGTCATTTTTAACTTGACCAAACTGAAGAAGACATTCTAATGTTCTTCTCATTAATTTTTTTCCCAGACCTAGAAAATGTGGGCTGACTGATGCTCACAGGCTCACAGACAACCAAAATATGAACGTAAAACATCGAGGTCCTAATGTTAGAATATAGTGGTTCTTAAACTTGAACAACGTGAACCTGATGTTAGAACATAGTGGTTATTATATTAAAACATCGTGGTCCTGATGTTAGAACATAGTGTTTCTCATATTAAAACATCGTGGTCCTGACGTTAGAACATAGTGTTTTTTATATTAAAACATCGTGGTCCTGACGTTAGAACACAGTGGTTCTTATACTTGAACATCGTGGTCCTGACGTTAGAACACAGTGGTTCTTATACTTGAACATCGTGGTTTTCAAATGACTCAACTTTCGCAGGTCGGAATATTGGTTTTCGATGTTATGTGACGACGGCAGATACTAGAGTTATACTAGATGCACATGTATGGCAATCTAGATACGTTCGTATATCGTCAATAATTTCTATGCTGATGGCACATGGCTGTAAACATTTTTGTTTGTTATATTTATAAATAATAAATACTGTATATATATTTGAATGTAATGTGTTCATATGTTTTAAGATTTACTAGTTTAAACTCTCACATGCAATTTGCTCCTAATGTTAAGGATGCGAAAGGCAGTGACTAGGGTCAGAAAATTTTGATCGACGTACAGGCATTCGAGGGACAGCGTACTGCGAAAAGAGTTTTCGGGGGAACCAGTAAGATTTTTACGGCTGATGAAGCTAAAAATTAAGGAACCTATTCAAGCATTTTAAAAAAAGTCCTTAGTTTCTATGGGAAAGTGTTGATTATTTTGTGAAAAATATTTTTGTAAAGAATTAGTTCACGTTCATCTTCAGAGTTTTTTACATCGAAAAAAGAGACACATAATTTTCTCAAAGTTTATATACATGTGTGAAACTATGACACAATATTTAAAACATACTGAAAAGTTTGTCGCAGATATTCCTTGGAGACGAAAGAGTGTTACAACAAAACTTTCCTGCAAACGTTTATATTTTTTCATTTTTTCATGGGTCTCATTGTTATTTTCAAAGGTTTATGCATCGTATTCTGAAAAAATTCAATACAGTAGATGCTGAAAACTTTTTTAAGCAATGACTGCTCTGAAAAACTCGCAAAAATGAGCAGCAGCCTCCGTTAAACTTTAGAACTGGCCGCGATTGTACGATTCTACAAATTCATAACTGTCGAATGGAGGAAAAAAGTAACCGTTTGTACCTGCCAATGAAGTTCCAGCTTACATTGAACGTCTTGTTGGCCCCGAAAATCCGATTGAAAACCGGTACCTACTTTTGAACATGGCGGTGGTTCTGTCATGGTGTGGGGTGGCATCACTAGTTTAGGTGTCGGTCCTTTTCTTTGCCTGCAGAGCTGTTCAATGAAATTTTCAAAGATGTCAGGGTTGTCTGCGTTTTCAAACAGGATAATGATCCATCGCATTCAAGTAGACTTTTTGAAAAATGATTCGAGAACAAAAGGGTTCCGGTAACGGAAAGACCGAGCCAAAGTCCGGACCTGACACCCACTGAACATCTGTAAGAAGAACCTTGTGGGAGATCATTAAAGCACAAAATAACCCCCATTGTAGAAAGTGCAGCCATTGAACTATAATGTTTTTTAACATTGAGAGCAAATTGCACGTAGTAATTTAAACTAATAAACTGTGTTTATTGGTTTTAATCATGATATATCGTTTTTCAAGTAGATGCCACGTTGCTGTGGAGCAGTAATATCAGTAAATCAATTAATAAGATACTAATGTTTTCAAATACTTCATAGTGTTACGCGTTTCCAAATGATGCCTTTGGGATTTTTTGGTGATGTGATAATGACTAGTGACATACGAGTTTGTGCTTGTTTGGTATGAACTTTTTTATTATACAGTGTGTCTGTTATACCTTAAATCTACCTTAGCTAACGAGAGGCTGCGAATATTGGCATCTGTGTAGTTATGCTTAATTTAATGTTACGATCAAAATTATCCGGAGCTTATATGCAATTAGTATCACAGACCGCTATTTTTATATTATAATAACCCTTGGATCGCGACGTGAGCCGCAGGCGAACACGGAGGGGATTTTCATAATGCTGCTGACCGACCAGTAGTCGCAAACTCAATTTTCATAAATACTTAATCTCAGCTAAATGAAGGCACGATCCAGTTAGTGTTTGCAATTTTCAAAATTCCTTGCTACGCTTTAAATTAGAGTTGAATGTTGAACTTCAGTTTAACCCATCGCGGTCAATTGTCATAAGTTCATACATCGATTATAATAATTATTTTCCCACGCTCAAATTCTACTCATAAATCGAAAACTTAGAAAGGTTGTATTTAGCTGGTAAAGTTAAAGCAGACATGATTTTTTCAGTTATTGAAAATAAATAAAGTTGAAACTTGAAAGTTTTACTTCTACTGAACTTTCTGGAGCAGGATATTTTTCAAAGTTTCTTAACAAGCCTAACTCCTAAAATGAATATCATAACTATGAAAAATTGTACGAATTGTTCTCCATACACCATCAATAATTGATAGTCGTACGAATATCTCAAAACATATGTAAAAATAATAATAAATTGAACGGATATTCTGCAAACATAATGATAAAAAGTCACTCTAATATTCTACAAACATTTTTGATATCAAATAGTCATGCAAATATTCTACTAATATACTAGAGTCCGTTATTGAACACAATTGACCGTTCTGAGAACAAAAGATCAAACATTTTTGTTTACGGGTTTCTGCACGGGAAAAACACCATTCGAACCATAAATCGTCAAATTGTTTGGCGTATCAAATCGAGTTCAAATATTATATCTACACACTTTGGCTCCAACGGAAAAAATCTAAAACGAGTCCTCGATATTCGAATTTATCAGATCCAAAAGCTTAAACTTCCCAGCAACACACTTCGGTTCCATGGAAAAATCCTAAAAAACAATCATGTGGTTTGACTTTTATCAGATTGAGTTCAAGTTTAAAATCCACATAACCCAGAACCCGAGGAAAAGTATCTAGAAGTGCCCACGATGTTCAACTTTACCAAACCGAATTCAAATTTCACGCGAATGAACCTTGGTGTCAGAGGAGAAAAAGATTTAAAAGCGTTCACTTGGAGGGAGTTGGAGTGCCCTCCAGTTCACATGGAGGGAGTTGGAGTGCCCCCCAGTTCACATGGAGGGAGTTGGAGTGCCCCCCAGTTCACGTGGAGGGAGTTGGAGTGCCCCCCAGTTCACATGGAGGGAGTTGGAGTGCCCCCCAGTTCACAGGGAGGGAGTTGGAGTGCCCTCCAGTTCACATGGAGGGAGTAGGAGTGCCCCCCAGTTCACATGGAGGGAGTTGGAGTGCCCTCCAGTTCACATGGAAGGAGTTGGAGTGCCCTCAGTTCACATGGAGGGAGTTGGAGTGCCCTCCAGTTCACATGGAGGGAGTTGGAGTGCCCCCCAGTTCACATGGAGGGAGTTGGAGTGCCCCCCAGTTCACATGGAGGGAGTTGGAGTGCCCTCCAGTTCACATGGAGGGAGTTGGAGTGCCCCCCCAGTTCACATGGAGGGAGTTAGAGTGCCCTCCAGTGCACATGGAGGGAGTTGGAGTGCCCCCCAGTTCACATGGAGGGAGTTGGAGTGCCCTCCACTTCACATGGAGGGAGTTGGAGTGCCCTCCACTTCACATGGAGGGAGTTGGAGTGCCCTCCACTTCACATGGAGGGAGTTGGAGTGCCCTCCACTTCACATGGAGGGAGTTGGAGTGCCCTCCACTTCACATGGAGGGAGTTGGAGTGCCCTCCACTTCACATGGAGGGAGTTGGAGTGCCCTCCACTTCACATGGAGGGAGTTGGAGTGCCCTCCACTTCACATGGAGGGAGTTGGAGTGCCCTCCACTTCACATGGAGGGAGATGGAGTACCCTCTAGTTCACATGGAGGGAGTTGGAGTGCCCTCCACTTCACATGGAGGGAGTTGGAGTGCCATCCACTTCACATGGAGGGAGTTGGAGTGCCCTCCACTTCACATGGAGGGAGTTGGAGTGCCATCCACCTCACCAGAACTCACAGTGTCCTCCCATTTGCCGACCTTCATTATCAGGACCTGCAGCAGCAACACCGCCCAGCCCACGATGGCGTCAAGGATCTGAAACGAGGCAGGTCGTGAAACGGGGGCAGGTCGTCAAACGGGGGCAGGTTATGAAACGGGGGCAGGTCGTGAAACGGGGGCAGGTCATGAAACTGGTCCTGGTTATGGAACGGATGTTAATAATTTACATGTAATCAACGAAATTAGACCACTTGTACAATTAACTTTCAGGTAGTTAAAAGATTGAAAACACACAAAAAAAACAGTGAACACTTAAGTTAACAGAGCAACCGAGCAAAATGGCAAACCTAAATTTTTACTTTAATTTACTGAGCCAACGACATCAGCGCTCAGCCGTGTAAAGTGAACAAAAAGCTCAAATTGGCATGCGTTCAGCGCCAACTCGCGACTCACGGCCAGAAAGGAGCTCCGCTGCAGGACGTACGCGCCAGCGACGCAAAACGGCGACAGCTTCGTCAGCTGGTCGAGGCAGCGGCGGACCTGCGGTGGCCGGGAGGGGATGGGATTTTGTGGTTACTATGTAGTTCAGCGGCCCATCAAAAAACGACGGGATTCAATACTTATCATCGATAAATGTTGTAGATGTGGATGCCAAACAAATACATCCATCTTAAATGGTACCCGCGATTTTAATATTCTCTTACTTGTGCACTGGTGAAACTCGTATCACAGATACGGTCTTTAAATAAACGTTACGTAGAAACGCACAAGCTAATTTTATGTGTTCATTGAGATTCCTATTGTAATAACACGAGAAATTACGCACAAAATATATTTAGTGGTAAATTCATGGAGACACCTAGCGTTTTATGGTACATAGTGTTGATATATAGTGTCAGAAACTTCAAAAATGAAGAAAACTTTAAGAAAATGAGATAGAATGATTTTTTGGTTTATTGTATTTTGATTGTATTTATTAAGCTTTATTCATGTTGCTATCAAAGCCTTCGATTAGAAGAGGGTGACACACGGACAGACGGACGGGGTTGGCTCTTATTATAGTCGCGTCTGTCCTTGGTCGTGTGTACCGTCTAGTATACACGACCCGTCAAAAACGACGGGAACCGATATTTTCCTGAAAAAAATATTTTAGTTGTATATTAAAAATAATTTTATCCAACCCAATAAAGCCCACGATAAAAATATTCCTAATCTTTTGCACTGGTGAAACTTCTATCAAAAATAGTCACTAAGCATCATTAACAGGGTGACAGAGCGACAGACCAACTGAGCTTCAACATGGCTTTCCCATGATTTCTTATGCTATTTCATGGCTTCCTGTACTTTCTTAACTCTCAACTTCTGCATTGTACACAACCTAACCTAACATTACAGGTGATATTCATTCCAGCTTTGAATCTGCTGAATTAACACACGAAAAATTGTGGAGTTGATGAGGCTTGTATCACAGATACGCTCATCACACACTTTCTGCTGGTGGTTGTGACGAACGGACGGACGCGGCTCTCATTATAATACTATATAGTGTACACTCCCGTCAAAAATGACGGGTATTATAGTACTATATAGTGTACACTCCCGTCTAAAATGACGGGTTTTTAAATGTTCCTTATCATTTCCTTCCAGATGTGAATGACAAACAAAGATATTCATCCTAATAGTACATACAAACATATACATACATATACCAGGCTTCTCCTCCCTACGGAGGGTAGCCAACAGCAGGCCACAATCATCACTCTTAGTCACTAGGAGGCGAGAGAGGCAGCACTGGCCGCACCAGAACTGCCAGGATCAGCAGCAGCCCAGCACAACCACCTTCCACAGTCAGGCCCGACAGCCACAGCTGGTTTACCCCGACCGTATCATTGAGTGCAGCCCCTCCTCCCCCCGCACGGGACAGGTCAACCCCATCACACGCGGGCAGGCTTCCAGTACCGCATCAGAAATAAAATTACCTTCTTAAGCACTGCCGCAGTCCTAATACTTCTGTACGCAGTCCTAATACATCCTAATACGAGTAGTACCCGTTAAAAATAACGGATTTCATCATCATACATTTCAAAGTTGTGCATCGCTTTGATTACATTTTGGGTGACTAAAATTCATGCGAACCTATCTTAATAAAATATCAAACACATCAATGCATATAAAGGCCATCATTCCCATGTTACACTGAGGAATTCAGTATCCATGATACAGCAAACTCCGACATCCTATGATAATTAAGAAGCGGACAACAAACTAATGTATAAAAAAATATTTAAATAAATATATAAATAAACACACATCGGATGTTATTAGGTTAGAATATAGATGGATGAAGTTTAGTTTTCTCTGAAATTTTTTTAAAGCTATTCATACATTCGAGGCCACTGCACTAGTCAGCTTGATCTCCGACTGCTGCATGAGAAGGATGAGTTAACAAATAATGAGCACGGTAACTGCCACATGATTGCAATTGTATGCACAGTTTACGAAAGTAAAGAACTTCATTTCACTCACTCGGTGCAGCATTTCGTGATCTTTCCATGCGATGGTCGACCTCGTCAGATTGTCGTGCACTCGCAACACCTTGAGGAAAAAAGAATAGTACACATCTTTGTACACAAATTCACGTAAATGTTTTATTTAGTTAAACAATACTTGTGGACACCACCTCACAAAGTTTTATGTAAATGTACCATAGGGTTAATGATGTTTGTGAACATCAACAAACACAGTTCTATGAAAAGATATTAAATAGATAAATTATGTTTGTGGACTCCAAGATAAATTTCTAATATGAATGTTTTATACTATAAAATTTTTTGAAAAATGGAGCATTGGCGTGTTATCTCGTCAGTAAAGAGTTGTCCAGTGCTGTACGTAGCGTATTACCTCGTCAGTAAAGAGCTGTCCAGTGCTGTACGTAGCGGGTTATCTCGTCAGTAAAGAGCTGTCCAGTGCTGTACGTAGCGTGTTACCTCGTCAGTAAAGAGCTGTCCAGTGCTGTACGTAGCGTGTTATCTCGTCAGTAAAGAGCTCTCCAGTGCTGTACGTAGCGTGTTATCTCGTCAGTAAAGAGCTGTCCAGTGCTGGATCTGGATCTGTGTCGGATGATTCGTTGATGGTGCCGGAAGGGGAGGTTTCGGCGGCGGTTTCTGTGCCTGAACCAGCTAAGGCGTTGTCGGCCACTGGGCTCTCTAAAGCTGGACCTAAAGTGTGTAGGCACTTCCTGAGGAGGGAGTGTAAGTATGGCAGAAGGGGGGAAGGTTGTGAGTTCTCCCACCCCAAGGTGTGTTATAAATTCGCGAAGTTTGGGGGAAAACTGAAGGAGGGATGCAGCAAAGGCCGGAAATGTGAGTACTTCCATCCACCCTTGTGTTGGAAAGCGGTGGAAGGTCTGAGTTGCACCAGGAAACAGTGCAAGTTCCTCCATCCGGCGGGAATAAAAGTCAGAGAAGCTGCCAACGCAGTGGGTAGTGAGGTGACTCCGAATGCTGTTGGCGCGCCTCCACCGGCGAGAATCTCTTTTAGAGAGGCTGTGAGCGGCCGCGGAGTTGAGGCTTTTGGAGTTCCTCCGCCTGCAGCGACTGTGCCGAGCCTTGGGTCGGACAGGACTAATCTTCTAAATTTGGAGAATGCGACTCCTTTTTTAGAGTTGCGGAGACAGGTGCAGGCAATCCAGGAGCTTTTGGAGAGAGTACTGAGTGGGCGAGACGAGCATCGTCCTTTGGTAACAGAGGCCCGAACCTGCACCTGCAAGCGAGTCTGGTAAGCAAGGAAACTCATTGCACTATAATGATGTGCAATGTGGAGGGCTTAAGCACCCGTCATAAGAAGTTCAAGGTCGGAATGCTCAGGGACAGAGCTCTTCTCGCGGGTGCTGTGTTGATTGCTTTGGTGGAAACCCATCTGAACGTGGACGTGCTTGACGCTGAGGTCTACATGGAGGGTTTCCAGCTATTTAGATCGGACCGACTCCCAGGCCGAAAGAAGGGCGGAGTTGCGGTGTTCGTAAGGGAGGATATAGCCGCTGAAGCTGTTGTCCTCACTGGCGGTTCTGATGGAGTGGTGGAGCACCTTTCGTTGTGGTTCGACAGTAGGAGGCTGGTCCTGGCGGTGATTTACAGACCTCCTACATGTGAATCGACAAACTTCGATACTGCGCTTGGCCATCTTGTTGGGAGGTTGGAGGAGCTGGGTACTCCCACCCCAACCATGGTGGTGTTGGGAGACTTCAACTTCCCTCGGATGTGCTGGTCCACTGGTAGGATGGAGGGAGGTGCCAATGATACCAGAACACAGGCGGCTGCTCTTTGGAGCTTTATGGAGGAGTTTGCCCTGGAGCAGTATGTCACTGTGCCTACGCGGTTGGACAGTGTACTGGACCTATTCCTGACAAATGATGGGGACCTGGTGAGAGGACTAGCTGTCGAAGACACTATCCTGTCGGATCACCGGTTAATCCTGGCCACCGTTGACCTAGGCTCAAAGTCTCGTAGTGAGGAGCGCCAAAGTGAGCGGTGTGCGCTTGACTCTCTGAACTTCATGAGCGATCGTGTGGACTGGACTGGGTTGAGGAGACACCTGTTGGAGATACACTGGGAGGACCGGATAGATGCGGATGTGGCAGAGGAAGTGTATCAGCAGTTCTGTGGGGTGCTGGCTGACGTCTGCCCAAAGTACGTGCCGAGGAGAAGGAAGCATAAAGGTAGATCTGTTCCTAGTGATCGCCGTACTTTGATGCGCAAGAGGAGACGGCTCCTAAAGCGACTATCAGAACCAGCCACTCCAGAGACAAAGCAGAGAATTGTTGCAATGGTGCGTGACCTCGAGGTATTGCTCCAGCGTTCGCATGAGGAGGAAGCTTTGAGGGAGGAGGATTTGGCCGTTAAGGCAATCCAAAGAAACCCTAAGTACTTCTATGCATTCGCCAAAAGGAGAACCCTGACAAGGTCTACGGTAGGACCGTTTCGCATCGGTGATAGTATTGTCAGTGCTCCAGACGAAAAGTGTGAGGTCTTGAGAAAGCAATATGAGTCCGTGTTTAGCGTACCGAGACTCCAGAGCCTGAGGTCACACTTGGATGAGCTGCTGCGAGGGATCCGTGAACCGGGACTGTTGGAGGACATCTGCTTTACGGAGGACGATTTGGTGGTCTCTATAAAAGAACTGTCCCCGACGTCGGCGCCGGGACCGGATGGAATCCCTGCCGTACTGCTGCGAAATTGCTGCGAGGAACTAAAGATGCCACTCTTTCGGCTGTGGAGGTCGTCGATGAGCGAAGGCAGCGTCCCGCAAGCACTGAAGCATGGTTTAGTGACGCCGATATTCAAGGGCGGAGAAAAGCACGCCCCAATGAATTATCGACCAGTAGTACTGACGTCACATGTTATTAAGGTCTTTGAGAGGGTGGTAGCCAGGAGATTGGTGCGTCTTTTGCAGAGTGCGGACCTCTTCAACGAGCATCAACATGGCTTCAGAAGAGGAAGGTCATGCCTCTCGCAGCTCCTAGAGCATCACCGCTTAATAACCGAAGAGCTGGGCAGTGGACGGGCAGTCGATGTGGTGTACTTGGACTTCGCCAAAGCCTTTGATAAGGTGGACCACGGTGTCCTACTGCGAAAGCTGCGGGCTTGCCACATTGGAGGAACGTTGCTGAGATGGTTGGCCAGTTTCTTGACAGATCGGAGGCAGATGGTGGTCGTGGATGGGTGCCTCTCGTCTGAGTCGGTGGTTGCAAGCGGGGTCCCGCAAGGCTCAGTGCTGGGCCCGCTACTGTTTTTGATCCACATCGCAGACATTGATCTAAACCTGCAACATGCGCGGGCGTCCTCTTTTGCTGATGACACCAGGATAATTAAGGAGGTGGCCAGCTTAGAGGATTGCGTCGACTTACAGGAGGATTTGGAGAGGATCTATGTCTGGGCGGAGGAAAGTAACATGAAATTCAATGAGGCTAAATTTGAGCTCATTAGGTACGGCCGGCATCCAGACGAAGCATTCTCCTACACTACAGCGGGTAACCTCACGATTGAGAGAAAGCTTTCTCTTCGAGACTTGGGGGTTGTTGTGGAGGAGGGAGGAGGCTTCGGCGAGCACATCAGTGGTGTGGTGAAGAGATGCAGGCGGCAGATGGGGTGGGTGTGGAGGACCTTTAGGACCAGAGAGCCGACCCCAATGTTGACCCTGTACAGAGCGCTAATTCTCCCCCTGGCAGAGTATTGCTGCCAACTTTGGAGCCCAAGTGGGCGGGGAGATATAGTGCGGCTGGAGAGTATTCAGCGGTCCTTTACTGCCAGGATTGCAGGTGCTCGTCGACTGGATTATTGGAGTCGACTTGAGCATTATCGGATGTACTCCCTCCAACGGCGTAGGGAGAGGTATATAGTAATATATACATGGAAGATGCTGACGGGGCTTGTTCCGAACTTCACGGACGGCAAAATTGGGCTTCGGACGAAACAGCACATTCGGTTCGGTACATTGTGTGTGGTCCCGACCTTGAATAACAGAGCCCCAGCAAGTGTGAGGAGCAGGCATGAGCAGTCGTTTTCAGTCATGGGCCCAAAACTTTTTAACTGTCTTCCCCGCACCCTGAGAGAGCATGTCGGGTCGCTGGAGGCATTTAAGAGGGCACTGGATGAATTTTTGAGGACGGTTCCGGACAAGCCACCGCTGCCTCACTACTATCAGCCTGCTGCAGGCAACAGTTTGCTGCAGCAGCTCGCCCACCGAAGGGCGCAACAACTGTAGCGGCGCGACAGCGCTGTGAGGCGGCGCCTTCGGCGTGACCTGGACCAGAGCGTCCGAACTTCACCAAAGGACCAAAGTGCTGTACGTAGCGTGTTACCTCGTCAGTAAAGAGCTGTCCAGTGCTGTACGTAGCGTGTTACCTCGTCAGTAAAGAGCTGTCCAGTGCTGTACGTAGCGGGTTATCTCGTCAGTAAAGAGCTGTCCAGTGCTGTACGTAGCGTGTTACCTCGTCAGTAAAGAGCTGTCCAGTGCTGTGCGTAGCGTGTTACCTCGTCAGTAAAGAGCTGTCAAGTGCTGTACGTAGCGTGTTACCTCGTCAGTAAAGAGCTGTCCAGTGCTGTACGTAGCGTGTTACCTCGTCAGTAAAGAGCTGTCCAGTGCTGTACGTAGCGTGTTATCTCGTCAGTAAAGAGCTCTCCAGTGCTGTACGTAGCGTGTTACCTCGTCAGTAAAGAGCTCTCCAGTGCTGTACGTAGCGTGTTATCTGGTCAGTAAAGAGCTGTCCAGTGCTGTACGTAGCGTGTTACCTCGTCAGTAAAGAGTTGTATAGTGCTGTACGTAGCGTGTTACCACGTCAGTAAAGAGCTGTCCAGTGCTGTACGTAGCGTTTTACCTCGTCAGTAAAGAGTTGTCCAGTGCTGTACGTAGCGTGTTACCTCGTCAGTAAAGAGCTGTCCAGTGCTGTACGTAGCGTGTTACCTCGTCAGTAAAAGAGCTGTCCAGTGCTGTACGTAGCGTGTTACCTCGTCAGTAAAGAGCTGTCCAGTGCTGTACGTAGCGTGTTACCTCGTCAGTAAAGAGCTGTCTAGTGCTGTACGTAGCGTGTTACCTCGTCAGTAAAGAGTTGTCCAGTGCTGTACGTAGCGTGTTACCTCGTCAGTAAAGAGCTGTCCAGTGCTGTACGTAGCGTGTTACCTCGTCAGTAAAAGAGCTGTCCAGTGCTGTACGTAGCGTGTTACCTCGTCAGTAAAGAGCTGTCCAGTGCTGTACGTAGCGTGTTACCTCGTCAGTAAAGAGCTGTCTAGTGCTGTACGTAGCGTGTTACCTCGTCAGTAAAGAGCTGTCCAGTGCTGTACGTAGCGTGTTACCTCGTCAGTAAAGAGTTGTCCAGTGCTGTACGTAGCGTATTACCTCGTCAGTAAAGAGCTGTCCAGTGCTGTACGTAGCGTGTTATCTCGTCAGTAAAGAGCTGTCCAGTGCTGTACGTAGCGTGTTACCTCGTCAGTAAAGAGTTGTCCAGTGCTGTACGTAGCGTATTACCTCGTCAGTAAAGAGCTGTCCAGTGCTGTACGTATCGTGTTATCTCGTCAGTAAAGAGCTGTCCAGTGCTGTACGTAGCGTATTACCTCGTCAGTAAAGAGCTGTCCAGTGCTGTACGTAGCGTGTTACCTCGTCAGTAAAGAGTTGTCCAGTGCTGTACGTAGCGTGTTACCTCGTCAGTAAAGAGCTCTCCAGTGCTGTACGTAGCGTGTTATCTCGTCAGTAAAGAGCTCTCCAGTGCTGTACGTAGCGGGTTATCTCGTCAGTAAAGAGCTCTCCAGTGCTGTACGTAGCGTGTTATCTCGTCAGTAAAGAGCTCTCCAGTGCTGTACGTAGCGTGTTATCTCGTCAGTAAAGAGCTGTCCAGTGTAGTACGTAGCGTGTTACCTCGTCAGTAAAGAGCTGTCCAGTGCTGTACGTAGCGTGTTATCTCGTCAGTAAAGAGCTCTCCAGTGCTGTACGTAGCGGGTTATCTCGTCAGTAAAGAGCTCTCCAGTGCTGTACGTAGCGTGTTGTCTCGTCAGTAAAGAGCTCTCCAGTGCTGTACGTAGCGTGTTATCTCGTCAGTAAAGAGCTGTCCAGTGCAGTACGTAGCGTGTTACCTCGTCAGTAAAGAGCTGTCCAGTGCTGTACGTAGCGTGTTACCTCGTCAGTAAAGAGCTGTCCAGTGCTGTACGTAGCGTGTTACCTCGTCAGTAAAGAGCTGTCCAGTGCTGTACGTAGCGTGTTACCTCGTCAGTAAAGAGCTCTCCAGTGCTGTACGTAGCGTGTTACCTCGTCAGTAAAGAGCTGTCCAGTGCTGTACGTAGCGTGTTACCTCGTCAGTAAAGAGCTGTCCAGTGCTGTACGTAGCGTGTAGGTACTGGAACTGCAAGAGAGAACCGACTGCGTAGAAAATCCGGCCCGGTTGATTATGTACGGCACTGACGATGGCGCAGGATAAGTAGTAGGCCGATTCCGCAATTTGGAAAGAAATAATCCAACTGAACGCACGGGTTGCAGCCTTCTTCTTATTCTCCACCTGAAAGAGAAAAGAATTCAGTATAAATTTGATATATTTTGAAAAGCACTAGATTTAGAAATATTTTTTTGAAAGTACTAAGCTGGAATAATTCTCATTTACCTTGAATAAAAAAGCTTCGAAGTTTTCCAGACGTAAATATCTGGAAGCGATGTCTGTCTTTCCACCATTTTCATGCGAGAAATGTTTCTGTAGGATTCCATACTTCATCTTGATATCGTGCTTCAATGACACGACAATCCATCTGAAAGTGAGCAACCACATTCCTCCAAATCCCAAGGATAAGAGAGACATGAAAGTTTGTATGGCCGATAACCAAGAGAGGGTCGAGTTAGGGCCTAACCTTGCTTGCCGCGAGATTTGCCAACCAAAGTCAAGTAAGCTGACAGAAAATAGCAGCATTTCCGTTCCAAGATTGCGAAGCTTGAACGAGGGATCATCTTCGTAGTGTTCCGCTTCTTTTTTGATTCGGTGCAGCAGTTTTGCGAGCGTCTTGCTTCGATTGAAGCAAATGACGCAGCCAACGAACTTTCCGAATGTTATAAGCAAGTTAGCGATGGCCACTAATGTAATGCCTACGTTGTCGTGAAAAGAGCGAGGACTCACGTCTACGACCGAAATAATCCTGCAAAACGCAATCACCTTCAGTGTAACTCCGTACAACCACCAGAATGGGCTGAAGCGGTTCGATGCGTCGGACACTTGGTGGTGCAAGACACCTGTCACCTTGAACGTCATTTCCACCAACCATGAAGTGGCTAAGAAAAGTTTCCTCATGGTGACGTCACTGTCCTCTCCGGGGCGCGAA
Organism: Morinoia aosen; assembly: GCA_030386875.1. Lineage (NCBI taxonomy): Eukaryota > Metazoa > Arthropoda > Malacostraca > Amphipoda > Talitridae > Morinoia > Morinoia aosen. The sequence goes on from CM059566.1 coordinate 26,279,551, forward strand.
GATGTGAGCGTCACACAATTTATTTACCCTGGTTCGATCCCAGATCAGCCACCTCAGTATTTTAACCAATACGCAGCTCTCTCGTGATTACAGAAAAAGAAAACGGCTGGTGGAAGGGGATAGAAGGGAACTTTCTTACTTAATGAGTTGCGCTTCATTTCATTTAGATAAAGAAATTGATTAACGATTTGTTTCGACTATAGCAGTCAATAAAGACGTTTACTCCTTCCTTCCAAGAACAGAACTGCAAAAAAATGACAAATTTACCCTCGATGAAAGTATAAAGTAGATTCAAGAAGTTGAATTTAACTCAAATAAATTAAAAATACAAGAACAACGTACTCACGTCTGATCACTCCTTAGTTTGAAAGTTTTGCTGGAGCATCTATGTTTTCAGTCGCCCAAATATAGCCCTCGCCCTGGGCGGCTGAAATCATCGATGCCTCGGCGCAAAAAGTAGAAAACGTTTAAGGAACCAATTGCGAGTAACATCGTGCATAATTATGTGGGTATGAGACACAATGAATTATTATCAGATTTAGATAAGAGAATTTTAATAACTAGTGAAGTGAAAATTTCATAGAATTTGCTAGAATATATGACTATAAGCTTATGTATAAATGAATTAATGAATCTTATTACTGGTACGATTAAGTAAAAGTATTCGTGCTATGAACAAGCATCATGAAACTAGAGCTTCGCAATAATTTCATTTGTAAATATCGATGTCTTCCATTTATTGAAAATAAAAATGACCCTTGAGGTTATAATACAGTTCTGTTTGTTTAGAAGATTTCACTGGAATGGAATTTTAAGAACAATCTGACCAGCACACCGCAGTCAGAAATACTTGTTAGGAATATATAAAACAGCATAATTTATTAAAGCCTTAGCCCAGTTCCCAGCTAAAATGAATTCCCAGTTCCCAGTTGAAATTTCGTGCCAGTTTTCGAGTGAAACTCTAGGTGCATTTAAATATTATTCTAGGTGTTTACATAAATATTTGCAGAACACCCAAGTCACAAAAATTAATATAATGGGAATAAAATATTTAATTTCAAAAAATGGGCACTCATTCACAGGGAAACTCTTCAAAAAGTTAAACAGATGAAAATTAACTGAAAAAAATAGAAAATCTCTAGTAACCGCGTTAAAACATTATAACTTTTGGGTATCCGAATTATATTAGTGAAGATCGATTGAGAAACTTGTTCGTTCACGGAATTGGCTCGTTGGCGACAAAGGAACGCCAACGGAAACTCTTTTTGCTCAGAACACGAAGTGATGTATTTTCAAATTGTACTGATGTACAACATGAGTGACAGAAGTTCAGCTCATGCAGAATACATAAGTTGAAAATCAGTATTTCAGTTTGCATAATGAACGAGAACCTAAAATAAGATTTCTAATACCTACAATACCTAATAGTACCTAAAATAATAGTTCTAATACCTAAAATAATAGTTCTAATACCTAAAACACCTAATAATACCTAAAATAATATTTCTAATACCGAAAATACCTACTAATACCTAAATTAATATTTATACTACCTAAAATACCTAATAATACCTAAAATTATATTTTTAATACCTAAAATACTTGAAATACCTAATAATAACTAATATAATATTTCTAATACCTGTAATACCTAATAATACCTAAAATAATATTTCTAATATCTAAAATACCTAATAGTACCTAAAATATTATTTTTAATACCTAAAATACCTAATAATGCCTAAAATAATATTTCTACTACCTAAAATACCTAATAATACCTAAAACGATTTTCCTAATACCTCAAATACCTAAAATACCTAATAATACCTAATATGATATTTCTAATACCTGTAATACCTAATAGCACCTAAAATAATTTTTCTAATACCCAAAATACCTGAAATAATATTTCTAATACCTTAAATACCTAATAGTGCCTAAAATACTATTTCTAATACCTAAAATATCTGATAATACCTAAAATAATATTTCTACTAACTAAAATACCTGATAATACCTAAAACGATATTTCTAGTACCTAAAATACCTGATAATACCTAAAATAATATTTCTACTACCTAAAACACCTAAAACGATATTTATAATACTTAAAATACCTAATAATACCTAAAATGATGTTTCTAATACCTAAAATACCTGTAATAATATTTCACATGCCTAAAACACCTAATAATACCTAAAATAATATTTTTAATGATGTTTCCAAACATTTTCTTCAATTGGTAACGAGAAACAGCTCCTTTCTTTGGAAAAATTCTGCTGTGGTTAGTGAGATTTAAACCAACGCGTTTTCTAATTTAAAGACATCATGCCCAATTCAGTCACTTGTCGCATTACCGTAATTTACATTCACACAAATTATGGTACGTTCACTATCACTTCACACACATCCGTTGAGAAAGATGTTTTGTGTGACGATGAATAAGATTCTAAACACGACCTGTTAACTCTATCATAGTCTCCTTCCACACGTCGAGTGCTGGAGTGGCAGGACTCTGTGTAATGTGCGCTCACTCTTGACTCGATCAATGTATCGGGGACAATCAAATTACAAAAGACTGGCGGTACATAGAGATAATAAAACCCCTCTGGGGACTGCAGAAGCTGAAGCATTCTCTCCGGCCTAGCGTTTAACAAGGAAGCGAAAAACAACCCATCGATTTTTGTCCGCATTTTTTGCGACAACATTGATGTTTGGGACCGAGGAAAAGTGATCATTTTTTTTTGTTGTTGTTGTAAGATATTTGAACACGCAAAATAATATGGTGGTATTATATGTTATGCAAGTCAGCTCTCGAAGGTATTTTGTAGCTTATTTTTATCTGATGTGAACACTAATTTCTTGCGTCTAGATTTTTTTTTTAAGAAAACGCGGCAACTGTTTCAAGTGTTCCAGAACTGTAAAATGGAGTATATTTTCACAAACGAAGTGAACTAGTAGAATTTGCACCATTTCTGAGGGGTAAAAATTATCATTCTAAAATAAGGTTGAAGGGGTAATACTTTGTTTCCCAGAACCAGTAAAAAGGTAACCAGTAAAAGTAAAATCAGTAAAAACCACAGAGTAAATAACAGACTCTGAATATGAATTGCACTCTCCCGGTAATGTACAATGTACAATACAATGCAGTATTGTTTGGGTAGAGATAGATCCATCTCAATGAAACGTTCTAGTTCGTCCCTTTCTCTTGTCCATATCCATATATTTATAAGAATAATGTAGTTCGTAACTTTAACTGTTGCTAAATAAAATTTCGGGTGTCTGCATATAAAACTTTTGTTCTTATTCCCTATTTATTTGTATTTTTATCAAGTGTCGGATTTATCGACAGCATCCTCTGCGTACAGACAGGACGATGGACTAACTTGTACGCGTCACTGAGGCGGATTTGCGTGTATCAGAAGAGACCAAATTATATACATGGTAGGGAAAGTGCATAAAAACATTTTTATTTATAATCACAACTATTTCACCGCTCAGGAATAGTGCAAATATTGCCAGCTGACACCATTTGGGAAAATATGCTTTATTGCAGTTTCAGAACACTTCTGACAGTTGCCGCGTTTTCAGCTCGATGGAACTCATGAAATAAGCAACGAAGGTTCCCATGTAATTAAAAAAACTACATTTGGGGGCCGACGCGCAAAAAAATTATTTGAGACCAGCAGGATAGCATTTTCCGTGCTGAAAAACCTTACACTTGAAAAATGTAAAAAAGTGTTCAGTTTGGTTAGTTTCTCTATCGCAAACATCAATGTTGTCACTATTAATGTTGACAAATATTGATGAGTTGTTTTCCGCTTCCCTGTTAGACGCTCGGCCGGAGAGACTGCCTCAGCTCTTGCAATCCCCAAAGGGATTTTATTATCTCTGTGTACCGCCACTCTTTTGTAATTTGATTGTCCCCGATACATTGATCGAGTCAAGAGTGAGCGCACATTACATAGAGTCCTGCTGCTCCAGCACTCGACGTGTGGAAGGAGACTATGGTAGAGTTAACAGGTCGTGTTCAGAATAATAATCTTCATCAACAAAAAATCTTTCTCAACTGATGCATGTGAAGTTATGTTAAATGTACCTGAATACGAGTGAATGTGAATTACGTTCATACTGCAAGTGACTTAATTGCACTGGTTTTGTTTTGAATTAGATAATAAGTTAGTATAAGCCTCCCTAACACTAAATAAATTCAGTAAAATGAATTCATTCATAAAGCGCCAATCTGGCATTTCATTTCAGCTGGGAACTGGGATTAAACTATAGGCGGAAACTAGGAGTTTATTTTAAGAAGAAACTGGGATAGGATTTTAATAAACTAGCCTGTTTTATCAACTGGTAAGATATAAAGTATGTATTATTGTGGTGAGTTGATCAGTTGGTTTAAGCCTCCCTTACGACAACTAATTTGTCTGAACGATGGAGCAAATTTTCGATGCGAAATGAAAAAGACATAAATTTCGCCCGATGAACATAAACTGTAGTGTTTATATTTTTTATGACCTGAACTACCTGGACTTATGTTATACAAAGGAAAATTTTACATTTTCACAAGTAGAACACTTCGTATTTAAGTAAGATATAATTTCCGTTCGTTTCCTTTTTCACCAACGAACCATTTCCGTAGAAGTACATGTTTCACCATTCATCTTTTCATTGCTGATTTAGGTACCCAAAAGTTGAGTACTTCAAGGCGATTCCTGAAGGTTTTGTAATTTTTTCAGATCATTTTCATTTGTTTAATTTTTCATTAGTTTCCCTAAAAATGCGTCCATATATTTGACAAATCAAAGAATTTATTCCTGTTTTATTAGGTCATTTTTCTTACTTATAGTTTCTATGCAACCATTTAAGCAAACACCTAGAATAACATTAGTATGCACCGAGGGTTTCAGTGGAAAACTGGCATTCAATTTGAACTAGGAAGGGGGATTTAATTTTAGGTGAAAACTAGGAATTAATATTAGCTGGGAACTGGAGTTTAATTTCAGATGGAAACTGAGAATTAATACTACGTGGGAACTGGGATAAAATTTCAGGTATGAATTGAATTTTAATATGAACTAGGAACTTGAATTTTATTTTAGGTGGAAGCTGGAAATTAATTTTAACTGGGCACTGGGATTAAATTTCAGGAAGGAAATGAAGTTTAATTTTAGTTGTAAACTGGGATACGACTTTAATAAATTATGCTGTTTCATATATTCCTAACAAGTATTTCTGAGTGTGGAGTGCTGGTCAGATTGTTCTTAAAATTCTATTCCAGTGAAATCTTCTAAAACAAACAGAACTGTTTTTTTCCTCAAGGGACATTTTTGTTTTCAATCGAAAGAAGACATCGATATTTAAAAAAAAAAGTTATTGCGAAGCTTTAGATTCTTGTTGTTTGTTCATAGCACGAATACTTTTTCTTAATCGTACCGGTAATATGATTCATTCATTCATTCATTCATTTATACATAAGCTTAAAGTCATATATTCTCGCGAATTCTATGAAATTTTCACTTCACTATTAATTAAAATTCTCTTCTCAAAATCTGATAATAATTCATTATGTCTCTTACTCACATAATTATGCACGATGTTACTCGCAATTGGTTCCTTGAACGTTTTCTACTCTTTGCGCCGAGGCAACGATGATTTTAGCCGCCCAGGGCGAGGGATATATATGGGCGACTGAAAACATAGATGCTCCTGCGAAACAGTCAAACTAAGGAGTGATCAGACGTGAGTACGTTGTTCTTATATTTTTAATTTATTTGAGTTAAATTCAACTTCTTGAAACTACTTTATACTTTCATCGAGAGTAAATTTGTCATTTTTTTGCAGCTCTGTTCCTAGAAGGAAGGAAAAAACGTCTTCAACAACCCTATAATTAAAATTGATTTATGGAAACAGTTTTTGTGTTTTCTTCACCTAAATGGAGAAGTGAAGAAGAATTCATTGCCTAGAAAAGTTACAATTCAATCACCTTCTACCAGCCGTCTCGGTTTCCGATAATCGCGAGAGAGAGCTGCGTGTTGGTGAAAATACCGAGGTGGCTGAACAAGGATCGAACCAGGGTCCTTCACATCCATAGTGTGACGATTACATTTTCGTTCATCGGAGAGGGCAACAGTGACGTCATCATGAGGAAACTTTTCCTGGCCTCTTCATGGTTGGTGGAAATGACGTTCAAGGTGACAGGAGTCTTGCACCACAAAGTATCCGACAGATCTAACCGTTTTAGCCCATTCTGGTGGTTTTACGGAGTTACACTGAAGGCGGTTATTTTTCGCAAGATCATTCCACTCATAGACATAAGGACTGTCTCGTTCAACGACAACTTAGGTCTTACACTAAAAAACGTCGCATATTTGTTGATTACTTTCGGAAAATTCATTGGCTGCATCATATGTTTCAGTCGAAGCAAGACGCTCGCGAAACTGCTTCACCGAATCAAAAAAGAAGCTAAGCACTACGAAAATGATCCCTCATTCAAGCTTCGCAATCTCGTGCCGGAGATGCTATTATTTTCTGCCAGTCTACTCGCTTGTGGTTTTCAAACCTGGCTACAAGTAAGAGCAAGTCTTCACTTGCGCTTCTCTTGGTTATGGATGGTGGAAAATTTCCTCTTTCTCTTATCCTTAGGTTTTGGAGGGATATGGATACTGACTTTCAGATGGATTGTAGCATCTTTGAAGCACGATATCAAGGTGAAGTATGAAATCCTACGGAAACATTTCTCGAACAAATTTGGCGGAGAAGCAGACATCCTCTCCAGAAATTCCCATCTGGAATATTTCGAAGCTTTCTTATTCAAGGTAAATGAAAAGTATTCCAGAGTTGTACTTTCAAAAAAAAATATTTATATAAGCCCGAACCAGTGCTTTTCAAACTCGTTCATATTTCGACAAGCATTCGTTTTTCTTTCAGGTGGAGAATAAGAAGAAGGCCGCAATCCGAGTGTTCAGTTGGATAATCTCTGTCCAAATCGCAGAAGCGGCCTTCAACTTATCCAGCAGCATCGTTGGCGCAGTGCATAATAAACAGAAACTTATTTTCTACGTAGTCGGCTTCTTTGTACAGTTCCAGTACCTGCACGCTACGTACAGCACAGGACAGCTCTTTACTGACGAGGTAACACGCTACGTACAGCACTGGACAGCTCTTTACTGACGAGATAACACGCTACGTAGAGCACTGGACAGCTCTTTACTGACGAGGTAACACACTACGTACAGCACTGGACAGCTCTTTACTGACGAGGTTACACGCAACGTACAGCACTGGACAGCTCTTTACTGACGAGGTAACACGCTACGTACAGCACTGGACAGCTCTTTACTGACGAGGTAACACGCTACGTACAGCACAGAACAGCTCTTTACTGACGAGGTAACACACTACGTACAGCACTGGACAGCTCTTTACTGACGAGATAACACGCTGCGTACAGCACTGGACAGCTCTTTACTGACGAGGTAACACACTACGTACAGCACTGGACAGCTCTTTACTGACGAGGTAACACGCTACGTACAGCACTGGACAGCTCTTTACTGACGAGGTAACACGCTACGTACAGCACTAGACAGCTCTTTACTGACGAGGTAACACGCTACGTACAGCACTGGACATCTCACTACTGACGAGATAACACGCTATGTACAGCAATGGGCAGCTCTTTACTGACGAGGTAACACACTACGTACAGCACTGGACAGCTCTTTACTGACGAGGTAACACGCTACGTACAGCACTGGACAGCTCTTTACTGACGAGGTAACACGCTACGTACAGCACTGGACAGCTCTTTACTGACGAGGTAACACGCTACGTACAGCACTGGACAGCTCTTTACTGACGAGGTAACACGCTACGTACAGCACTGGACAGCTCTTTACTGACGAGGTAACACACTACGTACAGCACAGGACAGCTCTTTACTGACGAGGTTACACGCTACTTACAGCACTGGACAGTTCTTTACTGACAAGGTAACACACTACAGACCAGGACAGCTCTTTACTGACTGGGTAACACACTACGTACAGCAGAGGACAGCTCTTTACTGACTGGGTAACACGCTACGTACAGCCCTGGACAGCTGTTTACTGACGAGATAACACGCTACATACAACACTGGACAGCTCTTTACTGACAAGGTAACACGCTACGTACAGCACTGGACAGCTCTTTACTGGCGAGGTAACACACTACGTACAGCACAGGGCAGCTCTTTACTTACGAGGTAACACGCTACGTACAGCACAGGACAGCTTTTTACTGACAAGGTAACACGCTACGTACAGCACTGGACAGCTCTTTACTGACGAGGTAACACGCTACGTACAGCACTGTAGAGCTCTTTACTGGCGAGGTAACACACTACGTACAGCACTGGACAGCTCTTTATTGACGAGGTAACACGCTACGTACAGCACTGGACAGCTCTTTACTGACGAGGTAACACGCTACGTACAGCACTGGACAGCTCTTTATTGACGAGGTAACACGCTACGTACAGCACTGGACAGCTCTGTACTGACGAGGTAACACACTACGTACAGCACAGGACAGCTCTTTAGTGACGAGGTAACACGCTAAGTACAGCACTGGACAGCTCTTTACTGACGAGGTAACACGCTACGTACAGCACTGGACAGCTTTTTATTGACGAGGTAACACGCTACGTACAGCACAGGACAGCTCTTAACTGACGAGGTAACACGCTACGTACAGCACAGGACAGCTCTTTATTGACGAGGTAACACACTACGTACAGCACTGGACAGCTCTTTACTGACGAGGTAACACGCTAAGTACAGCACAGGACAGCTCTTTACTGACGAGGTAACACGCTACGTACAGCACAGGACAGCTCTTTATTGACGAGGTAACACGCTACGTACAGCACTGGACAGCTCTTTACTGACGAGGTAACACGCTACGTACAGCACAGGACAGCTCTTTACTGACGAAGTAACACGCTAAGTACAGCACAGGACAGCTCTTTACTGACGAGGTAACACGCTACGTACAGCACTGGACAGCTTTTTATTGACGAGGTAACACGCTACGTACAGCACAGGACAGCTCTTTACTGACGAGGTAACACGCTACGTACAGCACTGGACAGCTCTTTACTGACGAGATAACACGCTACGTACAGCACTGGACAGCTTTTTATTGACGAGGTAACACGCTACGTACAGCACAGGACAGCTCTTTACTGACGAGGTAACACGCTACGTACAGCACAGGACAGCTTTTTATTGACGAGGTAACACGCTACGTACAGCACAGGACAGCTCTTAACTGACGAGGTAACACGCTACGTACAGCACAGGACAGCTTTTTATTGACGAGGTAACACGCTACGTACAGCACAGGACAGCTTTTTATTGACGAGGTAACACGCTACGTACAGCACAGGACAGCTCTTTACTGACGAAGTAACACGCTAAGTACAGCACAGGACAGCTCTTTACTGACGAGGTAACACGCTACGTACAGCACAGGACAGCTTTTTATTGACGAGGTAACACGCTACGTACAGCACAGGACAGCTTTTTATTGACGAGGTAACACGCTACGTACAGCACAGGACAGCTTTTTATTGACGAGGTAACACGCTACGTACAGCACAGGACAGCTTTTTATTGACGAGGTAACACGCTACGTACAGCACAGGACAGCTTTTTATTGACGAGGTAACACGCTACGTACAGCACAGGACAGCTTTTTATTGACGAGGTAACACGCTACGTACAGCACAGGACAGCTTTTTATTGACGAGGTAACACGCTACGTACAGCACAGGACAGCTTTTTATTGACGAGGTAACACGCTACGTACAGCACAGGACAGCTTTTTATTGACGAGGTAACACGCTACGTACAGCACAGGACAGCTTTTTATTGACGAGGTAACACGCTACGTACAGCACTGGACAGCTCTTTACTGACGAGGTAACACGCTACGTACAGCACAGGACAGCTTTTTATTGACGAGGTAACACGCTACGTACAGCACTGGACAGCTCTTTACTGACGAGGTAACACGCTACGTACAGCACTGGACAGCTCTTTACTGACGAGGTAACACGCTACGTACAGCACAGGACAGCTCTTTACTGACGCGGTAAGAATGAAACAAATCGTAATGGTGATGCCCTTACTTCTTCAGTTGACTCAGGCAAATATAAAGAGAACCTTCCATAATCGTTAAAAGACAAAAAAAAAGCGAGAAAATTCAATTTGAATTCATTGCATCATAATCGAACATTTCAGGATTATCCCCAGCAACGACTCGATAAATTGGTGATTGAAGACGGTGAGAGTGTGGTTTCATTATGCTTCAAGTTTTTGTTTCCACCTTTCAATAACTTTGTTTGGGGCTTTATGTTTCGATGAAGAGTGTAACGGAAGGGTGCCCTGGTTTCGAGGAGTTTGGGTTGAGAATTAATAAATAAAGCTAACGATTCATCAAATAAATAAACAATCCAAAATAAAGCTAACAGTAAGTAGAATAAAAAACACCCAATAAATAAAGTTAACAAATAAATAAATGAACAATTAATAAATGAAGTTAACAATTAGCCAAATAAATAAACAATTAATAATTAACGTAACTATTAACCGAATAAATAATTAGTGCATGAAGTCTACTTAACTCGACAAGTTTTTTGCTAGAAGTTTTTTGCAGAATATGACACTAGAGTCCTCTGTGTTTAATTTTAATTATTTTAGAGCAAAATTTTAGCAACTCAAACTACCCGAGTCTAACTTTTTGAGATTTGTGGTAGCGAAATCCGAAGCATCACGTGACTCACTCTGTACACCACGTTACTAAATGGGACTGAAGCGATTCGGAGCGGTTACAATGCAACACTTGTGAGCCCCATCTTGCTAATAATTTAACTGTATAATACATTTATACTGTTTTTGTAATACATTTATGCATTACAGTATAATACGTATTCACCAAAATTATTGAACTACTTAATACATTTATATGAGACTAGGTAAGTCGGTGTCCATGAATATTAACTTTATAAAACATTCATGTGAGACTTTGTAAGTTGGTGTCCACAAAATTTCTTTTTGCTCCTGCAGGTGTTACGGGTGCATGACAATCTGACGAAGTCGACCATCGCGTGGAAAGATCAAGAATTGCTACACCGAGTGAGTGAAGCGAAGTTCTTTTCCTTTCTAACATGTACATAAAATTGCATCTTGTAGTTAAAGTACTGATCATTTGTTAACTATTCCTACTCATTCAGAAGCCGGAGACCAAGCTGACGAGTGCAATGGCTTCGTATGTATGAATAGCTTCAAACCGTGAGAAAAACCAAACGTAATCTATATCTAAAGAATTCGGAATCGTTTTTTAATCTTCAAGACCAGGCTGGTTTCAGGTGTAAACTTTAAATTTACGAGTCAACACGACAGACTTTATTAATCGAGAAACTCTGCGAAAGCAATTTCCAGACTGTTCAAATACTACTTTCATATAGGACCATGGAAGTGTTACGTAAATGAAAACCTACCTTTAACGTATTCCAGTAAACCAATTTCAATGTGCAGCACTTAGCTGTGCTTAGAATACTGAATAACTTCATGTTCACTTCAAAAAGTGCGTGAAAAAGGTAAACCCCATTCAAGTAAATAGCTAAATTGTGCAGAATATGTCACATGTACCAAAATTACTTTTACCTAGTCTAGTAAATGAATCCAATCTCAATTTCAACAGACACACATAGAAAGTTAATCCCGATCTTACAGTTAATAAAATGATATCTATAATGGCAGTAACAGAAGTAATTTACTTAACAACAGACGCGTATAGAAAATAAACCCGTCTAATAGTTAGTGAAATGATATGAATAACTGTAGGAACACATGTAACTTACTTAATCTAGTAAATGAGTTCATGTCACTTCAACAGACACGTACAGAAAGTTAATCCCAACCTCACAGTCAGTAAAATGATACCTATAATGGTAGCACAGTAGGCAATTTACTTAACAACAGGCACATATTGAAATCAAATCCAGATCCTATAGTCAGTAATCAAATACACGTAATGGAAGGAACATAATTAATTTGATTAACAATAGACACGTATAGAAAGTAAATCCCAAGCTCACTGTCAGTAAAATAATACCTATAATGGCAGCACCGCAGGTAAATAACCACAAAACCCCACTCCGCCGTCCCCCTCCCGGCCACCGCAGGTCCGCCGCTGCCTCGATCAGCTGACGAAGCTGTCACCGTTCTGCGTCGCTGGCGCGTACGTCCTGCAGCGGAGTTCCTTTCTGGCCGTGAGTCGCGAGTTTGCGCTGAACGCATGCCAATTTGAGCTTTTTGTTCACTTTACACGGCTGAGCGCTGATGTCGTTGGCTCAGTAAATTAAAGTATAAATTTAGGGTTGCCATTTTTCTCGGTTTCTCTGCTAACTTAGGTGTTCACTGTTTTTTTTCAGTGTTTTCAATCTTTTAACTACCTGAAAGTTAATTGTACAAGTGGCCTAATATCGTTGATTACATGTAAATTAATTAACATCCGTTCCATAACCAGGACCAGTTTCATGACCTGCCCCCGTTTCACGACCTGCCCCCGTTTCACGACCTGCCCCCGTTTCACGACCTGCCCTCATTCCACGACCTGCCCCCGTTTCACAACCTGCCCCCGTTTGACGACCTGCCCCCATTTCACAACCTGCCCCCGTATGACTACCTGCCCCCGTTTCACGACCTGCTCCCGTTTCACGACCTGCCCCGTTTCACGACTTGCCCCCGTTTCACGACCTTCCTCCGTTTCCCGACCTGCCCCCGTTTCACGACCTTCCACCGTTTCACGACCTGCTCCCGTTTCACGACCTGCCCCCATTTTTCGACCTGCCCCCGTTTCACGACCTTCCTCCGTTTCAAGACCTGCCTTCTTTTCACGACCTTCCCCTGTTTCACGACCTGCCCCTGTTTCAAGACCTGCCCCCGTTTCACGACCTGCCCCCGTTTCACGACCTGCCCCTTTCAGATTCTTGACGCCATCGTGGGCTGGGCGGTGTTGCTGCTGCAGGTCCTGATAATGAAGGTCGGCAAATGGGAGGACATTGTGAGTTCTGGTGAAATGGAGGGCACTCCAACTCCCTCCATGTAAAGTGGAGGGCACTTCAACTCCCTCCATGTGAACTTTAAGGCACTCCAACTCCCTCCATGTGAACGCTCTTAGATCATTTTCTCTACTGACACCAAGGTACATTTGCGTTAAATTTGAAATTCAAATAATAAAGTCATATGCCACGGGCACTTGTAGATTTTTTTATTGGAACCAGATTGTGTTGATGTGATATTTGAACTCGATCTTATATCGTCAAAGATTGTGACGTTTCTGGTGCCTAATATTGCCTCTTTCTCGACCACTGACACTCGATTGAAAAATTTTGAGCTATGGTTCTATTTGTTTCATGGGTAAAATAACGATTTCATGTATGTTTGGGAAGTATTATTAGGACTTTCTATTATTAAATATGCTTGGAGAATATTGTTAGGACTTTGGTTAAACGACGGATTCATGTATATTTGGAATGTATTATTAAGACTTTTTATTATTGAATGTTTTTTGAATAATATTCGTAGGGCTTTTCATTGTTATGATGTTAATGGCAGGAATTAGGTTCGTAAAGAATGCCAGGATAATATTCTGTTTTAAGAAAGTTTACTGAAAGCAGGTATCAACGTAATTCCTTTTCAGTGGTTGAAAAAAAAGAAAAACAATTCGGGTGCAAATTTACCCACAAAGCCCTTCGCAATTTGCTTCATTTTGAGAATACTCTTTCCTTCTCGCAAAAAAGCATAGTTCGATCAACTTCAATTTATTAAAATATTTTGAGATTTAAATGTCGCCACATCGTGACGTCATTTAAAGAGCAGAATTCTATAGACATCGCCTATTGTGTGACGCTTACACTGTGACTACCCTAGCGTTGTTGCTGCGGTTGGTTAGGTTAGGTTAGGTTAGGTTAGGTTTGTTTAAGTTAAGTTAGGTTGGGTTCAGGTAGGTTAGGTTTGTTTAGGTTAAGTTAGGTTGGGTTCAGTTAGGTTAGGTTAGGTTTGCTTAGGTTAAGTTAGGTTAGGTTTGTTTAGGTTAAGTTAGGTTAGGTTCAGTTAGGTTAGGTTATGTTTGTTTAGGTTAAGTTAGTTTGCGTTTGGTTAGGTTATAAGTCGCACAATTGAAAACCGACCTTACAATTTCAATGTATTTCTTTCTTTTCTAAGAAATGTGAAAAATGTAATTGCACGATTACATTTTCACCAGTATGCTAAAACCTATTTTGCACGAATAGATAGTGAAATAATTGAAATGCTGTTCATTTGTACGCGTACTTATGTGAGCAATATACTTAGTGGCCCACAAATGCCTAACTACGCAATCAGCTTCTTAACCTTGTTCGAAACAACGCTTTGATGAGTCAACGCGCATGGCTTCTGAATTGGAACTTTTAATTAAGATTCCAACACTATAAATCTGAATCATTTAGGATTAATGAATAGAATTTGAGCGTGGAAATATTATCGATGCATAAATCTTTCCCACGTTGACCCCAATGGGGGAAGCTTAAGTTCAATATTCCCCTTTAATTTGAAGTCAACATTTTCAAGTAATTTCAAGAATAGCAAACATTAACTGGACCGTGTCTTCATTTAGCTCTGCGTAATCATTTATGAAAATTGAGTTTGGGGCTACTGGTCGGTCAGCTGCATTAAAATAATTCCCTCCGCGTACACCGGCGGCTCACGTCGCCGTCGAAGTGTTATTATCATATAATTATAGCGGTCTGTGATGCGGATTGCATATAAGCTACTGATAAGTTTGATGGTAGCATTAAATTAAGCATAACTACTTAGATGTCAATATTGTCAGCCGCTCTTTAGATAAGGTGTTCACTAGTTATAACTGACAAACTATATTAAAAAAATAAACAAGCAATCGTATGTCACCTACCTTTTTTCCCCAAAAACTCCTTTATTATACAATCAAAACTCGAAAAATGTGTAACACCAAAAAGCATTGAAAAATCAGAATATTTTTAGTTGACTCATTGATTTTTGTAGCTCGACAGAGAAGTAGCATTTACCTGAAAAGCGATATATCATAGTTCGATGGCTGCACTTACTTTAACGTGATTTATTTTGCGCAGTAATGATCTAACAAAATGCTCTCAGAAATATTCAGCAGGTGTCGGGCCCGGACTTTGGCTTGGTTATTGAATTACGGTGGACTTTTGTTCTCGAATCATCCGTATAAATCTTGACGGTCACTGCCTGTTGCCTTCTCGACTTTGGGAGCATATTGCAGGTGACAGTTTAAACTGATGAATCTTAAAGCATATAGAAACATTACATGCAAATCTATATACAGTGTTTATTGAATAGAAATATATTGATATATTGAAAACAATCAAGCTTACAGCCATGTGACGATAGCTTAGGAATTATTGACGATGTACATACGTATCATTTTCTTACATGTGATTCTAGAGTAACTTTAAAATGTAAATAAGTATAACTATAATATGTAACTCAAATAGTGTAACTTCGGTGTAGTGCTAATATCTTCTGTCGTCACAAAGCATTGAAAACCAGTATTCTGACCTACGGAAGTTACGTAGCATCAGAACCACGATATATATTAACATCAAAACCAGAATGTTATAACATCAAAACCACGATGTTTTAATTTCAGAACTGCGATATTTTAGTATCAGAACAAAAATGTTTTAACATCAAAACCACGATGTTTCTTCATCAGAACCACGATATTTTAACATCAGAACCATGATGGTTTAATAATCAGAACAAAGATGTTGTAATATCAGAACTACGATGTTTCAGCATCAGAACTACGATATTTTAACATCAGAACTACAATGTTCTACGTTCATATTCATGACCGTTTACTTTTCGTTCATTTACGTTCATTTTTCATCCATAGCATCGGAGCTCTTAAGAAGTCAACCCACAGTCTCATGACCCGCGGAAATTTTTTAGAGAAACATTAGAATGTCCTTTTCATGCTAGTCTAATTCAAAAATGACATCTTGTAAATTGGGACTCATCAATTAATAATACGAGCAATAGAAAAGGTATTTTAATATGATGAAGATAGAAAATGACATCTACATTAGTACGTACATCGGTTTTTCAATTACTCAGTAAGAAGAAGAATAGACTATTTTTTTGCATTTAGATCGATATTGAAAATAACATTACTGCATCGGATTTTATATTAATTAGAATAATGATCTATAAACTTATTTTTTGTATTTTGATCGAGTGAGAAAATGACATCATGTACAGGGCCTTTCAATTACCTCATGACTAAGGCCATGATGGTAACGTCCAGTTGAGCCAATACCCATTTTGTGGATTTGGAATTGTGGTAGCCTATTTTGTCATGGGAAAAAAATACCCGGGTGTGCCGGGCGTTGAACCTGCGAATCGTCTGCACGAAAAGAGTGCCACTCACCACTAGGCCCCGGGGACCGCAGTTAAGTAATTTTCTCACTCGAATGAGACGATGCTCGGAAATTTCCAGAGGGTTGAGCTTTTCTTTTCCGCTATTATCAGGATCAAAAAATGTGTGAAATGAATTAATTTATGTCTACTTGCATTCATTGCTCAAATAAATAAGCGGCACTCCGAACATTTACAAACTCTTGTCAAAACTTATAGAATAGTTTTACAGAGATATCTCTAAGAACAGCAAGAATCAGAAAATTCAACATGCATTGAGAAAATACCATAGAAGCTAATTATTTTTTCACTAATGCGATTGTAAAACCAATGTCTACACAATGAATCAAACTAAAAAGAAACAAGTTTGCATATTCATACTCTTAAGACTCTTTTGAATTTTTGCCGGTTGCTTGCTGGGGATGAGCGTTGCGAAACTACTGATCAAGCACCCGAAATGGTTGATTGAGAACATGACTTCAGGAAATTTACCGTAACGTATTAATTGGACGTTATTTATAATTTGTGATAATATTCGTAGTGAGAGTTCAAAGTCAAGTCACCCCCAGAAACAGTTACGAATCTGGTACGGAAAGCTACTGCTTCCACAAGGTTTTTCAAATAAATAAATGTACGAGGAGCTCACGAGATTCGAACTCAGGACTTAAATTCACCGCGCCAGAACGCTATCGATCGCGCTACCGACCACCCAATTAATGCCAAGCAATGCCAAGCATTGCTTTCGTTGTGCTTCGATCACCTTTTGGGTGGTCGGTAGCGCGATCGATAGCGTTCTGGCGCGGTGAATTTAAGTCCTGAGTTCGAATCTCGTGAGCTCCTCGTACATTTATTCGTAGTGAAGATGACTGTTATTTTCAAGTCCAGTAAGTCCGTGAACCACAAATATTATGATCAGACATGTTTTTCCTGCCAAGTGCGCACCAATTCCCGAAATTTTTTGGTTAAAGTGTGAAGCGATTTTTCCAGAAATATTCAGTCCCCATGTCATCAGCTTTATCCAGTTAACCTGCATAGCCCAGCTTTGTTCGTTGAAAATATAGCTAATGACTGCTAATCCTTGTATCTTTAGATCTAAATCTCAATGATCGGTTTTAATCTTTCTTGATACCCTCAATTTTAGCGAGCCAGAGACCAAAAAAGAGGGCACTCAACTGCTGGTCACAAGTGCGCAGAATTCGGTCGACATGTGCGTCTCCATCTGATAATCTAATACCATTAAATTAAATTAAATTAAATTATCCTTGTTTAATCCTTGCAAATTGAATCCTTGCATCTGCTCGAAGATTTAACAAAAATACAGCTAAGGAAAAAGCTCAGTTTGAAAAAATAGAATTTTTCGCTCTCCTGCATATGCTGCTTCCATGGCTTTCACAATGGAGATACTCATGCGCGAGTACTCTCGTTTACACATCCCAAAACACATATTGATCACGACTTTTTGAAAAGACATTACGCGAAAAACACGAGTTAAAAGGAGTACGAGCAAGAATTGATGTTGAGTTCAATATCGGAAACTAATTTTGAGAGCTGCAATTACTAGCAGCTCTCACCAGCAAACATGTATATATGAATGCAAATGTCAATATGAATGTATATGTAAATATGAATGCATATGTAGGTATGAATGTATACCTAAATATGAATTTATATGTAAATATGAATGCATATGTGAATATGAATGTATATGTAAATATGAATGTACATGTAAATATAAATGTATATCTAAATATGAATGTATAAGTAAATATGAATGCATATGTAAGTATGAATGTATATGTAAATATGAATGTATATGTGAATATGAATATGAATGTATATGTATATATGAATGTATTTGTAAACATTGTATGTATATGTAAATATGAATGTATATGTGAATATGAATGTATATGTAAATATGAGTGTATATGTAAATATGAATGTTTATGTAAGTATGAATGTATATCTAAATATGAATGTGTATGTAAATATGAATATATTTGTATATATGAACATATACGTAAATATGAATTTATTTTTAAATATGAATGTATATGTAGATATGAATGTATATGTAAGTATGAATGTATATGTAAATATAAATGTACGTCAGATACTGAAGTTGCTTGGCCCGACCGTGTTTTTTCTGAACGTGTCTTGCACGCGCTCTATCAATGATTTTTTATGTGTCAGTAATTTCGGTAATATTTCTGTATTGATATAACGAAACATCAAAGTTTATTTGTGTGTGTACGGTAGAACGCAGGTAATACACGAGTGGCCGTAGTGTGCAGTCGATAATTCTGTTTTGTCTTACGCGAGAGGTAGACCTCATGCTATAGTGCGGTAGACCTCACGCTATAGCAGTACCCCTCACGCTATAGTACTAGCTAGAGGTAGATCTCATGCTATAGTGTGGTAGACCTCACGCTACAGCAGCACCCCTCACGCTATAGTACTAGCTAGAGGTAGATCTCATGCTATAGTGTGGTAGACCTCACGCTACAGCAGCACCCCTCACGCTATAGTACTAGCTAGAGGTAGACCTCACGCTATAGTGCGGTAGACCTCACGCTATAGCAGCACCCCTCACGCTATAGTACTAGCTAGAGGTAGACCTCACGCTATAGTGCGGTAGACCTCACGCTATAGCAGCACCCCTCACGCTATAGTACTAGCTTGAGGTAGACCTCATGCTATAGTGCGTTAGACCTCACGCTATAGCAGTACCCCTCACGCTATAGTACTAGCTAGAGGTAGACCTCACGCTATAGTGCGGTAGACCTCACGCTATAGCAGCACCCCTCACGCTATAGTACTAGCTAGAGGTAGACCTCATGCTATAGTGCGGTAGACCTCACGCTATAGCAGCACCCCTCACGCTATAGTACTAGCTAGAGGTAGACCTCACGCTATAGTGCGGTAGACCTCACGCTATAGCAGTACCCCTCACGCTATAGTACTAGCTAGAGGTAGACCTCACGCTATAGTGCGGTAGACCTCACGCTATAGCAGCACCCCTCACGCTATAGTACTAGCTAGAGGTAGACCTCATGCTATAGTGCGGTAGACCTCACGCTATAGCAGCACCCCTCACGCTATAGTACTAGCTAGAGGTAGACCTCATGCTATAGTGCGGTAGACCTCACGCTATAGCAGCACCCCTCACGCTATAGTACTAGCTGGAGGTAGACCTCATGCTATAGTGCGGTAGACCTCACGCTATAGCAGCACCCCTCACGCTATCGTACTAGCTAGAGGTAGACCTCATGCTATGGTGCGGTAGACCTCACGCTATAGCAGCACCCCTCACGCTATAGTACTAGCTAGAGGTAGATCTCATGCTATAGTGCGGTAGACCTCACGCTATAGCAGTACCCCTCACGCTATAGTACTAGCTAGAGGTAGACCTCATGCTATAGTGCGGTAGACCTCACGCTATAGCAGTACCCCTCACGCTATAGTACTAGCTAGAGGTAGACCTCATGCTGTAGTGCGGTAGACCTCACGCTATAGCAGCACCCTTCACGCTATAGTACTAGCTAGAGGTAGATCTCATGCTATAGTGCGGTAGACCTCACGCTATAGCAGTACCCCTCACGCTATAGTACTAGCTAGAGGTAGACCTCATGCTATAGTGCGGTAGACCTCACGCTATAGCAGTACCCCTCACGCTATAGTACTAGCTAGAGGTAGACCTCATGCTATAGTGCGGTAGACCTCACGCTATAGCAGTACCCCTCACGCTATAGTACTAGCTAGAGGTAGACCTCATGCTATAGTGCGGTAGACCTCACGCTATAGCAGTACCCCTCACGCTATAGTACTAGCTAGAGGTAGATCTCATGCTATAGTGCGGTAGACCTCACGCTATAGCAGTACCCCTCACGCTATAGTACTAGCTAGAGGTAGACCTCATGCTATAGTGCGGTAGACCTCACGCTATAGCAGTACCCCTCACGCTATAGTACTAGCTAGAGGTAGACCTCATGCTATAGTGCGGTAGACCTCACGCTATAGCAGTACCCCTCACGCTATAGTACTAGCTAGAGGTAGACCTCATGCTATAGTGCGGTAGACCTCACGCTATAGCAGTACCCCTCACGCTATAGTACTAGCTAGAGGTAGATCTCATGCTATAGTGCGGTAGACCTCACGCTATAGCAGCACCGCTCACGCTATAGCAGCACCCCTCACGCTATAGTACTAGCTAGAGGTAGATCTCATGCTATAATGCGGTAGACCTCACGCTATAGCAGTACCCCTCACGCTATAGTACTAGCTAGAGGTAGATCTCATGCTATAGTGCGGTAGACCTCACGCTATAGCAGTACCCCTCACGCTATAGTACTAGCTAGAGGTAGATCTCATGCTATAATGCGGTAGACCTCACGCTATAGCAGTACCCCTCACGCTATAGTACTAGCTAGAGGTAGATCTCATGCTATAGTGCGGTAGACCTCACGCTATAGCAGCACCCCTCACGCTATAGTACTAGCTAGAGGTAGATCTCATGCTATAGTGCGGTAGACCTCACGCTATAGCAGTACCCCTCACGCTATAGTACTAGCTAGAGGTAGATCTCATGCTATAGTGCGGAAGACCTCACGCTATAGCAGTACCCCTCACGCTATAGTACTAGCTAGAGGTAGATCTCATGCTATAGTGCGGAAGACCTCACGCTATAGCAGTACCCCTCACGCTATAGTACTAGCTAGAGGTAGATCTCATGCTATAGTGCGGTAGACCTCACGCTATAGCAGTACCCCTCACGCTATAGTACTAGCTAGAGGTAGATCTCATGCTATAATGCGGTAGACCTCACGCTATAGCAGTACCCCTCACGCTATAGTACTAGCTAGAGGTAGATCTCATGCTATAGTGCGGTAGACCTCACGCTATAGCAGCACCCCTCACGCTATAGTACTAGCTAGAGGTAGATCTCATGCTATAGTGCGGTAGACCTCACGCTATAGCAGTACCCCTCACGCTATAGTACTAGCTAGAGGTAGATCTCATGCTATAGTGCGGAAGACCTCACGCTATTGCAGTACCCCTCACGCTATAGTACTAGCTAGAGGTAGATCTCATGCTATAGTGCGGTAGACCTCACGCTATAGCAGCACCCCTCACGCTATAGTACTAGCTAGAGGTAGATCTCATGCTATAGTGCGGAAGACCTCACGCTATAGCAGCACCCCCACGCTATAGTACTAGCTAGAGGTAGATCTCATGCTATAGTGCGGAAGACCTCACGCTATAGCAGCACCCCCACGCTATAGTACTAGCTAGAGGTAGATATCATGCTATAGTGCGGAAGACCTCACGCTATAGCAGCACCCCCACGCTATAGTACTAGCTAGAGGTAGATCTCATGCTATAGTGCGGTAGACCTCACGCTATAGCAGCACCCCCACGCTATAGTACTAGCTAGAGGTAGATCTCATGCTATAGTGCGGTAGACCTCACGCTATAGCAGCACCCCCGCGCTATAGTACTAGCTAGAGGTAGATCTCATGCTATAATGCGGTAGACCTCACGCTATAGCAGTACCCCTCACGCTATAGTACTAGCTAGAGGTAGATCTCATGCTATAGTGTGGTAGACCTCACGCTATAGCAGCACCCCCACGCTATAGTACTAGCTAGAGGTAGATCTCATGCTATAGTGCGGAAGACCTCACGCTATAGCAGCACCCCCACGCTATAGTACTAGCTAGAGGTAGATCTCATGCTATAGTGCGGAAGACCTCACGCTATAGCAGCACCCCCACGCTATAGTACTAGCTAGAGGTAGATATCATGCTATAGTGCGGAAGACCTCACGCTATAGCAGCACCCCCACGCTATAGTACTAGCTAGAGGTAGATCTCATGCTATAGTGCGGTAGACCTCACGCTATAGCAGCACCCCCACGCTATAGTACTAGCTAGAGGTAGATCTCATGCTATAGTGCGGTAGACCTCACGCTATAGCAGCACCCCCGCGCTATAGTACTAGCTAGAGGTAGATCTCATGCTATAATGCGGTAGACCTCACGCTATAGCAGTACCCCTCACGCTATAGTACTAGCTAGAGGTAGATCTCATGCTATAGTGTGGTAGACCTCACGCTATAGCAGCACCCCCACGCTATAGTACTAGCTAGAGGTAGATCTCATGCTATAGTGCGGAAGACCTCACGCTATAGCAGCACCCCCACGCTATAGTACTAGCTAGAGGTAGACCTCATGCTATAGTGCGGTAGACCTCACGCTATAGCAGCACCCCCACGCTATAGTACTAGCTAGAGGTAGATCTCATGCTATAGTGCGGTAGACCTCACGCTATAGCAGCACCCCCACGCTATAGTACTAGCTAGAGGTAGATCTCATGCTATAGTGCGGTAGACCTCACGCTATAGCAGCACCCCTCACGCTATAGTACTAGCTAGATGTAGATCTCATGCTATAGTGCGGAAGACCTCACGCTATAGCAGCACCAGACTTTCCTTATATTTTTTAACCTTTTGAGCGTGATCGAGCAGCTGATAGTGACTAATTCCACTCTGCTACCGTAAAGCAATTGTTCGACTTACGGCACTGTCCGTCGATGGAATGATAATGCAGTTCACTGATTTACTTAGCGCTGAAACGCCTGAGTTCAAAACGTTGAGCGATTCAGGTCATATTTAAAAACGATTAATGATCTACTGCATATTACAAATTTTTGAACGATCCATTGCATATTGGAAATTTTTGAACGATGCACTGCATGTTGAAAAATGTTGAACGATCCACTGCAAATTGAATAATTTTGAACGATCCACTGCATATTGAAAAATTTTGAACGATGCACTACATATTAGAAAATGGAAAATTACTGTGTGCCTGATTAAGTAAAATACTTCAGTACAAGATTTTGAGTTATTTTCTGTTTGAGGTTTTTACATTATAGGACGTTCGTCATGATAACGAGAAGCACACAGTGTCATGTAATTTGAAGTAAACTTTTCCTTATTAAGTGGAGTGTTCGTGTAGTATTCAATTGAATGCTTGGATAAACCTTACCGCGGAGTAATTGACGACAAGTTGCCTTTGTAATGACAAAAATTAACCGGTAATAACACTGAGCAAAGTAAAATAATACTGAGTAAAGTGAGCACTGAGAATCTGCAAATATCATTCAGCTGACGCGTGTATAAGGAAAATTAATACTCGTCATTCAAATGAGACTCTGTTCAAATAAACATCGGAGCCACCGCTTTTGTGATGCATAGGAACAAATATCCCCTCGTGGGTTTATTTTTAAACTTTCCGAGGTCGCTCTAATTGATTTCAGTCAAACTACGAAAGTATGTCATCCAGTGACAAAAAAAATTTGGTTTTATTCCATTCAGGATGTAATTGTTCACGCTGATCTAGTATGTTGTAAACACAAACATGTGTCACCTTCGTGTAACGTATGTCAAGGTTTTCAGAATGCTCTAATGCACGCAAGAACAACCATGTATTTTTAGAGCAAGCGTTTTTTCCTTATACGCTCACTGTACAGTCATATTTAATGGTGGCTTCGCTAATGTGAGCTAGTAATTTTTTTGATATCTGGACTTAAATACAGATACTTTCTCTCGGTATCATTCATTCCAGGAGGACGATTTGCGAGTGCTGGAAAATTCATTTACGTGCCAAGTTTAACTCCAGTAATATACTTTCAATGCCAAACCTCCTTCTGAGTCGCTATTACTACTCGCGATCAACTCGTGAAATTTTCTATTAACGTATTTTCAAAACCAAACCTCGCTTTATTTTTGTAACATTCCGCGAAATAAACTCGTGAAATTTTCCAACCACAAACTTTCAAAACAAAAACTCATTTTTTTGTGATATTCCTCGAAATCAACTCTGGAAATTTTCAAACTATAGGCACCCAAAAAATTAATGTAAACTCGTACACGTAAAATAAAAAGCTATGCTCTGAAATTTTTGCTTTGCATTTTCACCGTGTGTGGATCTTTGTATCACCGTTCAAGAAATCGACGAATCAGCATCAAAATTCCGTGCTTTCTGTACGGACTCTCGATCAAATTAATGACGATCTTCACCGTGGTGCGACTTGAAAGTACCCAGTATCAAACTTTCAGCAGCATCACTGGAATGATAATGAGAGTGATGATGGTTCTAAGCTTGTACGGATCAGTCATCAGCGATTTCATCATTTTTTCGAAAAGCCCACTAGTAGCCAAAATATCAGTCAGGATTTTGTCTCAGGTAAAAACGCGTTGCGTTCCCCAGAACTGCAACCGCAAAGTTATCATACTGGAGCTCGCTTTAATTTCAATTAGCATCGGAGAAGCGTTGTTGATGCAGTTAAATTTGTTCGCGTTATTTGCGAGCTTCTACGTGGTTATGCGACTGTTGCTGATCTTGCCTCTCACGCTCAGCGTGATCAGCAATCTATTATGCATCACTCTGTTCCGGTGGTGGATTTTCCTCATGCTTGACAACATGAAGGAGTGCTACCAAGCGCTAGAGGACAGCGCTAGAACAAAAGATTTCAAATCGATTTGTGAAAGCTTGCAGCACTTCGAACGCTCGCTTCACAAGGTACGTGGGGTTGAGTGTAATGTTAGCTCAAATTGCAAACGAGTATGTTAGGCCATCGCCAGGATGGGTCGACTGGTGCCTGTGTACTACGGAGGGAAAATAATCTTCCCTCGAATAAACTCAGCTCGCGTATCACAGATACTTGCGAAACGTACTTCTGTCACGATTTTCAAATTTTCGTTAGTTTCTTTAGCTCAAAGCTTGTCAGCTCAAAAACTCCAAAGCTTGTTAACTCAATCGCTTTTTGGCTTGACTACTATTGCAAGTTTCGCCACGCAGCCATCTGAAATTCTGAAAATTATTAGAAGTTTATCGCAGCAACAGAAAAACTGTTGACGAACTTCGATTAAATAAACATCAGTCAGCAAAACTGACTTCTTTTCTATCCCTGAAATACCAGGAAGATTCCAAAGGAACAATCAGCCTGAGGAAATACGGCCTCATATCGATGAACTGACGACCCTCAGGTACCTAGGTATCCCTAAGGCGGGATATTATCAAAAGGTTGCATCCGAACAAGGACCAACCCAAATACATGCATCAATTGGCGCCCGAACAGGGACTAAGCCGAATTACCTATCAGAGTATTTAAATAAAGCACTATTTTAATCTAAACTGGAGACGGTAATTCGAATTAAAACCCATTTCAATTAAAATTGGAAGCCATTAATTAAAATCAGCACAATTTTAGCCTAAGTTGTCGTCCGGTTTCACGGCAGAGGAAACAAGGTGGGGGGGAAATACACCTCCTCTTGTTCGGCTAGCAAATAGAAAGGCTTTATGTCAAACAAGCATTATGACGTCACCAAAACGCCATGTCGTTGGTCCAATAGTAGAGCCAGATTTGTAGCAGTGCTACCAGATGCAATATGAGCGCTGCTATTGGTTCGTTGCCGTGACGTCAGCAAAACCACACTGTCAACGAAAAAAATTGGTTTGAACCTACCTTGTTTCCTCTACCGTGTCCGGTATTCAAATCTTACACGATTTTTTGTCCAAATTGTAGGCTAAAATTTACACAATTTTAGCCCAAATTGAAGGTGGTCAATAAAATTAACACAATTTCAGCTTAAAGTATACGCTGATAATTAAAATTGAGCAATTTTTAGCCCAAATTGCAGGCGGTAATTAAAATCGAACCCTTTACAACACAAATTGGAGGCAAGCCGCCCCCAAAAATAAATATTGTTCTTTGAACAACCAGATTTGAACATGTTGACATAGTTTTGAGCTTGAATGCTCATCGTGAAAACTCGTACGCCAATTTAAATATTTCAACTTTTGTATTTCAGATCCGTCAATTTTATTTGTGAGTAAACAGTAGTCCCTAAACTAGAATAACTTTTGAAAATATAGGCAATTATTAATTTTCCATAGTTTTTTGTTTAATTATTAATTAATTATCGGCGCACGCCGGCCCAGCTCATAATCTATATAATTATAATACACTGATAGCCTTGTGTGTTTGTATGTCTGTGTGCTTGCATACCTGTCACCGTCAACACTCAGCTTTCTGTGAAACATTTGGCAAAATTCACCTTTCTTCTTCCAGTAATATCACAGAGCAAAATTCAGTATCCTGCTTTCAGTAATAATATTTGTTCAGTAAATTCAGTATCCTGTTTTCAGTAATATGTAAGGTAAAAATCAGCATCCTGCTTTCAGTAATAATATGTGTTCAGTAAATTCAGAATCCTGCTTTCAGTATTAATATGTGTTCAGTAAATTCAGAATCCTGCTTTCAGTAATGATACGTCAAAAAATCACCCTCCTATTTCGGTATGGACAGGGAAACTTTGCTCCTATGATAGTACAACTAACAAAAGCCAAATTAAACCTGCTCACCTGAGGTATTGTGGATGCGGTCTGTTACGAATGTCGACTTCCAAAAAAACATTTTCTAAAAATTGTTATTCAAACCTTGGAAAAACGATGCATGGATTGCAAAAAGAATCCAATGATTGAGTACAAAAAATTCTTGAAAGAATTCTGCAGGACATCTAAGTTTGGGGAGTATTAAAAGTTTTGAGGAGTTTTACAAATTGTATCACTTCAGTTGCGATCGCTAACACTGACGCAGATTTGAAGACTTTAACGGAAATTCAGTCATATCTTTGATAGGACTGAATCATATATATATAATCATAATCTTTGAAACATTGATTTCGTGTCCTTAGATCTTCGACACTTGAGCTGAAAAAACATCGCACGGGATATCGAGTGAACGTCGATATCATGCAACGTTGTACCATTCTTTGGGACGCTAGAACGTCATGGTCAGATCAGATTATAGGTTAGTTTAAGCCTCCCTAACCGCTACAAAAAAAGAGCGTATCGAAGAGAGGAAGGAGGACGGCACCATTTAGTATGGATATTAGGGAATGTGGAAGCTATGCAGAAGGGGCATAGAAACATTAAGTTGGGAAAGAAGTTAATGAAACAAGATATAAGTTGAAAAAGAAAGTAGTAGGTGCTGAAAAACAGGCCAGCAGCGAACCGAATAAAGATGGTCCTTAACATAACAAAAAGTATTTTATTGCAAAAAAAAGAAGGCCTACCTAACTCTCATATCGGACCCTCACATCTTCCCCCTGGGAGCGCTAATTCCCATAGATACAATAGTTGTATTCCCCTGAGGTCATATCCTGAGGTCATGGTCATATCCGCTGAATAATTAGACGGCTTGAGAACAAATTCCTTAATCAAATTCCTAGATAACTAATGCGATGCCATCACTCATTAATTACCCTCGGTAATTACTCAGTAATGAGTAAATAATTACCCATTAATTAACCTGAGTACCAGTAACGTCTCAGTGCTTTGTTCTGCGAAAATATGAGGGCTTCACGTGCGGATATCTTCTATGCCACATACTATTTAGAATACATCCATTCATAATGATATATTATAGGCTATGGTATAGACTATTTAGAATATATCCATTTGTATTGATGTATTATATTCTATAACGAAGACTATTTGGTATACATCCACTTATAATGATGTATTATATTTTACAAGAAAGACTATTTAGAATATATTCATTTATAATGATGTATTAAATGCTATGGCAAAGACTATTTAGAATATATTCATTTATAATGATGTATTATATTCTATAACGAAAACTATTTAGAATATATTCATTTATAATGATGTGTTATATACTATAACGAAGACTATTTAGAATATATTCATTTATAATGATGTATTATATGCTATGGCAAAGACTATTTAGAATACATTCATTTATAATGATGTGTTATATTTTATGGCTCAGACTTGCACAGAGTGTAGAGCTCGTTAGTGCGGCTCAAGAAAGCTTCTGCCAGAACAGCATTAAAAGTTTATTAATTGAACATTCTCGAGAGATAGAAACGCTTGTCATCACTGCAGATCAAAGCAGCCATTTGTGGAATGCACAATTAATCATTCCGACAGAGATGTCCGAGTTTTCCTTCCTTCTCACCAATTTGCTGTACATCGTAATTGAATTCTGTACACTTCACAGTGCCCTAAAAATATTCTCGTCACGTAATTGGACTGCATTGTCTTGTTATTTGTTTTTGATTTACAAACTTTTAACAAATCTGCATCGATTCGTTATTAGTTTGCGTTTTGCAAACCTTTAACAAACCTGCATTCTCTTTCCTGACCCTGTATGATGAACCTGACCCAACAGGTCGTAGATTGTGTGATCTAAAAAAATAACAGGTGTCAATTTTTATAAATGCATGAATGTAAATATTTTTGTCTTTAGCCCTCCATAAAAGCAGAGACGAGTGTTATTAAACGTATCTATGATACGCAATTTCCAATTTTAATGGTAAAATATGACGTGAAATTAACGGGTTTAAATAAGGTAGGTGTATTTGTTTTGCGTGTCCATCGAAGAGATTAATAAGGGAAAAATTAAGGAAAAAGTGAATTGTACAGTCTGAATCAAATGAAATTATTTTGGTGCTTCGTCGAGCATTACACAATTCTGTTTTTTCACTATTTTCGATATCTCAATGATATCTTATAATAATAATAATGATAATAATAATAATAATAATAATAATAATAATAATAATAAAACACCTGGGTAACATCGGCTGTGATAAAATCCATCCTGGCCTGCTGCAAAAGTCAGTTCTCCTGGGAACTGCCCACATCCTTCGCAAGCTGCTCGGATAAAACCCACATACGGGCACTGAGCTGAACGGCAAACCAGACCCGAATCAACCCTGCAATCCCAACACGTAGCAGGAAAAGTCGGGATTTCGGGGATGCGGAAGGGGAAGGAGGGGAGAAGAAAAGAAGGCTGTGATCCTCAGGGTGCGGGATGCACCCCGGAACGTTACGCCTAAAGGGACCGAAGGCTGCGAAGGAAGGAAGAAGATCGTAAAGCCCTCGATGCACCACTTCCAACTGGAACATCCCGAGGACAGCCCTACACCAGCCTTAACAACTCGCCTGTGGATCTATTTCAATAATAATAACCATAAAAATCATAAAAATCGTTGATTCAAAAACAAACTCCAAAGAAATAGTCGCGAGCGAAAATTTATACAAGAAACATTCCGCCGCGCAACTTAATTTCATATGTGTTTTAGAATAAATCATTAAAGTCCTTGATTCAAAAGCAAACTTCAAAGAAACACTCGGGTAGCAAGTTTATAAAAGCGAATTTGCATACAGTTCTGCCACCTCAAGGACCTAATGGACAACATGGCAACTGTGGGCGTGGGAGGAGCGTATACCTTGAAACGCAGCTGCTTCACAGCCGTAAGTTTCTTACGGACGTGTGTTAAATACATAGCTATGGGTGACACACATGGTATTATACAGGGACGTGTGTGTGTGGTAATACGCATGGTATTTTACACTGGTGTGTCCGGAGTGTAGTTACACCCGGTATTATAGAATAATAATACCATTATACATATTTTTTTGTCCATTTCCACTTGAAGGTTGGAGATTGGTTGATTGCACAGCAGGTATTCTGTATTCAGTAATTGAAGACAAATGTGAGTGAATTTCAACACATGATGAACTTAAAAAAGGAAAAGGCGTGCACAATCTTAACCATTACCTTATTCCTAACCCCAATCATAACCTCAGCCATAACCTCAACCATAATCTCAATCATAACCTCAATCATAACCACAATCATAACCTCAATCATAACCACAATCATAACCTCAATCATGAACTCGATCATAACCTCAATCATAACCTCAATCATAACCTCAATCATAACCTCAATCATGAACTCAATCATAACCTCAATCATAACCTCAATCAGAACCTCAATCATAACCTCAAACATAACCTCAATCATTACCTCAATCATGAACTCAATCATAACCTCAATCATAACCTCAATCATAACCTCAATCATAACCTCAATCATAACCTCAATCATAACCTCAATCATAACCTCAATCATAACCTCAATCATAACCTCAATCATAACCTCAATCATAACCTCAATCATAACCTCAATCATAACCTCAATCATAACCTCAATCAGAACCTCAATCATAACCTCAATCATAACCTCAATCATAACCTCAACCATAACCTCAATCAGAACCTCAATCATAACCTCAAACATAACCTCAATCATAACCTCAATCATGAACTCAATCATAACCTCAATCATAACCTCAATCATAACCTCAATCATAACCTCAATCATAACCTCAATCATAACCTCAATCATAACCTCAACCATAACCTCAATCATAACCTCAATCATAACCTCAATCATAACCTCAATCATAACCTCAATCGTAACCTCAATCATGAACTCAATCACAACCTCAATCATAACCTCAATCATATCCTCAATCATAACCTCAATCATAACCACAATCATAACCTCAATCATAACCTCAACCATAACCTCAATCATAACCTCAATCATAACCTCAATCATAACCTCAATCATAACCTCAATCATAACCTCAATCATAACCTCAATCATAACCTCAATCATAACCTCAATCATAACCTCAATCATAACCTCAATCGTAACCTCAATCATGAACTCAATCATAACCTCAATCATAACCTCAATCATAACCTCAACCATAACCTCAACCATAACCTCAATCATAACCTCAATCATAACCTCAATCATAACCTCAATCATAACCTCAATCATAACCTCAACCATAACCTCAATCATAACCTCAATCATAACCTCAATCATAACCTCAATCATAACCTCAATCATAACCTCAATCATAACCTCAATCATAACCTCAATCATAACCTCAATCATAACCTCAATCATAACCTCAATCATAACCTCAATCATAACCTCAATCATAACCTCAATCATAAACTCAATCATAACCTCAACCATAACCTCAATCATAACCTCAATCATAACCTCAATCATAACCTCAATCATAACCTCAATCATAACCTCAACCATAACCTCAATCATAACCTCAATCATAACCTCAACCATAACCTCAATCATAACCTCAATCATAACCTCAATCATAACCTCAACCATAACCTCAATCATAACCTCAATCATAACCTCAATCATAACCTCAATCATAACCTCAACCATAACCTCAATCATAACCTCAATCATAACCTCAACCATAACCTCAATCATAACCTCAATCATAACCTCAATCATAACCTCAACCATAACCTCAATCATAACCTCAATCATAACCTCAATCATAACCTCAATCATAACCTCAATCATAACCTCAACCATAACCTCAATCATAATCTCAATCATAACCTCAATCATAACCTCAATCATAACCTCAATCATAACCTCAATCATAACCTCAATCATAACCTCAATCGTAACCTCAATCATAACCTCAATCATAACCTCAATCATAACCTCAATCATAACCTCCATCATAACCTCAATCATGAACTCAATGATCCCAGCTCCATTTTCACTCACTTTCATGGAAGAATTATCATTTGTGCAAAATTTTCTCAACAAAATATTCAATTCTTTCTCGAAAAGACGCTCTCGTATTTTTTCTGTGTTTCTTTTTCACAATAAACTGAAAGCCCTCAAAGTGTGCACTACTTCCACGTCAAGTCTTCAACATAAAAGCGAGAAAAATTCAACTGTTCCCTCAATTAGACAATAAATGAAAAATTTGTAATTCTATAGTTCCCTATATTACAATGAGCATAAAAGAACAACTTCTACTGTTCCCTCAATTATACAATAGGTACACTCGAAAAATTCTATAGATCTCTCAATTATACTGTGCAATAAAGGTACCAGAAGAAATTTTACAGTTCCCTCAATTATACAATTAATGTACAAACAAAATTCTACAGTTTTTCCAAGAATACAGCAAATATACGAGAACAAATTCTACAGTTCCCTCAGTTATACAATGAATGCACGAGAAAAAAATTCACCTGTCCTTCCAATTCTATGTAAAACTAAGCAGCATAAAATTCCATTATCTATGCACACTATTCCAAAACTAAATTCAAATAAAATTCAAATTCAAAATACAAAATTTCGCCACTGACGCACATAAACATTGCTGCAGCTGCTGAACGCCTGTGTGGGCTGGGTGGTGCTGCTGCTGCTGCGGATGCAGGCTCTGCCTGCCGGAACTTACGCCGCTTCTGCCGGTGTTGATCCTGCTGGTAAGTTGTATTTCAGTGGATAAGTCGTCTTACAGTGGATAAGTCATCTTACAGTGGATAAGTCGTCTTACGGTGGATAAGTCGTCTCACAGTTGATAAATCGTCTTAGGTGGATAAGTTGTCTTACAGTGGATAAGTTGTCTTACAGTGGATAAGTTGTCTTACGGTGAATAAGTCGTCTTACAGTGGATAAGTCGTCTTACAGTGGATAAGTCGTCTTACAGTGGATAAGTCGTCTTACAGTGGATAAGTCATCTTACAGTGGATAAGTTGTCTTACAGTGGATAAGTTGTCTTACAGTGGATAAGTTGTCTTACGGTGAATAAGTCGTCTTACAGTGGATAAGTCGTCTTACAGTGGATAAGTCGTCTTACAGTGGATAAGTCATCTTACAGTGGATAAGTCGTCTTACGGTGGATAAGTCGTCTCACAGTTGATAAATCGTCTTAGGTGGATAAGTTGTCTTACAGTGGATAAGTTGTCTTACAGTGGATAAGTTGTCTTACGGTGAATAAGTCGTCTTACAGTGGATAAGTCGTCTTACAGTGGATAAGTCGTCTTACGGTGGATAAGTCGTCTCACAGTTGATAAATCGTCTAAGGTGGATAAGTTGTCTTACAGTGGATAAGTTGTCTTACAGTGGATAAGTTGTCTTACGGTGAATAAGTCGTCTTACAGTGGATAAGTTGTCTTACAGTGGATAAGTTGTCTTACGGTGAATAAGTCGTCTTACAGTGGATAAGTTGTCTTACAGTGGATAAGTTGTCTTACAGTGGATAAGTTGTCTTACAGTGGATAAGTTGTCTTACGGTGAATAAGTCGTCTTACAGTGGATAAGTTGTCTTACAGTGGATAAGTTGTCTTACGGTGAATAAGTCGTCTTACAGTGGATAAGTTGTCTTACAGTGGATAAGTTGTCTTACGGTGAATAAGTCGTCTTACAGTGGATAAGTTGTCTTACAGTGGATAAGTTGTCTTACAGTGGATAAGTCGTCTCACAGTTGATAAATCGTCTTAGGTGGATAAGTCGTCTTACAGTGGATAAGTCGTCTTACAGTGGATAAGTCATCTTACAGTGGATAAGTCGTCTTACGGTGGATAAGTCATCTTACAGTGGATAAGTCATCTTACGGTGGATAAGTCGTCTCACAGTTGATAAATCGTCTTAGGTGGATAAGTTGTCTTACAGTGGATAAGTTGTCTTACGGTGGATAAGTCGTCTCACAGTTGATAAATCGTCTTAGGTGGATAAGTTGTCTTACAGTGGATAAGTTGTCTTACAGTGGATAAGTTGTCTTACGGTGAATAAGTCGTCTTACAGTGGATAAGTCGTCTTACAGTGGATAAGTCGTCTTACGGTGGATAAGTCGTCTCACAGTTGATAAATCGTCTTAGGTGGATAAGTTGTCTTACAGTGGATAAGTTGTCTTACAGTGGATAAGTTGTCTTACAGTGAATAAGTCGTCTTACAGTGGATAAGTTGTCTTACAGTGGATAAGTTGTCTTACGGTGAATAAGTCGTCTTACAGTGGATAAGTTGTCTTACAGTGGATAAGTTGTCTTACAGTGGATAAGTTGTCTTACAGTGGATAAGTCGTCTTACAGTGGATAAGTCGTCTTACAGTGGATAAGTTGTCTTACAGTGGATAAGTTGTCTTACGGTGAATCAGTCGTCTTACAGTGGATAAGTTGTCTTACAGTGGATAAGTTGTCTTACAGTGGATAAGTTGTCTTACAGTGGATAAGTTGTCTTACGATGAATAAGTCGTCTTACAGTGGATAAGTTGTCTTACAGTGGATAAGTTGTCTTACAGTGGATAAGTTGTCTTACAGTGGATAAGTCGTCTTACAGGGATAAGTCGTCTTACAGTGGATAAGTTGTCTAACAGTGGATAAGTTGTCTTACAGTGGATAAGTCGTCTTACAATGGATAAGTCGTCTAACAGAAGATAAGTAGTCTTGGGTCAGATAAATCGTTTCACAGTGAGTAAAATACGCAAGTAGCTAGTTCTCAACTTGAATAAGACCAGTGTTCAAAGAGGTCATCAAATTTCGCTAGGGCGCATTAAGTTTTCAATGCT
Source organism: Morinoia aosen (assembly GCA_030386875.1). NCBI lineage: Eukaryota > Metazoa > Arthropoda > Malacostraca > Amphipoda > Talitridae > Morinoia > Morinoia aosen. The sequence continues at coordinate 26,314,383 of CM059566.1, forward strand.
TCAAATTTCCTTAGCTTATATCGGTTTTAAAACGCTCACATCAAGTTTCAAAAGCGCGCACCTAGTTTCCGAAGCTTGCATTAAGTTTTGAATGATCCCATTAAGTGTCCAGAGGGAACATGGATTCCTTGTGCTGTACGTAAGGTTGTTGATGCACGTAGCAATTTCCAGTGTGCACATCAAGTTCTGAATTTATTCATAAAATTTTAACGGCATACATCAAGTCTCAAACACATCAAGTTCCAAATGCATTCAACACCATGAAAATGAACACTTCAAGCATAAAAAACATCATGTTCTGAATGCATTCGGAAAATTGTAAATGCAAGCATCAAGTATCTAACGAGTACTGGAATTTTCCAATATTTCACCAAATTTGAAAAGCGTTCATACAACTTCGAATCAATACATAAATTAGAACCAATGTTTACATCAAGTTTCTAAAGCCTATCTAGATATTCTTATGCTTACATCAAGTGTTTGATGTCTTCATCAAGTTGTCCTTGTACATCAAGTGTCCAACCCCTACATCAAGTGTTCAGCCCCTACATCAAGTGTCCAGACCCTACATCAAATGTCCAGCCCCTGCATCAAGTGTTCGGCCCCTACATCAAACGTTCAGCCCCTACATCAAGTGTTCGGCTCCTACATCAAGTGTCCAGCCTCTGCATCAAGTGTCCAGCCCTTACATCAAGTGTTCAGCCCCTACATCAAGTGTACATTGCGTGCATCTATTTTTCTCGTGTTCTCGTAGAGTTTTTGATGCACTAATCAAGTGTGATGTATTTTGAACATTTTATTACACAAAAGAAATAAATAAGATGGGAACTAATATGCAGACCTATGAATTGATTTCCATATAAGCTAATCAACAAACTTATGCATGCATCGATGCTAAAATTAAAAATATTAAAAAACTGCTGAACGTTCGTTTTTACAGCTTTACTTGAACCCCTATTCTAAACAACGGTCAATGCTTCTACTGTCATCCACAGTCAATATTTGAACTATCATCTACGGTCAATGCTTCCCTCTACTGTCATCCACAGTCAATATTTGTACTATCATCTACGGTCAATGCTTCCTTCTATTGTCATCCACAGTCAATATTTGTACTATCATCTACGGTCAATGCTTCCTTCTATTGTCATCCACAGTCAATATTTGTACTATCATCTACGGTCAATGCTTTCTTCTACTGTCATCCACAGTCAATATTTGTACTATCATCTACGGTCAATGCTTCCTTCTACTGTCATCCACAGTCAATATTTGTACTATCATCTACGGTCAATGCTTTCTTCTACTGTCATCCACAGTCAATATTTGTACTATCATCTACGGTCAATGCTTCCTTCTATTGTCATCCACAGTCAATATTTGTACTATCATCTACGGTCAATGCTTTCTTCTACTGTCATCCACAGTCAATATTTGTACTATCATCTACGGTCAATGCTTTCTTCTACTGTCATCCACAGTCAATATTTGTACTATCATCTACGGTCAATGCTTTCTTCTACTGTCATCCACAGTCAATATTTGTACTATCATCTACGGTCAATGCTTCCTTCTATTGTCATCCACAGTCAATATTTGTACTATCATCTACGGTCAATGCTTCCTTCTATTGTCATCCACAGTCAATATTTGTACTATCATCTAGGGTCAATGCTTTCTTCTACTGTCATCCACAGTCAATATTTGTACTATCATCTACGGTCAATGCTTCCTTCTAGTGTCATCCACAGTCGATATTTGAACTATCATCTACGGTCAATGCTTCCTTCTACTGTCATCCACAGTCAATATTTGTACTATCATCTACGGTCAATGCTTCCTTCTAGTGTCATCCACAGTCAATATTTGAACTATCATCTACGGTCAATGCTTCCTTCTACTGTCATCCACAGTCAATATTTGTACTATCATCTACGGTCAATGCTTCCTTCTACTGTCATCCACAGTCAATATTTGTACTATCATCTACGGTCAATGCTTCCTTCTACTGTCATCCACAGTCAATATTTGTACTATCATCTACGGTCAATGCTTCCTTCAATTGTAATCTACAGTCAATATTTGTACTATCATCTACGGTCAATGCTTCCTTCTACTGTCATCCACAGTCAATATTTGTACTATCATCTACGGTCAATGCTTCCTTCAATTGTAATCTACAGTCAATATTTGTACTATCATCTACGGTCAATGCTTCCTTCTACTGTCATCCACAGTCAATATTTGTACTATCATCTACGGTCAATGCTTCCTTCAATTGTAATCTACAGTCAATATTTGTACTATCATCTACGGTCAATGCTTCCTTCTACTGTCATCCACAGTCAATATTTGTACTATCATCTACGGTCAATGCTTCCTTCAATTGTAATCTACAGTCAATATTTGTACTATCATCTACGGTCAATGCTTCTACTGTCATCCACAGTCAATACCATCATCCTCAATGAAATGTAAGCATAATAATTTCTCTAATGACCTTCCCTAAGGTCGTTTATTCCGCTAATAACTGCGTAATTAAATAATTTAAACAGTTTAACTTGTTTTAATTCTTCAAACTACACATCTCGGTATATAGCATCTCGAAATTATATTTATGAGTTATTTCTTTGAATTAAATTTTTACATATGTTAGCACAATTTTTAGTTTTAGTAGATTTAGTTCACAATAGTGCACAATAACATTCTTCTGTGCTGCTGATAAAAAAAGAAATAATATCACCTTGCGCTGCTGAGTTGTGGCTGTAACAAACCGATTCTCTTAATTTATTAACATGTTTTTCATCGTGTTCTTTGCTTGTTTCAAAAAATGTCCATTTAAAAACATCAATTCATATCATCTATTTGTATAGTCTTCCGGCAAATAAACGTAACATTATTCAAACCTAACGTTATTCATACATAACAACATAAAAAAATAAAAAGTTCAATGTCGTCTTTTCAATGCTTTGCTAGATAATAATACCAACCATATTCATCCGCTCTTCTTAATATTTACTTTTATTATTATTTATGTCTATCAGTAGACTTAAGAATAATGTCATCAGTGTTTATTCGTACTATCGTGGTAGCTAATAATACTAGCCATGTTTAGCCTTAATAGATAACTGAATGCTAGTATAACGCTAATTTATCTATATTACTGGATGCATTAATGAATTATAATAGATATACGAGAGTTTTAGCTTTCCCAACCACAACAAAGATGCTCATGGAGAGGAAGGATGAGGACAACACTTAATATGGAGTTAAGGAAACCCGGAATCTATGCACAAGTTGTTCCTGCTCAAGATCCAGTAGGTCGAACAATAACGTCAACTTTGAATAATTTTACGAAAGAGTAATTCATCCATGCAATTTATGAGAAATTCATCCATGCAATTTGTGAGAAATTTATCCATGCAATTTGTGAGAAATTCATCCATGCAATTTGTGAGAAATTCATCCACGCAATTTCTGAGAAATTCAGAGGGGCAATTTGTGAGAAGCCATAAAGAAACTGTCGATCCAAAAAAATGTAATTCTGCCTGAAGTTGTTCACCTGAATGTCATTCAAATTAAAGCAAGCGCTGAAACTGAGCTTAAATCAATTTCAATTAAAGCAAACGCTGAAACTGGACTGAAATCAATTTAAATTAAAGCAAACGCTGAAACTGAACTGAAATTAATTTAAATTAAAGCAAACGCTGAAACTGAACTGAAATCAATTTAAATTAAAGCAAACGCTGAAACTGAACTGAAATTAATTTAAATTAAAGCAAACGCTTAAACTGGACTGAAATCGATTTAAATTAAAGCAAACGCTGAAACTGGACTGAAATCAATTTAAATTAAAGCAAACGCTGAAACTGGACTGAAATCAATTTAAATTAAAGCAAACGCTGAAACCAAACTGAAATTAATTTAAATTAAAGCAAACGCTGAAACTGAACTGAAATCAATTTAAATTAAAGCAAACGCTGAAACTGGACTGAAATCTATTTAAATTAAAGCAAACGCTGAAACTGAACTGAAATCAATTTAAATTAAAGCAAACGCTGAAACTGAACTGAAATTAATTTAAATTAAAGCAAACGCTTAAACTGGACTGAAATCGATTTAAATTAAAGCAAACGCTGAAACTGGACTGAAATCAATTTAAATTAAAGCAAACGCTGAAACTGGACTGAAATCAATTTAAATTAAAGCAAACGCTGAAACTGAACTGAAATTAATTTAAATTAAAGCAAACGCTTAAACTGGACTGAAATCAATTTAAATTAAAGCAAACGCTGAAACTGGACTGAAATCAATTTAAATTAAAGCAAACGCTGAAACTGAACTGAAATCAATTTAAATTAAAGCAAACGCTGAAACTGGACTGAAATCTATTTAAATTAAAGCAAACGCTGAAACTGAACTGAAATCAATTTAAAGTAAAGCAAACGCTGAAACTGGACTGAAGTCGATTTAAATTAAAGCAAACGCTGAAACTGAACTGAAATCAATTTAAATTAAAGCAAACGCTGAAACTGAACTGAAATCAATTTAAATTAAAGCAAACGCTGAAACTGAACTGAAATCAATTTAAATTAAAGCAAACGCTGAAACTGGACTGTAATCGATTTAAATTAAAGCAAACGCTGAAACTGAACTTAAATCAATTTAAATTAAAGCAAACGCTGAAACTGGACTGAAATCGATTTAAATTAAAGCAAACGCTGAAACTGAACTGAAATCAATTTAAATTAAAGCAAACGCTGAAATGAACTGAAATCAATTTAAATTAAAGCAAACGCTGAAATGAACTGAAATTAATTACATTAAAGCAAACGCTGAAACTGAACTGAAATCGATTTAAATCAAAGCAAACGCTGAAACTGAACTGAAATAAAATTGAAATTGAAGAAAGCGCTAAAACTGAATTGAAATCAATTGAAATTGAAGTAAGCACTACAGAAACCTATTAATTGTTCTTTTCTGTCACATGACTAATCAGAATGTTTTTTGTTAGATCTAATTCTTTCTGATTTTTCAATATTTTTAATTCGTGATCAAGTACCGTATAACCTGTAATAGAATTGTAAATTAAAAAACAGGATAGGCAAATATTCCCTGGTTTGTATCTTTTAGAAATGTGAGTATAGACGATCAATTTCATTTTAAGTATAATTCACAATGATGAATATAGACAATTGAATTGATCGTCTGTGGGCTTGATTGACGGCCGTACCGGCAATTACCACTCAATATATTGAGACAATGATATTGACAATTAAATTGATCGCCTATGGGCCACTTAACATCTGCATGCACATCCCCCGCGTTTTTGTTCCTAAAAAGAAACATCCCCTTACATATAGGTGAATGTACATTTGCATGTATGTACTTCATTCACGATTGCTCCGTAAAAAGGTGTCATCCAATTTACATAAGCGAAGTCCTTATCTGTAAGTAAATACATTTCAGGACGTGGAAATGATGATACTTAATTAAATTGCATGTAAGTTGAAATAAAGCATGGAAATGACGTTAGTGACAAGGTATTTACATGCTTTTGTGGAGCAGCTCGCATTGCCACAAAGATAAACCAGTGGCACTGAAGAAATTTTAATTACCTTTGTTTACGTAACTTTAAGTGTGATTATGTACTGAAAATCTCCTTGTGATTATTAAATTCATAAGTTAATATCGTTCTGGAAGCTGAGATTATTCAGCTCAGAAGTTGATCAAGTTAGGTAACCCCCCTGAGATTAAGATTATTTATCTCATAACTTAATCAACTTCTGAAGGCTAAAATTATTGGGCAGGTAAGGTAACCAAGTCGTTAAAGTGTTCCTCAGATTATTTAGCTTTAGTAAGTTAATTTATTTAATCAAGTTAACCAAGTTCTAAAAGTGCACGCACCACCATGAGCACCAGAAATTGCGCCTCCGAAGAACCAGAGCGTTCAATTACGCAACATTTCGGCTGCTAATATAAATCAATTGGTTCGAACGTGCGCAGAATTCGGAGGCGGCTGGCCTTGATATTTGCGTTGCAAGTCGCCGGTTGTGGTCTTCAAAAATTGTAAATTAATCAAACGGGTGCGGAAATACAAGCTTTGAGGATATCTGATCTTCAGGGATTTAATTTGAACGCTCAGGATTTAATTTGAAGTCGGGATTTGATTTTAACTTCAGAGATATTCGGGCTTTGAAGATGGGATCTGAGCTTTACAGATTTAACGAGATTTAGTTCGAACTTTGGAGATTTAATTTAAGCCTTTGAGATTTTATTCTAATTTCGGAGATTTCATTTGAGCTTATGAGGTTTCATTGAAACGTTGGAGATTTAATCGAACTCTGAAGATTTATACTGAACCTATGAGGTTTCATTCGAACTTAGGGGATTTGATCTGAGTTTTATAGATTTAATTCAAAAATTTTGAAATACTGAACTGTAAAAAAAATTCTATTTGCTGTAAATTATATTATATACAACAAGTTGCACGTTTTTTGTTTTGTCCTAATGTAGACCTACACAACCTGCATGCAAATCTATAACTACAAAATAATTTTAAAAAGTTTTCAAATCTGAGGTAAAACAATCAATGCAAAGTATTCCATTACTTAACATGGGAGAATGCTTCATTAACGAAAACTTTTTCACATTCACGTACGTCTTTTCGGTTGGCTTCAGAAATATCGCTTTTCGGTCTTAAGTCAAGAAATCGTTAAAAAATGTTTTTCACAGCTCTTTTTCGGTGAAAATAGAGTAAACGAAACATTTTCTTCTTACACATGTGCGTATTTTCAATTGGCTTCATAAATATCGCCATCAGCTAAAAGACATATCACCACAAAACATTTTTCACAGCTTTTTATCGGTGATAACAAAGTAACCAAACTTTTCCACATCAACAAGCGTCTTTTCGATTGGCTTCAGAAATATCAGAAAACCACCTTTCGATCTTAACTCATTAATCATTACCAAATATTTTTTACAACTATTTTATGTTGGTAATTACAAAAATCACAACTTTCTTCGGTGATAACAGAGAAACTGAAACTTTTTCACCGTCACAAGCGTCTTTTCGATTGGCTTCATAAATATCCTCCTCGGAATTCTTGAGTGTCTGTGAACCAGAAAGCAATGTTTCTCCTGAGGAAATTTCTTACGAGAGAGAGTGGTATTGTAGTGTTGCTTTGAGACCTGTGTCCTTGTGTAAGTGGTATTGTAGTGGTAAGTGGTATTGTAGTGGTAAGTGGTATTGTAGTGTTGCTTTGAGACCTGTGTCCTTGTGTAAGTGGTATTGTAGTGGTAAGTGGTATTGTAGTGGTAAGTGGTATTGTAGTGGTAAGTGGTATTGTAGTGTTGCTTTGAGTCCTGTGTCCTTGTGTAAGTAGTATTGTAGTGGTAAGTGGTATTGTATTGGTAAGTGGTATTGTAAGTGGTATTGTAGTGTTGCTTTGAGACCTGTGTCCTTGTGTAAGATCTCTGAGGCGAAGTTTCTGCAAGTGTTAAACACCCCTCTCTATTCCCTCATTTTACTGTAATTTCCCTCTCTATTCCCTTATTTTACTGTAATTTCCTTCTATTTCCTCACTTGACTGTAACTTCCCTCTCTATTCTCTCACTTGACTGTAACTTCCCTCTCTATTCCCTCACTTAATTAATGTAACTTCCCTCTCTATTCCCTTATTTTACTGTAATTTCCTTCTATTTCCTCACTTGACTGTAACTTCCCTCTCTATTCTCTCACTTGACTCTAACTTCCCTCTCTATTCCCTCATTTTACTGTAATTTTCTTCTATTTCCTCTCTTGACTGTAACTTCCCTCTCTATTCTCTCACTTGACTGTAACTTCCCTCTCTATTCTCTCACTTGACTGTAACTTCCCTCTCTATTCCCTCACTTAATTAATGTAACTTCCCTCTCTATTCCCTCATTTTACTGTAATTTTCTTCTACTTCCTCTCTTGACTGTAACTTCCCTCTCTATTCTCTCACTTGACTGTAACTTCCCTCTCTATTCCCTCACTTAATTAATGTAACTTCCCTCTCTATTCCCTCATTTTACTGTAATTTCCTTCTATTTCCTCTCTTGACTGTAACTTCCCTCTCTATTCCCTCACTTAATTAATGTAACTTCCCTCTCTATTCCCTCACTTGACTCTAACTTCCCTCTCTATTCCCTCATTTTACTGTAATTTTCTTCTATTTCCTCTCTTGACTGTAACTTCCCTCTCTATTCCCTCACTTAATTAATGTAACTTCCCTCTCTATTCTCTCACTTGACTCTAACTTCCCTCTCTATTCCCTCATTTTACTGTAATTTTCTTCTATTTCCTCTCTTGACTGTAACTTCCCTCTCTATTCTCTCACTTGACTGTAACTTCCCTCTCTATTCCCTCACTTGACTGTAATTTCCCTCTCTATTCCCTCACTTAATTAATGTAACTTCCCTCTCTATTCCCTCACTTGACTGTAATTTCCTTCTATTTCCTCACTTGACTGTAACTTCCCTCTCTATTCTCTCACTTGACTATAACTTCCCTCTCTATTCCCTCACTTAATGTAACTTCCCTCTCTATTCTCCCACGTGACTGCAATTTCCCTCTCTATTCCCTCACTTGACTGTAATTTCCCTCTCTATTCCCTAACTTAATTAATGTAACTTCCCTCTCTATTCCCTCACTTGACTGTAATTTCCCTCTCTAATTCCTCACTTTAACTGCAATTTCCCTCTCTATTTCCTCACTTAATGTAACTTCCCTCTCTATTCCCTCACTTGACTGTAATTTCCCTCTCTATTCCCTCACTTGACTGTAATTTCCCTCTCTATTCCCTCACTTGACTGTAATTTCCCTCTCTATTCCCTCACTTTAACTGCAATTTCCCTCTCTATTCCCTCACTTGACTGTAATTTCCCTCTCTATTCCCTCACTTGACTGTAACTTCCCTCTCTATTCCCTCAATTGACTGAAATTTCCCTCTCTATTCCCTCACTTGACTGTAATTTCCCTCTCTATTCCCTCACTTGACTGTAACTTCCCTCTCTATTCCCTCAATTTAACTGTAATTTCCCACTGTATTCCCTCACTTGACTGTAATTTCTTCTCTATTCCCTCACTTGACAGTTATTTCCCTCTCTATTCCCTCAGCTCCACAGTGCCGCCACCCAACTTCGAAGCATGAACTCGACTCGCTCGGATTAAGACCACATCCGGAGAGGCGCACAAAGAAAGACTTGCGCGTTCCAAGGCCTGATGACCCTCGCTTTCATCTGCATGAATTCTGCACCCTTTGTGATTGTAGTACAAGGGATCAAGGCTGGCCTTTGAAATACGTTTGGGCCTTTGAAATACGTCTCTCTCTCTCGGGCTTGAAGCTTTGACCTGTCTTTGATCACGCAAAACAACGAGGGTCTTCTTTCCTTTGTCTTTGTGGGGTTCCTTTTCAATTAAAACTTTGAACTGCATAGCACGAGAATGAGAGACAGCTAAGTCACGTTGACTTAGGCTCTTATTTGGGGTCCTTCCACCGTGTGTTAAATGTGCTGTTGCACTTCGACATGAAATGAGCTATTAGAAGATTAAAATTAGAATTAGATTAGATTAAAATATTAGAAGATTAAAATTACGATCGGAAAAGCATTGATATTTAGGTCTGGATGAACTGCAAAACGCTTATCATGGTCTCTGACATATTACTGTTAAAAGTACTTAAAATATTTTCAAGTGTTTATTTTATTCAAAAATGAGTACATCTTGAGACTTTAAGATTACATCTTGAGACTTTAAAATTACATCTTAATACTTTAAGATCACGTCCTAATATTTTAAAGTATTACATCTTAATTCTTTAAGATTACGTCTTAATATTTTAAGGTATTACATCTTAATACTTTAAGATCACGTCCTAATATTTTAAAGTATTACATCTTAATACATTAAGATTACGTCTTAATACTCTAAAGTATTATATCTTAACACTTCACGATTACGTTTTAATACTTAAAAGTATTACATCTGAAGACTTCAAGATTATGTCTTAATACTTTAAGATTACGTCTTAATACTTTAAAGTATTACATCTAAACACTTTAACCTTGCCGTAAAAATTTACAAAAAAGGGAAAAATTGGAGTATTCATCTGCGAGGCCCGTCTGCAGGCCGTATAAGCGAGACTTATGGGCCAGACGCCCATAAATTAAAGCAGCGCTGCCATAAAAGACGCTTCACGAAAAATGCATAAAATAAAGTCCTTTAAACGCTCGCCTATGGAGCCTGTTGCTTGATATCAGCCAGGCTTCTTCCTTGGTCTTACGTCGGATGCTTTGAAATTATCCCCTATGTGGTACGTTAAATATACGTTATTTAACTTAAGTACGTTATTTCCCATGTCTCCCTATGTAATAATGCTCTAAAGTTGTTCGCTACGCAATAATGTAATAAGTTATTCCATGTGCGATAATGGGAAAAGTTATTCCCTATATAATAATGAAATAAATTCTCCCTTGTGTAAAAAGAAATGTTATCCATTAAATAATAATGAGTAAGGTATTCCCCCCGTAATAATGAAATATGATATTCTCTTTTTAAATATTTTATAAGTTATTCCCTAAGTAATAATATAATCAGTTATTCCCTATGCAATAATGTAATCAGTTATTCCCTATACCATAACGTAATCATTTATTCCCTACATCATAATATAATCAGTTATCCCCTATTTAACAATGTAGGAATGGAATTAAAAACTCATTACTCCCGATAAATTGTAGCAACATCAAAAAAATCAATTCATATTCACTACTTTTGACTCATAAAAATGTTTGAGAAAATCTCTTCCAGTTTTTCGTGCATTTGCCATCGGAAAGAAAATCACAGGTTTGCATTGAACTTATAAAAATATTTTCTATTTTCGATTACTTAGCACATTTTGGAAGACAAAATAGTTGTACGGAAGGTAGCATTTTACTGATCTGTTGTGTTGAATTTGTGTTTATCAAGTTGATGATACATGTTGAGTTGAAACTGGAGGTGTCGCATGTTCAACTCAATGTGTACTCGAGATATGTACTTCTCTCCAGACTGGCTGCAACAATTAGAACATAAACAAAATTACTGACCAATTATGATAAGGTACTACATAATTAAAATAAGGTACTACATAATTAAAATAAGGTACTTCCTAATTAAGATAAGGTACTTTCTAATCAAGATAAGGTAGTTCCTAATTAAGATAAGGTACTTCCTAATTAAAATAAGGTACTTCCTAATTAAGATAAGGAACTTTCTAATCAAGATAAGGTACTTCCCAATTTAGATAAGGTATTTCATAATTAAGATAAGTTACTTCCTAATTAAGATAAGGTAGTTCCTAATCAAGATGAGGTACTTCCCAATTAAGACAAAGTACTTCCTAATCCAGATAAGGTACGTCCTAATCCAGATAAGGTACTTCCTAATCCAGATAAGGTACGTCCTAATCCAGATAAGGTACGTCCTAATCCAGATAAGGTACTTCCTAATCCAGATAAGGTACGTCCTAATCCAGATAAGGTACTTCCTAATTAAGATAAGGTACTTCCTAATCAAGATAAGGTACTTCCTAATTAAGATAAGGTACTTCCTAATTAAGATAAAGTACATTTGAGTTGGAAAATACCTACTGTACATCTTCTGGTAAATTACTATTACTGTACTTAACCAATTCACGTAGACTTAAAAATTCCACATCATGCGTTAAACATATATGGACATGAACATAAACAAAAAATACTATACAACATTTTTCAAGCACTTATGCATTTTATATAAAGACACATACGCTACACGACATGCGTTATAGTTACATAGATATCACATACCATACGTTATGGATACATAGACATCACACACCATACGTTTTGGATACATAATTATTACACACCGTACATAATACATACATAGACATCACACGCCATCTATTATGTATACATAGACATCACACACCATACATAATGAAGACATAGACATCACACGCCATCCATTTTGTATACATAGACATCACACACCATACATAATGTACACATAGACATCACACGCCATGCATAATGCAAACATAGACATTACACACCATACATTACGCATACATAGCCAAAAATACTCGGCTTCTAGAACTTGAGAATGCGGCGTCTTCTGGCCAGCGCATCACTCAGGCTCTATGGCGCGTGAAACATTCGGTGCCAATGCAGGGCTGCATTAATCCTTTCTATCGGAACGTTTCCGATGCAATCAAATAAATCCGGCCAGCCTTGGATTATTTAGAGCCGCCATCGTGTCGATATCCTGCATTTCGAGCCGATGGCGGCAGTATTCAGACCGATAAATTACTGATAAAGTTGCGAAGAGGCGCAGACCGATAAACTAGTGGAGTGGCTACTGATAAAGTAGCGGAGAGGAAATTGATAAAGTAACCGGGACCGTGCGAGAGTTTTCGATAACGGAAATTGGTTTACTTGCTCACAAATTGGAGTCTGTTAATTTGAGGGATTTATTTTTCGCTGAGACTAGTTGGTGATGACGGTGCCACCATCACACCAGCCTGCCTTCATCACACGGTGACACCATCACCAGCTTGCCTTCATCACACGGTGTCACCATCACCAGCCTGCCTTCATCACACGGTGCCTCCATCACCAGCCTGCCTTCATCACACGGTGCTACCATCACACCAGCCTGCCTTCATCACACGGTGCCACCATCACCAGCTTGCCTTCATCACACGGTGCCACCATCACACCAGCCTGCCTTCATCACACGGTGCCACGATCACCAGCTTGCCTTCATCACACGTTGACACCATCACCAGCTTGCCTTCATCACACGGTGCCACCATCACCAGCTTGCCTTCATCACACGGTGCCACCATCACACCAGCCTGCCTTCATCACACGGTGACACTATCACCAGCTTGCCTTCATCACACGGTGCCATTATCACCAGCCTGCCTTCATCACACGGTGCCTCCATCACCAGCCTGCCTTCATCACACGGTGCCACCATCACACCAGCCTGCCTTCATCACACGGTGACACCATCACCAGCTTGCCTTCATCACACGGTACCACCATCACCAGCCTGCCTTCATCACACGGTGCCTCCTTCACCAGCCTGCCTTCATCCCACGGTGCCACCATCACACCAGCCTGCCTTCATCACACGGTGACACCATCACCAGCTTGCCTTCATCACACGGTACCACCATCACACCAACATGCCTGCATCACACGGTGCCTCCATCACACCAGCCTGCCTTCATCGCACGGTGCCATCATCACACCAGCCTGCCTTCATCACACGGTTCCGCCATCACACCAACCTGCCTTCATCACACGGTGCCAAGATCACACCAGCCTGCCTTCATCACACGGTGCCACCATCACCAGCTTGCCTTCATCACACGGTGCCACCACCACACCAATATGTCTTCATCACACAGTGCCTCCATCACCAGCCTGCCTTCATCACACGGTGCCACCATCACACCAGCCTGCCTTCATTACACGGTGCCACCATCACACCAACATGCCTTCATCCCACGGTGCCTCCATCACCAGCCTGCCTTCATCACACGGTGCCACCATCACACCAACATGCCTGTATCACACGGTGCCACCATCACCAGCCTGCCTTCATCACACGGTGCCACCATCACACCAGCCTGTCTTCATCACACGGTGCCGCCATCACACCAGCCTGCCTTCATCACACAGTGCCACCATCACACCAGCCTGCCTTCATCACACGGTGCCGCCATCACACCAACCTGCCTTCATCATACGGTGCCACCATCACACCAGCCTGCCTCCATCACACGGTGCCACCATCACACCAGCCTGCCTTCATCACACGGTGCCACCATCACCAGCCTGCCTTCCTCACAAGGTGACACCATCACACCAGCCTGCCTTCATCACCAACATAATATTCTCTCTTATGTCCCTTCTCGAAATCTTTCTTTTCCTCCATCACATTCGATAACGGAGACATAGGCAACTATATAGTATGGCTCCTTCTTTCTTCATCCTTTCTCTAGTATATCACTTCCTGCCTTCATCCCTGCCTCGTTATTTCTTCCTCTCTCCACTTCTCCCTCATTTCTTCATCCTTTTCAACATCCCTTACTTCCTCTATCTCTTTCTTTCTTTTTTCCTCTAGTCTTTACTTCATCATTTTCCTCCTTCATCTCTTTCTCATTTTCTTCACTCGTTTATTTGTTTTTTTCTCCCTCACTTCCTTTATCCCTTTATTCCACAATTCCCACCTTTCTTCATCACTTCCATCCTCTATTCTTTTCTTCCTCTATCCCTTCTTTCTTCTATCGCTTCCTTCCTCTGTTCCTATCTTTCTTTATCACTTCCACCCTCTATCCTTTCCTTTCACTATCACTCTCTCCTTCCTCTCCCTCTCTCCCACGCTGCCGCAAAGTACGATGCAGACGGAATAAATTTCTTCCTATTGGAAACAAAGAATACCGCTCAAAGGATGTCCTTCACGTGTTTGAACTGCACTAAACTCTCAATGTATACTAAGGTATCAATTTATACTAAGCAAAACTGTATACTAAGCTAAGCGGAGTATCTAACTAATTACTGTACATGTCTCTTTCTTCCGCCATCTTAGTACCTGAATTTAAATGGCAAACGCCTTTCTCGTCCGTCATCTTAGTATCTAACTATTTACTATAAATGCCTCTTTCTTCTGTCATCTTAAAATTTAGGTAATTGTTGAACAAGCCTTTTTCTTTCACCATAATGGTACCTGAAAATCGTACATGTTTTTTATTCCCCCGTCATGGTACCTAAATATGGTACATGCCTTTTTCTTCCACCGTTTTAAAATATAACTATTCACTACACATGGCTCTTTCGTCCGCCATCTTTGTACCTAAATATCGCACATGGATCATTCGTCCGCCATCTTGGTACCTAAATATCGCACATGGCTAATTTGTCCGCCATCTTGGTACCTAAATATCGCACATGGCTCATTCGTCCGCCATCTCGGTACCTAAATATCGCACATGGCTCATTCGTCCGCCATCTTGGTACCTAAATATCACACATGGCTCTTTCGTCCGCCATCTTGGTACCTAAATATCGCACATGGTTCATTCGTCTGCCATCTTGGTACCTAAATATCACACATGGCTCATTCGTCCGCCATCTCGGTACCTAAATATCGCACATGGCTCATTCGTCCGCCATCTTGGTACCTAAATATCACACATGGCTCTTTCGTCCGCCATCTTGGTACCTAAATATCGCACATGGTTCATTCGTCTGCCATCTCGGTACCTAAATATCACACATGGCTCATTCGTCCGCCATCTTGGTACCAACATATCACACATGGCTCATTCGTCCGCCATCTTGGTACCTAAATATCACACATTGCTCATTCGTCCGCCATCTTGGTGCCTAAATATCGCACATGGCTCATTCGTCCGCCATTTTGGTTTCTAAGTATTAATTGCACATGTATTTTTCGTCAGCCGCCTTAGTATCAAAATAATTACTGCGCACGTCTCTTTCTTCTGTCATTTTATCACCTACCAATTGACAGCCTAAACATCACACGCGACTGCTACTCAGTCTCCCGCCACCGTCAATTAACAAAGCGAAATTCGATAAGTGCTGCGGGTCTCCCAAAAATTGCCAGGACTCCAACGGACTGCAAAAGCTCTCCTTATCAAGAGGCGGCAGCCAATGAAGCCTTGCATCTCAGCGACCAACTTCCCCCCACTCGAAAAGAAGGCACAATTCTTAGCAAAAGTTCATTAATTTGGCAATCAAGTTTAGCGAGAAGCTCTGATATGTTGTTCGCAAAGTTTCGTTGAAGCCAATGCTGTGCGTCGGCGAAGATCTTTTCGTGGATGGAAACGCCTGGATTACATCGGGATATCCATTGCTCAGAATATCCAGGAAATCTCCTCGAGGAAGAACGTCCGTGATTCTCCAAAACTTCGAGGATAACGAAAAGTCTTTACGGAAGCGGAAATCCAATCGACCAACTATAGAATCTTTCTGGGAGGATTCGCGCCAAAGTTTTCAAAAGAAGTGTGGTGTCTTCCAATAGAGTTGATTTCGAGTCGGACCGCTAACAAAAGTGCTGAACCTTTGCAATTTGAAGGAATCAAATCAATTTTAGTTGAAAATTAGCTGCTGAAGAATTTAAAATAAGGTTCAGTACGTCAAACTACTACTGAAGCGATGTAAGTGGTTGTAATGGCGGTGAGCACGGTAGCATGCTGGCAAGTGACTTGAGTACATGATGCACTTACACATGATGCCCAATATAATAATTTGTTTAATTAATATATATATATATGTATACATATATATATACATACTCATATACATAAAAATATGATATATACTCGTATGCACACACACAGATATATATATCAATTAAGCAAATGATTATAGTGGAGATTTTGTGTAAGTATATTAAGCGTGTACGTCGTGTGCGTGTATGTATGCCATGCATAAGTGTCTACCTAGCGTACACGTCCTCATACCACCCATTTTCTTCTTGCATATTGCACGCAGGTTAGAGTCAGAATAAAAATCTTGAGGTTTTTTACATCAGTCTGCCCTCTGAACTGAACTAACCTTATCGAATCGCGATACACTTTTCTCAGCACACCTGGTCCTTTAAATTCAATTTCCCTCACTCGATCTATTGTAACTTGAAGAATTCAAGGCGCAAACGTTCAAGATTTTCCCGTCCACGCTCAAGTCTCTGCGTGACACACAGAATTTCTGGATAAATCATTCACTTTCTGCAATTTTGGTTGCCTTTTTGCGAGCCTGCGCGCAAAATTTACATGTCGAGGTGCCTGCATTTTCTATGAATAAATTTTCAGGATCCATTTGTCCGGCATGCGACAGAGGGCGAGCTGTCTTCTCTTCTAATTTGAAAAACGAGTTGGATGGAAATATTCTTCTCTTATCTCTAGAGGAGTCTGCACCCTCGCCCGCCCTCTTGTGCGCTGGGTGATACTTAGTCTCTGGTGGAGGTGTGTGTTTGTGCGGTGTGTGTGTGTGTGTTTTGTGTGTGTGTGTTTTGTTTTGTGTTGTGTGTTTTGTGTGTGTGTGTTTTGTTTTGTGTGTGTGTGTTTTGTTTTGTGTTGTGTGTTTTGTGTGTGTGTGTGTTTTGTTTTGTGTGTGTGTGTTTTGTTTTAGGTGTGTGTGTGTTTTGTTTATGTGTGTGTGTTTTGTTTATGTGTGTGTGTGTTTTGTTTTAGGTGTGTATGTTTTGTTTTAGGTGTGTGCGTGTTTCGTTAAACCTTGTGTGTGTTTATAGGTTGTGTGTGTGTTTTGTTTATGTGTGTGTGTTTCGTTTATGTGTGTGTTTTTATGTGTGTGTGTTTTGTTAAACCTTGTGCTTTTGTAGGTTGTGTGTGTTTTGTTTTATGTGTGTGTGTTTTGTTCAAATCTGTGTGTGTTTGTAGGTTGTGCGTGTTTTGTTTAAACCTGTGTGTTTTACACATTGTGTGTGTTTTCATGTGTGTGTTGTGTTTGTGAGAGAGCTGTATTTATGCATGCGTATATTGGGAGGTGTGTGTTTTGCATATACCAGAGTGTCTACGACATCGAAATTCCCCATCCCTGCATAATTCAAATAAGAAATAACTTTTTGATAAACTAAAACATCAGTGCAAAAGAGAGCGCTCAAACAAAACGAATCGCAAAGCACAAACCAAAACCACAAAAAAAATCATAAATAATAGGATTATAGATATACCATCATAAATTCCTCAATCAGCAAACGGAAAGGTGTTGTATATTTCTAGGTATTCCCATATCTATGTTATATATGGGGCCGCATCCGTCTGTCCGTCCGTCCGCGTGTCACACCCACCAGCCTGCAGTGTGAGATGAGCGTATCTGTGATACAAGCTTCATCAACTCCACAATTTTCGGTGCCTTAACCCAGCAGATTGGGAGTCGGAATGTCACGAGTATTGGTAGGTTAGATTAGGTTGTATAGAATATCACGTGTATTGGTAGGTTAGATTAGGTTGTATAGAATATCACGTGTATTGGTAGGTTAGATTAGGTTGTATAGAATATCACGTGTATTGGTAGGTTAGATTAGGTTGTATAGAATATCACGTGTATTGGTAGGTTAGGTTAGGTTGTATAGAATATCACGTGTATTGGTAGGTTAGATTAGGTTGTATAGAATATCACGTGTATTGGTAGGTTAGATTAGGTTGTATAGAATATCACGTGTATTGGTAGGTTAGGTTAGGTTGTATAGAATATCACGTGTATTGGTAGGTTAGATTAGGTTGTATAGAATATCACGTGTATTGGTAGGTTAGATTAGGTTGTATAGAATATCACGTGTATTGGTAGGTTAGATTAGGTTGTATAGAATATCACGTGTATTGGTAGGTTAGATTAGGTTGTATAGAATATCACGTGTATTGGTAGGTTAGGTTAGGTTGTATAGAATATCACGTGTATTGGTAGGTTAGATTAGTTAGGTTGACTAGAATATCAGCGGTTGAGACTTGAGAAAGTATTGGAAAGACATAGAATAGCATGGGAAATCATGGGAAAGCCATGTTGAAGTTCAGTTGGTCCTATATCTAATCTTGCCATTGTTTTAACGGGCCGTGTTCACTCGTTAATATGTATTTTTGACGGACATTGTGCACTCGGCCTAATCTACTCTAGAGAACTTTTTTTCCTCCCGCGTTCATTTCATTTCGCGTTCTTTCTTATCTGAAAGTGGGGAAAAAACTATAGTTGAAAGCCGCGACTTGAGGCTTCGGTTGGCTCTTATAATGATACCAACGCACGATAGTAAATGAAGCAGGGAATAAATTTAGGTTAAAATAAATTCTCTTATTTAGTTGTCGTGTGAAGTGTTCATTAAGTGCAAGCAAATTCGGCTCAGATTATTTGCGATATTTCTATTTCAATCATAATGAAAAATATCACTACTAATTGTTTTAGGTACGCAATACGGCTATAAATATTAATACATAAAATGTTCCAATTAGAATTATTATGATTCTTTTAGCATTATCATTGTCAAAATTTTCTTTATTAAACATTGCGGTAAAAAAATTCCCGCTTATAGAAAATGTATCAACGAAGCTAGACAAACTATAAAATGTGTTAGACGACATAATTGAAAAACTCTACGGAACTTCCGACCGGTATTCAACTTACTATTTTCTTCACTTATGAAAACTCTACGGAGTTTGCACCCAATATTCAACTTACTATTTCCATGTCAAAGAAAACTCTACGGAATTCGCAACCAATATTTAACTTATTTATTCAAGTGCAATTATGGTCTAGAAGGTATGAATCGAATAAAAACGATCTAGTATACATATATAAATAATAGGAATATACAACATAATTTATAAGATATATATATATATATAATTGAGGAATTAATTATGTTGTATGTTCCTATTATTTATATATACTAGATCGTTTTATTCGACTCATACCTTCTAGATATATGTAAATAAGAGGAATATACGACACAATTAATTCCTCAGTCAGAAAACGGAAAGGTGTCATGTATGTAAATACATATATTCAATAGAAATATATAACACCAAAATTCCTCACAGCAAACGGAAAGATTTTGCACATTCATGTATATCTAACAGGAATGTATAAAACCACAAATTCCTCAATCAACAAGTGGAAAGATATTATGTATTCCTATATATATATATATATATACATATAATAGCAACATTTAACAATGCAATTCCTCGCAGCAAACGGAACGGTGTTACATACTCCTATATACCTAACAAGCATATACAACACCACAAATTTCTCACTCAGCACCTCTTCCTCAACCAGTAAACAGAAAGGTATTTCATATCCCTATATACCTAACAGGAATATAAGGCCCAATAAATTTTACACTCAGCACCCTTGCACAGGACTCAACCCCATAGCAGGGAAGGCAGACCGACAGTACCGACAATTTGCCAGGCTGCTTATATATGCATGGGGCGCGTGAGAGGGACTCTAGAGAGCGGGATCATGGCAGTGTTCGCCGGCTGTGATCGCAAGGCAACGATAGGTTACCTCGACGTATTTCTTACGTGAGTGTATGTGTATGTGTGTGTGTGCGTGTATTGCGTTACGTGTGCGGGGGATGTACAATATGTATATATACTAATGTACACGGCCCGTCAGAAATGGCGGAATTCGATATTTTCCTTAAATAAATCCTCCAGATGTGGATGACAAACAAATATATAAAACCCAATAGTACCAGCGGTTAAAATATTCTTGTACTTGTGCGCTGGTGAAACTCGTATCACAGATACGGTCATTGAGCGTCTTTGTGAGCGTCACAGACACACGCAAGAAGCGGATACCAAACAAATATATATTGAAATATACCAAGGTATTATTAGGTAAGAAGATATATATACATATTTTAACCAAACAAATATATATAGAGTGAGTGTCGTGTACTGTGTTCACGTGTGTGCATTCTAACGTGGTTTTCACCGGTACGATTACCGTTGTTTCTAGTTCAGGTCTTATCGTCTATTGCTGAGCGTACATTCTAGCACTAAGTACCTTAACAGCAGTAGAAAATATGTCATTTTCTCTAACCAGAGGAGCATGACTTAGTCATAAAACGTTAGTAATAGACAATAGCGTTTCGTTAACTTCAAATAGTAATCAGGATGCTCAGAAATCGGCAGCAGAAATAATCAGGGTCGGAATTTTTTGTATTCCAGTACGTGTTCTCCGACAGTTTATCCCCAGCTGAAGAAACGCCGGACCTCACGACAAAATTAGGAGACTTTTCATACAGATCCTTGCCGCTCCATTTCATCTGTGCCATTTCATACAGCCACCTGCTCCATTTCATACAGCCACCGGCACCATTTCATACAGCCACCTGCACCATTTCATACAGCCACCTGTACCATTTCATTCAGCCACCTGCTCCATTTCATACAGCCACCTGCTCCATTTCATACAGCCACCTGCTCCATTTCATACAGCCACCGGCACCATTTCATACAGACACCTGCTCAATTTCATACAGCCACCTGCACCATTTCATACAGCCACCTGT
The DNA here is from genome assembly GCA_030386875.1 of Morinoia aosen. Taxonomy (NCBI): domain Eukaryota; kingdom Metazoa; phylum Arthropoda; class Malacostraca; order Amphipoda; family Talitridae; genus Morinoia; species Morinoia aosen. Next base: position 26,335,504 of record CM059566.1, read on the forward strand.
ACCATTTCATTCAGCCACCTGCTCCATTTCATACAGCCACCTGCTCCATTTCATACAGCCACCGGCACCATTTCATACAGACACCTGCTCAATTTCATACAGCCACCTGCACCATTTCATACAGCCACCTGTACCATTTCATTCAGCCACCTGCTCCATTTCATACAGCCACCTGCTCCATTTCATACAGCCACCTGCACCATTTCATACAGCCACCTGCTCCATTTCATACAGTCACCTGCACCATTTCATACAGCCACCTGCTCCATTTCATACAGCCAACTGCACCATTTCATACAGCCACCTGCACCATTTCATACAGCCACCTGCTCCATTTCATACAGCAACCTGCGCCATTTCATACAGCCACCTGCTCCATTTCATACAGCCACCTGCACCATTTCATACAGCCACCTGCATCATTTCATACAGCCACCTGCACCATTTCATACAGCCACCTGCTCTATTTCATACAGCCACCTGCACCATTTCATACAGCCACCTGCACCATTTCATACAGCCACCTGCTCCATTTCATACACCCACCTGCACCATTTCATACAGCCACCTGCACCATTTCATACAGCCACCTGCACCATTTCATACAGCCACCTGCTCTATTTCATACAGCCCCCTGCACCATTTCATACAGCCACCTGCATCATTTCATACAGCCACCTGCACCATTTCATACAGCCACCTGCTCTATTTCATACAGCCACCTGCACCATTTCATACAGCCACCTGCACCATTTCATACAGCCACCTGCTCCATTTCATACAGCCACCTGCACCATTTCATACAGCCACCTGCTCTATTTCATACAGCCACCTGCACCATTTCATACAGCCACCTGCACCATTTCATACAGCCACCTGCACCATTTCATACAGCCACCTGCTCCATTTCATACAGCCACCTGCACCATTTCATACAGCCACCTGCTCTATTTCATACAGCCACCTGCACCATTTCATACAGCCACCTGCACCATTTCATACAGCCACCTGCACCATTTCATACAGCCACCTGCTCCATTTCATACAGCCACCTGCACCATTTCATACAGCCACCTGCTCTATTTCATACAGCCACCTGCACCATTTCATACAGCCACCTGCACCATTTCATACAGCCACCTGCACCATTTCATACAGCCACCTGCTCCATTTCATACAGCCACCTGCACCATTTCATACAGCCACCTGCACCATTTCATACAGCCACCTGCACCATTTCATACAGCCACCTGCACCATTTCATACAGCCACCTGCACCATTTCATACAGCCACCTGCTCCATTTCATACAGCCACCTGCACCATTTCATACAGCCACCTGCTCTATTTCATACAGCCACCTGCACCATTTCATACAGCCACCTGCACCATTTCATACAGCCACCTGCACCATTTCATACAGCCACCTGCTCCATTTCATACAGCCACCTGCACCATTTCATACAGCCACCTGCACCATTTCATACAGCCACCTGCACCATTTCATACAGCCACCTGCACCATTTCATACAGCCACCTGCACCATTTCATACAGCCACCTGCACCATTTCATACAGCCACCTGCTCCATTTCATACAGCCACCTGCACCATTTCATACAGCCACCTGCACCATTTCATACAGCCACCTGCACCATTTCATACAGCCACCTGCACCATTTCATACAGCCACCTGCACCATTTCATACAGCCACCTGCACCATTTCATACAGCCACCTGCACCATTTCATACAGCCACCTGCACCATTTCATACAGCCACCTGCACCATTTCATACAGCCACCTGCACCATTTCATACAGCCACCTGCACCATTTCATACAGCCACCTGCACCATTTCATACAGCCACCTGCTCCATTTCATATAAGTTGGTTCATTTCTATTCCTTCCCGAAGCGGAACAGAAAAGTATTTCTCGAAATTCATCTTAATTCTGGTTTTTATCATCATTCAACTTTGAAACTTTTTCGCAGCTAAATTTGCAGTTTATATTCTTTAAAATGCAATTATGCATGAAGATTCATAAGAGAAAACTAATGAAGTGAGAACTCCATGAGTGAGTTACTTGCAATTATACATTTTGGCATCTGGAAAAATTGTTCTTTTAGTATTTGAATGTGAACGAACGAACTCTCCGTAATGGAGCAAACTCTCCGTAATGGAGCAAACTCTCCGTAATGGAGCAAACTCTCCGTAATGGAGCAAACTCTCCGTAATGGAGCAAACTCTCCGTAATGGAGCAAGCGCACCGAAATGGAGCAAACTCTCCGTAATGGAGCAAACTCTCCGTAATGGAGCAAACTCTCCGTAATGGAGCAAACTCTCCGTAGTTGAGCAAACTCGCCGTAGTTGAGCGAACTCTCCGTAATGGAGCAAACTCTCCGTAATGGAGCAAACTCTCCGTAATGGAGCAAACTCGCCGTAGTTGAGCGAACTCTCCGTAATGGAGCAAACTCTCCGTAATGGAGCAAACTCTCCGTAATGGAACAAACTCTCCGTAATCGAGCAAACTCTCCGTAATCGAACGAACCCTCCGTAATGGAGCAAATTCTCCGTAATGGAGCAAACTCTCCGTAATGGAACAAACTCTCCGTAATCGAGCAAACTCTCCGTAATCGAACGAACCCTCCGTAATCGTACAAGCCAATTCGAACTGTGAGCAGTTCTCCGTAACAAGCCTCCTCATGACGCCCGTAACGCCTCGGCTTATTACTTAATAAAAACCATCAAAGTTTCAATGGCCCGTTAGAGAACTGAAGAAGTGACTCGGGGCGGCGATTGAGCGCGGATCGCATCGCTTATTCTGCCTGCGCTGCTTATTGAATGTGACGCGGGTGGCGAATTTGGGGGAATTTTAGTGCTTTGCCAATTTTAGGGCAATTTTACTGGGGCAAATTTTTGTGGAGGGCGGCAATTTTAGGCGCCGAGTGGAGTCAGTTTTGGCTCTTGGTTTGACTGTAAAGACAGTTTTAGAACCGGGTTTATTATTGAGGTGAATTTTAGAACTTTGTTTAGTTTTGGACTCAATTTTAGAAGCTGGTTTGACTGTAATGACAGTTTTAGAACCGGGTTTGTTATTGAGGTTAATTTTAGAACTTGGTTTAGTTGTGGACTCAATTTTAGAAACTGGTTTAAGATAATTTCAAAATCTGGTTTAACAGCAAAGGATAGAACCTTTTTTAACGGGATGGGCAATTTTAGAATCTGGTTTAACTGTAAAGACAATTTTAGAACCTGGTTTAATTTTGGAGTGACTTTCAGAACCTGGTTAAACAGCAGAAGCAATTTTAGAGCCAGGCTTAACTGTATAAGCAATTTTTAAACATGTTCAACTGTAAAGGCTATTTTAGAACCTAACTTAATTATGTGGTTAATTTTAAAAATTAGTTAAACATGTAGGATTTAGGTTATTAGCTAACATGGCAACGAGGTTAATTTTAGGCGCCAATTAACTCTGACCCCAACTTTATATCCCAAATTTAACTCTGGGACGGATTTTACATCCCAATTTAGATGTTGCGAAAAAAGTTAGAAGAAATTAATATTATAAGAAATTAATATCACTATACCTACATCGAAATATTGCTATGCCTAACCATTGAAAATAGAAACACAATTTCTCTTAAACATTCGGAGCCATACGTACACATACACCTAAATTCTAGCAATCAAACCAACACACAATAACATCTACACAAAGTAACAGAACTGCACACACACACACACAGAAACACACAATCCAAAACACTCATATTTACACAGTTGGGGCAATATTTAATTTCATCGCACTTTGATCATTATTTAGCTGAGGTCGATGGGTAAAAATGAACAACAATGTGTAATAATTATTGTAATAATGTAACTTAGATGTGTAATTTAAAGGCAAACATTTATTTCTACATCTGGGACCAATTTTAACACTCATTAAAGCTTGATGAAAATCCTTAAGCCCTTTTCACAGCTGAGTGCTAGGAACATTCATATTATGCTATCTAATATACGTTTTTGAATATTCCTATGTGCTTATATGACTTTATGTATACTTCTCTGTTTTCATATGTAATTATATGCCTCCTTATATACTTATTTGCTTCCTTATTTACTTATATGCCTCCATATATACTTATTTGCTTCCTTAAATACTTGAATACCGTCTTATATGCTTTTATGCCTTCTTATACACTGTATATGCTTTCTTATGCACTTTGTAAACCTCCGTGTACATATATTTGCCTCCTTATATCCTTACATGTTTTCTTATATACTTATATTTCTTTATATATGTATATGTATACTTCCACCATCACAACAAAAGTGAGCTGCGGTACCCTCGAAAATTTTTATTCCCCTAGCCGCTCGATTATATTTTTATTTTTCCCATAGATTGAGTTCAAATTTTCCTGTTCAGGAGATATGCTTCCTTCCGCAGTGGCGCAGGAGAGTAAATGTGGCTCTGGAATATCATTGCTCTTTTCATTTGTTCTCTGGAATATAATTGTTCGCATCATTTGTTCTCTGGAATATCATTGCTCTTTTCATTTGTTCTCTGGAATATAATTGTTCGCATCATTTGTTCTCTGGAATATCATTGCTCTCATCATTTGTTCTCTGGAATATCATTGCTCTCATCATTTGTTCTCTGGAATATTATTGCTCTCATCATTTGTTCTCTGGAATATCATTGCTCTCATCATTTTCCCTCTGGAATATCATTGCTCTCATCATTTGTTCGCTGGAATATCATTGCTCTCATCATTTTTTCTCTGGAATATCATTGCTCTCATCATTTGTTCTCTGGAATATCATTGCTCTCATCATTTTCCCTCTGGAATATCATTGCTCTCATCATTTGTTCTCTGGAATATCATTGCTCTCATCATTTGTTCTCTGGAATATTATTGCTCTCATCATTTGTTCTCTGGAATATCATTGCTCTCATCATTTTTTCTCTGGAATATCATTGCTCTCATCATTTTCCCTCTGGAATATCATTGCTCTCATCATTTGTTCTCTGGAATATCATTGCTCTCATCATTTGTTCTCTGGAATATTGTTGCTCTCATCATTTGTTCTCTGGAATATTGTTGCTCTCATCATTTGTTCTCTGGAATATCATTGCTCTCATCATTTGTTCTCTGGAATATTGTTGCTCTCATCATTTGTTCTCTGGAATATCATTGCTCTCATCATTTGTTCTCTGGAATATTGTTGCTCTCATCATTTGTTCTCTGGAATATCATTGCTCTCATCATTTGTTCTCTGGAATATTGTTGCTCTCATCATTTGTTCTCTGGAATATTGTTGCTCTCATCATTTGTTCTCTGGAATATCATTGCTCTCATCATTTTTTCTCTGGAATATCATTGCTCTCATCATTTTCCCTCTGGAATATCATTGCTCTCATCATTTGTTCTCTGGAATATCATTGCTCTCATCATTTGTTCTCTGGAATATTATTGCTCTCATCATTTGCCCTCTGGAATATCATTGCCACACAACCCAAGTTACGCTATATAACGCTACCGCACGTGAATAAAACTCTCACGCTTAATAACGCTAACGCAAGCACGTTACGCTATAACGCTATGTAGCAACAAGAAGCGCTATAACGCTGTATAACACTAGCGCAGGAAAGAGACGCTATAACACTACAGCACGCCATTACGCAAGACTGGCCAGTAATTCAGTGTAAACATCACCGTGTCTGTAAATTACAGGCTCTTAAAAACTTTAAAGTAAACATCTCATGAGCAAAAGTTTAAGAAGAGCCGCATTATAGAATTAGCGCAGAGAAAATTATATCTAACTGGAAAACCTCTAATTTATAAGAAAAAAGTTCAACCTAGCGAGAAACCCTCTAAATTAAATAGAGTAAAATTAAATCTATCAGTAAGCCTTCTGAACAAAAGGTGGAAAAAGTTTAACCTAACAGATAAACCTCTAAATAAATGCGGAAAAATTTCAACCGAATGTGAAAACTTCTTATTTAAAAGCAGAAAAAATTATATCGCATGGGAAAACCTGTAATTTAAAAGCAGAAAAAGTTCAATCATGCGCAATTGTTTCTAAATTAATGGCAGAAAAAGTCTAATATATCAAGAAACAGTCTGAATTACTGACATACAAATTCTATCTTGCTAGAAAACCTCTTAATTAAAGGTAAAAAAAGTTCAATCTAGCGGAAAAACCTCATATATAAAATCAGAAAAAGTTAAATCTAGCGGACAAACCTCTAATTCAAAAGCAGAAAAGTTCAATCTAGCGGGAAAACCCCTGAAAGCTCGGTTGGGCTTGGGATTTTAGCGGGAAGCCTCGGAAGCTCATTTGATGGCACCAGCCAAGATTGAGTCCGGAACCGGACCTTCTTTACGACAATTGCACTTCTTCCAAATTGCCGCAACGCACACACATTACACGGCAAACTTCTCGGCCGCGTCGGCGGCGTTTTGACGCTACCCGTGTAAATGTGCTCCCGCCGTGTAAATATGTTCCCGCCGTGTTAATATGTTCCCGCCGTGTAGATATGTTCCCGCCGTGTTAATATGTTCCCGCCGTGTAAATATGTTCCCGCCGTGTAGATATGTTCCCGCCGTGTTAATATGTTCCCGCCGTGTAAATATGTTCCCGGCGTGTAAATATGTTCCCGCCGTGTAGATATGTTCCCGCCGTGTTAATATGTTCCCGCCGTGTAAATATGTTCCCGGCGTGTAAATATGTTCCCGCCGTGTAAATATGTTCCCGCCGTGTAAATATGTTCCCGGCGTGTAAATATGTTCCCGCCGTGTTAATATGTTCCCGCCGTGTAAATATGTTCCCGGCGTGTAGATATGTTCCCGCCGTGTAGATATGTTCCCGCCGTGTTAATATGTTCCCGGCGTGTTAATATGTTCCCGCCGTGTAAATATGTTCCTGCCGTGTTAATATGTTCCCGCCGTGTAAATATGTTCCCGCCGTGTAAATATGTTCCCGCCGTGTAAATATGTTCCCGCCGTGTTAATATGTTCCCGCCGTGTAAATATGTTCCTGCCGTGTTAATATGTTCCCGCCGTGTTAATATGTTCCCGGCGTGTTAATATGTTCCCGCCGTGTAAATATGTTCCCGCCGTGTTAATATGTTCCCGCCGTGTAAATATGTTCCCGCCGTGTTAATATGTTCCCGCCGTGTTAATATGTTCCCGCCGTGTAAATATGTTCCCGCCGTGTAAATATGTTCCCGCCGTGTAAATATGTTCCCGCCGTGTAAATATGTTCCCGCCGTGTTAATATGTTCCCGCCGTGTTAATATGTTCCCGCCGTGTAAATATGTTCCCGCCGTGTTAATATGTTCCCGCCGTGTTAATATGTTCCCGCCGTGTAAATATGTTCCCGCCGTGTAAATATGTTCCCGCCGTGTTAATATGTTCCCGCCGTGTAAATATGTTCCCGCCGTGTAAATATGTTCCCGCCGTGTTAATATGTTCCCGCCGTGTAAATATGTTCCCGCCGTGTTAATATGTTCCCGCCGTGTTAATATGTTCCCGCCGTGTAAATATGTTCCCGCCGTGTTAATATGTTTCCGGCGTGTTAATATGTTCCCGCCGTGTTAATATGTTCCCGCCGTGTTAATATGTTCCCGCCGTGTTAATATGTTCCCGCCGTGTTAATATGTTCCCGCCGTGTTAATATGTTCCCGCCGTGTTAATATGTTCCCGGCGTGTTAATATGTTCCCGCCGTAGTAATATGTTCCCGCCGTGTTAATATGTTCCCGCCGTGTTAATATGTTCCCGGCGTGTAAATATGTTCCCGCCGTGTTAATATGTTCCCGCCGTGTTAATATGTTCCCGCCGTGTAAATATGTTCCCGCCGTGTTAATATGTTCCCGGCGTGTTAATATGTTCCCGCCGTGTTAATATGTTCCCGCCGTGTAGATATGTTCCCGCCGTGTAAATATGTTCCCGCCGTGTAAATATGTTCCCGCCGTGTAGATATGTTCCCGCCGTGTAAATATGTTCCCGCCGTGTTAATATGTTCCCGCCGTGTAGATATGTTCCCGCCGTGTAAATATGTTCCCGCCGTGTAGATATGTTCCCGCCGTGTAAATATGTTCCCGCCGTGTTAATATGTTCCCGCCGTGTAGATATGTTCCCGCCGTGTAGATATGTTCCCGCCGTGTAGATATGTTCCCGCCGTGTTAATATGTTCCCGCCGTGTAAATATGTTCCCGCCGTGTTAATATGTTCCCGCCGTGTAGATATGTTCCCGCCGTGTAAATATGTTCCCGCCGTGTAAATATGTTCCCGCCGTGTTAATATGTTCCCGCCGTGTAGATATGTTCCCGCCGTGTAGATATGTTCCCCCCGTGTAGAAATGTTCCCGCCGTGTAAATATGTTCCCGCCGTGTAGATATGTTCCCGCCGTGTAAATATGTTCCCGCCGTGTTAATATGTTCCCGCCGTGTAGATATGTTCCCGCCGTGTAGATATGTTCCCGCCGTGTAAATATGTTCCCGCCGTGTAAATATGTTCCCGGCGTGTAAATATGTTCCCGCCGTGTAGATATGTTCCCGCCGTGTTAATATGTTCCCGCCATGTAGATATGTTCCCGCCATGTAGATATGTTCCCGCCGTGTAAATATGTTCCCGCCGTGTAAATGTGTTCCCGCCGTGTACATATATTCCAGCCGTGTAAATGTGTTCCTGCCGTGTAAATGTGTTCCTGCCGTGTAAATATGTTCCCGCTTTGTAAATATGTTCCCAGCGTGTAAATATGTTCCCGCCGTGTAAATGTGTTCCAGCCGTGTAAATATGTTACGGCTTTGTAAATATGTTCCCGCCGTGTAAAGGTGTTTCTGCCGTGTAAATGTGTTCACCCCGTATTAATATGTTCCCGCCGTGTAAATGTTTTCCTGCCGTGTAAGTGAGTTCCTGCCGTGTAAATGTGTTCCCGCCGTGTAAATGTTTTCCTGCCGTGTAAATGTGTTCCTGCCGTGTTAACATGTTCCTGCCGTGTAAATATGTTTCCGCCGTGTAAATGTTTTCCTGCCGTGTAAGTGAGTTCCTGCCGTGTAAGTGAGTTCCCGCCGTGTAAATGTTTTCCTGCCGTGTAAATGTGTTCCTGCCGTGTTAACATGTTCCTGCCGTGTAAATATGTTCATGCCGTGTATATGTGTTCCTGCCGTGTAAATATGTTCCCGCCGTGTAAATATGTTCCTGCCGTGTAAATATGTTCCTGCCGTGTAAATATGTTCCTGCCGTGTAAATATGTTCCCGCCGTGTTAATATGTTCCCGCCGTGTTAATATGTTCCCGCCGTGTAAATATGTTCCCGCCGTGTTAATATGTTCCCGCCGTGTTAATATGTTCCCGCCGTGTAGATATGTTCCCGCCGTGTTAATATGTTCCCGCCGTGTTAATATGTTCCCGCCGTGTAAATATGTTCCCGCCGTGTAAATATGTTCCCGCCGTGTAAATATGTTCCCGCCGTGTAAATATGTTCCCGCCGTGTTAATATGTTCTCGCCGTGTAAATATGTTCCCGCCGTGTAAATATGTTCCCGCCGTGTTAATATGTTCCCGCCGTGTTAATATGTTCCCGGCGTGTAAATATGTTCCCGGCGTGTTAATATGTTCCCGCCGTGTTAATATGTTCCCGGCGTGTAAATATGTTCCTGCCATGTAGATATGTTCCCGCCGTGTAAATATGTTCCCGCCGTGTTAATATGTTCCCGCCGTGTTAATATGTTCCCGGCGTGTAAATATGTTCCCGCCGTGTAAATATGTTCCCGCCGTGTAAATATGTTCCCGCCGTGTTAATATGTTCCCGCCGTGTAAATATGTTCCCGCCGTGTTAATATGTTCCCGCCGTGTAAATATGTTCCCGCCGTGTTAATATGTTCCCGGCGTGTAAATATGTTCCCGCCGTGTTAATATGTTCCCGCCGTGTTAATATGTTCCCGCCGTGTAAATATGTTCCCGCCGTGTTAATATGTTCCCGCCGTGTAAATATGTTCCCGCCGTGTTAATATGTTCCCGCCGTGTAAATATGTTCCCGGCGTGTTAATATGTTCCCGCCGTGTTAATATGTTCCCGCCGTGTTAATATGTTCCCGCCGTGTAAATATGTTCCCGCCGTGTAAATATGTTCCCGCCGTGTAAATATGTTCCCGCCGTGTTAATATGTTCCCGCCGTGTAAATATGTTCCCGCCGTGTTAATATGTTCCCGCCGTGTAAATATGTTCCCGCCGTGTTAATATGTTCCCGGCGTGTAAATATGTTCCCGCCGTGTTAATATGTTCCCGCCGTGTTAATATGTTCCCGCCGTGTAAATATGTTCCCGCCGTGTTAATATGTTCCCGCCGTGTAAATATGTTCCCGCCGTGTTAATATGTTCCCGCCGTGTAAATATGTTCCCGGCGTGTTAATATGTTCCCGCCGTGTTAATATGTTCCCGCCGTGTAAATATGTTCCCGGCGTGTTTATATGTTCCCGCCGTGTTAATATGTTCCCGCCGTGTAAATATGTTCCCGGCGTGTTAATATGTTCCCGGCGTGTTAATATGTTCCCGCCGTGTTAATATGTTCCCGCCGTGTAAATATGTTCCCGCCGTGTTAATATGTTCCCGGCGTGTTAATATGTTCCCGCCGTGTTAATATGTTCCCGCCGTGTTAATATGTTCCCGCCGTGTAAATATGTTCCCGCCGTGTTAATATGTTCCCGGCGTGTTAATATGTTCCCGCCGTGTTAATATGTTCCCGCCGTGTTAATATGTTCCCGCCGTGTTAATATGTTCCCGCCGTGTTAATATGTTCCCGCCGTGTTAATATGTTCCCGCCGTGTTAATATGTTCCCGCCGTGTTAATATGTTCCCGCCGTGTTAATATGTTCCCGCCGTGTTAATATGTTCCCGCCGTGTAAATATGTTCCCGCCGTGTTAATATGTTCCCGGCGTGTTAATATGTTCCCGCCGTGTTAATATGTTCCCGCCGTGTTAATATGTTCCCGCCGTGTAAATATGTTCCCGCCGTGTTAATATGTTCCCGGCGTGTTAATATGTTCCCGCCGTGTTAATATGTTCCCGCCGTGTAAATATGTTCCCGCCGTGTTAATATGTTCCCGGCGTGTTAATATGTTCCCGCCGTGTAAATATGTTCCCGGCGTGTTAATATGTTCCCGCCGTGTAAATATGTTCCCGCCGTGTTAATATGTTCCCGGCGTGTTAATATGTTCCCGCCGTGTTAATATGTTCCCGCCGTGTTAATATGTTCCCGCCGTGTAAATATGTTCCCGCCGTGTTAATATGTTCCCGCCGTGTTAATATGTTCCCGCCGTGTTAATATGTTCCCGCCGTGTAAATATGTTCCCGCCGTGTTAATATGTTCCCGGCGTGTTAATATGTTCCCGGCGTGTAAATATGTTCCCGCCGTGTTAATATGTTCCCGCCGTGTTAATATGTTCCCGCCGTGTAAATATGTTCCCGCCGTGTTAATATGTTCCCGGCGTGTTAATATGTTCCCGCCGTGTTAATATGTTCCCGCCGTGTAAATATGTTCCCGGCGTGTAAATATGTTCCCGCCGTGTAGATATATTCCCGCCGTGTTAATATGTTCCCGCCATGTAGATATGTTCCCGCCATGTAGATATGTTCCCGCCGTGTAAATATGTTCCCGCCGTGTAAATGTGTTCCCGCCGTGTACATATATTCCAGCCGTGTAAATGTGTTCCTGCCGTGTAAATGTGTTCCTGCCGTGTAAATATGTTCCCGCTTTGTAAATATGTTCCCAGCGTGTAAATATGTTCCCGCCGTGTAAATGTGTTCCAGCCGTGTAAATATGTTACGGCTTTGTAAATATGTTCCCGCCGTGTAAAGGTGTTTCTGCCGTGTAAATGTGTTCACCCCGTATTAATATGTTCCCGCCGTGTAAATGTTTTCCTGCCGTGTAAGTGAGTTCCTGCCGTGTAAATGTGTTCCCGCCGTGTAAATGTTTTCCTGCCGTGTAAATGTGTTCCTGCCGTGTTAACATGTTCCTGCCGTGTAAATATGTTTCCGCCGTGTAAATGTTTTCCTGCCGTGTAAGTGAGTTCCTGCCGTGTTAACATGTTCCTGCCGTGTAAATATGTTCATGCCGTGTATATGTGTTCCTGCCGTGTAAATATGTTCCCGCCGCGTAAATATGTTCCTGCCGTGTAAATATATTCCCTCCGTGTAAATATGTTCCTGCCGTGTCAATATGTTCCCGCCGTGTCAATATGTTCCCGCCGTGTAAATATGTTCCTGCCGTGTAAATATGTTCCTGCCGTGTAAATGTGTTCCTGCCGTGTCAATATGTTCCCGCCGTGTCAATATGTTCCTGCCGTGTCAATATGTTCCCGCCATGTAAATATGTTCCTGCCGTGTCAATATGTTCCCGCCGTGTCAATATGTTCCCGCCATGTAAATATATTCCTGCCGTGTCAATATGTTCCCGCCGTGTCAATATGTTCCTGCCGTGTCAATATGTTCCCGCCGTGTCAATATGTTCCTGCCGTGTAAATGTGTTCCCGCCGTGTCAATATGTTCCCGCCGTGTCAATATGTTCCTGCCGTGTAAATGTGTTCCCGCCGTGTAAATATGTTCCCGCCGTGTCAATATGTTCCTGCCGTGTCAATATGTTCCCGCCATGTAAATATGTTCCCGCCGTGTAAATGTGTTCCCGCCGTGTCAATATGTTCCCGCCGTGTCAATATGTTCCCGCCGTGTCAATATGTTCCTGCCGTGTCAATATGTTCCTGCCGTGTCAATATGTTCCCGCCATGTAAATATGTTCCCGCCGTGTCAATATGTTCCCGCCGTGTCAATATGTTCCCGCCGTGTAAATGTGTTCCCGCCGTGTCAATATGTTCCCGCCGTGTCAATATGTTCCTGCCGTGTCAATATGTTCCCGCCATGTAAATATGTTCCCGCCGTGTAAATGTGTTCCCGCCGTGTCAATATGTTCCCGCCGTGTCAATATGTTCCTGCCGTGTCAATATGTTCCCGCCATGTAAATATGTTCCTGCCGTGTCAATATGTTCCCGCCGTGTCAATATGTTCCCGCCATGTAAATATGTTCCTGCCGTGTCAATATGTCCCCGCCATGTAAATATGTTCCTGCCGTGTCAATATGTTCCCGCCATGTAAATATGTTCCTGCCGTGAAAATATGTTCCCGCCGTGTCAATATGTTCCTGCCGTGAAAATATGTTCCCGCCGTGTCAATATGTTCCCGCCGTGTAAATGTGTTCCTGCCGTGTCAATATGTTCCTGCCGTGTCAATATGTTCCTGCCGTGTCAATATGTTCCTGCCGTGTCAATATGTTCCTGCCGTGTCAATATGTTCCCGCCGTGTCAATATGTTCCTGCCGTGTCAATATGTTCCCGCCGTGTCAATATGTTCCTGCCGTGAAAATATGTTCCCGCCGTGTCAATATGTTCCCGCCGTGTCAATATGTTCCTGCCGTGTCAATATGTTCCCGCCGTGTCAATATGTTCCTGCCGTGTCAATATGTTCCTGCCGTGTCAATATGTTCCCGCCGTGTCAATATGTTCCTGCCGTGTCAATATGTTCCCGCCGTGTCAATATGTTCCTGCCGTGTCAATATGTTCCCGCCGTGTCAATATGTTCCTGCCGTGTCAATATGTTCCCGCCGTGTCAATATGTTCCTGCCGTGTCAATATGTTCCCGCCGTGTCAATATGTTCCTGCCGTGTCAATATGTTCCTGCCGTGTAAATATGTTCCCGCCGTGTCAATATGTTCCTGCCGTGTCAATATGCTCCCGCCGTGTCAATATGTTCCTGCCGTGTCAATATGTTCCCGCCGTGTCAATATGTTCCCGCCGTGTAAATGTGTTCCTGCCGTGTCAATATGTTCCCGCCGTGTCAATGTGTTCCTGCCGTGTCAATATGTTCCCGCCGTGTCAATATGTTCCTGCCGTGTCAATATGTTCCCGCCGTGTCAATATGTTCCCGCCATGTAAATATGTTCCCGCCGTGTCAATATGTTCCTGCCGTGTCAATATGTTCCCGCCGTGTCAATATGTTCCCGCCATGTAAATATGTTCCTGCCGTGAAAATATGTTCCCGCCATGTAAATATGTTCCCGCCGTGTCAATATGTTCCCGCCGTGTCAATATGTTCCTGCCGTGTCAATATGTTCCTGCCGTGTCAATATGTTCCTGCCGTGTCAATATGTTCCCGCCATGTAAATATGTTCCCGCCGTGTCAATATGTTCCCGCCGTGTCAATATGTTCCTGCCGTGTCAAAATGTTCCCGCCGTGTCAATATGTTCCCGCCATGTAAATATGTTCCTGCCGTGTCAATATGTTCCCGCCGTGTAAATATGTTCCTGCCGTGTCAATATGTTCCCGCCGTGTCAATATGTTCCCGCCGTGTAAATATGTTCCTGACGTGTCAATATGTTCCCGCCGTGTCAATATGTTCCCGCCGTGTCAATATGTTCCCGCCGTGTCAATATGTTCCCGCCGTGTCAATATGTTCCTGCCGTGTAAATATGTTCCCGCCGTGTCAATATGTTCCCGCCGTGTCAATATGTTCCTGCCGTGTCAATATGTTCCCGCCGTGTCAATATGTTCCCGCCATGTAAATATGTTCCCGCCGTGTCAATATGTTCCCGCCGTGTCAATATGTTCCCGCCGTGTCAATATGTTCCCGCCGTGTAAATATGTTCCTGCCGTGTCAATATGTTCCTGCCGTGTCAATATGTTCCTGCCGTGTCAATATGTTCCTGCCGTGTCAATATGTTCCCGCCGTGTCAATATGTTCCCGCCATGTAAATATGTTCCTGCCGTGTCAATATGTTCCTGCCGTGTCAATATGTTCCTGCCGTGTCAATATGTTCCCGCCGTGTCAATATGTTCCCGCCGTGTCAATATGTTCCCGCCATGTAAATATGTTCCTGCCGTGTCAATATGTTCCCGCCGTGTCAATTTGTTCCCGCCGTGTAAATATGTTCCTGCCGTGTCAATATGTTCCCGCCGTGTCAATATGTTCCTGCCGTGTCAATATGTTCCCGCCGTGTCAATATGTTCCTGCCGTGTCAATATGTTCCCGCCGTGTCAATATGTTCCCGCCGTGTCAATATGTTCCTGCCGTGTCAATATGTTCCCGCCGTGTCAATATGTTCCCGCCATGTAAATATGTTCCCGCCGTGTCAATATGTTCCCGCCGTGTCAATATGTTCCTGCCGTGTCAATATGTTCCCGCCGTGTCAATATGTTCCCGCCATGTAAATATGTTCCCGCCGTGTCAATATGTTCCCGCCGTGTAAATATGTTCCTGCCGTGTCAATATGTTCCCGCCGTGTAAATATGTTCCTGCCGTGTCAATATGTTCCCGCCGTGTCAATATGTTCCTGCCGTGTCAATATGTTCCTGCCGTGTCAATATGTTCCCGCCGTGTAAATATGTTCCCGCCGTGTCAATATGTTCCTGCCGTGTAAATATGTTCCCGCCGTGTAAATATGTTCCTGCCGTGTCAATATGTTCCCGCCGTGTAAATATGTTCCCGCCGTGTCAATATGTTCCCGCCGTGTAAATATGTTCCTGCCGTGTCAATATGTTCCCGCCGTGTCAATATGTTCCCGCCGTGTAAATATGTTCCCGCCGTGTCAATATGTTCCCGCCGTGTCAATATGTTCCCGCCGTGTAAATATGTTCCCGCCGTGTAAATATGTTCCTGCCGTGTCAATATGTTCCCGCCGTGTCAATATGTTCCCGCCGTGTAAATATGTTCCTGCCGTGTCAATATGTTCCCGCCGTGTCAATATGTTCCCGCCGTGTAAATATGTTCCTGCCGTGTCAATATGTTCCCGCCGTGTCAATATGTTCCTGCCGTGTCAATATGTTCCCGCCGTGTCAATATGTTCCCGCCATGTAAATATGTTCCTGCCGTGTCAATATGTTCCCGCCGTGTCAATATGTTCCTGCCGTGTCAATATGTTCCTGCCGTGTCAATATGTTCCCGCCGTGTCAATATGTTCCTGCCGTGTCAATATGTTCCCGCCGTGTCAATATGTTCCTGCCGTGTCAATATGTTCCCGCCGTGTCAATATGTTCCTGCCGTGTCAATATGTTCCCGCCGTGTCAATATGTTCCTGCCGTGTCAATATGTTCCCGCCGTGTCAATATGTTCCTGCCGTGTCAATATGTTCCCGCCGTGTCAATATGTTCCCGCCATGTAAATATGTTCCTGCCGTGTCAATATGTTCCCGCCGTGTCAATATGTTCCTGCCGTGTCAATATGTTCCCGCCATGTCAATATGTTCCCGCCGTGTAAATATGTTCCTGCCGTGTCAATATGTTCCCGCCGTGTCAATATGTTCCTGCCGTGTCAATATGTTCCTGCCGTGTCAATATGTTCCCGCCGTGTCAATATGTTCCCGCCGTGTCAATATGTTCCTGCCGTGTCAATATGTTCCCGCCGTGTCAATATGTTCCCGCCGTGTCAATATGTTCCTGCCGTGTAAATATGTTCCTGCCGTGTAAATATATTTCAGCCGTGATGTGTTCCTGCCGTGTAAATGTGTTCCTGCCGTGTAAATATGTTCCCGCCGTGTAAATATGTTCCCGCCGTGTCAATATGTTCCTGCCGTGTCAATATGTTCCCGCCGTGTAAATATGTTCCCGCCATGTCAATATGTTCCCGCCGTGTCAATATGTTCCCGCCGTGTCAATATGTTCCTGCCGTGTAAATATGTTCCTGCCGTGTAAATGTGTTCCTGCCGTGTAAATATGTTCCCGCCGTGTAAATATGTTCCCGCCATGTCAATATGTTCCCGCCGTGTCAATATGTTCCCGCCGTGTCAATATGTTCCTGCCGTGTAAATATGTTCCTGCCGTGTAAATATATTTCAGCCGTGATGTGTTCCTGCCGTGTAAATGTGTTCCCGCCGTGTAAATATGTTCCCGCCATGTCAATATGTTCCCGCCGTGTCAATATGTTCCCGCCGTGTCAATATGTTCCCGCCGTGTAAATATGTTCCTGCCGTGTAAATATATTTCAGCCGTGTAAATGTGTTCCTGCCGTGTAAATGTGTTCCTGCCGTGTAAATATGTTCCCGCCGTGTAAATATGTTCCTGCCGTGTAAATATGTTCCTGCCGTGTAAATGTGTTCCTGCCGTGTAAACGTGTTCCTGCTGTGTAAAGGTGTTCCTACCGTGTTAACATGTTCCCGCCGTGTAAATATGTTCCCGCCGTGAAAATATGCTCACGCCGTGTAAATGTGTTCCTGCCGTGTAAATATGTTCCTGCTGTGGTTATGTGTTCCCGCCGTGTAAATGTGTTCCTGCCATGTTAATATGTTCCCGCCGTGTAAATATGTTCCCGCCGTGTATATATGTTCCTGCCGTGTAAATATGTTCCTGCCGTGTTAATGTGTTCCTGCCGTGTAAATATGTTCCAGCCGTGTAAATATGTTCCCGCCGTGTAAATATGTTCCTGCCGTGTAAATGTGTTCCTGCCGTGTAAATGTGTTCCTGCCGTGTAAATATGTTCCTGCCGTGTAAATATGTTCCTGCCGTGTAGATGTGTTCCTGCCGTGTAAATATGTTCCCGCCGTGTAAATGTGTTCCTGCCGTGTAAATATGTTCCTGCCGTGTAAATGTGTTCCTGCCGTGTAAATATGTTCCTGCCGTGTAAATATGTTCCTGCCGTGTAAATGTGTTCCTGCCGTGTAAAGTTGTTCCTGCCGTGTAAATGTGTTCCTGCCGTGTAAATATGTTCCCGCCGTGTAAATATGTTCCTGCCGTGTAAATGTGTTCCTGCCGTGTAAATATGTTCCCGCCGTGTAAATGTGTTCCTGCCGTGTAAATATGTTCCTGCCGTGTAAATAAGTCCCTGCCGTGTTAATGTGTTCCTGCCGTGTAAATATGTTCCTGCCGTGTATATATGTTCCCACCGTGTAAATATGTTCCTGCGGTGTAAATATGTTCTCGCCCCGTATATATGTTCCTGCCGTGTAAATATGTTTCTGCCGTGTAAATGTGTTCCTGCCGTGTAAATGTGTTCCTGCCGTGTAAATATATTCCCGCCGTGTAAATATGTTCCCGCCGTGTAAATGTGTTCCTGTCGTGTAAATATGTTCCTGCCGTGTAAATATGTTCCTGCCGTGTAAATATGTTCCCGCCGTGTAAATATATTCCTGCCTAGTAAATGTGTTCCTGCCGTGTAAATGTGTTCCTGCCGTGTAAATATGTTCCCGCCGCGTAAATGTGTTCCTGCCGTGTAAATATGTTCCTGCCGTGTAAATATGTTCCTGCCGTGTAAATATGTTCCCACCGTGTAAATATGTTCCTGCCGAGTAAATGTGTTCCTGCCGTGTTAATGTGTTCCTGCCGTGTAAATGTGTTCCTGCCGAGTAAATATGTTCCTGCCGAGTAAATGTGTTCCTGCCGTGTAAATGTGTTCTCACCATGTAAATCTTCGTGTAAATCTCCTCTTGCCGTCTAAATTTCTTTTTACCGTGTAAATATCTCTTCATTTACGCATTCCCCTTCCCCCCCACCAGAGGAGTTAGACCATTTCCCCGCATAGCCTCGGGAAGGTCACCGGAAATGGTGAGATGTACTGCATTTCTCTGCGTCATTTCGAGCTAAAATTACTGGTTTATTTCCACGAAAACAAATCGTAGTTTTTCTTTTAATCACGGTCACATTGAGAATTCCATAATACTTTCAAGTTCGGCTTAAAGTTACTTTCTCATTTTTGTTTACAAAACGCTAAGCACTCAGCAGATAAATTACAATTTTTCATAAATACAGCGTGGTTACTTTAGTGTTCAAGTTCAGTATCGTTTCCTGCACTACATTGAGACCAAAGTATCATAGATTTATATTAATTTGCTGATATTTGAACAATTTTTTTGAGGGTATGAAATGTAGTAATTTATTTGAAGATAGAAGATCAGGAGAAAGGCAGAGAGATAGATCAATTTAAACATAGGAAGATAAATCAACGGGAGGAAAAAAGAAGTACACAGAGATGGATAGAATAATTGAAAAGAAGAAATAGACTTATTGGGAAGCCAAGCGAGAAATTGATTGAAAGTTTGAAAACGAGATCAATTTAAAATAGGCTTATAGATCAAGAGAACCGTAGAAAAGTAGATCCCTTGAGAAGTAGAAACATACACCATTGAGACCTTGTCAATATTAGTCATACGAAAGAATTAGAACACAGAAAAATAGATGAATTGAACAGTGGAAAGATAAATAATTTCAACAAAGTTTAAAATAGTTCAATAGAAATGTAGACATGAAGAAAAGCCAAATACCTTACACGCATAGGCCTGCAATCACGCCTTAAGTTAGATTTCTATTATTCCGAAGTAAATTTTTATTCAAAGTTAAGTATATCAGATTAAATTATGTTTTTATTCATCCACTATTTTTAAAAATTTACCGAAAATCTATGTCTCACACGATGGTTTGTGTGAAATGTAATATCATGGGTTTTTGTTCCACTTTACTTAACTGGAAAACTGAAAAAAGGATATTATTAAACTCATAAAGATAGAATCAGATTATACAGTATGTCCCACAAAAACCCGAATCGAGTATTTATTTTCCCGTATCAGTAATACCGTCATAAGAATACCATAAGCATTCAATTTTAAGCAAAATCATGCGGTATTACTGATTACTGCTGGTACGGGAAATGATTACGGGTATTACTGATAGGGGAAAATAAATACTCGGTTCGGGTTTTTGTAGGACATACTATATAAATATATATATATGAATATATATATATTATTTATATATATTAATCCCGTGTACAGCGAGGATATAGCGAGAAAACGTGAGACATATACAAGAATACCGGAAGCATCTCCACCATCTCCCCCAGTGGTGACGCTGAGCAAGACAAACAGTGCGGTCAGGAATTAAAGGATAGAAAATCGAACATTTCCGAACTCTCCTTGAAGACAAATCTTTCCCGTCCTGAGGGTCTGTCTTCTGTTCATTTATTTGTGTTGATTTGGACGGGTGTTTGGGGAGCTTGCAGAGTTCTGCAGGGCTTGTAGAGTTCTACCAGGGCTTTGAGAGTTCTACCAGGGCTTGCAGAGTTCTGCAGGGCTTGTAGAGTTCTACCAGGGCTTGGAGAGTTCTGCCAGGGCTTGCAGAGTTCTGCCAGGGCTTGTAGAGTTCTACCAGGGCTTGGAGAGTTCTACCAGGGCTTGCAGAGTTCTGCAGGGCTTGTAGAGTTCTACCAGGGCTTGTAGAGTTCTACCAGGGCTTGGAGAGTTCTGCCAGGGCTTGCAGAGTTCTACCAGGGCTTGTAGAGTTCTACCAGGGCTTGGAGAGTTCTACCAGGGCTTGCAGAGTTCTGCAGGGCTTGTAGAGTTCTACCAGGGCTTGGAGAGTTCTGCCAGGGCTTGCAGAGTTCTGCCAGGGCTTGCAGAGTTCTGTCAGGGCTTGTATAGTTCTACCAGGGCTTGCAGAGTTCTGCCAGGGCTTGCAGAGTTCTGCCAGGGCTTGCAGACTTCTGTCAGGGCTTGCAGACTTCTGTCAGGGCTTGCAGAGTTTTGCCAGGGCTTGCAGAGTTCTGCCAGGGCTTGCAGAGTTTTGCCAGGGCTTGCAGAGTTCTGCCAGAGCTTGCAGAGTTTTGCCAGGGCTTGCAGAGTTCTGCCAGGGCGTGCAGAGTTCTACCAGGGCTTGGAGAGTTCTACCAGGGCTTGCAGAGTTCTGCAGGGCTTGTAGAGTTCTACCAGGGCTTGGAGATTTCTGCCAGGGCTTGCAGAGTTCTGCCAGGGCTTGTAGAGTTCTACCAGGGCTTGCAGAGTTCTGCAGGGCTTGTAGAGTTCTACCAGGGCTTGCAGAGTTCTGCCAGGGCTTGCAGAGTTCTGCCAGGGCTTGTAGAGTTCTACCAGGGCTTGGAGAGTTCTGCCAGGGCTTGCAGAGTTCTGCCAGGGCTTTTAGAGTTCTACCAGGGCTTGCAGAGTTCTGCCAGGGCTTGTAGAGTTCTACCAGGGCTTGCAGAGTTCTGCCAGGGCTTGCAGAGTTCTGCCAGGGCTTGCAGACTTCTGTCAGGGCTTGCAGACTTCTGTCAGGGCTTGCAGAGTTTTGCCAGGGCTTGCAGAGTTTTGCCAGGGCTTGCAGAGTTCTGCCAGAGCTTGCAGAGTTTTGCCAGGGCTTGCAGAGTTCTGCCAGGGCGTGCAGAGTTCTACCAGGGCTTGGAGAGTTCTACCAGGGCTTGCAGAGTTCTGCAGGGCTTGTAGAGTTCTACCAGGGCTTGGAGAGTTCTGCCAGGGCTTGCAGAGTTCTGCCAGGGCTTGTAGAGTTCTACCAGGGCTTGCAGAGTTCTGCAGGGCTTGTAGAGTTCTACCAGGGCTTGCAGAGTTCTGCCAGGGCTTGCAGAGTTCTGCCAGGGCTTGTAGAGTTCTACCAGGGCTTGGAGAGTTCTGCCAGGGCTTGCAGAGTTCTGCCAGGGCTTTTAGAGTTCTACCAGGGCTTGCAGAGTTCTGCCAGGGCTTGTAGAGTTCTACCAGGGCTTGCAGAGTTCTGCCAGGGCTTGCAGAGTTCTGCCAGGGCTTGCAGACTTCTGTCAGGGCTTGCAGACTTCTGTCAGGGCTTGCAGAGTTTTGCCAGGGCTTGCAGAGTTCTGCCAGGGCTTGCAGAGTTTTGCCAGGGCTTGCAGAGTTCTGCCAGAGCTTGCAGAGTTTTGCCAGGGCTTGCAGAGTTCTGCCAGGGCGTGCAAAGTTTTGCCAGGGCTTGCAGAGTTCTGCCAGGGCTTGCAGAGTTTTGCCAGGGCTTGCAGAGTTTTTCCAGGGCTTGCAGAGTTTTGCCAGGGCTTGCAGAGTTTTTCCAGGGCTTGCAGAGTTCTGCCAGGGCTTGCAGACTTCTGTCAGGGCTTGCAGACTTCTGTCAGGGCTTGCAGAGTTTTGCCAGGGCTTGCATAGTTCTGCCAGGGCGTGCAGAGTTTTGCCAGGGCTTGCAGAGTTCTGCCAGGGCTTGCAGAGTTTTGCCAGGGCTTGCAGAGTTTTGCCAGGGCTTGCAGAGTTCCGCCAGGGCTTGAAGAGTTCTGCCAAAAACGGTTTTGGAGGGTCACTCTAACTGATGAAGATAAGTTAATCAAGAAAAAATTGCATTTTTTTCAAATTGCCTTTAAGGTAAAGCACAAAATTAAGCACAAGGTAAGCACAAAGTATTTTACACGCACCTAAGGTTACAATGTATGATCACATCTCAGTCTAACTTCCTCGCCGCCTGCATGCATGTTTTTCGCAGCCCTAGAAATTAAATCGCTTGGGCGGCGAAAAACATGCATGCTCCGGCAAGAAAGTTAGACTGGGATGCGTAGAGGGCTAAGTCATATATACAGTGAAATAGAGAAGGAAAATTGTATTAGTGGCCGCGGCGTCTAACGCGACAAATGGAATGCTTTTTTTCATGCTTTTCTCTCGGTGATTTGTTTCAACCGTGACATGGATGTTGCGAGACCCGTGTGTGTTAAGCAACTGACGATCTTTCTGTTTAGACACTTTAGAATCCAGTGATGGTTTTTTGTATCGTCTTTTATTAGAAATATGTTTTTTGGGTCACGCTTTGTTTGGGAAAAATCATTTACTGTAAGCTTCCACTCGATGTAAGCCGGTATGTTCACTTCCTTTTGTATTTACAGAAACTTGTATATAATTTTTTGTACACGGTTACTTTGGCATTTTGTTTCAGTAACAGTAAACAGGGTGGTAACAAAAATTGTATCCTCTAACCGATATATGTGTATACATGATACCGGAAACATGTATCAGAATATGGTTCCGGTATCATATATATGTACTACATACATCGGTCAGTGATTAGATTAGATTATAAGTTAGTTTAAGCCTCCCTATCCGCAACAAAGGCGATCCAAAGAGAGGAAAGAAGAAGGCACCATTTAGTATGGAGTTAAGGGAACGTGGAATCTATGCAGAAAGGGCACAGAAACAGTAAGATGAGAAAGAAGTTCATGAAACAAGATCAAAGTTGAAGAAGAAAGAAGTAGGTGCTGAAAAACAGGCCAACTGTGAACCGAAAAAGATGGTCCGTAACAAAATAAAAACCTATTCTATTTCAACAAAAATAAAGCCTACCTAACCTTTAGCTCAGGCCCTCACATAGTCCCCCTGGGAGCGCTAATTCCCATATATACAATAGTTGTATCCCCCTGAGGGGTACATCGGTCAGTGGACACCACGGTAGAGTGTGAAGGCATTTAGTAGGTGTGAAGTCCGAAGGGTAGAGAGATAACGCTGGTTACTGTGCGACGTTTACTGGTAACGATGTTGCACAGGGGAGGAACACGGTCCAAATGCGACTCTAGAAGTCTCCACACGCTCTTTTATACTGTTAATTTGCTGACCAAGCACCCGCACTGCGGTAAAACCGCACCCAGGCGTTGCATCAGCATATGTACGAACATATGTACAGAGAAAATGCGCAACCGCGACGGCACACACCTTCCCCCATGCCTGATTTATTACAAAATAAACGAATCAAAGGGAAGAATCGTAAATTAAAAATCAACACAGTAAGCTAAAGGCATCCTGGTTAGAAAAACCAAAAAAATAAAAATAATCCTTTCGTGGCAAAAACAACTGCCAGTAACAGGAAAAACAAACGCGTCCAGTTAAATTCAACAAAAAGCATCGCAAAGAAAAACGCAAACACCCCCATCACCAAAAAAACATGGGAAGAGGCGCTGCTCAAGACACGTATAGAACGCAAAAAAAAAATTTTTTTTTGGCACACGAACATTGCAACATAAAAAATTTTCTGGCAACAGAAAACCTTAAAACAATGCACCTCGGCAGATGTCGTACTAAAAAAACAAAAATCCGCTAACATGAACACCAGCCATGAAAAACACAATTAACTCTAACATTGTTTCGTGTTAAACAGTTCAAATGCTAACGCAGTAAAAATGAAAAAGAAAATCGCATCGTTGAAACAACAACTAAAAAGTTTTTAATCAAACACAAATAAGAAATATGGCACGCAGATACCTCGACAAATAAAAAATCATTACCGCCATAAAATTTAAATAAAAACAATATCTCGTTAAAGATAATAGTACACAAGCATGAAAAATAATAACACAATGCCTTTAAAATTTAAATCAACAAAATATTCGCATAAATTGAGTTATCGAAAAACAAAAACGAAACAAATCATACTTATATACCCGAACATTTCATCGATTCGATCATCTTCGCGAACATGGTTTAAAATGAAATACGTAAAATACAAGGGTGGAAATACCAACTTAATATTAATTCATGAGTAAATATAAAAACATCCGCTTACATCTCTGGTGAAAGAGTAACACCGAGCAAAACACGAGTTCTTCGGCAAGGCAATTTCGGAAAATTTTATAAGAATCAAAACTATTGCCTCGTAGGTAATGAAAAATGATACAGAAAAGTTGAGTTGATATTAAATAAAGCATCATTAAAGTTTTCACCAAAAAGAAACATTCAAAATATCGTCTGCGTTACCGTAGACTTAAAAATAGAAGTTAGTGTTATAGCCAAACATCGCACAAATTAGAACGGAACTTTTCCACCATTAGTAAAACAACCAATCAGAATAAACAGAGTGCCGTAGACTCGTAAAACTTAATTCTATCGGTAACATAATGGTATAGCACGTGGATTAAGATATAAGAGAATACGGAACAAAATCCAAGACACACTAGTTTAGAACATCAAATATGAATATGAAAATCGGTTTCGCACTCTGCAAAAATAAAAGGAAAATCACTAAACCGATACAATTTATCTTAATCCAATAGTAATAACATGTGAACAAAGTCCAAAATTCTTGAACTACTCTGAATTTATAATTACCACATTTTAAGTTACTAAACTTATTAAACCACGTTTTCAACACTATGTCCACGGTAAAGTATAAAGTATTGACACCACATTAAACCTTTAAAGTGAGTTACTCTCTTCAAATCACTGCGCGCGAAGGTAATCTCTTTCAGTAATCTCTTGACTGCGCGCGAAGGTAAATTTCAGTAGTCTCTTTGCTGCGTGCAAAGCTCTGCTGCCGCCAAGGCCATCGATGTTTGTTGACAAGCGCTCTGGCACCAGGCTGTCGTACACCAACGCGATGCCATGTACATGTACCATGTTACCGTGTTACAGATGTTGTGTTACCGCTCGCACCAGTGCGAACTGAAATTGGAGAAAACACGAAGATTAGCATGGCTAAAGCGCAGAATTTAGTACATCAATGCTTGAATAAAGTAAAATGAGAAACACCTTTAGTGTCACAGAGATCCATTACCGAGTCTTACTATATATTTAGTTAATGACGGGTAAATTTCCTTAATAAATCAATAATTTTAATGACAAACAAAAAGTAGCTTCCTCATTAGCATCCAAGAATTTTCCCGTAACATAATTGCTAAACTAATAAAAACGACTAAATTTCGCATTTACATTTAATCTTCGTTACAGACATTCAAATTTCTCATTAAACAAAATACATCAGTAATCTTATCTCGCAAATGTGGAATTCAAAACTAAAAACTGTTAATTAACCGTTTCTATCGTGAGCAAAACTGGGGCATTTTCAGCCTCGATGCACAATGAAAAAATAAATTTCTGCAAGGTCATCAATGTTTCTTGCCACGACAGATCACAATCAATAATCACGTACTGCTTTTGCACAAGAAAATTACGTATTATTATACTGTACTTGTTGAACTGTTACACTGTGAACGGGTACTTTACGTTTCACTTATCGCGTTACGTTAATGCCTTAATTAAAAAGGTTAAATACTAATGCATATACGAGGTTAACATGAAGCATAAGCAAATACAAGAAAAAGACACAATTCAATACATAAGAAACACACATTTTACGCTACGTACACGAAAAGTTGTCAAGGTAAAAATCAATATTGACGTTAAGCACTCTAAATTTTAATCGTTCAATCAGTTGTTAATTATCCCGTAGAAACTTTGAGAGACTTGACGATAAATTTTGCATTCTTTTACGTTTGAATAATAAAATACACAACATAAAACTATACTGAGTATGAAATTCGGGTAGGCTTGCAAAATGACTTCACCAGTCATGTTCATGCCACGCCGTCGTAGCTTGCCTGGCAACTGTTGCTGAACACAGACACCGGAAATACGGCGCCTCACTGTCTGACGTATGAGTCAGCGTTTGCATGTCGTCTAGTGCTCTTTTTTCTCAGAGTTCAATGTATCGGTGCAGCTGCGTACAGCTCTGCACACTCTGCACACTATTACTCTCGTTACTCTTAACTAATTACCTCACCACCACGTGTGGTTAATTAATGGGCTTCTATCGCCTCTCATTATTACTCTCGTATGATACTTCTGTTCGCCAGCACAAGGACAAACACAATCCACAATGCTACTCTGACCATCATGGTATCACTGGCATTAATTCCTAGTTCGTCAACACGAATATCGTTACAACAATGCCCCGGTTTAGCAGATATCATCCCAACGTCTTTACCAGAGATGGCATTGAAACTTCCACCACAACACTGTCGACTTTGGGTAGATCCGCATCACCGTGAACATTGCAAACATTCGCTTCTCTAAAGCTTACTCACTTAATTGTCTGCGCGAATTCATTTCTACTTCAATACTTTTACCTCGCTGATAGAATTACCTGGTACTAATTTGCCTTTTCCCAGATAGCCCCACAGCATTTCTGTCTCGGGGTTATTCGCTGCCCCACAGCACTTCTGTCTCGGGGTTTTTTCACTGCCCCACAGCACCGCCATTTTCGAGGCTCTCTCTACCGTAGCAAATATTACTCTTTACGCCTCCTCTGGGCAACCACGTCTGTCATCAGACACTCTGCATTATTTACGGTATTCAAAAATACTTCATTCTTACTTTAACCGTGCTATCCGTGCACATCAGGTATCATCAGAATATCATCCACGATATTTTACCTCACTCGGAAGAGTATCTTTACTCCTTCCTACTTATATTTATCCTTAATTCTCGAAGTCACATAACACTTCTCAGCACATTAAAAGCCACAAAATATTTCATCATTATTTTCTCATCATTACGTCATATTTCATCGTTATTATTTCTCGCTAGGCTTAATCCTCAGCCTGCTCTGTACTAGTCGAAAACTATCTTTCAATTCCTGTTCTAATTTTACTATACTCTAACGCTAGAAAGTTGATTTTTACAAAGGTCTTCAGCATCACCTTTGGGCAAATTGGAATGCAGTTCCCCCCTCCATCATCCTACCAGACGCAACCAGCAAAAAAATAAATCTCACATGACCTACATGTTGTACAGACCACAGAAGGCATTTAAGTATACTTATCTCTCTGTCGCCAATATATCCACATCAGAAAAAAAACTGTGGTAGGCATTCTACTATTTCGAAAATCACTCGCTACTGAATTTTCAGGCATAATTACGTTACGAGTTTGGTCTCTACGTATTACACAAATAACATCACTGCTCAAATGAGTTTAACGTTGCTCAAGATTAAATTTACACAACTAAAACAATACAAAAGTACTTGAAGCAGTTATAGCAACACCTCGAGAAAATAGCGCCACTCACTGTAAAAAATAGGACTCGTAACACCTTGAAAACAGCTCATGTCTAGGGGTCATTGAACACACAGCCTGCTCTCTGCAACTGCAAGTACAGCCCAGCTAGTTTGACCTTGACGCCCGCACGTACTGGCACTGGCTGACGCGCACGCTGCACGCTGCCTGCCTCACGTGCAATGAATAGTTAGCTGCAACGGCACTGTTACAATTACCACCATTAATTGCTGCTTTACTTATCTTAAATTGTAGTTAGAGTTGTCGCACGATGTCGTGATCTCTGTCATCGTTGTAGGCGATGCACCGTCACTGCACCGTCCACAGCACTAAGATAACGAAACTGTAGTCGGATGAATCACCTCGTAGTTGAAGTTTTCAGCTCCGTAGTCGCCCTCTCCGTAGAACTCTGAACCTCTCTGTCTGTAGATTCTGTCCTTATAGTCGATATCTCGTTGCTCTGCAGTCTCTGCAGATAATCTTCGTAGAAAGTATATTTCTTCTCGTCACCAGACGATCTTCCTGGAGTTCTCTCGAATTCTCTGTAGTTGTCTCCGTCGTCTTGATTTGCTGAAGTCACTCGACCCTCTTCTCAAACTTATTTAGGTTTCTCGTCGAATACTTTATCTTCTTTTCTTCTCAAATATATCTTCGCGAATTCGTGGGTCCGTCACTTATATGGCCACCAGTGTAAAGGCAAAAGTAGGTGTGAAGTCCGAAGGGTAGAGAGATAACGCTGGTTACTGTGCGACGTTTACTGGTAACGATGTTGCACAGGGGAGGAACACGGTCCAAATGCGACTCTAGAAGTCTCCACACGCTCTTTTATACTGTTAATTTGCTGACCAAACACCCGCACTGCGGTAAAACCGCACCCAGGCGTTGCATCAGCATATGTACGAACATATATGTACAGAGAAAATGCGCAACCGCGACGGCACAAGAGGAAACAAGGTAGATTCAAACCAGTTTCTTTTTTTCTTTGACGGCGTGGTTTTGCTGACGTCACGGCAACGAACCAATAGCAGCGCTCATATTGCATCTGGTAGCACTGCTACCCCCAAATCTGGCTCCACTATTGGCCTAACGAAATTGCGTATCGGTGACGTCATAAAGTTTGTTTGAAATAAAGCCTTTCTATTGGCTAGCCGAACAAGAGGAGGTTTATTTTCTCCCATAGTAATGACGCTACCTTGTTTCCTCTACCGTGGTATACAGCCTGTATATGCAGTTACTAATGGTTATTTCAACAACCAGTGTTCTGAGTTCCATTAGATATAAAGAACAACATAATTTATAGTAAGCCCACGACTGATTTCAATCTGTCGTGAGCAGCAGATGTTCATTCGGAATCCGAGTTAAGAGCGCTCCCTGATACAGAAATTTTCTGGGCATTTCTCAGAATGTCTTGAGAAGTGCCCAGGTTTTGCTGACCTCAGCAAATCTTGAAGAGAAGGACGGGTGCTCGGGTGGCTCCAACGAGGTCTGGTATCGAAGGAAAACAATCAGAGAGAGAAGTCCTTCCAATTCATTTCGTGCTCATCGAAATGAGTTTCCGATGCTTGGATCTGAGAAAACATCAGGTCGTTCGAAGATTCTTTTATTATAGAATTGCACTTTTTGAAATCCGACACACGGTTGGAATATTTTTTGTATAATGCATGTGTTTCTTTTACAGCGTGCAATGTGGATAGAAAATAAGTTTTAAGCATACTAAATAATAAAATTCTATACCTGCTTTAGTGATGCAAATTTCCTGTAACCCAGAGGCAGTCAAAAAATTTCTTCTCATTTTGCATCGAAAAAAACACCGCACACAAATAACACATGATAAATGACACAAATAACCCAACAAAAATAATAATAAGACATAAATAACACATATACCACATCATTTTTATCACTGATGAAGTAAAAACATTCACAGTTTTCGTGGAATATACTTGGCTCGATTCGAACTGACACAAAACGCTATTTTAGTGCCCCAGAAATGACATGTCCAGAAATAAAACGCTATTTCGGTACCCCAGAAATGACATTGTCCAGAAATAAAACGCTATTTCGGTACCCCAGAAATGACATTGTCCAGAAATAAAACGCTATTTCGGTGCCCCAGAAATGACATTGTCCAGAAATAAAACGCTATTTCGGTGCCCCAGAAATGACATGTCCAGAAATAAAACGCTATTTCGGTACCCCAGAAATGACATTGTCCAGAAATAAAACGCTATTTCGGTGCCCCAGAAATGACATTGTCCAGAAATAAAACGCTATTTCGGTACCCCAGAAATGACGTTGTCCAGAAATAAAACGCTATTTCGGTACCCCAGAAATGACATTGTCCAGAAATAAAACGCTATTTCGGTGCCCCAGAAATGACGTTGTCCAGAAATAAAACGCTATTTCGGTACCCCAGAAATGACATTGTCCAGAAATAAAACGCTATTTCGGTGCCCCAGAAATGACATTGTCCAGAAATAAAACGCTATTTCGGTACCCCAGAAATGACATTGTCCAGAAATAAAACGCTATTTCGGTGCCCCAGAAATGACGTTGTCCAGAAATAAAACGCTATTTCGGTACCCCAGAAATGACATTGTCCAGAAATAAAACGCTATTTCGGTGCCCCAGAAATGACATCGTCCAGAAATAAAACGCTATTTCGGTACCCCAGAAATGACATTGTCCAGAAATAAAACGCTATTTCGGTGCCCCAGAAATGACGTTGTCCAGAAATAAAACGCTATTTCGGTACCCCAGAAATGACATTGTCCAGAAATAAAACGCTATTTCGGTACCCCAGAAATGACGTTTTCCAGAAATAAAACGCTATTTCGGTACCCCAGAAATGACATTGTCCAGAAATAAAACGCTATTTCGGTGCCCCAGAAATGACATTGTCCAGAAATAAAACGCTATTTCGGTGCCCCAGAAATGACGTTGTCCAGAAATAAAACGCTATTTCGGTGCCCCAGAAATGACGTTGTCCAGAAATAAACCGCTATTTCGGTACCACAGAAATGACATTGTCCAGAAATAAAACGCTATTTCGGTGCCCCAGAAATGACGTTGTCCAGAAATAAAACGCTATTTCGGTACCACAGAAGTGACATTGTCCAGACACAAAACGCTATTTCGGTGCCCCAGAAATGACGTTGTCCAGAAATAAAACGCTATTTCGGTACCACAGAAATGACGTTGTCCAGACACAAAACGCTATTTCGGAACCACAGAAAAAAAGCGAACGAACGCAAAAAAGCTGAATTAGATCGAAAAGAAGCGCGTCGACACCAACAGCGATCACGACAGGTCGTTCGGGCGATGGCCTCTTCCGCAACACAATTAAAGTTTTCTCTCTCCAACCCCAGCTGAAACGTGTGAGCGTGTTTCAGAAGCGGGTGAGCGTGTTTCAGAAACGTGTGAGCGTGTTTCAGAAACGTGTGAGCGTGTTTCAGAAACATGTGAGCGTGTTTCAGAAACGTGTGAGCATGTTTCAGAAGCGTGTGAGCATGTTTCAGAAACGTGTGAGCGTGTTTCAGAAACGTGTGAGCGTGTTTCAGAAACGTGTGAGCGTGTTTCAGAAACGTGTGAGCATGTTTCAGAAGCGTGTGAGCGTGTTTCAGAAACGTGTGAGTGTGTTTCAGAAACGTGTGAGTGTGTTTCAGAAACGTGTGAGCGTGTTTCAGAAACGTGTGAGCATGTTTCAGAAACGTGTGAGTGTGTTTCAGAAACGTGTGAGTGTGTTTCAGAAGCGTGTGAGCGTGTTTCAGAAACGTGTGAGCGTGTTTCAGAAACGTGTAAGCATGTTTCAGAAGCGTGTGAGCGTGTTTCAGAAACGTGTGAGCGTGTTTCAGAAACGTGTGAGCGTGTTTCAGAAGCGTGTGAGCATGTTTCAGAAACGTGTGAGCGTGTTTCAGAAACGTGTGAGCGTGTTTCAGAAGCGTGTGAGCATGTTTCAGAAGCGTGTGAGCATGTTTCAGAAGCGTGTGAGCATGTTTCAGAAGCGTGTGAGCATGTTTCAGAAGCGTGTGAGCATGTTTCAGAAGCGTGTGAGCATGTTTCAGAAGCGTGTGAGCATGTTTCAGAAGCGTGTGAGCATGTTTCAGAAGCGTGTGAGCATGTTTCAGAAGCGTGTGAGCATGTTTCAGAAGCGTGTGAGCATGTTTCAGAAGCGTGTGAGCGTGTTTCAGAAGCGTGTGAGCGTGTTTCAAAAATTATGTAGCTAGGCAAGGTGCAAAATTAAAAAGATGAAAGACGCAAACAACGAAGCACCCCAGCTAAACTGTCACAGTTTCACAACTGTGTGGATCACCACAATTAAAATTGAATTAAATAAATATCATTTAATGAATATCTGCATAATTAAGCTGGAATACATTTATTTTCAGAATCACTAGTAGTAAGCAAATCTTAGGCACGAGTCCCAAGAAAATACATATATGAGTATATTATAGCCTATTGAATAAAATATTGTAAGTTGCATCGAATTTTAATGTTATGTTTTCAAAAATACAATTCACTGCTGTTGATTATAACTCTTCACAGGATATTTAAAACCTCGTATAAATTACACAATCTTATCAACGACTGACAGTTATTTGAGTCTCGTGCCCGATAACAACACACACTTCCAGTCTCGTGCCCGATAACAACACACACTTCCAGTCTCGTGCCCGATAACAACACACACTTCCAGTCTCGTGCCCGATAACAACACACACTTCCAGTCTCGTGCCCGATAACAACTCACACCTCCAGTCTCGTGCCCGTTAACAATACACACCTCCAGTCTCGTGCCCGATAACAACACACCTCCAGTCTCGTGCCGGATAACAACACACCCCTCCTGTTTCGTGCCCGATAACAACACACACCTCCAGTCTCGTGCCCGATAACAATAAACCCCTCCTATCTCGTGCCCAATAACAACACACACCTCCAGTCTCGTGCCCGATAACAACACACACCTCCTGTTTTGTGCCCGATAACAACACACCTCCAGTCTCGTGCCCGATAACAACACACCTCCAGTCTCGTGCCCGATAACGACACAGCCCTCCTGTCTCGTGCCCGATAACAACACACACCTCCAGTCTCGTGCCCGATAACAACACACACCTCCTGTTTTGTGCCCGATAACAACACACACCTCCAGTCTCGTGCCCGATAACGACACAACCCTCCTGTCTCGTGCCCGATAACAACACACACCTCCAGTCTCGTGCCCGATAACGACACAACCCTCCTGTCTCGTGCCCGATAACAACACACACCTCCAGTCTCGTGCCCGATAACAACACACCTCCAGTCTCGTGCCCGATAACGACACAACCCTCCTGTCTCGTGCCCGATAACAACACACACCTCCAGTCTCGTGCCCGATAACAACACACACCTCCAGTCTCGTGCCCGATAACAACACACACCTCCTGTTTTGTGCCCGATAACAACACACACCTCCAGTCTCGTGCCCGATAACAAGGGGTGGAGGACATTGGTAGATTCGCATCCATAATGAATATAATGAATATGAATTGCAGGAATTAGCAAGCGCGCATGCGCAATATTGGCTGCGGTGCAGAACTAGAGATGTCGTGTTCGTAACGCGCATGATCATTTAGACTCGTGAATGTAATATTGTGACAAAGGCCTATGCTCTTTGTCTAACCTCTAGTCTAGGTTTCAAACTCAAAGTTTTATTTAGGCTTAGGCTTAAATTTAGGCTTTCGGCTAAGGTGTTGGTTCTTGTCATTAGGTTTTAATGTTGAGACCTTAGGCTTAATTAACTTCTGTCTCTGAGCCGTTAGCTTTGTATCCACGCCTTAGGCTTAGGCTTTATATTTAGGCACTAGACAAGCTTTTAAAATAATGAGGTAGATCAATAAATTAGTTGGTTAGCACATTAACTTCACCAATTAGCTCATTAAATTTAAGACTAAGGTGTTGGTTCTGGTTGTTAGCTTTTGATATTGAGGCCTTAGACGTAGGCATTAAATCTTATCCTAAGGTACAAGCTTTGTGTATAGGTCTTTGTGGTATAGTTTGAAACATCTGCGTATTATAAGAGCATGGTTAATGAATACGAGAATACGAAAGCAATACAGCAGCACTTAAGTACTGAATGTGTAGTCCGAAGAAAAAACTTAGATGTTGCGCAAGAAATTCGCTGCTTGTAAGCACTGAAGAATTGCGTAGTTCTTTTCCACATGCGTACGAGACTGTGCAACAATACTCTGCGTTACTTCGTTAGTAGGATCCAAGATATTTGAACTGCAAGCAATCATAACTTTTGTGCGCGCACATTACCGCATACTTTGGAGTAATATTGATAAATTGATAAAGTGATGAAAGATGAGCATGTGGGGCAACGCTTCGTTTAAAGTACGATACATTGTCAAAAAATAATGTTTTATTTTAAAATACGGTTGTAGCAAAAATATATAAGGTATAGGAAATATCAATAGCATTGAGTTATTCGTTTCCCAAGCACAAGAGCTTGCTTGTGCGTTATACTGCATACTTAAGTGACCTGCTTGTATCTAATATGATAAGGTGGAGCTTGTTCTGCTTGCTGTGCTTGCTCTGCTTGCTCTGCTTGCTCTGCTTGCTCTGCTTGCTCTGCTTGCTCTGCTTGCTCTGCTTGCTCTGCTTGCTCTGCTTGCTCTGCTTGCTCTGCTTGCTCTGCTTGCTCTGCTTGCTCTGCTCTGCTTGCTCTGCTTGCTCTGCTTGCTCTGCTTGCTCTGCTTGCTCTGCTTGCTCTGCTTGCTCTGCTTGCTCTGCTTGCTCTGCTTGCTCTGCTTGCTCTGCTTGCTGTGTGTGTCCGTCGCTACCGCCACCCTGTGAACTGGACACCTCAACATTAGATAATGGCTGTAAATTTTCTTGTTTTTCGATTGAAATTTGTTTACGTTGTTTGAAGTTTCCTTTCGTACAACTCCTACAATTTTATTTTGAAAAAAACGCTCCTAATACAGCTCAGAAGTGTGTTACGGAATATATATTAGTTTTCGGGAAAAAATTACTTTATACATTTCTCGGTAGGTTTCCCTCTCCTCTTTCCCCTTCCCAGCCTCCCCCTGCCCCCGCCTCCCCCTCATCTCATACACCCGCTAGGCCTAGCGTGAAATTTGCAGGCTGTGAGCCAATAAGAAATTCCTAATATCCTAGTTGCAAACCTACGGAGGACGTCAAGAAATATGTGACGGAAATGAACGTTACATAATTTTTCGAACGTTTTACCTATATTGCAACCTGTTATTACATTTACTTAATTTTTCGAAAGTTTTACCAATATTGCAACCTGTTATTACATTTAATTAATTTTTCGAACGTTTTACCTATATTGCAAACTGTTATTACATTTAATTAATTTTTCGAAAGTTTTACCTATATTGCAACCTGTTATTACATTTAATTAATTTTTCGAACGTTTTACCTATATTGCAAACTGTTATTACATTTAATTAATTTTTCGAACGTTTTACCTATATTGCAACCTGTTTTTACATTTCGGTTATTAATTTTCTCATATAGTGACCTATTTCCTCCATGTAGTAACCTATTTCTTCAAGTAGTAACCTATTTCTCCAGGTAGTAATCTATTTCTCCATGTAGTAACCTATTTGCTCCATGTAGTAACTTATTTCTTCATGAAGTAACCAATTTTCTCCATGTAGTAACCTATTTTCTCCATGTAGTAACCTATTTTCTCCATGAAGTAACCTATTTTCTTTGTGTAGTTACCTATTTTCTCCATGTGGTAACCTATTTTCTCCATGTTGTAACCAATTTTCTCAATGTAGGAACCTATTTTCTCCATGTAGTAGCCTATTTTCTCCATGTAGTAACCTATTTTCTCCATGTAGTAACCTATTTCCTAAATGTAGTAACCTATTTTCTCTATGTAGTAACCTATTTCCTCCATGTAGTAACCTATTTCCTAAATGTAGTAACCTATTTTCTCCATGTAGAAACCTATTTTCTACATGTAGTAACCTATTTCCTAAATGTAGTAACCTATTTTCTCCATGTAGTAACTTATTTTCTCCATGTAGTAACCTATTTCCTCCCTGTAGTAACCTATTTCTCCATGTAGTAGCCTATTTTCTCCATGTAGTAATCTATTTCTCCATGTAGTAACCTATTTTCTCCATGTAGTAACCAATTTTCTCCATGTAGTAACCTATTTTCTCCATGAAGTAACCTATTTTCTCCATGAAGTAACCTATTTTCTCCATGAAGTAACCTATTTTCTCAATGTAGCAACCTATTTTCTCCATGTAGTAACCTATTTTCTCCATGTAGTAACCAATTTTCTCAATGTAGTAACCTATTTTCTCCATGTAGTAACCTATTTTCTCCATGTAGTAACCTATTTCCTCCCTGTAGTAACCTATTTCTCCATGTAGTAGCCTATTTTCTCCATGTAGTAATCTATTTCTCCATGTAGTAACCTATTTTCTCCATGTAGTAACCAATTTTCTCCATGTAGTAACCTATTTTCTCCATGAAGTAACCTATTTTCTCCATGAAGTAACCTATTTTCTCCATGAAGTAACCTATTTTCTCAATGTAGCAACCTATTTTCTCCATGTAGTAACCTATTTTCTCCATGTAGTAACCAATTTTCTCAATGTAGTAACCTATTTTCTCCATGTAGTAACCTATTTTCTCCATGTAGTAACCTATTTTCTCCATGTAGTAACCTATTTTCTAAATGTAGTAACCTATTTTCCCAATCAAGTGACATTTTCTCGATGGAGTCACCAAATATTTTCATTTTGTGACCTATTTTCTTCCTTTTTGACATATTTTCCTAATACCGTATCCTATTTCTTCAATCTCACGACTAATTCCCCGTATCGTCTCCTATTTTAATTATTTTGTGACCTATTTCCAACAAATCTTCACTTATATTCGGGTGACCTATTTCACCGTAACCTATTTCTCCAACTTCGTGTCCTATTTTCTCTTTTCGCGACCTATTTTCTCTATTTCGCGACCTATTTTCTCTATTTTGCGACCTATTTTCTCTATTTCGCGACCTATTTTCTCTATTTTGCGACCTATTTTCTCTATTTCGCGACCTATTTTCTCTATTTCGCGACCTATTTTCTCTATTTCGCGACCTATTTTCTCTTTTTCGCGACCTATTTTCGCTCAACTGCAGCAGGTTTTCTCCACCCTGCCACGCATTCACCCCACCCAGAGGTCTATTTTATTCACTCGGCGTTCCATTCTCTTTATTTGTAGGTTTTTTCTCTCATGTGGTGGTCTGTCTTTCATGCATGGAGACCTATTTTCCGTGCATGGAGACCTATTTTCCGTGCATGGAGACCTATTTTCCGTGCATGGAGACCTATTTTCCGTGCATGGAGACCTATTTTCCGTGCATGGAGACTTATTTTCCGTGCATGGAGACCTATTTTCCGTGCATGGAGACCTATTTTCCGTGCATGGAGACCTATTTTCCGTGCATGGAGACCTATTTTCCGTGCATGGAGACTTATTTTCCGTGCATGGAGACCTATTTTCCGTGCATGGAGACCTATTTTCCGTGCATGGAGACCGATTTTCCGTGCATGGAGACCTATTTTCCGTGCATGGAGACCGATTTTCCGTGCATGGAGACCTATTTTCCGTGCATGGAGACCGATTTTCCGTGCATGGAGACCGATTTTCCGTGCATGGAGACCTATTTTCCGTGCATGGAGACCGATTTTCCGTGCATGGAGACTTATTTTCCGTGCATGGAGACCTATTTTCCGTGCATGGAGACCTATTTTCCGTGCATGGAGACCTATTTTCCGTGCATGGAGACCTATTTTCCGTGCATAGAGACCTATTTTCCGTGCATGGAGACCTATTTTCCGTGCATGGAGACCTATTTTCCGTGCATGGAGACCTATTTTCCGTGCATGGAGACCGATTTTCCGTGCATGGAGACCGATTTTCCGTGCATGGAGACTTATTTTCCGTGCATGGAGACCGATTTTCCGTGCATGGAGACCTATTTTCCGTGCATGGAGACCTATTTTCCGTGCATGGAGACCGATTTTCCGTGCATGGAGACCTATTTTCCGTGCATGGAGACCTATTTTCCATGTATGGAAACCTATTTTCCGTGCATGGAAACCTATTTTCCGTGCATGGAGACCTATTTTCCGTGCATGGAACCTATATTCCGTGCATGGAGACCTATTTTCCGTGCATGGAGACCTATTTTCAGTGCATGGAGACCTATTTTCCGTGCATGGAGACCTATTTTCCGTGCATGGAGAGCAATTTTCAGTCCAAGGAGACCTATTTTCTTTGCATGGAAGTCTATTTTTCCCTCAAGAAAACCTATTTTCCCATTTACCATTTAATTTCTTGGAACACTACTTAACCATGCAAGCACTTTTTCCATTTTTTAACTTAATCTTTACGTTGGCTGGCAAAAACCTTTTTATCATCACCAGGACACTATAAAAAGTGCAATTAGCTTAACGAAGAGATGTCGATTAAAAATACGGTAATTACTATTTATTTGGATTCTGAGCTCATATCATTTATATTTATTGTTTTAACTCACCCCTGACACTTCATCTTAATTTTTATGTTAGTTTTCATTAGTTATAGTTAGTTTAGTTATTGTTAGATAAGTACATCAAAATTTTTAGTGAGTTATGGCTAGTTAAATAATTGTTAATTATGTATAATTAGCTTTAATGTTACATTAGTTAGTTATAATTAGTTTCAAACTATTCTTTAGTTCATCAGCCCACGTAATATCTTTTAAATCATCTTATACGATTTTGTGCTGGCTACTGTATTCTCACGACGACACAAATGATACGACGACGCAAATGATACGACGACACAAATGATACGACGACACAAATGATACGACGACACAAATGATACGACGACACAAATGATACGACGACACAAATGATACGACGACGCAAATGATACGACGACACAAATGATACGACGACACAAATGATACGACGACACAAATGATACGACGACACAAATGATACGACGACACAAATGATACGACGACACAAATGATACGACGACACAAATGATACGACGACACAAATGATACGACGACACAAATGATACGACGACACAAATGATACGACGACACAAATGATACGACGACGCAAATGATACGACGACACAAATGATACGACGACACAAATGATACGACGACACAAATGATACGACGACAACACAAATGATACGACGACGCAAATGATACGACGACACAAATGATACGACGACACAAATGATACGACGACACAAATGATACGACGACACAAATGATACGACGACACAAATGATACGACGACACAAATGATACGACGACACAAATGATACGACGACACAAATGATACGACGACACAAATGATACGACGACACAAATGATACGACGACACAAATGATACGACGACACAAATGATACGACGACACAAATGATACGACGACACAAATGATACGACGACACAAATGATACGACGACACAAATGATACGACGACACAAATGATACGACGACACAAATGATACGACGACGCAAATGATACGACGACACAAATGATACGACGACACAAATGATACGACGACACAAATGATACGATGACGCAAATGATACGACGACGCAAATGATACGACGACGCAAATGATACGACGACACAAATGATACGACGACACAAATGATACGACGACACAAATGATACGACGACACAAATGATACGACGACACAAATGATACGACGACACAAATGATACGACGACACAAATGATACGACGACACAAATGATACGACGACACAAATGATACGACGACACAAATGATACGACGACACAAATGATACGACGACACAAATGATACGACGACACAAATGATACGACGACACAAATGATACGACGACACAAATGATACGACGACGCAAATGATACGACGACACAAATGATACGACGACACAAATGATACGACGACACAAATGATACGACGACACAAATGATACGACGACGCAAATGATACGACGACACAAATGATACGACGACACAAATGATACGACGACACAAATGATACGACGACACAAATGATACGACGACACAAATGATACGACGACACAAATGATACGACGACACAAATGATACGACGACACAAATGATACGACGACACAAATAATACGACGACGCAAATGATACGACGACGCAAATGATACGACGACACAAATGATACGACGACACAAATGATACGACGACACAAATGATACGACGACGCAAATGATACGACGACACAAATGATACGACGACACAAATGATACGACGACACAAATAATACGACGACGCAAATGATACGACGACGCAAATGATACGACGACACAAATGATACGACGACACAAATGATACGACGACACAAATGATACGACGACGCAAATGATACGACGACACAAATGATACGACGACACAAATGATACGACGACACAAATGATACGACGACACAAATGATACGACGACACAAATGATACGACGACACAAATGATACGACGACACAAATGATACGACGACGCAAATGATACGACGACACAAATGATACGACGACACAAATGATACGACGACACAAATGATACGACGACACAAATGATACGACGACACAAATGATACGACGACACAAATGATACGACGACGCAAATGATACGACGACACAAATGATACGACGACGCAAATGATACGACGACACAAATGATACGACGACACAAATGATA
Organism: Morinoia aosen; assembly: GCA_030386875.1. Lineage (NCBI taxonomy): Eukaryota > Metazoa > Arthropoda > Malacostraca > Amphipoda > Talitridae > Morinoia > Morinoia aosen. Next base: position 26,375,844 of record CM059566.1, read on the forward strand.
CGACGACACAAATTATACGACGACACAAATGATACGACGACACAAATGATACGACGACGCAAATGATACGACGACACAAATGATACGACGACACAAATGATACGACGACGCAAATGATACGACGACACAAATGATACGACGACGCAAATGATACGACGACACAAATGATACGACGACGCAAATGATACGACGACACAAATGATACGACGACACAAATGATACGACGACACAAATGATACGACGACACAAATGATACGACGACACAAATGATACGACGACGCAAATGATACGACGACACAAATGATACGACGACACAAATGATACGACGACGCAAATGATACGACGACACAAATGATACGACGACGCAAATGATACGACGACACAAATGATACGACGACGCAAATGATACGACGACACAAATGATACGACGACACAAATGATACGACGACACAAATGATACGACGACGCAAATGATACGACGACACAAATGATACGACGACGCAAATGATACGACGACGCAAATGATACGACGACACAAATGATACGACGACGCAAATGATACGACGACACAAATGATACGACGACACAAATGATACGACGACACAAATGATACGACGACACAAATGATACGACGACACAAATGATACGACGACGCAAATGATACGACGACACAAATGATACGACGACGCAAATGATACGACGACACAAATGATACGACGACACAAATGATACGACGACACAAATGATACGACGACACAAATGATACGACGACACAAATGATACGACGACGCAAATGATACGACGACACAAATGATACGACGACACAAATGATACGACGACGCAAATGATACGACGACACAAATGATACGACGACGCAAATGATACGACGACACAAATGATACGACGACGCAAATGATACGACGACACAAATGATACGACGACACAAATGATACGACGACACAAATGATACGACGACACAAATGATACGACGACACAAATGATACGACGACACAAATGATACGACGACGCAAATGATACGACGACACAAATGATACGACGACGCAAATGATACGACGACACAAATGATACGACGACGCAAATGATACGACGACACAAATGATACGACGACACAAATGATACGACGACACAAATGATACGACGACACAAATGATACGACGACGCAAATGATACGACGACACAAATGATACGACGACGCAAATGATACGACGACACAAATGATACGACGACGCAAATGATACGACGACACAAATGATACGACGACACAAATGATACGACGACACAAATGATACGACGACGCAAATGATACGACGACACAAATGATACGACGACGCAAATGATACGACGACACAAATGATACGACGACGCAAATGATACGACGACACAAATGATACGACGACACAAATGATACGACGACACAAATGATACGACGACACAAATGATACGACGACACAAATGATACGACGACACAAATGATACGACGACGCAAATGATACGACGACACAAATGATACGACGACGCAAATGATACGACGACACAAATGATACGACGACACAAATGATACGACGACACAAATGATACGACGACGCAAATGATACGACGACACAAATGATACGACGACACAAATGATACGACGACGCAAATGATACGACGACACAAATGATACGACGACACAAATGATACGACGACACAAATGATACGACGACACAAATGATACGACGACGCAAATGATACGACGACACAAATGATACGACGACGCAAATGATACGACGACACAAATGATATGACGACACAAATGATACGACGACACAAATGATACGACGACACAAATGATACGACGACACAGGTTACTAGAGAAGCTCGCTTCAAAAATTTTAATAACCCGCGGACTCTATTTATTTACGGCTCTACCAAACGCTCATTATCATCGATGCATAAATTTCATTATCATCGATGCAGAAAGACTGTGTACACCAAATGAAATGTCGCTCAGTCCATCCCAAAAAATAGAATTGCTTATGGGAAATTCTGAGGTTGTGAATATCAGGTTTTCCTCTCAGTTCTTTGAACGTAAATATTGGTTTTGGTTCAGAGAAATTGTGCGGTTGTACAATATTGGTTTTGGTTCAGAGAAATTCTGCGGTTGTACAATATTGGTTTTGGTTCGGAGAAATTGTGCGGCTGTACAATATTGGTTTTGGTTCAGAGAAATTGTGCGGTTGTACAATATTGGTTTTGGTTCAGAGAAATTCTGCGGTTGTACAATATTGGTTTTGGTTCGGAGAAATTGTGCGGCTGTACAATATTGGTTTTGGTTCAGAGAAATTGTGCGGTTGTACAATATTGGTTTTGGTTCAGAGAAATTGTGCGGTTGTACAATATTGGTTTTGGTTCGGAGAAATTGTGCGGCTGTACAATATTGGTTTTGGTTCAGAGAAATTGTGCGGTTGTACAATATTGGTTTTGGTTCAGAGAAATTGTGCGGTTGTACAATATTGGTTTTGGTTCAGAGAAATTGTGCAGTTGTACAATATTGGTTTTGGTTCAGAGAAATTGTGCGGTTGTACAATATTGGTTTTGGTTCAGAGAAATTGTGCGGTTGTACAATATTGGTTTTGGTTCAGAGAAATTGTGCGGTTGTACAATATTTGTTTTGGTTCAGAGAAATTCTGCGGTTGTACAATATTGGTTTTGTTTCAGAGAAATTGTGCGGTTGTGCAATATTGGTTTTGGTTCAGAGAAATTGTGCGGTTGTACAATATTGGTTTTGGTTCAGAGAAATTGTGCGGTTGTACAATATTGGATTTGGTTCAGAGAAATTGTTCGGTTGTACAATATTGGTTTTGGTTCAGAGAAATTATGCGGTTGTACAATATTGGTTTTGTTCAGAGAAATTCTGCAGTTGTACAATATTGGTTTTGGTTCAAAGAAATTATGCGGTTGTACAATATTGGTTTTGTTCAGAGAAATTATGCGGTTGTACAATATTGGTTTTGTTTCAGAGAAATTGTGCGGTTGTACAATATTGGTTTTGGTTCAGAGAAATTGTGCGGTTGTACAATATTGGTTTTGGTTCAGAGAAATTATGCGGTTGTACAATATTGGTTTTGTTCAGAGAAATTCTGCAGTTGTACAATATTGGTTTTGGTTCAGAGAAATTCTGCGGTTGTTCAATATTGGTTTTATTCAGGGAAATTCAGCGGTTGAACAATATTGGTTTTGGTTCAGAGAAATTCTGAGGGTTGTACAATATTGGTTTTGTTCAGAGAAATTCAGCGGTTGTACAATATTGGTTTTACTTCACAGAAATTGTGCGGTTGTACAATATTGGATTTGGTTCACAGAAATTGTGCGGTCTTACAATATTGGTTCTGGTTCAGCGAAATTCTGCGGTTGTACAATATTGGTTTTGGTTAACAGAAATTGTGCGGTTTTACAATATTGGTTTTGGTTCAGAGAAATTCTGCGGTTGTACAATATTGGTTTTGGTTCACAGAAATTGTGCGGTTGTACAATATTGGTTTTGGTTCAGAGAAATTCTGCGGTTGTACAATATTGGTTTTGTTCAGAGAAATTCTGCGGTTGTACAATATTGGTTTTGGTTCAGAGAAATTCTGCGGTTGTACAATATTGGTTTTGGTTTACAGAAATTGTGCAGTTGTACAATATTGTTTTTGTTCAGAGAAATTCTGTGATTGTAAATATCGGTTTTGGTTTACAGATATTTTGTGTTTGTAAATTTTGGTTTGTCTCGCAGTTCTTCGGTTATACAACTTAACGTCGCCAGCTGTACGGCGTTTACATCAACGTAAAATACTGCAAAAACTCGACCCTCTGCAGCTCTTTTGTTTTCATCGATACCGAAAGACAGTGTACACCAAACAAAATATCCTTCCGGCCATTCCTCTTCAAAAAAGTGATGCTTACGGAATATTCTTGGGCGACATATGTTTATAGGAAATTCCGTGCTGGTAAATATTTGTTATTCCTTGCAGTTTTCCGGACCGGAGCAATGAAGTGCGGCCGGTGAACCGTGAAGTGTCTCGATGTGTAGTCTTCCGTTTCATACGTGGAAACAATTATACTATTAATAAATAATGCTAATAACCAAATAATACAAGTAAAAAAGTAATTCTAAAAAAGTAAAATGATTCTAATGAGAAAATAATTCTAACAAAAAATAATTCCAATATCAAAATAACTCTAATAACAAAATAATACTAATAAAAAATAATGCTACTTATAAAATAATACTGATAATAAAATGGGGTAAATAATTCTCCTTTTATTTCTCCAATTTTAATAAAATAAAACTGATAATAAAAAGAAGAAAATAACACTCAGATGTTTTTAACTCTTTTAGTTTCGAAAGTTATCAAAATGCGCGCACAAAACTGATCCGACGGTGAGTGTGTTTTTTACAAAAGAGAGGCTCATTAAAATTTACGAAGAAGTTTTAATTTACATGAGAACGGGATCAGAAAAAGTTTCGTAGAATTAGCATAGAATGTTGCCTTTTCCTGCACCAATTCAAAATGGGAATGGAAAACTTTTCTTCTGAAAAGTGCATTGATATGATATATACAATATATTTCATATGAAATAAGATATGAAATATACAGCAAAGCATTTCTATTAACAAAGTAAATACCTCTGAAAAGTACACTAATGTTTGGCATAGAGTGAAGCATTTTTATTAACAAAGTATAATATTCGTAACAAAATGATCGTTTCGTTTAACAAAAATGACATAGCGCACAAGCGTAATAATTCAGAATTTTGCTTGTTTTTTACAATTTGGTTTGTGCCACATCTGGCACTCAGTGCAAAAAAGGGTTAACATGGCCACAAGTTTTATTCGTATTGCTTTCCAGGTTCCTTCACGTTGGACACTAATCATGCTCAGGCACCAGAGGAGGAATAGAAGAAAAGATAACAGTCACGTAGATAGTCACCACTGTTCATCATGTGTTCTAGTCTTTTCCACGAGAAAGCCTCCAATTCACACTCATATAGTTAAATGATTTACCCTGATTTGTGATGTTTCAATTATAAATGAATGATTTTATTTATGAATGTTTTCTTTTATTTTTTATTTATGATTGATTTACTCGAACCCTGATTATAAGAATGAGAAGGTCGTGTTGTTAGATGCGTCTACGTGTAATTTCAAGACGTAGAAGGAAGGGTTGGTCTTTCAGGAAAAAAAATGCCTTTAATTTTAAGACCCACAAAGTTGAACATAAGTCAACCATCCAGAAAAAAAACAGAAAATTCTGTTAATTAGAAAACGCAAAACAAAATTGAAAACTAATCAGCCATCGAAAAACTAAAAGAAAAAATGCTTTTAATTTGAAGACACAACAAAGTTGAAGATTGCTCTGCGCCTTCGCTCACTCAGTACAGAATCAGCTTTAGACAAACGCCTAGTTTAACTTCAGGACATTTTCGATTTATGTATTAAAGCTTGCGCCAAGTAGCCTCGCTCTGAGGGATCTGAAGTTCTTAGAACTTAACTCAATCATACAGATTACAAACGCAACATCTCTGCTGCGCGGTACATCCTGTCGCATTTTTATGCGGTAATGTGCAAGTCGAGATTAATGTTGTTAAATTACATGTCGTTAGATTGCATGTTGTTAGATTACATGTTGTTAGATTACATGTTGTTAGATTACATGTTGTTAGATTACATGTTGTTAGATTACATGTTGTTAGATTGCATGTTGTTAGATTACATGTCGTTAGATTACATGTTGTTAGATTACATGTTGTTAGATTACATGTTGTTAGATTACATGTTGTTAGATTACATGTTGTTAGATTACATGTTGTTAGATTACATGTTGTTAGATTACATGTTGTTAGATTACATGTTGTTAGATTACATGATGTTAGATTGCATGTTGTTAGATTACATGTTGTTAGATTGCATGTTGTTAGATTGCATGTTGTTAGATTGCATGTTGTTAGATTACATGTTGTTAGATTACATGTTGTTAAATTACATGTTGTTAGATTGCATGTTGTTAGATTGCATGTTGTTAGATTGCATGTTGTTAGATTACATGTTGTTAGATTACATGTTGTTAGATTGCATGTTGTTAGATTGCATGTTGTTAGATTGCACGTTGTTAGATTGCATGTTGTTAGATTACATGTTGTTAGATTACATGTTGTTAGATTGCATGTTGTTAGATTGCATGTTGTTAGATTGCACGTTGTTAGATTGCATGTTGTTAGATTACATGTTGTTAGATTACATGTTGTTAGATTGCATGTTGTTAGATTGCATGTTGTTAGATTGCATGTTGTTAGATTGCATGTTGTTAGATTGCATGTTGTTAGATTGCATGTTGTTAGATTGCATGTTGCTAGATTGCATGTTGTTAGATTGCATGTTGTTAGATTGCATGTTGTTAGATTGCATGTTGTTAGATTGCATGTTGTTAGATTGCATGTTGTTAGATTGCATGTTGTTAGATTGCATGTTGTTAGATTGCATGTTGTTAGATTGCATGTTGTTAAATTGCATGTTGTTAGATTGCATGTTGTTAGATTGCATGTTGTTTGATTGCATGTTGTTAGATTGCATGTTGTTAGATTGCATGTTGTTAGAGTGCATGTTGTTAGATTACATGTTGTTAGAGTGCATGTTGTTAGATTGCATGTTGTTAGATTGCATGTTGTTAGATTGCATGTTGTTAGATTGCATGTTGTTAGATTACATGTTGTTAGATTGCATGTTGTTAGATTGCATGTTGTTAGATTGCATGTTGTTAGATTGCATGTTGTTAGATTGCATGTTGTTAGATTGCATGTTGTTAGATTACATGTTGTTAGATTGCATGTTGTTAGATTGCATGTTGTTAGATTGCATGTTGTTAGATTGCATGTTGTTAGATTGCATGTTGTTACATTGCATGTTGTTAGATTGCATGTTGTTAGAAATCATGTTGTTAGAGTGCATGTTGTTAGATTGCATGTTGTTAGATTGCATGTTGTTAGATTGCATGTTGTTGGAGTGCATGTTGTTAGATTGCATGTTGTTAGATTGCATGTTGTTAGATTGCATGTTGTTAGATTACATGTTGTTAGATTGCATGTTGTTAGATTACATGTTGTTAGATTACATGTTGTTAGATTACATGTTGTTAGATAACATGTTAGATTGCATTTTGTTAGATTGCATGTTGTTAGATTACATGTTGTTAGATTACACGTTGTTAGATTACATGTTGTTAGATTACATGTTGTTGGATAACATGTTGTTAGATTGCATGTTGTTAGATTACATGTTGTTAGATTACATGTTGTTAGATTACATGTTGTTAGATTGCATGTTGTTGGATAACATGTTGTTAGATTGCATGTTGTTAGATTACATGTTGTTAGATTACATGTTGTTAGATTACATGTTGTTGGATAACATGTTGTTAGATTGCATTTTGTTAGATTGCATGTTGTTAGATTACATGTTGTTAGATTACACGTTGTTAGATTACATGTTGTTAGATTACATGTTGTTGGATAACATGTTGTTAGATTGCATGTTGTTAGATTACATGTTGTTAGATTACATGTTGTTAGATTACATGTCGTTAGATTACATGTTGTTAGATTACATGTTGTTAGATTACATGTTGTTAGATTACATGTTGTTAGATTGCATGTTGTTAGATTACATGTTGTTAGATTACATGTTGTTAGATTGCATGTTGTTAGATTACATGTTGTTAGATTACATGTTGTTAGATTGCATGTTGTTAGATTACATGTTGTTAGATTGCATGTTGTTAGATTGCATGTTGTTAGATTACATGTTGTTAGATTACATGTTGTTAGATTACATGTTGTTAGATTACATGTTGTTAGATTACATGTTGTTAGATTACATGTTGTTAGATTACATGTTGTTAGATTACATGTTGTTAGATTGCATGTTGTTAGATTACATGTTGTTAGATTACATGTTGTTAGATTACATGTTGTTAGATTACATGTTGTTAGATTACATGTTGTTAGATTACATGTTGTTGGATAACATGTTGTTAGATTGCATTTTGTTAGATTGCATGTTGTTAGATTACATGTTGTTAGATTACATGTTGTTAGATTACATGTTGTTAGATTACATGTTGTTAGATTACATGTTGTTAGATTGCATGTTGTTAGATTACATGTTGTTAGATTACATGTTGTTAGATTACATGTTGTTAGATTACATGTTGTTAGATTACATGGTGTTAGATTGCATGTTGTTAGATTACATGTTGTTAGATTACATGTTGTTAGATTACATGTCGTTAGATTACATGTTGTTAGATTACATGTTGTTAGATTACATGTTGTTAGATTACATGTTGTTAGATTACATGTTGTTAGATAACATGTTGTTAGATTACATGTTGTTAGATAACATTTTGTTAGATTACATGTTGTTAGATTACATGTTGTTAGATTACATGTTGTTAAATTACATATTGTTAGATTACATGTTGTTGGATTGCATGTTGTTAGATTACATGTTGTTGGATTACATGTTGTTAGATTACATGTTGTTAGATAACATGTTGTTAGATTACATGTTGTTAGATTACATGTTGTTAGATTACATGGCGTTAGATTACATGACGTTAGATTACATGTTGTTAGATTACATGTTGTTAGATTACATGTTGTTAGATTACATGTTGTTAGATTACATGTTGTTAGATTACATGTTGTTAGATTACATGTTGTTAGATAACATGTTGTTAGATTACATGTTGTTGGATAACATGTTGTTAGATTACATGTTGTTAGATTACATGTTGCTAGGTTACATGTTGTTAGATTACATATTGATAGATAACATGTTGTTAGACTACATGTTGTTAGATTACATATTGTTAGATTACATGTTGTTGGATTGCATGTTGTTAGATTACATGTTGTTGGATTACATGTTGTTAGATTACATGTTGTTAGATAACATGTTGTTAGATTACATGTTGTTAGATTACATGTTGTTAGATTACATGATGTTAGATTACATGTTGTTAGATTACATGTTGTTAGATTACATGTTGTTAGATTACATGTTGTTAGATTACATGTTGTTAGATTACATGTTGTTAGATTACATGTTGTTAGATTACATGTTGTTAGATTACATGTTGTTAGATTACATGTTGTTAGATTACATGTTACTGTATGTACAGTGTATTCTACCTTATCAACCAAACAATTGATCATATATATATATATATATATGCACATTACCATACATATATGCACATTACCATATACATGCACATTACCATATATATGTGCACATTACCATATATATGCACATTGCCATATATATGTGCACATTACCATATATATGTGCACATTACCATATATATGTGAACATTACCATATATATGTGCACATTACCATATATATGTGCACATTACCATATATATATGCACATTACCGTATATATATGCACATTACCATATATATATGCACATTACCATATATATATGCACATTACCATATATATATGCACATTACCATATATATATATGCACATTACCATATATATGTGCACATTACCATATATTATGTGTACACATTACCATACATATATGCCCATTACCATATGTATCTATGCACATTACCATATATATGTGCACATTACCATATATATGTGCACATTATCATATACAGGGTGTTTTTTTACTTTGAACAAACTTCAAACTTAGGTACAAAAACTCAAAATAAATCGTTCGCCATTTGTTGACACGCCGTTGCACAGTGACCATGGAAAGATTTACCAATGCTGAGAAGGCAGACATGCATTTGATTTATGGAGCTGCAGGTGGAAATGGTAGGCTCGCTCTGAGGATGTACAGAGAAAGGTTTCCTAGGCGCGTAGTGCCTGATTTCCGGTATTTTGCTACTCTGCATACGAGATTTCGTGACACCGGCAGCTTCAACGTTAACAGAGGGAATGCTGGGCGCGGCCATCATCCACAGGAGGATAGAATTGTGGAATACTTGGAGCAACATCCACGAACCAGCACTCGTGCAGCTGCTCAACGTCTTGGCTTGCGAAACCATGCTACTGTGTGGAGGGCACTACATCGTCATCAATTACATCCGTACCATTTACAAAGAGTGCAAGGGCTCATGCCAGGTGATTTTGAACCTCGTATGCTGTTTTGTCAGTGGTTAATGCAACAGGAAAGAATGAATCGCGGGTTCTCAAAACTTATTCTCTTCACAGATGAAGCTTATTTCTGTCATGATGGGATTTTCAACCGCCACAATAATCATTACTGGGCTGGAAATAACCCTCATGTTATTCAGCCTAATAGTCACCAGCACAGATTTAGTGTCAACGTGTGGGCAGGCATTATTGGCAATAATTTAATTGGTCCGTACCTATTACCTTCTCCTCTCACGGGACCTGCGTACACCATCTTCCTACGCGAAGCTTTGCCTGGACTACTGGAGGACGTGCCCTTGGAGACACGCAGGCGAATGTGGTTCCAGCATGACGGAGCGCCAGCACATTACTTTCGTGAAACAAGCCTATTCCTGAATAACCAATTTCAAAACCGATGGATTGGCAGAGGTGCTCCTGTAGCATGGCCAGCTAGGTCGCCTGATTTGACGCCACTGGATTTCTTCTTGTGGGGAACCATGAAGGACCTCGTGTATGCCACTCCTGTTGAATCGGAACAGGATCTGGTTGGACGCATTGTGGACTCAGCTGGCCGTATTACGGAAATGCCTGGCGTGTTTCAATCTGTAAGGCGCTCACTGGCTGTTAGATGTCGTAAATGTGTTGACGTTCATGGAGGCCATTTCGAGTAACTGTTGTAATAAAACTGTGTTCAAGTTTGTTCTTGCGTTAAAGTTCTTACATTAAAGTTTGTATTGATTATGTTTTTTACCTGTGTCCTGCAATGCTTACTGATTAATGGTTAGCTTACATGATAATAATTGATAATTACTCATTTAGGACAATTTATTCTCATTTTTAAAACGTGTACACGCAAATTTCATTGTGAAATTACAAAAATACTACATTAGTGGGGCCCAAAAACCTCTTTAAATATCAAAGGTAGCATTAAAAATGGTGCGCGCGTGCAATCCTACTTGAAGTTTTAATATTCTTCAAGTAACTATTACTCGAAAACTAAAGAGTTTTGGACATTTTGTCATTCATGAAAATCGATTTATTTTGAGTTTTTTTTACCTAAGTTCGAAGTTTGTTCAAAGTAAAAAAAACACCCTGTATATGTGCACATTACCATATATATGTACACATTACCATACATATGTGCACATTACCATATATATGTGCACATTACCATATATATGCGCACATTACCATATATATATGCACATTACCATACATATATATGCACATTACCTTATATACATATACAGTATAAGCGTATCGAGGGAGCAGCGACTCTCGAATACAAATTTCATTAAAAAATATTCCATTATTCGTGTTAACAATTTATTTGTTTATCCAGTTTGTTTGTTCACAGGTCGTGGAGCTAAAGATGTCTTCTAGAGTCAAGTCATTGAAATTGTTATCAAAATTGCGCGATGTGTTTCGTCCTTCTTAGGACATCTTCAGGCTGAAATATTTATAAAATTTTCAGGCAATAATGGAATATTTTTTGATAAACTATTTATGTATGCACTTTACCATATATACAGCCGAGTGAAAAATACATTTTTCGTCGGAGACGTTTTGTCTGAGTATTTTGATGGCCTTATAAATTGAAATCGGTGAAAACATCGGAGATATATTTTCCCTATTTTCCTATTAAAATTTATATTATTAGTTTCATTTCCTCCATGATAGAAACGGAAGACGACGCAGAGAGAGACACATCACGGTTCACCGGCCGCACCTAAGTGCTCCGGTCCGGAGAACTGCAAGGAAAAACAAAAAACTTGCCGTCACGGAATTTCCTTTAAACATATGTTGCCCAACATTCTTCTGTGAACATTGCTTTATTTAGGAGGACCGACGGAGCAATTTTTGTGACTGCAGAGCAGTTTTGTGACTCCAGAGCAGTTTTTGTGACTTCAGAGCAGTTTTGTGACTTCAGAGCAATTTTGTGACTTCAGAGCAGTTTTGTGACTTCAGGGCAGTTTTTGTGACTTCAGAGCACCTTTTGTGGCTCCAGAGCAGTTTTGTGACTTCAGAGCAGTTTTGTGACCCCAGAGCAATTTTTGTGACTTCAGAGCAGTTTTGTGACTTCAGAGCAGTTTTGTGACTTCTGAGCAGTTTTGTGACTTCAACGCAGTTTCTGTGACTTCAGAGCACCTTTTGTGGCTCCAGAGCAGTTTTGTGACTTCAGAGCAGTTTTGTGACTCCAGAGCAATTTTTGTGACTTCAGAGCAGTTTTGTGACTTCAGAGCAGTTTTGTGACTTCTGAGCAGTTTTGTGACTTCAAAGCAGTTTTTGTGACTTCAGAGCACCTTTTGTGAGTCCAGAGCAGTTTTTGTGACTCCAGAGCAGTTTTTTGACTCCAGAGCAGTTTTTGTGACTTCAGATTAGTTTTGTGACTTCAGAGCACCTTATGTGACTCCAGAGCAGTTTATGTGACTCCAGTGCAGTTTTTGTGACTCCAGAGCAGTTCTGGTGACTTCAGAGTAGTTTTGTGACTTCAGAGCACCTTTTGTGACTCCAGAGCAGTTTTTTGACTTCAGAGCAGTTTTTGTGATTTCAAAGCAGTTTTTGTGACTCCAGAGCAGTTTTTGTGACTTCAGAGCAGTTTTGTGACTTCAAAGCACACATTTTGTGACTCCAGAGCAGTTTTTGTGACTCCAGTGCAGTTTTTGTGACTCCAGAGCAGTTTTTGTGACTTCAGAGCAGTTTTGTGACTTCAAAGCACCTTTTGTGACTCCAGAGCAGATTTTGTGACTCCAGAGCAGTTTTTGTGACTTCAGAACAGTTTTTGTGACTTCAAAGCAGTTTTTGTGACTCCAGAGCAGTTTTTGTGACTCCAGAGCAGTTTTTGTGACTTCAGAGCAGTTTTTGTGACTTCAGAGCACTTTTTGTAACTTCAGAGAAGTTTTTGTGACTCTAGACCAGTTTTTGTTACTTCAGAGCAGTTTTTGTGACTTCAGAACAGTTTTTGTGACTTCAAAGCAGTTTTTGTGAGTCCAGAGCAGTTTTTGTGACTCCACAGCAGTTTTTGTGACTTCAGAGCAGTTTTTTGACTTCAGAGCAGTGTTTGTGACTCCAGAGCAGTTTTTGTGACTTCAGAGCAGTTTTTGTGACTTCGGAGCAGTTTTTGTGACTCCAGAGCAGTTTTTGTGACTCCAGAGCAGTTTTTGTGACTTCAGAGCTGTTTTTGTGACTTCAGAACAGTTTTTGTGACTTCAGAGCAGTTTTTATGACTCCAGAGCAGTTTTTGTGTCTCTAGAGCGGTTATACAAGTTCTAATCAGTTTTTTGTGAGCCCACAGCTATATTTTACACGATGTTGCCCACCAAGAATCATTCATTGATTCGCTTCGCTAGTTTCGACAGCGGTTCAAAGCGACACGTCCGTCACTTCGCTCCTCACACTGTATGACGCACTCTGTTCACCACAATTGTCATTGTGTCTCATTGTAATTGTATTCAAACAATGAAGTGGAAATGTGCCTTGAAAAGTTGTAACGTCCGGTGACAAACAGAAGTGTCAAGAGATATGAATGGTTACAAAGACTTGCGTACCCTCAGCCGCCGTTCTCTATTCTGTAATTAACATGTTCCCCGCGTACTGAGCCGTATGTGTATCACTAGCTAGTCAAACTTTTTCGCTTGAGCATGCATGTTTTTCGCCGCCTAAGCGATTTAATTACTAGGGCGACGAAAACCATGCATGCAGGCGGCGAAAAAGTTAGACTGGGCTAAACTGCTCAGTCACGTACCGGTATAACTGGATGATTTTTCATCTTATTCGTGACCTTTTTAAAAAACATCTGTTATCATACTAGGTAAAATATGTAGTCCAAATGTACTTTTCGTATTTCTTTGGAGGATTGAAATGTGTTCGAGCAGAAAAGTCGATTTCCCAATTCTGCTATTTACAACCGAACCAAACCAACCGCTTGTAACCGGAGAAATGCGGTGAACGTGTAACAGCGTTAACCCTTACGTAACGCGTAAAGAAACGTAGAGAACGTGTGAAGAAATAGCCCTTTTTTGTATTCATCTAAACCAAATTACATTTTATGCATCATCATTTACTAAATGTGTAGTGTTCCTTTTTTCACAGTTTCTAACGACGATGATCAAGGTAAGCCTCGAAAGCTCAAGCGATGAAATTTTTGATAAGGAAATTCAAAAACAACATGATTTTCCCATCTTATTTCAAGTTACTTCTACCATATATTTCGTGAATACCGTACACTGTAGATATACTGTATCCTGCATATCTACTTCTAATCTATATTACGTTGCATTTCATGAAATCCCCTTACTCTACTCGAGTCATCAGCGAAAGTGGGATCTTTTTCTTCTTTAGTTTCAAGTTTTTTAAACAAATAAATTTTATACTCCATATTTCATTACAGGGCAAAACTCATTTCATGACGTCATAATACTTAATTCGAGTCATCAGCAAAAAAAGTTTTTCTTGTATAGTTTTACACATTTTAAACAAATTAATCTTCTACTTCTACTACATATTTTGTTTCTCGGAAAAACACATTTCGTAAGGTCACCTTACTTCACCCAAGCCCATGAGAGAAAGAATAATGTTTTTCTTGTCTAACTTCACGCTTAATGAAAAAATTAATTAACTACTTCTATATCAAGTTTTGTTACGCGGCAAAACACATACAGTGACGTCACCTTCCTTCACTCAAGCCCACGAGAGACAAAATAACTCATCCCTTACGTTGCCAGTCTGCAACCAGCACAAATCCCCCTCGTTCCTTACACTTACACGACGCTAAAACCATAAGTCAATTCATCTGTTTCTCCGGTCACGCACACACCATGTAAACCATGAATTTCCAGCACCCTGAATTATGAATTTCACATGACCTGAATCATGAATTTCCCGGGAATTTACGACCCATGATTCCTCTTATTCAGAGGCTCGTAATTCAGCCCGCATAAGTCGTCAATCAGCACTGGCCCCGTGCTGATACGTTGCCGGCCTTTGCATCACAATGACAGATCGCTTCGTTAATTGCAGAAACCGTCGCGGTGAAGGTCTAATGTTAACAAAGGGGTGCACAGCCTCGGGCTTCACTGAGGCGTTGAAATTGTGGGGTGAAAAGTTACATGGCTTCACTGAAGCGGTGAATTTGTGGGGTGTGGAGCTACAAGGCTTTACTGAAACGGTGAAATTGTGGGGTGAAAAGTTACATGGCTTCACTGAAGCGGTGAATTTGTGGGGTGTGGAGCTACAAGGCTTTACTGAAACGGTGAAATTGTGGGGTGAAAAGTTACATGGCTTCACTGAAGCGGTGAATTTGTGGGGTGTAGAGCTACAAGGCTTTACTGAAACGGTGAAATTGTGGGGTGAAAAGTTACATGGCTTTACTGAAGCGGTGAATTTGTGGGGTGTAGAGCTACAAGGCTTCACTGAAGCGGTGAAATTGTGGGGTGTAGAGTTACAAGGCATTGCTGAAGCGGTGAAATTGTGGGGTGTAGAGTTTCTCGGCTTCACTGAAGCGGTGAAATTGTGGGGTGAAGAGTTACAAGGCTTCACTGAAGCGGTTAAATTGTGGGGTGAAGAGTTACAAGGCTTCACTGAAGCGGTGAAATTGTGGGGTGTAGAGTTACAAGGCATTGCTGAAGCGGTGAAATTGTGGGGTGTAGAGTTTCTCGGCTTCACTGAAGCGGTGAAATTATGGGGTGAAGAGTTACAAGGCTTCACTGAAGCGGTGAAATTGTGGGGTGTAGAGTTACAAGGTATTGCTGAAGCGGTGAAATTGTGGGGTGTAGAGTTACTCGGCTTCACTGAAGCGGTGAAATTGTGGGGTGAAGAGTTACAAGGCTTCACTGAAACGGTGAAATTGTGGGGTGTAGAGTTACAAGGCTTTGCTGAAGCGGTGAAATTGTGGGGTGTAGAGTTACAAGGCTTTACTGAAGCCGTGAAATTGTGGGGTGTAGCGTTACACGGCTTCACTGAAGCGTTGAAATTGTGGGGTGTAGAGTTACACGGCTTTACTGAAGCGGTGAAATTGTGGGGTGTAGCGTTACACGGCTTCACTGAAGCGGTGAAATTGTGGGGTGTAGAGTTACAAGGCTTTGCTGAAGCGGTGAAATTGTGGGGTGTAGAGTTACAATGGTTTGCTGAAGCGATGAAATTGTGGGGTGTATAGTTACAAGGCTTTACTGAAGCGGTGAAATTGCGGGGTGTAGAGTTACAAGGCTTTGCTGAAGGGATGAAATTGTGGGGTGTAGAGTTACAAGGCTTTTTTGAAGTGATGAAATTGCGGAGTGTAGAGTTACGAGGCTTCACTGAAGCGGTGAAATTGCTGGTAGAGTTACAACATGTAGCAAGTTTCGCACAGTTTGAATAATAAAGCAGAAAAGAAGATATGAATCGAAAAACCAACGTAATTTATCTGCCACAAATTGTGCAATCAATTTTAAGAACAATTTATTATATCTGACAGTTTTATATATAAATGCTACTACAAAAATTCAATGGCTTCTGGAACCGTTTATTGGAAGGAATTGATTGCTAATATACAATAAGTCCAGAAAAAAAGCATTGCAGAGAAGCGTGGATCTTAAAATCTTTCCACGCAGCTTCAAACTTTTTACCGCGAAAATCGAATAGTTTTTCTGATTTGAAACCTGTTCATTATTTGACTAATTGTTCCCGAATAATGTGTACCAATTGCGTGAAATATTATGTAGATCTAAACTATAATTTGCTGAAAACTTTTGCTGTCATTTCTCCATTGGTGTCTTTAGGTATAATAAATGTTTATTTAATGTAAATGTTTCAAATCTATATCATATTAAATCTTTCTCAAAGCAGAACCAAATTTTGTGTCCTCAATTGTTACAGGAACATTACATCTAATTATTGTTACATTCAATTATAACGGTAACATGTAATTAATACATTTAAACATTACAAAATTCAATTGCTACGGCAACATTTATTTTCTTACATAGCCCAATCATTACAGCAACGTTTAATAACATTCAACATTTAATTATTACAATAATATTTAATAACTACAAAGTTCAATAATTATCTCAATATTTAATTATTACAACATTCAATTACTAGAGCAACATTTAAGTTAACCGGCTTCCAAAAAAAACTTAAATGGTATCAAAAATTTGCAGTCGGTTTTATGCATTGGGTTCACTGCCCAGAGGCTTTTCAAAAAAGTATCACGGGAACTTTTCTTCTGCTCTCCTTAATTAGGTAAATTGCAAACTGTTGAAAATAAAATATGTAGAACCTGAAAACCGACAGAGTCTGTTTACTGAATGCGATATTGTATGTTAGGCATACAAGTTCTTTAACAAGTTGTTGACGAAAATACACATGTTTATCTCAAAGTCTACTAAGATTCACAAACCACGTTCATTTCAAAAGGTAGTTTGTAAATAAATTTTTAAACTTTCGAGCCGCTTTAGGGAACTCGATGTTATTTCCTGCAAAAATCAATTACTGAGTGGCGCAAAATACGAATTCAATACCCACATTTTCTCTTCAGTTTTTTCGTCGGAAAAAAACACTTTGCAAATCTTCGGGCACTTCACATGCAGATCTGAAAATGTTTAACTTTCCCAGGAAAACACAAATGTTGTTGTGACTGAATATAAAACGACCTTTGGAATAATATTCAAGGAACAACATATAAACACAACAGCAGGTTTTAGTGAAATAACATAGTCTAGAAAGCATCATTGTACATCAAGCTATGGAAGATGCTAGTAATTTTCTTTCATTTACTAAATACCCATGCTGAAATTTCTATTTAAAATCATTGTTCTGTTTGAAATCATAGTTCTATTTAAATCTTTGTTCCATTCACATCATTGTTCTATTTCAATTATTGTCCTATTTAAAATCATTGTTTGACATTATATTCTTGAATTTAACGTTTAATTTATTACGCTAAAAGTTAAGTTAAATCAAATTTTTGATGATATTTGTATTGAAAATTTGTTCTTTATTTTATTAAAAAAAATTATCCTGCCCTTTGTAACTTCATTTTATACTTTTGATTGTTTTCGAGTTGTGTTATTTGTAAAATTTAAGTGAACAAAAACACTTCATGGTCATGATTTTGAAGCCCTACACCTACTAACATAAAAAATATTTTTTATTCATAGTCACAGAGCCCTAAGGTCAATATTTGCTTCAGTAAAAACAGGTTTTGTTCTATGTATTGTGGTTCTATGACTTACGCAATATACGTCAGTAAAGAACCCATTTCAACAAGTCCCGAAGCTCTATCATCACAATTATGTCAGTAAAGAACCTACTTCATTAAGTCTCGAAGCAAAATACCCATAGTCTTCATGATAATTTTGGCACCGAACTAGCACCGTAGAGTGAATCAAATCTGCACCAAAAGTTAGCGGAGTCCTGAAATAAGCGACAATAATTACCATTAAGTCAGTAAAGAACCTACTTCATTAAGTCTCGAAACAAAATACCCATAGTCTTCATGACAATTTTGGCACCGAATTAGCACCGTAGAGTGAATCAAATCTGCACCAAAAAGTTAACGATGTCCTGTAATAAGCGACTAAAATTACAATTAAGTCAGTAAAGAACCTACAAGTCGCATCAGCAAAATCAAGTCTCGAAGCAAAATACCCAAAGTCTCCATAACAATTGTAGCACCAAACTAGCTCTGTAAAGTGAATCAAATCTGCACCAAAAGTTAACGGAGTCCTGAAATAAGCGACGGGCATCCGAGAACTGATGGTGTCTTCTTATTGCCTCTCAAGCGCGACTTAAGGGATCTTCTATTTAATTAACTGGCCTGCACTGGATGGGTCCAAGACTCATTAGTCAGATCCTAGACTTCTTGATTTAAGGTCGATCGACTTAAGAGATCGCAAGCAATTACGGCGTCCCACAATCACAACGAACATTGCCAGATTGTGTCCAGTCACCCGATAAAACGCTACGTATTTCGCGATTTCCGACTCGTGATGAGAAGGCTGATCGAATTTGGTGGTGGGGTTTGGGAGGGGGAAAGATTGGATTTGATGGTGGGTTTGGGGAAATGGTTGAATTTGGTGGAGACGTAGGGATGGGAAATGGTTGAATTTAGTGATGAGGTTGGGATGGGAAATGGTTGAATTTGGTGGTGAGGTTGGGATGGGAAATGGTTGAATTTGGTGGTGAGGTTGGGACGGGAAATGGTTGAATTTGGTGGTGAGGTTGGGATGGGAAATGGTTGAATTTGGCTGTGGGGTTGGGATGGGAAATGGTTGAATTTGGTGGTGAGGTTTGGGATGGGGAAATGAATGAATTTAGTGGTGGGGCTGGAGAATAGAAATTATCGTATTAAGCAGTGAGGTTGTGGATGGGGATATGATCGGATTTAGTAAGGTTAGCATTGTGGAAATGAGATGAAAAAATGAGATAATTTTGAAACAAAATTTTTTGTGCCTAGAGAGATGGAATTCTTCATAGATCATATCTTTTTTATAAATAATATGTGTCATATTGTAATTATAATTCCTTTTGTTTAGTTTTATGCTAATAAATGATAGTCAAGCATGTAGTTCATTTTGTGAATGATCGACTGGCAAATTCATATGTACAAAAATTTAAAAAGTAATTCATATTTTCAAAATAATTACACTCGGGATTTAAATTAATTTACTGAATTTTAATTAAGTGAAACGTAAATAAGCGAAGTGTATTAATTTACTTGACCACTATGTATAGCTGAGCTGGAGACACTGACGCAAATATTTCCTAGCATAATGTTTGTTCTAAATTATTAAGGCTTCGGTAACACAGCATCTTAAATTGAATGCTTCTGTCATGAGCATAGGGTGCAAAGCTTGTTACATAAGCTAGTTAAAAAGCTTTAAATTTTAATAGTTCTTATTTCCGACTATTCTATCTGCAAATAATTTCTATGTTCTCGAATGGCAGTTGAAAATTGCACCACTTAAGTATTCCTTAATTAGAAGCAACATTTGCCACATAACTACACAAAACTTCAGGACAAATTAATTTTGAAGGCTTACGGAAATCAGAACCCGTAGTTAATCTTCCCCCATTTTGCCTGAAACAAACACAAAAACAAATTTTTCACCCTAGTCTACGGTAACCACTTCCGATATTTCATTTACTCCAATTTTATTCCGGTACCAACACTCTAACACAATTTTCACCAAAGTCTACGGTAACCAAGTCGAATATTTCATTTACTCCCACTTTGTCCGGTACCAACAGACAGATCAAATTATTACTTAAGTCTACGGTAACCATTTCCATTTCATTTACTCCAGTTTAATTCCGGTACCAAATGACAAAT
This sequence comes from Morinoia aosen, assembly GCA_030386875.1. Classification (NCBI taxonomy): domain Eukaryota; kingdom Metazoa; phylum Arthropoda; class Malacostraca; order Amphipoda; family Talitridae; genus Morinoia; species Morinoia aosen. Next base: position 26,396,351 of record CM059566.1, read on the forward strand.
CAATTTATCACTAAAGTCTACGGACGCTAATACCAATATTTGATTTACTCCCATTTTGCCCACCAACAACTAACAAAACAAAATTATCACAAAAGCTTACGGTAACCACTTCCAATATTTCATTTACTCCCATTTTGTCCGGTACCAACGGGTAAACCAAATGATCATTGAAGTCTACGGTAACCACTGCCAGTATTTCATTTACTCCATCTCGGGCAACCAAAAATATAGCAATAGTCTACGGTATTAGAGACCAGTATTTAATTTACATCTATACATTTGACTTTAGTAAAAACATTATTTTCATTCAATTACATTTAATTACAGTAGTTAAATTTAATTATGTTTCATTGTATGTTGTGACCTATTATAAGTCTTATATATTTCAAAGAAAAAGTGATAAAGATTTGCAAGTAAACTTTTATCTTGAATCTATTTACTTGATTTAGAACGTATACGGAAATTTATTTCTTTTATCTGAGATCACAAAAATTGTCAGAAGAAATGAATGATCAAAGAAATACTTGATAACAAAAAATAAATTCGATGCTCATAATCAAGTAGAAAAAAATCCTTAAATATTTTAGCGATGAATCAATTATTTTGATAAAATTTCCAAGGTAAACAAGACGATAATTGGAAAATATAAAAAATGAAGGCGCACTGTTTCAAAAATACTGTAATATTCTTTTCGAAAAATCACTATAGGAATATTAGAACTGTAACTTCTGGAAAAAGTGATACATCTTGTAATTTCCAAATAATTCAAATGATCATTAGACTAAAAAACTTTACACAAGTGCTGTCAGGTTTTGTGTTGTTGTTACAAGCCACTCAGTGTTGTTACTAGCCACTCAGTGTTGTTACAAGCCACTCAGTGTTGTTACAAGCCACTCAGTGTTGTTACAAGCCACTCAGTGTTGTTACAAGCCACTCAGTGTTGTTACAAGCCACTCAGTGTTGTTACCAGCCACTCAGTGTTGTTACAAGCCACTCAGTGTTGTTACAAGCCACTCAGTGTTGTTCCAAGCCACTCAGTGTTGTTACAAGCCACTCAGTGTTGTTACAAGCCACTCAGTGTTGTTACAAGCCACTCAGTGTTGTTACCAGCCACTCAGTGTTGTTCCAAGCCACTCAGTGTTGTTCCAAGCCACTCAGTGTTGTTACAAGCCATTCAGTGTTGTTACAAGCCACTCAGTGTTGTTACAATCCACTCAGTGTTGTTACCAGCCACTCAGTGTTGTTACAAGCCACTCAGTGTTGTTACAAGCCACTCAGTGTTGTTACAAGCCACTCAGTGTTGTTACAAGCCACTCAGTGTTGTTACAAGCCACTCAGTGTTGCTACAAGCCACTCAGTGTTGTTACAATCCACTCAGTGTTGTTACAAGCCACTCAGTGTTGTTACAAGCCACTCAGTGTTGTTACCAGCTACTCAGTGTTTTTAAGGCCGCTCAGTGTTGTTACAAGCCACTCAGTGTTGTTCCAAGTCACTCAGTGTTATTACCAGCCCCTCAGTGTTGTTACAAGCAACTCAGTGTTGTTACAAGCCACTCAGTGTTGTTCCAAGCCACTCAGTGTTGTTACCAGCCACTCAGTGTTGTTACAAGCCACTCAGTGTTGTTACAAGCCACTCAGTGTTGTTCCAAGCCACTCAGTGTTGTTACCAGCCACTCAGTGTTGTTACAAGCCACTCAGTGTTGTTCCAAGCCACTCAGTGTTGTTACAAGCCACTCAGTGTTGTTACAAGCTACTCAGTGTTTTTAAGGCCACTCAGTGTTGTTACAAGCCACTCAGTGTTGTTACAAGCCACTCAGTATTGTTACAAGCCACTCAGTGTTGTTACAAGCCACTCAGTGTTGTTACAAGCCACTCAGTGTTGTTACGAGCCCCTCAATGTTGTTACAAGCCACACTCAGTGTTGTTACAAGCCGCTCAGTGTTGTTACTAGCCACTCAGTGTTGTTACAAGCTACTCAGTATTGTTACTAGCCTCTCAGTGTTGTTACTAGCTATCCAGTGTTGTTACTAGCCACTCAGTGTTGTTACTGGCCACTCAGTGTTGTTACTAGCCGCGCAGTGTTGTTACTAGCCACTCAGGATCGTTGAATTTTATTGACACTCAAATGAATTGATCGTGTATTTTCATTTGAAATTAATAATTGTCCTAAGTCATTAGGTTAATAATAGTCACTTTTAATTGAAATAATTTATAAATGGTTAGTGTGCATAACATAATATTTATGAACCATCAAGTCATTGACATTCTGCTCATCACGATTATTACGAACACTTCTAAATAGTCACCATACGAAGACTATTCAATTCAGCAAGTCATGGACATGCTATTTAGCATTATAGCTTCCCTGCACACACACACACACATACTCGTACATATTCACATACAGACACACGCACACACACACACATACACACGCACCACGTACTAGTTTAGGTAGACGAAATGCATTGAATTTAGAGTGAATCTTTCATGCCTCATTATGTGTGCATCATAATGCGTGCATCATAATGCGTGCATCATAATGCGTGCATTATAATGCGTGCATCATGATGCGTGCATCATAATGCGTGCATTATAATGCGTGCATAATAATGTGTGCATCATAATGTGTGCATCATAATGTATGCATCATAATGTGTGCAGCATAATGTATGCATCATAATGTGTGCAGCATAATGCGTGCATCATAATGCGTGCAGCATAATGCGTGCATAATAATGTGTGCATCATAATGTATGCATCATAATGTGTGCAGCATAATGCGTGCATCATAATGCGTGCATAATAATGTGTGCATCATAATGTGTGCATCATAATGTATGCATCATAATGTGTGTATCATAATGTGTGCATCATAATGTGTGCATCATAATGTGTGCATCATAATGCGTGCATCATAATGTGTGCATCATAATGTGTGCATCATAATGCGTGCATCATAATGTGTGCAGCATAATGTGTGCATCATAATGCGTGCATCATAATGTGTGCATCATAATGTGTGCATCATAATGTGTGCATCATAATGCGTGCATCATAATGTGTGCATCATAATGCGTGCATCATAATGCGTGCATTATAATGCGTGCATAATAATAAGTGCATCATAATGTGTGCATCATAATGTGTGCATCATGATGCGTGCATCATAATGCGTGCATTAAAATGCGTGCATAATAATGTGTGCATCATAATGTGTGCATCATGATGTATGCATCATAATGTGTGCAGCATAATGTATGCATCATAATGTGTGCATCATAATGTGTGCATCATAATGTGTGCATCATGATGCGTGCATCATAATGTGTGCATTATAATGCGTGCATAATAATGTGTGCATCATAATGTGTGCATCATAATGTGTGCATCATAATGTATGCATCTTAATGTGTGCATCATAATGTATGCATCATAATATGAGCCTCATAATGTGTGCATCATTATGTATGCATCATAATATGAGCCTCATAATGTGTGCATCATTATGTATGCATCATAATATGAGCCTCATAATGTGTGCATCATTATGTATGCATCATAATATGAGCCTCATAATGTGTGCATCATAATGTATGCATCATAATATGAGCCTCCTAATGTGTGCATCATTATGTATGCATCATTATGTGTGCATCATTATGTGTGCATCACTATGTATGCATCATAATATGAGCCTCATAATGTGTGCATCATTATGTATGCATCATTATGTGTGCATCACTATGTATGCATCATAATATGAGCCTCCTAATGTGTGCATCATCATGTGTGCATCATAGTGGCATCATAATGTATGAATCATAATATGAGCCTCATAATGTGTGCATCATTATGTGTGCATCATTATGTTTGTATCACTATGTATGCAACATAATATGAGCCTCATAATAGAGTACTCTCTGTTTTCAATGTAGTCGTGTAAAAGAGATCATTGAGCACCATCAGTACAGTGCATTAGCCAATTTGAAACAACATAATGAAGTTACAGTAGTTCTCAGCTGACTCTGTTAATGCGATCACTTGCGTTTAATTGTTGATTTTATTTTGGCGAGCCCCTCATGAGGATACAACTATTGCATCTATAGAAATTAGCACTCCTATGAGGAATATGTGAGGTCCCGAGGTAAATTTTAGCCAGGCTTTACTTTTTATGAAACAGAATAGGTTTTTGTTTTGTTACGGACCATTTTCTTTCTGGCTCATTACTGTCCTGTATTCAGCGCCTACTACTTTCTTCTTCAACTCTTAACTTGTTTCGCAAATTTTTGCTGAGGTGGCTGCTTTTATGCACCTTGTGCATAGATTCTGCGTTCCTTGAAGTCCTTACTAAACGGTCTCTTCCTCTTTCCTCTCTTCGAAACTCCTTTGTTGCGGTTAGGGAAGCTTAAACTATCTTATACAGTCTAATCTTTATTCCGGGTATTGGTTTCACTGAAAATGTATTCTGAATATATTTTCTATTGAAAATGTATTCAGAAAGCATTTATAAAGTATGTATGTATTTATAAAGTATGTAGAAAAATATAACAATTTATTGAAAATGTATTCAGAAAGCATTTATAAAGTATGTATGTATTTATAAAGTATGTAGAAAAGTATAATAATTTATTGAAAATCTATTGAGAATGCACAAGATAAATATGAAGGATTATAATTTATACCCCTTTACTGTAACAACACACGACTTCAATTTAATCTAGATATCACTCAATATGTCAGTTAAAGTTAAAAGTATTTCTCACCAGTATATACCTGTCTTTATATTTTTATAAGTAGATTTATTCACAATTATTTTCAAACCTTGAATAACTCTAACTGGGAATATATTTTATATTTTCAATCAATCTTTTCCCAATCCCCTGGTAATTATCATTATTACCCCTAATTTTTCCATGACATTTTCCAAGGGGGTTACCATTGGGGAAATGAAGCGACCCCACGTATTCCCCCATCATCCCCATGGACTTACCACTGAGGAAATGAACCCGCCTCACATATTCCCTCAACATGGGATACCATTTGGGGAAATCCAGCCCCCCCTATTATTTCCCTCAACTATCCATATGGAGTTACCACTGAGGAAATGAACCCAACTCACATATTACCCCGACCCTGCCCTTGAATAAACTCCCCACAGCTGAATCAATTGAAGATCACGACCTTCGTAAGGGACGATGGCTCCTTAATATCCTGCTCGTGAATCCTGCTCCAATATCCTCCAGTCAACCGAAATTGCCAGTCAACCGAAATGGACACTTCAGATGGCCATGGAAATTATCTCGTCGTTTGAATATCATCTCAATTCATCGCTCTTGTCTTTTTTCCTCGGGGACGCAAGGGCAGAAAGTTGTATTTCGGAACAGAGAGTCCCGGGTTTGAATCTCCGCACCTTAGCGTTACATTTTTCAGAGTAAACGGCTTTTTTAGAGATGATAGAAATCCAAACGGTGGGTAAATGAGGGAGATTTTTCTATTCAATTTCACTCCCTCCCATTCTATCAAGACCAGACCCGAAAAAGCAAAGCATTTGCTCAAAGACAAAATTTACATAGCTCAGTTTTCTTTCTGTTTCATGGAACTGAAAAATTATCATAAATGTAGCGATAAAAATTTGTTTTCGTCAGTGAAATAATACACAGAACTACACTGCAAAAAAACTCATGCCTTAGATACGCGTACTGAGCGTGAAGATGCAACAGTAACAGACAGCAGCAAAACAGCGGCCATGCATAGAAGCAGCAAACAGAGAATATGACACCAAACAGCAACAGTAGAGTGTTCCGGTACAAACAACAATGAAATATGAATCCAAACAGCAAATGAAACCTATATCAGCATTCTAGCACTAATATATTACCAACTAAGGAATTTTTAAATCGCCTATTTTTTAATAACGGACAGAGATTGACGTCGGCTACTATGAAACTCAGGTACGTTTACCAACTAAGGGCCTTTGCGTCGATTTTTTAAAGACCAACGTAATGCTCCTTGTGTGTCAAATTTATTCGAAAACATGTTCTTTGTTTTACGCTGATTTACAGTAAAAAAGGAGTATTTGAATTATTATCCGAGTGGTGGGGACGGATGTTTAGCCCCTGCACCTCTGATGTTATTTACTGCCTTTTGCTTATTCTTATTTTATTTATTTATTTCGTCTTTTTATTTATTTATGTTCCTTTTATTTATTTATTGTCCTATTTATTTAGTTTGTCTTTTTATTTATTTATTGTCCTTTTATTTATTTGTTATCCGTCAGTGTCACAAACTCAACTTTCGTAAGGACTTAATCAAAGCTAAATGAAGGCCCGGTCCAGTTAACGTTTGCTATTTTCAAAATTGCTTACTACAATTGACTTTAAATCTGAGTTGAATATTGAACTTCAGCGCAACTCATCGCGGATAACGTGTGAAAGTTACATGCATGCGTCACGTTCTGGGATGCTGAATTAAAAGAACAGTCTGACGCTTGTTTTTATCACCTTCAGCACTTCGATTTGGTGGTTTAAATTAAAATTCAAGGTTTGAACTTAAATTAAAATCTATTTCAATATTTAACTTTCACATAGACGAAATATTATTAGAAAGTGCAAAGAATAAAGATTTGACAGAACGGCAGACAATCTCTGTAATGACAGCGGATGAAACCATAACATAAAAAAAGTTGACTGAACGATAATCTCTCTGAAAAAACTGTTGAGAGATGGGAATCTCAGAAAAAAGTTCACTGAACGACAATAGCTGTAAAGACAGCGTATGACAATCTCAGTAAAAACAGTAGACAAAATGCCAAACCACTATAAAGAGTCGGTGCGCGGCAGTCCATGAGAAAACAGATCGCAGAACACAGTTCAATGCCTGCTGCAGAAGTTTATGGACAACACTTTCAACCGAAGACTTTCGCCCCATAAGCCAAGTGCGGACAACAATACCAGCCTATATGCTGAGTCATCACGCAGATGCGATCATATGTACTGAGAGAACCTTAAACTTCAACAGAACCTTAAGCTTTAACAAAACCTTAAGCTTCAACAGAACCTTGAGCTTCAACAGAACCTTGAGCTTCAACAGAACCTTGAGCTTCAACAGAACCTTGAGCTTCAACAGAACCTTGAGCTTCAACAGAACCTTGAGCTTCAACAGAACCTTAAGCTTCAACAGAACCTTGAGCTTCAACAGAACCTTGAGCTTCAACAGAACCTTGAGCTTCAACAGAACCTTGAGCTTCAACAGAACCTTAAGCTTCAACAGAACCTTGAGCTTCAACAGAACCTTGAGCTTCAACAGAACCTTGAGCTTCAACAGAACCTTAAGCTTTAACAGAACCTTAAGCTTCAACAGAACCTTAAGGTTCAACAGAACCTTAAGCTTTAACAGAACCTTAAGCTTCAACAGAACCTTAAGCTTCAACAGAACCTTAAGCTTCAACAGAACCGTCACTTCAAAATTGACTTCAACTTGACTGCCGCCGTCGGAACCAACTCGTCCTAAGAAAACGGACTCAGCACCGAAGTTTTGCATCGTTTAGAGCGCACGGAAATCCCTCATGAAATTGACACAAATCTCGTGTTGCGCGATGGCGTCCACGCCTCCGTAGTCTCTCTTATCTGCAGCTCCGTAAAGTGTTATTGTCAGGCAGCATTTCATGCCTCGTAACTTTGTATGGGGGAGCTCCAGCGTCCGACGTTGAGACGATACTGTGCCTTGCGATGCCATTTTTGATGTTTTTTCCTCATTTTTAATTTGTTTTTGATGCATTTTTGCTTGATTTTAAATTTGTTTTTGGTGCATTCTTGCATTTTTCAATTTTTTTATGCATTTGGCTCATTTTTAATTAGCGTTTGATGCATTTTCGCTCATTTTAAATTAATTTTGATGTATTTTTGCTCATTTCCATTTGTTCTTGATACATTTTTGCTTATTCTCCATTAGTTTTTGACGTATTTTTTAACATTTTCATTTTGTTTTTGATGCATTTCTGCACGCTTTCAATTTATTTATAACGCACTTTTGCTCATTTTCAATTTGTTATGGGATAGCTGTGACGCACCAGCTTTGGTACCCCGCACTTTGTTCTAGTGTTGATGTGCTGTATTCTATCTCATATTAAAGGAGCAGAGACTTTCAAATTTGCCGTTCCCTCAACTTTATGGCTGAAATCTACGGGAGTTTGATGCCGCATTTCAGAAACTCTGAAAGCGCCGTAAGATTTTAGTGCTGTGCTTGAGAGAGATTTGTGTTTCAGTAAAGTCCCTCTTCCCCTCTAACGCCCATTTCATTCCCTAGAGTGTAGGCTTGTTCATGGATATATATTCAGAAAAAACGTGAAAAAGTATGTTTCGGGCATTTGAGACGCATAGGAGACAAAATTTGGTCTTGCACTGCAGCTTATGAGCCACTAGCGTACATGACCCGTCAAAAATGACGGGATTCAATATTTTAATATTATTACGACCGTACGTATTGTTTTGAAAAACCCATTGACATTTCGCGCCAGGGAACTTTGGGCATGCACCTCTTTTCAACCATTACATGTACACTGTAAGGCATAAAGTGTACACTGTAAGCCATTAACTGTACACTATAACCCATTAGGTGTACACTGTACGCCATTAAGCGTACACTGTGCGCCATTAAATAAACACTGTAACCCATCAAGTGCACACTGTAAGGCAATACGTGTACGCAATCAACCATTTCATACAGTGTAGATCATTATTTGTACACTGTTAGTCATTGAATTTACACTGTAAGCCACTGAGTGTACAATGTCATCCATTACATGAACATGTAAGACATTACATGTACACTGTAAGCTATTAACCATTATCATTATACTGTCAACCATTACATGGACACTGTAAACTATTAACCATTATCTGTATACTGTCAACCATTACACGTACACTGTAAGCTATTAACCATTATCTGTATACTGTCAACCATTACATGTAGATCGCCAGCCGTTACATGTACGCTATGAACCGTCAAACGTACGCTCACTACTACCATGTGTACAGTGTAAATCGTCAAATGTTGTCAGTATGCGTCACAATTCGATTTACGAAGCCATTACGACCTGAAAGGAAGCTGTCGCCAATGCAGGTTTATTTTCTAGTTTCACTGAAAGAAAATCGCGAAGGTAAATGCACTCGAGGGTCAATCGATGAGATTGCTGATGTAACTAACTCCATTGGGAATTTTTAAGTGACATTGAAACAAGTCCTCGATTGAATTAACTCGAAAGGTGCCTCAAAAAAGCGGAGACGAAAGCAACTCGACAAAAAAGGCTAATTTCGTCTCAATGGAAGCTGCGAAATGAAATCACGCTCCGAAAACCTTATTAGCGAGCCTTCTTGCGCGACTATTGGACGGAGATACGGGCGCTGGGAGGGCGGAGTGTCTTCTTATGAAATTATCGAGGGAAGCAAACATTTGCTGCGAGGGAGAGTGTTGGAGGATGGTTGTCGAGGGAAAATAATTACAACGAGGGAAAACAAGTATTACGAGGGAAAACAAGTATAACGAGGGAAAACAAGTGTAACGAGGAAAACAAGTATAACGAGGCAAAACAAGTATAACGAAGGAAAACAAGTATAACGAGGGAAAACAAGTGTAACGAGGAAAACAAGTATAACGAGGCAAAACAAGTATAACGAAGGAAAACAAGTATAACGAGGAAAAACAAGTATAACGAGGGAAAACAAGTGTAACGAGGGAAAACAAGTATAACGAAGGCAAAAGGGAAGTGTTGGTGATGGTTGTCGAGAGAAAAACTAAAAAGAGGGAAAAATGAGTGTATTGTCGAATGGATGTCGAGGGAAAACAATTACTACGAGGGAAAATAGTTTTTGTGAATAGTTATTGAGGGAAATTATGGAAAAAGAAAGACATGTGAGTTTACATTTTTATAGGAGGAAATCAATTACAGTGAAAGAAAGACGAGTTATATTATTGAACAGTTATTGATGGGAAATGACTAATGCAGATGGTTGTCCAGTTAACGATAAATAAGCTGCGCATAAAAAGAGCAGTGCAAAAATGTACGTCAAGGCTCAGCACATGAAAAGAGCTGCAAAGAGTAGCGCATAAAAAGAGCTGTGTGAAAAAATAACAGAAAATAGCAGCGCAAAAAAAGAGCAGTGCATAGAAAAAGCAGGACAAAAAAAGAGCTGTGCCAAAGAAGAGCAACAACGAGCAGCGCATAAAAAGAACAGCAAAGAGCAACGCAAAAGAAGAGCAGCAAAGAGCAGCGCAAAAGAAGAGCTACACAAATGAAGAACAGCAAAGAGCAGCGCATAACAAGAACAGCAAAGAGCAGAGCAAAAGAAGAGCAGCAGCGAGCAAGGCATAAAAAGAGCAGCAAAGAGCAGCGCAAAAGAAGAGCAGTCCACACCGGTACGCTTGCTTTCATCAGCCGGGTAACTACAACCTACATTTTTTATGCCGTTCCTGAAAAGCAGCGAAATATCGCATTTTTCACAGCTGCTCGGCATCACTCAGCACAAACAACTCTCTCACTTCTCCGCCGGAAATTTTTCTGGGAAAATTTTTTCTGGAGCGAAAAACAGCAGAAAATAAAATGTCTCTCTAATCCAATTTTTTGGACCCGGTGACTTTTAAAGAACTAATTACTTCAGAGTTTTAGAGCACCGTCTGAAGGGAACTGTTTTCGCTTAAAGCAAGTCTCATTGCTCATAAACCTGGCAAGGATGAAAGAGCTGGAATATATTTTTTTTTGGCTGTATTTGGTCTTGAGTATTAACATTTCGAATTGCAGCCTTCTCGAAAAGTGCAATTTCTTAAGGAAATAATTAAGTCTCTCCCTATGTTTATGTTTCTGCTATAGCCTTTATTGAGATCGCTTCATGCAGGTTAAAGTCATTAATGAGGGGCTAGCCTTCGATGTTGCATGTGACAAACGTAGAGTAAATGTTGATAGATTTTAGTTTTAGATGTTAGTCTCAGATATTTTTCTCACTACTGAATTTCTTGAGCTCCGATATCTTTATTCGAGAAATGTAACTTGAAGTTAATGATTCTTCGACAGCAAAACGATTTCTCTAGCATTGGTTAAATTCTCGTCAGATGAGTTGGTATGAAAAATCATTATCATGTTTATAAATACACTATATTTATTTTCTTTTCTTGTGCATGAATACTTCCCGGACTAACGAAGGTTACCAAATTTTACCAATGTTACACAGGGTTAACAATGTTACCAAAGGTTACCAAAGGTTATCAAAAGTTACCAATGTTATCAAAAGTTACCAAAAGTTACTAATGTTACTAAAGGTTACCAAGGTTACCAAAGGTTACCAAAGGTTATCAAAGGTTACCAATGTTATAAAAAGTTATCAAAAGTTACTAATGTTACCAAAAGTTACTGAAGGTTACCAATGGTTACCAATGATAGACAGTGTTACTGATATAAGCTGTACTTCATTTTACATGCCCTTTAAATGTTGAGTTGATTTCTATAAACATTCTTATCACGACTAAATAAAATTTGTTTTTGTTTGTTTTTAACTCGTTCAAGCTCGTATAAACTATCTCAAATTTGCTACCCTAATTTCATTCTCTAATTTTGCTACCCCAATTTTACTACTCTAATTTTACTACCCCAATTTTACTACCTCAATTTTACTACCCAAATTTTGCTATCTCAATATTCCTCCCCATAATTTACTACCTCAAAATTACTACCCCAAGTTTACTACCACAATTTTACTACCCCAATTTTACTACTACAATTCTCCTACCCCAATTTTACTTCTCCAATTTTACTACCTCAATTTTACAACCTCAATTTTACTACCTATAAATTACTACCCCAATTTTACTACCTCAAAATTAATACCCCAATTTTAATACCTTAATATTACTACCAAAATTTCACTACCTTAATAGTAACATCCTAATTTTACTACCTTAATATTACAACCCCAACTTCACTACCACAATTTAATTACCTCAATATTACTACCTTAATATTACTAGCCAATTTTACTACCCAAATTTGGGGTTCTGGGAGTCTTTACACTTGAAACCTTCAAATTAATTCGTGCACTCTGAGATCAATTTTATTCAGCTATTGGGAAAGAACGTTAAAGTAAAAACATTTTAGAAGCGAAAAAACAACAATAGAAGATTCATCTAGCGCATGTGACTGTGGTTGTAGAGCTAGGAGGTGTAAGTCAGTTTACAAGCACCTGAAAAGGATTTCCTGCATCTTTCAAAAACTGCATTTGAGAGTGAAAAGTTGAAAGCAGATTCTAAAAACCGAAAAGGAAATGATATAAATACTAAAACCGAACAGCAAATGGTATAAATACTGAAACAGAACAGCAAATGGTTTAAATACGGAAACAGAACAGCAAATGGTATAAATACTGAACCAGAACAGCAAATGGTATAAATACTGAAACAGAACAGCAAATGGTATAAATACTGAAACAGAACAACAAATGGTTTAAATACGGAAACAGAACAGCAAATGGTATAAATACTGAAACAGAACAGCAAATGGTATAAATACTAAAACAGAACAGCAAATGGTATAAATACTAAAACAGAACAGCAAATGGTATAAATACTAAAACAGAACAGCAAATGGTATAAATACTAAAACAGAACAGCAAATGGTATAAATACTGAAACAGAACAGCAAATGGTATAAATACTAAAACAGAACAGCAAATGGTATAAATACTAAAACAGAACAGAAAATGGTATAAATACTGAAACAGAACAGCAAATGGTATAAATACTGAAACAGAACAGCAAATGGTTTAAATACGGAAACAGAACAGCAAATGGTATAAATATTGAAACAGAACAGCAAATGGTATAAATACTGAAACCGAACAGCAAATGGTATAAATACTGAAACAGAACAGCAAATGGTTTAAATACGGAAACAGAACAGTAAATGGTATAAATATTGAAACAGAACAGCAAATGGTATAAACACTGAAACCGAACAGCAAATGGTATAAATACTGAAACAGAACAGCAAATGGTATAAATACTGAAACCGAACAGCAAATGGTATAAATATTGAAACAGAACAGCAAATGGTATAAATACTGAAACCGAACAGCAAATGGTATAAATACTGAAACAGAACAGCAAATGGTTTAAATACGGAAACAGAACAGCAAATGGTATAAATACTGAAACAGAACAGCAAATGGTATAAATACTGAAACCGAACAGCAAATGGTATAAATATTGAAACAGAACAGCAAATGGTATAAATACTGAAACCGAACAGCAAATGGTATAAATACTGAAACAGAACAGCAAATGATTTAAATACGGAAACAGAACAGCAAATGGTATAAATATTGAAACAGAACAGCAAATGGTATAAATACTGAAACCGAACAGCAAATGGTATAAATACTGAAACAGAACAGCAAATGGCATAAATACTGAAACAGAACAGCAAATGGTATAAATACTGAAACAGAACAGCAAATGGTATAAATACTGAAACCGAACAGCAAATGGTATAAATACTGAAACAGAACAGCAAAAGGTATAAATACTGAAACCGAACAGCAAATGGTATAAATACTGAAACAGAACAGCAAATGGTATAAATACTGAAACAGAACAGCAAATGGTATAAATAGTGAAACAGAACAGCAAAGGGTATAAATACTGAAACAGAACAGCAAATGGTATAAATACTGAAACAGAACAGCAAATGGTATGAATATTGAAACAGAACAGCAAATAGTATAAATAAAGAAACAGAACAGCAAATGGTATAAATACTGAAACAGAACAGCAAATGGTATAAATACTGAAACAGAACAGCAAATGGTATAAATACTGAAACAGAACAGCAAATGGCATAAATACTGAAACAGAACAGCAAATGGTATAAATACTAAAACAGAACAGCAAATGGTATAAATACTAAAACAGAACAGCAAATGGTATAAATACTAAAACAGAACAGCAAATGGTATAAATACGGAAACAGAACAGCAAATGGTATAAATACTAAAACAGAACAGCAAATGGTATAAATCCTGAAACAGAACAGCAAATGGTATAAATACTGAAACAGAACAGCAAATGGCTTAAATACGGAAACAGAACAGCAAATGGTATAAATATTGAAACAGAACAGCAAATGGTATAAATACTGAAACCGAACAGCAAATGGTATAAATACTGAAACAGAACAGCAAATGGTTTAAATACGGAAAAAGAACAGCAAATGGTATAAATATTGAAACAGAACAGCAAATGGTATAAATACTGAAACCGAACAGCAAATGGTATAAATACTGAAACAGAACAGCAAATGGTATAAATACTGAAACCGAACAGCAAATGGTATAAATACTGAAACCGAACAGCAAATGGTATAAATATTGAAACAGAACAGCAAATGGTATAAATACTGAAACAGAACAGCAAATGGTTTATATACGGAAACAGAACAGCAAATGGTATAAATACTGAAACAGAACAGCAAATGGTATAAATACTGAAACAAAACAGCAAATGGTATAAATATTGAAACAGAACAGCAAATAGTATAAATACTGAAACCGAACAGCAAATGGTATAAATACTGAAACAGAACAGCAAATGGTTTAAATACGGAAACAGAACAGCAAATGGTATAAATATTGAAACAATACAGCAAATGGTATAAATACTGAAACCGAACAGCAAATGGTATAAATACTGAAACAGAACAGCAAATGGTATAAATACTGAAACAAAACAGCAAATGGTATAAATACTGAAACAGAACAGCAAATGGTATAAATACTGAAAAAGAACAGCAAATGGTATAAATACTGAAACAGAACAGCAAATGGTATAAATACTGAAACAGAACAGCAAATGGTATAAATACTGAAACAGAACAGCAAATGGTATAAATACTGAAACAGAACAGCAAATGGTATAAATACTGAAACAGAACAGCAAATGGTATAAATATTGAAACAGAACAGCAAATGGTATAAATACTGAAACAGAACAGCAAATGGTATAAATACTGAAACAGAACAGCAAATGGTATAAATACTGAAACAGAACAGCAAATGGTATAAATACTGAAACAGAACAGCAAATGGTATAAATATTGAAACAGAACAGCAAATGGTATAAATACTGAAACAGAACAGCAAATGGTATAAATACTGAAACAGAACAGCAAATGGTATAAATACTGAAACAGAACAGCAAATGGCTTAAATACTGAAACCGAACAGCAAATGGTATAAATACTGAAACAGAACAGCAAATGGTATAAATACTGAAACAGAACAGCAAATGGTATAAATACTGAAACAGAACAGCAAATGGTATAAATACTGAAACAGAACAGCAAATGGTTTAAATACGGAAACAGAACAGCAAATGGTATAAATATTGAAACAGAACAGCAAATGGTATAAATACTGAAACCGAACAGCAAATGGTATAAATACTGAAACAGAACAGCAAATGGTTTAAATACGGAAAAAGAACAGCAAATGGTATAAATATTGAAACAGAACAGCAAATGGTATAAATACTGAAACCGAACAGCAAATGGTATAAATACTGAAACAGAACAGCAAATGGTATAAATACTGAAACCGAACAGCAAATGGTATAAATATTGAAACAGAACAGCAAATGGTATAAATACTGAAACCGAACAGCAAATGGTATAAATACTGAAACAGAACAGCAAATGGTTTATATACGGAAACAGAACAGCAAATGGTATGAATACTGAAACAGAACAGCAAATGGTATAAATACTGAAACCGAACAGCAAATGGTATAAATATTGAAACAGAACAGCAAATAGTATAAATACTGAAACCGAACAGCAAATGGTATAAATACTGAAACAGAACAGCAAATGGTTTAAATACGGAAACAGAACAGCAAATGGTATAAATATTGAAACAATACAGCAAATGGTATAAATACTGAAACCGAACAGCAAATGGTATAAATACTGAAACAGAACAGCAAATGGTATAAATACTGAAACAAAACAGCAAATGGTATAAATACTGAAACAGAACAGCAAATGGTATAAATACTGAAAAATAACAGCAAATGGTATAAATACTGAAACAGAACAGCAAATGGTATAAATACTGAAACAGAACAGCAAATGGTATAAATACTGAAACAGAACAGCAAATGGTATAAATACTGAAACAGAACAGCAAATGGTTTAAATACTGAAACAGAACAGCAAATGGTATAAATATTGAAACAGAACAGCAAATGGTATAAATACTGAAACAGAACAGCAAATGGTATAAATACTGAAACAGAACAGCAAATGGTATAAATACTGAAACAGAACAGCAAATGGTATAAATACTGAAACAGAACAGCAAATGGTATAAATACTGAAACAGAACAGCAAATGGTATAAATATTGAAACAGAACAGCAAATGGTATAAATACTGAAACAGAACAGCAAATGGTATAAATACTGAAACAGAACAGCAAATGGTATAAATACTGAAACAGAACAGCAAATGGTTTAAATACTGAAACCGAACAGCAAATGGTATAAATACTGAAACAGAACAGCAAATGGTATAAATACTGAAACAGAACAGCAAATGGTATAAATACTGAAACAGAACAGCAAATGGTATAAATACTGAAACAGAACAGCAAATGGTATAAATACTGAAACAGAACAGCAAATGGTATAAATTCTGAAACAGAACAGCAAATGGTATAAATACTGAAACAGAACAGCAAATAGTATAAATACTGAAACAGGACAGCAAATGGTATAAATATTGAAACAGAACAGCAAATGGTATAAATACTGAAACAGAACAGCAAATGGTATAAATACTGAAACCGAACAGCAAATGGTATAAATACTGAAACAGAACAGCAAATGGTATAAATACTGAAACCGAACAGCAAATGGTATAAATACTGAAACAGAACAGCAAATGGTATAAATACTGAAACCGAACAGCAAATGGTGTAAATACTGAAACAGAACAGCAAATGGTATAAATACTGAAACCGAACAGCAAATGGTATAAAAACTGAAACAGAACAGCAAATGGTGTAAATACTGAAACCGAACAGCAAATGGTATAAATACTGAAACCGAACAGCAAATGGTATAAATACTGAAACCGAACAGCAAATGGTATAAATACTGAAACCGAACAGCAAATGGTATAAATACTGAAACCGAACAGCAAATGGTATAAATACTGAAACCGAACAGCAAATGGTATAAATACTGAAACCGAACAGCAAATGGTATAAATACTGAAACCGAACAGCAAATGGTATAAATACTGAAACAGAACAGCAAATGGTATAAATACTGAAACCGAACAGCAAATGGTATAAATACTGAAACCGAACAGCAAATGGTATAAATACTGAAACCGAACAGCAAATGGTATAAATACTGAAACAGAACAGCAAATGGTATAAATACTGAAACAGAACAGCAAATGGTATAAATACTGAAACAGAACAGCAAATGGTATAAATACTAAAACTGAACAGCAAATGGTATAAATACTAAAACAGAACAGCAAATGGTATAAATACTGGAACAGAACAGCAAATGGTATAAATACTGAAACAGAACAGCAAATGGTATAAATACTGAAAACTGAAAAGGAGATGACGTAAATAAAGCCGAAGTCGCACCATACAATTAGAAAGACCCACACAGCCCACTTGAGGGTTGCTGCAAGCCTTGGACTTTCATCTTAATGAATGAAATCAAAAATAACAGCTAATTAACCAAATAATGCCTTTCATGAGGTTATTAGAGTCCAGGTACCATCTCCTGGTTAGAAAAGCCCTAAAATAACGCAATTCACAGGGTTTTTAGAGTTAGGAAACGCTCAAAATAACGCAATTCACAGGGTTTTTAGAGTTAGGAAACGCTCAAAATAACGCAATTCACAGGGTTCTTAGAGTTAGGAAACGATCAAAAGAACGCAATTCACAGGGTTTTTAGAGTTAGGAAACGCTCAAAATAACGCAATTCACAGGGTTTTTAGAGTTAGGAAACGCTCAAAATAACGCAATTCACAGGGTTTTTAGAGTTAGGAAACGATCAAAAGAACGCAATTCACAGGGTTCTTAGAGTTAGGAAACGATCAAAAGAACGCAATTCACAAGGTTCTTAGAGTTAGGAAACGCTCAAAATAACGCAATTCACAGGGTTCTTAGAGTTAGGAAACGATCAAAAGAACGCAATTCACAAGGTTCTTAGAGTTAGGAAACGCTCAAAATAACGCAATTCACAGGGTTCTTAGAGTTAGGAAACGATCAAAAGAACGCAATTCACAAGGTTCTTAGAGTTAGGAAACGCTCAAAATAACGCAATTCACAGGGTTCTTAGAGTTAGGAAACGATCAAAAGAACGCAATTCACAAGGTTCTTAGAGTTAGGAAACGATCAAAAGAACGCAATATACAAGGTTCTTAGAGTTAGGAAACGCTCAAAATAACGCAATTCACAGGGTTCTTAGAGTTAGGAAACGATCAAAAGAACGCAATTTACAAGGTTCTTAGAGTTAGGAAACGCTCAAAATAACGCAATTCACAGGGTTCTTAGAGTTAGGAAACGCTCAAAATAACGCAATTCACAAGGTTCTTAGAGTTAGGAAACGCTCAAAATAACGCAATTCACAGGGTTTTTAGAGTTAGGAAACGCTCAAAATAACGCAATTCACAGGGTTTTTAGAGTTAGGAAACGATCAAAATAACGCAATTCACAGGGTTTTTAGAGTTATGAAACGCTCAAAATAACGCAATTCACAGGGTTCTTAGAGTTAGGAAACGCTCAAAATAACGCAATTCACAGGGTTTTTAGAGTTAGGAAACGATCAAAAGAACGCAATTCACAAGGTTCTTAGAGTTAGGAAACGCTCAAAATAACGCAATTCACAGGGTTCTTAGAGTTAGGAAACGATCAAAATAACGCAATTTACAAAGTTCTTAGAGTTAGGAAACGATCAAAATAACGCAATTCACAGGGTTCTTAGAGTTAGGAAACGATCAAAATAACGCAATTCACAGGGTTCTTAGAGTTAGGAAATGCTCAAAATAACGCAATTCACAGGGTTCTTCGAGTTAGGAAACGCTCAAAATAACGCAATTCACAGGGTTTTTAGAGTTAGGAAACGCTCAAAGTAACGCAATTCACAGGGTTTTTAGAGTTAGGAAACGCTCAAAATAACGCAATTCACAGGGTTCTTAGAGTTAGGAAACGCTCAAAATAACGCAATTCACAGGGTTCTTAGAGTTAGGAAACGCTCAAAATAACGCAATTCACAGGGTTCTTAGAGTTAGGAAACGCTCAAAATAACGCAATTCACAGGTTTTTTAGAGTTAGGAAACGATCAAAATATCGCAATTCACAGGGTTTTTAGAGTTAGGAAACGCTCAAAATAACGCAATTCACAGGGTTCTTAGAGTTAGGAAACGCTCAAAATAACGCAATTCACAGGGTTTTTAGAGTTAGGAAACGCTCAAAATAACGCAATTCACAGGGTTTTTAGAGTTAGGAAACGCTCAAAATAACGCAATTCACAGGGTTCTTAGAGTTAGGAAACACTCAAAATAACGCAATTCACAGGGTTCTTAGAGTTAGGAAACGCTCAAAATAACGCAATTCACAGGGTTTTTAGAGTTAGGAAACGATCAAAATAACGCAATTCACAGGGTTTTTAGAGTTAGGAAACGCTCAAAATAACGCAATTCACAGGGTTCTTAGAGTTAGGAAACGATCAAAATAACGCAATTCACAGGGTTTTTAGAGTTAGGAAATGCTCAAAATAACGCAATTCACAGGGTTCTTAGAGTTAGGAAACGCTCAAAATAACGCAATTCACAGGGTTCTTAGAGTTAGGAAACGCTCAAAATAACGCAATTCACAAGGTTCTTAGAGTTAGGAAACGCTCAAAATAACGCAATTCACAGGGTTCTTAGAGTTAGGAAACGCTCAAAATAACGCAATTCACAGGGTTCTTAGAGTTAGGAAACGCTCAAAATAACGCAATTCACAGGGTTCTTAGAGTTAGGAAACGCTCAAAATAACGCAATTCACAGGGTTCTTAGAGTTAGGAAACGCTCAAAATAACGCAATTCACAGGGTTCTTAGAGTTAGGAAACGCTCAAAATAACGCAATTCACAGGGTTCTTAGAGTTAGGAAACGCTCAAAATAACGTAATCCACTGGGTTCTTAGAGTTAGGAAACGCTCAAAATAACGCAATTCACAGGGTTCTTAGAGTTAGGAAACGCTCAAAATAACGCAATTCACAGGGTTCTTAGAGTTAGGAAACGCTCAAAATAACGCAATTCACAGGGTTCTTAGAGTTAGGAAACGCTCAAAATAACGCAATTCACAGGGTTCTTAGAGTTAGGAAACGCTCAAAATAACGCAATTCACAGGGTTCTTAGAGTTAGGAAACGCTCAAAATAACGCAATTCACAGGGTTCTTAGAGTTAGGAAACGCTCAAAATAACGCAATTCACAGGGTTCTTAGAGTTAGGAAACGCTCAAAATAACGCAATTCACAGGGTTCTTAGAGTTAGGAAACCCTAAAAATAACGTAATCCACTGGGTTCCTAGTGTTAGGAAACCCTAAAAATAACGTAATTCACAGCGTTATTATAATTATAAAACCCTCAAAATAACGCAATTCACAGGGTTTGGCTGGCGTACACCGCATTTTAGGACGATGAGCTCTATTTAAAAGCCGAGTTTCGCTTTGCCTTTAACTCGACATCGCCTGACAATTCTGCGATTTTTTGCCGCTGCGGTGGTCGACGCAATCGAATTTCAAGTCAAATTGTGGCGGTGTGGCCGGCCTCGTTATAGAGAGATGAAACTAGCGCCGTCGTGGGAGCTGGGACTCTCAGAAATTCGGCTGCACTGAAATGATGTTGCGTTAAATTGCCGTTCTGAAATTCCTTAACATTCTTATAAGGTGAAATTTTCCCCTATTTCTAAAAGGGGAAATACATCATTAACATTTATAAAAGGGAGAATTCCTCAACATTGCATAAAGTGAAATTCATCAACATTTCCAGTAGGTGAAATTAATCAACATTTCCACCGTGAAATTCATCAACATTTCCAACGGGAAATTCCTCAAAATTGCCAAAAAGTGATATTCATCAAGATTTACAATTGAAATTTCTCAACATTTCCAGTAGGTGATGTTAACCAGCATTTCAATCAGGAAATTCATCAGCATTTTCAGAGAGTGAAATTTTTACCTTAAAAAAATATTCGTTTGAAATTGGGATTTCATAATTTTCCTCAACGTATTCCTGATATTCATCAGTTTGTATTTCAGCATTTCAACTCAAAGCTGAAAATTATTTTCTCCTTTACCTTTCCCTGCTGTTTTAATAAACGAAGTTTAGCCTCGACAGCGCTGACGACTTTTTAAGTATAAAATCGATTTCAACAAACTCAATAGCTACAGAGTTAAAAAAATTAAAAACACAATTAATTAGAGAGATATCCAAGACACAGAAGTATGGAAATTAGGAAAATGAATTTAGAACTTAACTCAAAACTATTTTCCCTGCCTTCAGCGTTCGCTGTTTAACAGCAGCTGTAGCAGCTGCAGCAGCTGTTGTAGCATCTGTTGCAGCTGCAGCAGCTGTTGTAGCATCTGTAGCAGCTGCAGCAGCTGTTGTAGCATCTGTAGCAGCTGTTGTAGCATCTGTAGCAGCTGTTGTAGCATCTGTAGCAGCTGCAGCAGCTGTTGTAGCATCTGTAGCAGCTGTTGTAGCATCTGTAGCAGCTGCAGCAGCTGTTGTAGCATCTGTAGCAGCTGTTGTAGCATCTGTAGCAGCTGCAGCAGCTGTTGTAGCATCTGTAGCAGCTGTTGTAGCATCTGTAGCAGCTGTTGTAGCATCTGTAGCAGCCGTAGCAGCTGTTGTAGCATCTGTAGCAGCTGTTGTAGCATCTGTAGCAGCTGCAGCAGCTGTTGTAGCATCTGTAGCAGCTGTTGTAGCATCTGTAGCAGCGGCAGTAGCTGTTGTAGCAGCTGTAGCAGCTGCAGTAGCTGTTGTAGCATCTGTAGCAGCTGTTGTAGCATCTGTAGCAGCTGTTGTAGCATCTGTAGCAGCCGCAGTAGCTGTTGTAGCAGCTGTAGCAGCTGTAGCAGCTGCAGTAGCTGTTGTAGCATCTGTAGCAGCTGTTGTAGCATCCGTAGCAGCCGCAGTAGCTGTTGTAGCAGCCGTAGCAGCTGCAGCAGCGGTAGCAGCTGCAGTAGCTGTTGTAGCATCTGTAGTAGCTGTTGTAGCAGCTGTAGCAGCTGCAGCAGCTGTTGTAGCATCTGTAGCAGCTGTTGTAGCATCTGTAGCAGCCGCAGTAGCTGTTGTAGCAGCTGTAGCAGCTGCAGCAGCTGTTGTAGCAGCTGTAGCAGCTGTTGTAGCATCTGTAGCAGCTGCAGCAGCTGTTGTAGCATCTGTAGCAGCTGTTGTAGCATCTGTAGCAGCCGCAGTAGCTGTTGTAGCAGCTGTAGCAGCTGCAGCAGCTGTTGTAGCAGCTGTAGCAGCTGTTGTAGCATCTGTAGCAGCTGTTGTAGCATCTGTAGCAGCTGTTGTAGCAGCTGTAGCAGCTGTTGTAGCATCTGTAGCAGCTGCAGTAGCTGTAGTATCAGCTGCAGCAGCTGTAGCAGCTGTTGTAGCATCTATAGCAGCAGTAGCAGCTGCGGCGACGCAGCGTGTTTGCCCTCACACATCTGCTGCCTGCAGCTGTTTGCCCTCACACATCTGCTGCCTGCAGCTGTTTGCCCTCACACAACACGCAACGGCCCGCAATCACGCCAGCAGCGACCCGGTGCAGCGCACACAGCAGCTGTAATCCAGCTGTAAATTTGACCAGAAGCGGCAGTGGGTTTCCTGCCGCCCTAAACGACGCCCACTTTAGGGCTGGGGTGCTTGAATGACGCAATATGAAAGCCCACTTTAGGGCTGGGGTGCTTGAATGACGCAACATGGAAGCCCACTTTAGGGTTGGGGTGCTTGAATGACGCAGTATGAAAGCCCACTTTAGGGTTGGGGTGCTTGAATGACGCAGTATGAAAGCCCACTTTAGGACTGGGTTGCATGAATAACGCAATAAAGAAGTCCACTTCAGGGCTGGGGTGCTTGAATTACGCAATAGGGAAGTCCACTTTAGGGCTGGGGTGCTTGAATTACGCAATAGGGAAACCCACTTTAGGGCTGGGGTGCTTGAATTACGCAATAGGGAAGTCCACTTTAGGGCTGGGGTGCTTGAATTACGCAATAGGGAAGTCCACTTTAGGGCTGGGGTGCTTGAATTACGCAATAGGGAAGTCCACTTTAGGGCTGGGGTGCTTGAATTACGCAATAGGGAAGTCCACTTTAGGGCTGGGGTGCTTGAATTACGCAATAGGGAAGTCCACTTTAGGGCTGGGGTGCTTGAATTACGCAATAGGGAAGTCCACTTTAGGGCTGGGGTGCTTGAATTACGCAATAGGGAAGTCCACTTTAGGGCTGGGGTGCTTGAATAACGCAATAGGGAAGTCCACTTTAGGGCTGGGGTGCTTGAATTACGCAATAGGGAAGTCCACTTTAGGGCTGGGGTGCTTGAATTACGCAATAGGGAAACCCACTTTAGGGCTGGGGTGCTTGAATTACGCAATAGGGAAGTCCACTTTAGGGCTGGGGTGCTTGAATTACGCAATAGGGAAACCCACTTTAGGGCTGGGGTGCTTGAATTACGCAATAGGGAAGTCCACTTTAGGGCTGGGGTGCTTGAATTACGCAATAGGGAAACCCACTTTAGGGCTGGGGGGCTTGAATAATGCAATATAGAAGCCCACTTTAGGGCTGGGGTGCTTGAATGATGAAATAGGGAAGCCCACTTTAGGGCTGGGGGGCTTGAATAATGCAATATAGAAGCCCACTTTAGGGCTGCTGCACTTACACCCTCAAAACCCACTTTAGGGCTGGTGCAGGCTATGGGCAGTAGTAATAACAATAGCAGTTATAAAAAACAACGATAATAACAGAAAAAAAACAGCACCAAAACAGCGGCAAACCCTACAGCAACAGCCCTATCAATAACAATAACTATAGCAACAGTAACATACGCAAAATAACACTACAACAGCAGCAACAACAGCAATAATAACATCAGAAATAATAGCAATAATAACAGCAGTGACCGTAACAATAACAGTTATAAGCCTAGGTTTTTTTCTCACATATTCCACAACTGAAGCTCCTGCACAACTGAAGCTCCTGCACAACTGAAGCTCCTGCACAACTGAAGCTCCTGCACAACTGAAGCTCCTGCACAACTGAAGCTCCTGCACAACTGAAGCTCCTGCACAACTGAAGCTCCTGCACAACTGAAGCTCCTGCACAACTGAAGCTCCTGCACAACTGAAGCTCCTGCACAACTGAAGCTCCTGCACAACTGAAGCTCCTGCACAACTGAAGCTCCTGCACAACTGAAGCTCCTGCACAACTGAAGCCCCTTTTAAACATATCGATGGTAGCTTGTTCCGTCAAGTAGATGGCGTAGCAATGGGTTCCCCCTTGGGGCCCGCGTTGGCCAATTTCTACATGTCCTACGTCTAAAATCTGGCAATGAATTCTACGCTTCCTAAGCCGATATTGTAATTTAGATATGAAAATGACATTTTTGTTGAGGCAGAATGTGTACGGCAGTTGGAGATTTGAAAGAAATTTGTGACAGATAAATCGATGTTGAATTTTGCGTACGAGTTGAGCGTGGATGCGAACTACCATTTTTAGATGTCTTGGTTGAAGCTTCGCACTGTACTTTTCCAGCATCAGTGTGTGTCTAGCCTTCTTGTGCGGGAGAAATTGTAAATTATGATTGCGATGCTACGCAAATGTACTAAGAGGGTGTGATACATGCTTTGATAAATAGAGCTTATAAAGTGTGTAACAGCTGGGCTAGTTTTCTTCCTGAGATGCTTAGAGTTAAACGCTTGCTAGTCAATAACAGTGTCCCTAATTCTCTGATTCACAAAACTATTGGTAACTTTTTGAACCGAATCCTGAGCACTAACGATAACCCTCACCGTTATAAACGTCATATTAACATATCTTATGAAAACCGAATGCACAATAATTACAAAATTGACGACCAGCCCAGTCCAACTTTTTCGCCGGAGCATGCATGTTTTTCGCCGCCCAAGCGATTCAATTACTTGGGCGGCGAAAAACATGCATGCAGGTGGCGAAAAAGCTAGACTGGGGATATCTTCAAGAACATTGTCATGACCAATGTCACACCTGTTGGTCCAGAGACTCCAATTGAAATTTGTGTGTATTACGAAAGTAGTAAAATCAATGATGGCTTAGTGCAAAATAATGTTTCCTGATCCAGGGCCAGTGACCTAGATGGAGTCAGTGTGATGTAGGTGTGAAAGAAGAGAATGTAAGTCTCTTAATAAATGTTACATTAACATGAATAGAATCACCCTAAAACCAAGAATAACTGCGCACAAAGTTTGAGGCTCGGTTTTAAATCATTTCCGTATTGACCATGGTTGCAAGCCCTCGAATGTAGATCTTTATTCAAACACAAAAATTCTATATCGTATTGTTAAAGAAGAGCATATTCGGCCCTCTACGCAAGTATTAATGATTTCGTTACTTTAAAACTACTATTTGCGAGATGCAATAGCATGGCAACAGCAAAACCTACAGCAGAAGCTCTTACAATAGCAGCAATGACAGAAGTTGTTACAATTGCAGTAATACAACAGACGAAGCTATTACAACAGCAGCAACAGCAGAAACTGTTACAACAGCAGCAACAGCAGAAGCTGTTACAACAGCACCAACAGTAGAAGCTGTTACAACAGCAGCAACAGCAGAAGTTATTACAACAGCAGCAACAGCAGAAGCTGTTACAATTGCAGCAACAGCAGAAGCTGTTACAATTGCAGCAACAGCAGAAGCTGTTACAACAGCAGCAACAGCAGAAGCTGTTACAACAGCAGCAACAGCAGAAGTTATTACAACAGCAGCAACAGCAGAAGCTGTTACAATTGCAGCAACAGCAGAAGCTGTTACAACAGCAGCAACAGCAGAAGTTATTACAACAGCAGCAACAGCAGAAGCTGTTACAATTGCAGCAACAGCAGAAGCTGTTACAACAGCAGCAACAGCAGAAGCTGTTACAATTGCAGCAACAGCAGAATCTGTTAAAACAGCAGCAACATCAGAAGCTGTTACAACAGCAGCAACAGCAGAAGCTGTTACAACAGCAGCAACAGCAGAAGCTGTTACAACAGCAGCAACAGCAGAAGCTGTTACAACAGCAGCAACAGCAGAAGCTGTTACAATTGCAGCAACAGCAGAAGCTGTTACAACAGCAGCAACAGCAGAAGCTGTTACAACAGCAGCAACAGCAGAAGCTGTTACAATTGCAGCAACAGCAGAAGCTGTTACAACAGCAGCAACAGCAGAAGCTGTTACAACAGCAGCAACAGCAGAAGCTGTTACAATTGCAGCAACAGCAGAAGCTGTTAAAACAGCAGCAACATCAGAAGCTGTTATAACAGCAGCAACAGCAGAAGCTGTTACAATTGCAGCAACAGCAGAAGCTGTTAAAACAGCAGCAACATCAGAAGCTGTTACAACAGCAGCAACAGCAGAAGCTGTTACAACAGCAGCAACAGCAGAAGCTGTTACAACAGCACCAACAGTAGAAGCTGTTACAACAGCAGCAACAGCAGAAGCTGTTAAAACAGCAGCAACATCAGAAGCTGTTACAACAGCAGCAACAGCAGAAGCTGTTACAACAGCAGCAACAGCAGAAGCTGTTACAACAGCAGAAGCTGTTACAACAGCAGCAACAACAGAAACTGTTACAACAGCAGAAACAACAGAAGCTGTTACAACAGCAGCAACAATTACAGCAGCAGCCTCAACAATAGCAATAATCGTAACAATAACTCTAAAAACAACAGCCGCCTTAATAACAACAGTAACAGCGACAACAAAAATAACAATAACAGTAACAGCAGCCTCAATAATAGAAGCAATAACAACACCAACAACAGCTTCAACAATAACAGCAACAACAACATCAATAACAGCAGTAAGAGCAGCCAAGTATGGGAGAGCGTGTTGCCATGGCGACATCCCAGTCTCCCTCTTCTCCTCATTTCCCCCCCCCCCCCCCCCCTCTGCACCCCCTTGATGACGTAACGTTTATTTTTCTTAGAATAATTGGGCCAATCTAATGGTTTTTGAAAAGCGTTTTAGCGGTGTTGTGTAGCGGTCATAGCACTGTTTTTTGTATTGACTTTGTGTGAAGTCTGAAGTGTGCTTGTGTATCTAGACTTGCTGAATATTGGGGTCATGGATGTAGGATATGCTCAGTAATGCAGTATCTAGGACACACGGATGTAGGATATGCTCAGTAATACAGTATCTAGGACACACGGATGTAGGATATGCTCAGTAATACAGTATCTAGGACACACGGATGTAGGATATGCTCAGTAATACAGTATCTAGGACACACGGATGTAGGATATGCTCAGTAATGCAGTATCTAGGACACACGGATGTAGGATATGCTCAGTAACACAGTATCTAGGAGACACAGATGTAGGATATGCTCAGTAATACAGTATCTAGGACACACGGATGTAGGATAGGCTCAGTAATACAGTATCTAGGACACACGGATGTAGGATATGCTCAGTAATTCAGTATATAGGACACACGGATGTAAGATATGCTCAGTAATACAGTATATAGGACACAAGGATGTAGGATATGCTCAGTAATACAGTATCTAGGACACACGGATGTAGGATATGCTCAGTAATTCAGTATATAGGACACACGGATGTAAGATATGCTCAGTAATCCAGTTTATAGGACACAAGGATGTAGGATATGCTCAGTAATACAGTATCTAGGACACACGGATGTAGGATATGCTCAGTAATACAGTATCTAGGACACACGGATGTAGGATATGCACAGTAATACAGTATCTAGGACACACGGATGTATGATATGCTCAGTAATACAGTATCTAGGACACACGGATGTAGGATAGGCTCAGTAATACAGTATCTAGGACACACGGATGTAGGATATGCTCAGTAATACAGTATCTAGGATACACGGATGTAGGATATGCACAGTAATACAGTATCTAGGACACACGGATGTAGGATATGCACAGTAATACAGTATCTAGGACACACGGATGTAAGATATGCTCAGTAATGCAGTATCTAGGACACACGGATGTAAGATATGCTCAGTAATGCAGTATCTAGGATACGATGAGCATTATAGCTGTCTAAGATACATGCAACTAAGGTACGTATATAGGCCTATGTATAAATATACCTAAACGCATAAATTAAATTAAAAATAATATACCTCAAGGTATTGTAGATAAATTAAACTGAATTTAACCAAATAAAAACATTAATTAAATCTGAATATATGTTATTTAGCAAAATACGGACAAAATTAAACCAATTAAAATGTAGAAATTATTTAAAGATTTAAATGCCCATAAAATGAACAATAATGTATGAATTAAGGAAAAAATTTTCTCAGTGATTACCTAGAACTAATTAGTGAATTAATTACTTTATTAATTTCTCCAACAAAGTGGACTAATTACATATATATTTGAAGTGTCCTCATTGAACGCTGGAGTGAACAACGAAAGCTTATTTTAAATTCACGGCAAAAATTTGGGAGGATTTAAATTATCGTTCATTTATGGGCGATTTGAATCATTACCAATTATCGGTCTCACCATTTATTTAGGTTGTTTTCCGTTGTTTATTTTAGGCTGTTTTTCTGTTGGTTATTTTCGATTGTTTTTCTGTTGGTTATTTTCGGTTGTGTTTTTGTTGATTATTTTCGGTTGTTTATCTGTTGGTTATTTTCGGTTGTTTTTCTGTTGGTTATTTTCGGTTGTGTTTTTGTTGGTTATTTTCGGTTGTGTTTTTGTTGGTTATTTTCGGTTGTTTTTTGTTGGTTATTTTCGGTTGTTTTTGTTGGTTATTTTCGGTTGTTTATCTGTTGGTTTTTTTCGGTTGTTTTTCTGTTGGTTATTTTCGGTTGTTTTTTGTTGGTTATTTTCGGTTGTTTATCTGTTGGTTATTTTCGATTGTTGTTTTGTTGGGTATTTTCGTTTTTTCTGTTGGTTATTTTCGTTTTTTTCTGTTGGTTATTTTCGGTTGTTTTTCGGTTACTTATTTTCAGTTATTTTTCTGTTACTTATTTTCGGCTGTTTTTCTGTTGGTTATTTTTGGTTGTTTTACTGGTACTTATTTTCGGTTGTTTTTCTGTTACTTATTTTCGGTTGTTTTTCTGTTGGTTATTTTCGGTTGTTTTTTGTTACTTATTTTCGTTTTTTCTGTTACTTATTTTCGGTTGTTTTTCTGTTACTCATTTTCGGTTGTTTTTCTTTTGGTTATTTTCGGTTGTTTTTTGTTACTTATTTTCGTTTTTTCTGTTACTTATTTTCGGTTGTTTTTCTGTTACTTATTTTCGGTTGTTTTTCTGTTGGTTATTTTCGGTTGTTTTTTGTTACTTATTTTCGTTTTTTCTGTTACTTATTTTCATTTGTTTTCCCGTTGTTTATTTTAGGCTATTTTTCTGTTTATTTTAGGCTGTTCTTCTGTTGGGTATTTTAAGGTTGTTTTGCTGTTTAAGGCTGTTTTCCTGTTGGCTATTTATGGCGGTTTTTCCATTGTTTATTTTAGGCCGTTTTTCTCGGTGTCATTTCCAACTGGTTTTCTAACTGAGTGTTGATTGTAACCTCCTCGTGTAGTCGCTGCGAAGTGATAGCAGTTAGAAGAAACTAAAGCCAGCTTACCAGAAATTAAAAATAAAAGATTATTCTAATGAAAGTATAATCTTATTTACTAAAAATGTGTTCGGAGTCCAATTCCATCATCAGTTCAAACCAATGCTATTTTGTCTCTGAAATAAAAGGTCAAAGTACGGTGAATAGCGGAAATAAAAATGTATCACAAAAATTAAAAATATAAAACGCTGACTTGGAAGTTTGAGTAAATTTTTGACTCATTTTTTCGTAAATTTAGCCTACCCGATTAACACAAAAGAGCTTCAGATATACTCTTCTCATTTATTTCTCTTTTATCACTTTTTTCTTTTTCTCACATTGGTATTTTTAACTGCTTTCCTTTGCATAATTTTTCAATTTTTCTTATATTTTTTATTCAAACCCAAAATTATTGTTTGTGTGACTCGTTTTGCAATCCATGCTCTATTTTCCGACACATTTGTTATCCATTTTTCCAGCAAATCCCACTCGTGATATTGGAATGTATCGAACACAGATTTTGTATGCCATTTGTTATCTTCTTTTAAATCATTTGAAGTCGGCAATCAATGCTGAATTTTTATGCTTCCCAGTCTTCTAAAAAATGCAGGAATGACTGCCGTACCCTGTATATAATTATTTTGCGTGACATATATACTTTCATGCATTAGCGATACATGCTCTCTTTAGGCAGTCCACTTTTTCTCCTGCACCTTCATCTTTAAAGAAAATATTACCACTATTCGTTGAACAATTAAAACAAGTATTTTAATTTCTTCTTATATTAACCTGCTTTCAATATTTGTTTTTATTTAAATATGTCTCATCCAATTCACTTTTTCAATAATTTCCTAAGCCTACCAACGTCATCACATTCAGCAGACCAATGGTACCCTGCATTGCGGCATCTATCTATTTTTGCATTTGTTGTGTAATCATTCATAAATTGTTGAGTATTTACAAGCATTCAGAAAAATGTACGAATTATTGGAGAACGTTACCCAAACATTGGGGTACATTCCCCAAACATTGGGGAATAGCTCCCCAGCGCTGGAGTTGGGGAGAGTGAGGGGGAAGAGCGAGGGGTTAGGGGAGGGTGTGACGGGTTAGGGGAGGGGGGGTGACGGGTTAGGGGAGGGGGTGAGGGGTTTGAACCCATTTCTCCGATGTCAAGCCGGCAAAAAAAATCCTGCCAGAATTTGTTTCATCATCAAGCGCAACTCAACCTTGAGATGTGCTAAATATTGTGACATGGAATTTATAGGGGTTATATAGAGGTCAAATGACCTTTCCAAAACTGAAAGAAAACTTGAGACGAAGGCACACTAAAAATATTTAGCAACAATTTCGGTTCACAAGTAAAAAACACTTGCCAAAAATAGCTGCATCTCATGAACGGCACGTCACACTTTTTGGCACCTCGGTAAAGACTTTTCCTCCTGCCATCAGATAACGCGGCAGTGAAATTGACCGGAGTCTGCAGGGGTCTGCAGGGGTCTGCAGGGGTCTGCAGGGGGGTTGCAGGGGTCTGCAGGGGTCTGCAGAGGGTTTGCAGGGGTCTGCAGGGGTCTGCAGGTGTCTGCAGGGGTCTGCAAGTGTCTGTAGGGTTCTGCAGGTGTCTGTAGGGTTCTTCAGGGGCCTGCAGGGGTCTGCAGGTGTCTGTAGGGTTCTGCAGGTGTCATTAGGGTTCTGCAGGGGTCTGCAGCTGTCTGCCGGTGTCTTCAGGGGTCTTCAGGGGTCTGCAGAGGTCTGCAGGGGTCTGCAGAGGTCTGCAGGGGTCTGCAAGGGGTCTTCATAGGTCTGCAGGGGTCTGCAGGGGTCTGCATGGGTCTGTAGGGATCGGCAGGTGTCTGCAGAGGCCTGCAGGGGTCTGCAGACATCTGCAGAGGTCTGCAGATGTCTGCAAGGGTCTGCAGGGGTCTGCAGAGGCCTGCAGGGGTCTGCAGGGATCTGCATGGATCTGCAGGGGTCTGCAGGGGTCTGCAGGGGTCTGCAGGGGTCTGCAGGGGTCTGCAGAGGTAGGTATGTGGTTCATACCCATTGAGCTCTATCTGTCAATAGTAGTGAGCATTTATTTTAACCCGTTAGCCTCTGACTATAAATTACAGCATGCTTGTTCTTTAGACCTATTGCTTACAACAGCTTATAATTGTAGGTTTCTTCTTTACACCCATTCGGACAGTTGAAACTAATACGCCTGGTTGATGAGTGACATAGTGTTAATGACATAGAGTGGTTTTGTACAAGATTCTGCTATTTATTCAAAAGAAATTTACCTGAGATCTCCTATTTCTAAAATGAAATCTCTGAGCATTCATGTATACATGCGAGGCGAATACGGAGTTGGTCGAATACATGGAATTAAATTATGTTTCTACGTCAGAGTGAAACACATTTCTACGTCGGAGTGAAACACATTTCTACGTCGGAGTGAAACACATTTCTACGTCGGAGTGATACACATTTCTACGTCGGAGTGAAACACATTTCTATGTCGGAGGGAAACACATTTCTACGTCGGAGTGAAACACATTTCTACGTCGGAGTGAAACACATTTCTATGTCGGAGGGAAACACATTTCTACGTCGGAGTGAAACACATTTCTACGTCGGAGTGAAACACATTTCTATGTCGGAGTGAAACACATTTCTACGTCGGAGTGAAACACATTTCTATGTCGGAGTGAAACACATTTCTACGTCGGAGTGAAACACATTTCTATGTCGGAGTGAAACACATTTCTATGTCGGAGTGAAACACATTTCTACGTCGGAGTGAAACACATTTCTATGTCGGAGTGAAACACATTTCTATGTCGGAGTGAAACACATTTCTACGTCGGAGTGAAACACATTTCTACGTCGGAGTGAAACACATTTCTACGTCGGAGTGAAACACATTTCTACGTCGGAGTGAAACACATTTCTATGTCGGAGTGAAACACATTTCTACGTCGGAGTGAAACACATTTCTATGTCGGAGTGAAACACATTTCTATGTCGGAGTGAAACACATTTCTACGTCGGAGTGAAACACATTTCTATGTCGGAGTGAAACACATTTCTATGTCGGAGTGAAACACATTTCTACGTCGGAGTGAAACACATTTCTACGTCGGAGTGAAACACATTTCTATGTCGGAGGGAAACACATTTCTACGTCGGAGTGAAACACATTTCTACGTCGGAGTGAAACACATTTCTATGTCGGAGTGAAACACATTTCTATGTCGGAGTGAAACACATTTCTATGTCGGAGTGAAACACATTTCTACGTCGGAGTGAAACACATTTCTATGTCGGAGTGAAACACATTTCTATGTCGGAGTGAAACACATTTCTACGTCGGAGTGAAACACATTTCTACGTCGGAGTGAAACACATTTCTATGTCGGAGGGAAACACATTTCTACGTCGGAGTGAAACACATTTCTATGTCGGAGTGAAACACATTTCTATGTCGGAGGGAAACACATTTCTACGTCGGAGTGAAACACATTTCTACGTCGGAGTGAAACACATTTCTATGTCGGAGGGAAACACATTTCTACGTCGGAGTGAAACACATTTCTATGTCGGAGTGAAACACATTTCTATGTCGGAGTGAAACACATTTCTATGTCGGAGTGAAACACATTTCTACGTCGGAGTGAAACACATTTCTATGTCGGAGTGAAACACATTTCTATGTCGGAGTGAAACACATTTCTACGTCGGAGTGAAACACATTTCTATGTCGGAGTGAAACACATTTCTACGTCGGAGTGAAACACATTTCTATGTCGGAGTGAAACACATTTCTATGTCGGAGTGAAACACATTTCTACGTCGGAGTGAAACACATTTCTACGTCGGAGTGAAACACATTTCTATGTCGGAGGGAAACACATTTCTACGTCGGAGTGAAACACATTTCTACGTCGGAGGGAAACACATTTCTACGTCGGAGTGAAACACATTTCTACGTCGGAGTGAAACACATTTCTATGTCGGAGTGAAACACATTTCTATGTCGGAGTGAAACACATTTCTACGTCGGAGTGAAACACATTTCTACGTCGGAGTGAAACACATTTCTATGTCGGAGGGAAACACATTTCTACGTCGGAGTGAAACACATTTCTATGTCGGAGGGAAACACATTTCTACGTCGGAGTGAAACACATTTCTATGTCGGAGTGAAACACATTTCTACGTCAGAGTGAAACACATTTCTACGTCGGAGTGAACACATTTCTACGTCGGAGTGAAACACATTTCTATGTCGGAGTGAAACACATTTCTACGTCGGAGTGAAACACATTTCTACGTCGGAGGGAAACACATTTCTACGTCGGAGTGAAACACATTTCTATGTCGGAGTGAAACACATTTCTACGTCAGAGTGAAACACATTTCTACGTCGGAGTGAACACATTTCTACGTCGGAGTGAAACACATTTCTACGTCAGAGTGAAACACATTTCTACGTCGGAGTGAAACACATTTCTACGTCGGAGTGAACACATTTCTACGTCGGAGTGAAACACATTTCTACGTCGGAGTGAAACACATTTCTACGTCGGAGTGAACACATTTCTACGTCGGAGTGAAACACATTTCTACGTCGGAGTGAAACACATTTCTATGTCGGAGGGAAACACATTTCTACGTCGGAGTGAAACACATTTCTATGTCGGAGTGAAACACATTTCTACGTCAGAGTGAAACACATTTCTACGTCGGAGTGAACACATTTCTACGTCGGAGTGAAACACATTTCTACGTCAGAGTGAAACACATTTCTACGTCGGAGTGAAACACATTTCTACGTCGGAGTGAACACATTTCTACGTCGGAGTGAAACACATTTCTACGTCGGAGTGAAACACATTTCTACGTCGGAGTGAAACACATTTCTACGTCAGAGTGAAACACATTTCTACGTCGGAGTGAACACATTTCTACGTCGGAGTGAAACACATTTCTATGTCGGAGGGAAACACATTTCTACGTCGGAGTGAAACACATTTCTACGTCGGAGTGAAACACATTTCTACGTCGGAGTGAAACACATTTCTATGTCGGAGGGAAACACATTTCTACGTCGGAGTGAAACACATTTCTACGTCGGAGTGATACACATTTCTACGTCAGAGTGAAACACATTTCTACGTCGGAGTGAAACACATTTCTATGTCGGAGGGAAACACATTTCTACGTCGGAGTGAAACACATTTCTACGTCGGAGTGAAACACATTTCTACGTCGGAGTGAAACACATTTCTACGTCGGAGTGAAACACATTTCTACGTCGGAGTGAAACACATTTCTATGTCGGAGGGAAACACATTTCTACGTCGGAGTGAAACACATTTCTACGTCGGAGTGAAACACATTTCTACGTCGGAGTGATACACATTTCTACGTCAGAGTGAAACACATTTCTACGTCGGAGTGAAACACATTTCTATGTCGGAGGGAAACACATTTCTACGTCGGAGTGAAACACATTTCTATGTCGGAGGGAAACACATTTCTACGTCGGAGTGAAACACATTTCTACGTCGGAGTGAAACACATTTCTACGTCGGAGTGAAACACATTTCTATGTCGGAGTGAAACACATTTCTATGTCGGAGTGAAACACATTTCTACGTCGGAGTGAAACACATTTCTATGTCGGAGGGAAACACATTTCTACGTCGGAGTGAAACACATTTCTACGTCGGAGTGAAACACATTTCTATGTCGGAGTGAAACACATTTCTATGTCGGAGTGAAACACATTTCTACGTCGGAGTGAACACATTTCTACGTCGGAGTGAAACACATTTCTACGTCGGAGTGAAACACATTTCTACGTCGGAGTGAACACATTTATACGAGTGGTGATGGCGACAACATTCAGACTCGCACCCAACCACCCGCTCTCCTCCTCCCCCCCCCCCCAAAAAAATGGAAATATAAAAAAAAAGAACTGCAAGAAAGCGCAGCTTGTCTCGCCATTTCAAAAGCGCCGATTCAGAAACAAATTTTCCGCCAGCAAACCCCGCTTTATTTCAGACAAATTGAACTTTGTAATCTCGGAAGCCTGGACTTGAGATCGTTTTTGACACGGCCCCGACTTTTCCTTCAATTTGCTCAAAGAACCCCGGAACGGCTTGAATTTGGCGTGCTCGCTGCGGCTCAAACTTAAACAGGGAAGTCGCACAAGTATTAGGGAGCGAGGCCTCTTTAGGCAAACGTGCGATTTGCCGGAGAAATCGGTCGGAAAGCAACCAACGTAGCGCCCCAATGCGCCCAATTTGCCGGGCTGTTTTCTCTCTATTTCCGCGGGGCTGGAAATGTTGCCGCATGCGTGCGCAGCAGGCCTAGGCTATAGGCCTGGGCAATGAGCTGAGGCAACAGGCCTGGGCAATGAGCTGAGGCAATAGGCCTAGGCAATGAACTGAGGCAATAGGCCTAGGCAATGAACTGAGGCAATAGGCCTAGGCAATGAGCTGAGGCATTAGGCCTAGGCAATGAACTGAGGCAATTGGCCTAGGCAATGAACTGAGGTAATAGGCCTAGCAATGAACTGAGGCAATAGGCCTGGGCAATGAAATGAGGCAATAGGCCTAGGCAATGAACTGTGGCAATAGGCCTAGGCAATGAACTGAGGCAATAGGCCTAGCAATGAACTGAGGAAATAGGCCTAGGCAATGAGCTGAGGCAATAGGCCTAGGCAATGAACTGAGGCAATAGGCCTAGGCAATGAACTGAGGCAATAGGCCTAGCAATGAACTGAGGCAATAGGCCTAGGCAATGAGCTGAGGCAATAGGCCTAGGCAATGAACTGAGGCAATAAGCCTAGCAATGAACTGAAGCAATAGGTCTAGGCAATAGGCTTAAGCAACAGACTTAGGAAATAGGCCTAGGCAATGAACTGAAGCAATAGACCTGGGCAATGAACTGAGTCAATAGGCCTAGGCAATGAATTGAGGCAATAAGCCTAGGCAATAGGTTTAAGCAACAGACTTAGGAAATAGGCCTAAGCAATGAATTGAGGCAATAGGCCTAGGCAACAGACTTAGGAAATAGGTCTAGGCAATGAGCTGAGGCAATAGGCCTAGGCAATGAGCTGAGGCAATAGGCCTAAGCAATGAGCTGAGGCAATAGGCCTAAGCAATGAACTTAGGAAATAGGCCTAAGCAATGAGCTGAGGCAATAGGCCTAAGCAACAGACTTAGTAAATAGGCCTAAGCAATGAGCTGAGGCAATAGGACTAAACAACAAGGCTGGTAAAAGATTTGGTTAACAGGCTTAGGAAGTAAGCCCATGGAGGAGGCCTAAACAAAATAGGTAATCCGATAGCCTATGGCTGTAAGCGTAGTTAATAGACCTAAGCAATAGGCCTAGGCCCGTAGGCTTATGCAATAAGGGTAGACAACAGACCTACGCAGTTAGACCAGGCAATAGGGCTGGACAGGAGGCTCAGATGATAGGCTTTAAAAAATCACTAAAATGATATAATTAGTCTAGCAAATAGACCTGGGCAACAAATTTTGGTAATACGCCTAAGCATTTGACAGACGTCAACTGCACGTGACTCACTGTCTAAACTCTAGGCTCCCCATCACTCAGCCAGCGCCAGAAAAAACTATTTAGAGTCAACTGTGGTAAGCAATGTTGAAAATTGCTAGCGTAAACTGGATCGAGCCTTTATTTAGCTTTGATTGAGTATTTATGTTAATTGAGTTTGGGACTAGTGGTCGGTCAGCAGCATTGTGAAAATTCCCTCCGTGTACCACCGGTGGCGCACGTCGCAGTCAAAGCGTTAAGGCTTTTGTTGTTGCAAATACGAAATTATATTATTGACGTTGCTAAAGCATTGCTGCTCATTGCGTTGCGCTTCCTGTTGATATATAGGCCGAAATGACATAAAATTGTTCAACTCGTCACAGTTTGAATCAAGATTTATCAAAATTGCATGACTTGTTGCTACCGCTTGAATTAAAACTAAATAAACACTTGCGTCCTGCTAACGTTTATATCAAATTAAATAAAATTGTACTTCCTGCTTCTCGTTGAATTGAAATAAAATGAAATTACGCTTCCTGCTGAGGTTTCAGAGAAATAGAATTATTTCACTCCTTTTGTGATTGGAAGATTTTCAATAAGGCACGAGTGCAACACCTAGCAACTCGAGCTGCAGCACCACCTGGCAACCCGAGCTGAAACACCTGGCAACCCGAGCAGCAACACCTGGCAACCCGAGCTGCAACACCTGGCAACCCGAGCTGCGACACCACCTGGCAACCCGAGCTGCGACACCACCTGGCAACCCGAGCTGCAACACCTGGCAACCCGAGCTGCGACACCACCTGGCAACCCGAGCTGCAACAACACATGGCCACCCGAGCTCCAACAACACCTGGCAACCCGAGCTGCAACAACACCTGGCAACCCGAGCTGCAACACCTGGTAACCCGAGCCGCAACAACACTTGGCCACCCGAGCTGCAACAACACCTGGCAACCTGAGCTGCAACAACACCTGGCCACCCGAGCTGCAACACTTGACAACCCGAGCTGCAACACCTGGCAACCCCAGCTACAACACCTGGCAACCCGAGCTGCAACACTTGACAACCCGAGCT
Source organism: Morinoia aosen (assembly GCA_030386875.1). Classification (NCBI taxonomy): domain Eukaryota; kingdom Metazoa; phylum Arthropoda; class Malacostraca; order Amphipoda; family Talitridae; genus Morinoia; species Morinoia aosen. The sequence continues at coordinate 26,434,850 of CM059566.1, forward strand.
AAACACCTGGCCACCCGAGCTGCGACACCTGGCAGCACGAGCTGCAACAACACCTGGCAACCCCAGCTGCAACACCTGGCAACCCAAGCTGCAACACTTGACAACCCGAGCTGCAACACCTGACAACGCGAGCTGCAACAACACCTGGCAACCCGAGCTGCAACACCTGGCAACCCGAACTGCAACAACACCTGGTAACCCCAGCTGCAACACCTGGCAACCCGAGCTGCAACACTTGACAACCCGAGCTGCAACACCTGACAACGCGAGCTGCAACAACACCTGGCAACCCGAGCTGCAACACCTGACAACCCGAGCTGCAACAACACCTGGCAACCCGAGCTGCAACACCTGGCAACCCGAGCTGCCAGAGATACTGAACATTTCGTTTTAATTTATGCGGCAACTTCGCCAGAGTCGCTCGAGTTTCTTACTCGACGACGCGCGGAGGCAATGAAAACTTCGCGCACAAATCACACGTCCGAGAGACCCTGACTCGATTGCTTGGGTCGCTTGGTATCCAGTTTACGATTGCTTGGGTCGCTTGGTATCCAGTTTACGATTGCTTGGGTCGCTTGGTATCCAGTTTACGATTGCTTGGGTCGCTTGGTATCCAGTTTACGATTGCTTGGGTCGCTTGGTATCCAGTTTACGATTGCTTGGGTCGCTTGGTATCCAGTTTACGATTGCTTGGGTCGCTTGGTATCCAGTTTACGATTGCTGGGTCGCTTGGTATCCAGTTTACGATTGCTGGGTCGCTTGGTATCCAGTTTACAATTGCTTGGGTCGCTTGATATCCAGTTTACGATTGCTGGGTCGCTTGGTATCCAGTTTACGATTGCTTGGGTCACTGGGTATTCAGTTTACGATTGATTGGGTCGCTGGGTATCCAGTTTACGATTGCTGGGTCGCTTGGTATCCAGTTTACGATTGCTGGGTCGCTTGGTATCCAGTTTACAATTGCTTGGGTCGCTTGGTATCCAGTTTACGATTGCTGGGTCGCTTGGTATCCAGTTTACGATTGCTTGGGTCACTGGGTATTCAGTTTACGATTGATTGGGTCGCTGGGTATCCAGTTTACGATTGCTTTGGTCGCTGGGTATCCAGTTAACGATTGCTTGAGTCGCTGGGTATCCAGTTTACGATTGCTTTGGTCGCTGGGTATCCAGTTTACGGTTGCTTGGGTCGCTTGGTATCCAGTTTAAGATTGCTTGAGTCACTCGGTATCCAGTTTAAGATTGCTAGGGTCATTGATTGTCCAGTTTACGATTGCTTGGGTAGCTGGGTATCCAGTTTCCGATTGCTTGGGTCGCTTGGTATCCAGTTTCCGATTGCTTGAGTCACTCGGTATCCAGTTTAAGATTGCTAGGGTCATTGATTGTCCAGTTTACGATTGCTTGGGTAGCTGGGTATCCAGTTTCCGATTGCTTGGGTCGCTGGGCATCCAGTTTCCGATTGCTTGGATCGGTGTGTATCCAGTTTAAGATTGCTAGGGTCATTGATTGTCCAGTTTACAATTGCCAGAGGCCCTCAGTTTATGATTGCCGTAGTCTTCTTTGGTTATCCAGTTAATAATACTGAGGTAACAGGAATCCAGTTTTAGAATATTGACCTTAACTCAATTTGCATTATTTTAGCCTTCTTTGGCGGTGAAATAATTGAAAACGATAATATAATAATATTGGAGAGTTACTTGTGTCTGAAAACGTTTGTGAAAAAAAGTTACTATTAAGTGAGCTGTGAAAAATTATTTCGGAAATTATGTTATATAATTTGGATTGCACGAATTGTATACTCCGACAAGAAATTTAAAAAATATATATTTTTATAGTAATATAAAATGTGAGACAGATTCTTCCTATAAGCAAGACAAAATGTAGCTCTGAAATTAAATCTTTGAAAGAATTTATAAACTTAATGTGAACTTATGAGGAGAAAACGGGAAAAACAATTTTACTCGATATATATCATCCATACTAACATTTGTGCATGCATTTTTGCGAATGTGTGTATATTTGGAAGTAGATATACTTCATAATATTTTTGTGAATAAAACTCGAATGTTAACCTAAAGAGTTTGAAAAAGAGAGTCTGGGATAAAATTTCATAGCATTTGGGTTATTTTAAGCCACATGTATAAATAAGATACGTGTTTTGGTTTAGTGTTCTTGTAGCAAAAAGCAAGAAAGGCAAAATTAAAGAAGTAGTGAGGCTTTTATCGCAGATTCTCATTTTTAAATGGAAATATAAATAATATTCCAATTTAGTGTCATCAAATGAAAACTTCGGACATGAAAAAATTGAAGAAGTAGTAAAGCTCGTATAGCAGGTTCTTTCACCACACATTTCTGTTACTTAGGCTATGAGAGAGTAATGATATCTTATGTTTTAATTATACTAAATAAATTATTCGCGTGCTCATCAAATTTGGGTGTAATGACTTGTTCCACTATGGTTAAACTATGCAAATTATTTGTGTGCTTCATCAAGTCTTAAAGAAAATACATATTACGCTATCATTACACCACGTAAATTGTTTGCATGTTCATCGACATCCACCACACACCACCACACACACAACCACACACACCACACACACCACCACACACACCACCACACCCACCTCCACACACCACCACACACCACCACACCCACCACACACACCAACACACACCACCACACACACCACCACAAACACCACCACACACCACCACACACCACACACACACACCCGCACACCACAACACACACCACCACACACACCACCACACACACACCACCACAAACACCACCACACACCACCACACCCACCACCACACACACCACCACACCCACCTCCACACACCACCACACACCACCACACACCACCACACCCACCACTACACCCACCTCCACACACCACCACACACCACCACACCCACCACACACACCACCACACACCACCACACACCACCACACCCACCACCACACACCACCACACACCACCACACCCACCACACACACCACCACACACCACCACACACACCACCACAAACACCACCACACACCACCACACACACCACCACACACACCACCACACACCACAACACACACCCCCACACACACCACCACACACACCACCACAAACACCACCACACACCACCACACCCACCACCACACACCACCACACACACACCACAACACACACCACCACACACACCACCACACGCCACCACACACCACCACACACACCACCACACACACCACCTCACACAACACCACACACCACAACACACACCACCACACACACCACCTCACACAACACCAAACGCGATCACACACCGCCACACACACCACCACACGCCACCACACACCACCACACACCACAACACACACCACCACACACACCACCACACGCCACCACACACCACCACACACACCACCACACACACCACCACACGCCACCACACACCACAACACACACCCCCACACACACCACCACACGCCACCACACACCACCACACACACCACACACACCACCACGCACACCACCACACGCCACCACACACACCACCACGCACACCACCACACACCACCACACACACCACCACACACACCACCACACACCACAACACACACCACCACACACACCACCACAAACACCACCACACACCACCACACCCACCACCACACACCACCACACACCACAACACACACCACCACACACACCACCACACACACCACCACACACACCACCACACGCCACCACACACCACCACACACACCACCACACACACCACCACACACAACACCACACGCCACCACACACCACCACACACACCACCACACGCCACCACACACCACCACACACCACAACACACACCACCACACAAACCACCACACGCCACCACACACCACCACCACACACCACCACACACACCACCACACACACCACCACACGCCACCACACACCACCACACACACCACCACACACACCACCACACACACCACCACACGCCACCACACACCACAACACACACCACCACACACACCACCACACGCCACCACACACCACCACACACACCATCACACACACCACCACACACACCACCACACACCACCACACACCACCACATACACCACCACACGCCACCACACGCCACCACACACCACCACAACACACGCCACCACACACACCACCACACACACCACCACACACACCACCACACACACCACCACACGCCACCACACCCACCACCACACCCACCACACACACCACCACACACACCACCACACACACCACCACACACACCACCACACACACCACCACACACACCACCACACGCCACCACACACCACAACACACACCACCACACACACCACCACACGCCACCACACACCACCACACATACCACCACACACACCACCACACGCCACCACACACCAATCCACATACACCACCACACGCCACCACACGCCACCACACACCACCACAACACACGCCACCACACACACCACCACACACACCACCACACACGCCACCACACACACCACCACACGCCACCACACCCACCACCACACCCACCACACACACCACCACACACACCACCACACACACCACCACACACACCATCACACACCACAACACACACCACCACACACACCACCACACACACCACCACAAACACCACCACACACACCACCACACACACCACCACACATACCACACACACGACCACACACACCACCACACACACCACCACACACCACAACACACACCACCACACACACAACCACACACACCACCACAAACACCACCAAACACACCACCACACGCCACCACACACACCACCACACGACACCACACACCACCACACACACCACCACACACACCACCACACGCCACCACACACCACCACACACACCACCACATACACCACCACACGCCACCACACACCACCACAACACACGCCACCACACACACCACCACACGCCACCACACACCACCACACACACCACCACACATACCACCACACGCCACCACACACCACCACACACACCACCACACACACCACCACACACACACACCACCACACACACCACCACACACACCACCACACACACCACCACACAAAACCACACTCACCACCACACCCACCACACACACCACCACACACACCACCACACACACCATCACACACCACAACACACACCACAACACACACCACCACACACACCACTACACACACCACCACACACCAAAACCCACACCACCACACACCACCACACACACCACCACACACACCACCACACACACCACCACACACACACCACCACACACACAACCACACACCACCACATGCACACCACAACACACACCACCACACACACCACCACACGCCACCACACACCACCACACACACCACCACACACACCACCACACACACCACCACACACACCACCACATAAAACCACAACACACACCACCACACACACTACCACACGCCACCACACACACCACTACACACACCACCACACACACCACCACACACACACCACCACACACACCACCACACACACCACCACACACACCACCACACGCCACCACACGCCACCACACACCACACACACCACCACACACACCACCACACATACCACAACACACACCACCACACACACCACCACACACACCACCACACACACCACCACACACACCACCACACACACCACAACACACACCACCACACACACCACCACACGCCACCACACACCACCACACACACCACCACACACCACCACACGCCACCACACACCACCACACACACCACCACACATACCACCACACACACACCACCACACACACCACCACACACACCACCACACACACCACCACACACACCACCACACACACCACCACACGCCACCACACACCACCACACACCACAACACACAACACCACACACCACCACACACACCACCACACACACCACCACACACACCACCACAAACACCACCACACACACCACCACACACCACCACACACCACAACACACAACACCACACACCACCACACACACCACCACACACACCACCACACATACCACCAAACACCACAACACACACCACCACACCCCACCACACACCACCACACACCACCAAACACCACCACACACACCACCACACACACCACCACACACACCACCACACACACCACCACACACCACCACACACACCACCACACACCACCACACACCACCACACACCACCACACACCACCACACACCACCACACACCACCACACACCATCACACACGCCACCACACACCACCACACACCACCACACACCACCACACACACCACCACACACCACCACACACCATCACACACCACCACACACCACCACACACCACCACACACCACCACACGCCACCACACACCACCACACACCACCACACACACACAACCACACACCACCACACACCACCACACACACCACCACACACCACCACACACCACCACACACCACCACACACCACTACACACCACCACACACCACCACACACCACCACACACCACCACACACACCACCACACACCACCACACACATCACACACCACCATACACCACCACACACACCACCACACACCACCACACAACACCAAACACCACCTCACACCACCACACACCACCACACCTCACCACACACCACCACACATCACCACACACCACCACACACACCTGAGGTTCCTGAGGTTGAGTTCGGGTCGTCCGCCCGGGCCACGCGTTGCGCCGCCCTCGTGCCGCCATGCCTCCTACAGCGCTTGCGCTCTCCGGTCGGCGAGCTGCTGCAAGATGCTGTTGCCAGAGGCGGTCTGGTAGTAATGTGGTAGAGGTGGCTTGTCCGGAATCAATCTCAAGAACATGTCCAATTTTTGTTTGAAGCTTTCAGCTGACCCCTCAAACTCACGCAGCTCGGCTGGGAGACAGTTAAAGAGTCGTGGGCCCATCACGGAGAACGACCGTTCATGCCTTGTGCGAATGCTGGCCGCAGCTCTGTTGTTGAACTCCGGCACGACACATTGCCTCCCAAAACGCACGTGCTGTTCGGTTTTCAGCTTCAAACAATCCTCTACAAAGTTGGGGACCAGCCCTCTCACAATCTTCCAGGTGTAGATAATAATGTATCTCTCTCGCCTTCTTCGGAGGGAGTAAAGGGTAAGATGTTTCAAACGTTGCCAATAGTCCAGGTGCCTTACTTCCGAGATCCTTGCCGTGAAGGACCTCTGGACTCCCTCAAGCTTGACAATGTCAGCCCAGGCTCCCAGGTTCCAGAGCTGGCAGCAATACTCTGCCAGGGGAAGGACGAGTGCTTTGTAAAGCGTCAGCATGGGCACGGTCTCTCTTGTGCGGAATACTCTCCACACCCATCCCATCTGCCGCCTGCATCTGCTCACAATCAGGTCAATGTGCTCACTGAAGGCCCCAGTATCTTTAACGATGACGCCCAGGTCTCGAAGAGAGGGCTTTCTTTCTATGTCCAGTCCTCCCTCTGTTACGTAGGAGAAGGCATCATTTGGGTGACTTCCATACCTTATCAGTTCAAATTTAGCTTCGTTGAACTGCATGTTGTTTACCTGAGCCCACCGGTATATCCGCTCCAGGTCACTCTGCATCCCTCTGCAGTCCTCCGTATCGGTTATCTCTACCATCAACCTCGTTTCGTCTGCGAAGGAGGATGCACGGGAACATTGGAGGTTGGCGTCCACGTCCGATATATGGACCAGAAACAGCAGTGGTCCGAGCACCGCTCCCTGTGGCACGCCGCTCACTACCAGAGACTCCGACGAGAGGCATCCATCCACAGCTATCCTCTGCCTTCTGTCTGTCAGGAAGTGAGCCAACCACGTCAGCAGCCGGCCTCCTATGTGCTGGGCCTTGAGCTTACCAAGCAGTATGCCGTGGTCCACCTTATCGAAGGCCTTTGCGAGTTCGAGATAGACAACGTCCACTGCGCGGCCTTTTTCCAAAGCCTCGGTGATGGTTCTTTGATGTTCCAGCAATTGCGAGAGGCAGGACCTTCCCTTACGGAACCCATGCTGTGATCTATTCAGTCTGCCGGAAACCTCCAGAAACCTCACCATCTTCCTCACGATCACCTTCTCGAATACTTTGATGATGTGGGATGTCAATGTTACTGGTCTATAGTTTTTAGGTAGGTGCTTTTCCCCACCCTTGAATATGGGTGTGACAATTCCCAACTTCAACTGATCTGGGATATCTCCGGTGTCCATCGAGAGTTTCTACATGATCCATAGGGGTGTCTTAAGTTGGTCCTGACATTTCTTAAGTAGAACAGCCGGTACTTGGTCTGGCCCCGGTGCAGATGTGGGCGACAGCTCGTCCATACATTCAGCCAGTTCCGCCTCAGTAAACGACACACTGCTGAGGTGATTGTTGTTTTGATACTGAAGGGGCTCTGACAGTAGGTCCTCCAGATTTGTGTAGGTTGGCGCGCTGAACACACACTCATACTGCTCCCTAAGCACTTCACTTTTTTGGTTGGGATCGCCTATGAGGCTGCCTTCCAAGCGGAACGGTCCTATTTGTGACTTGGTTCCAGCTTTAGCCCTTGCGAAGGCGTAGAAGTATTTAGAATTAGTCCTTATCGCATCAACCGCCCTTACTTCCTCAGCTTCGGTCTCGGCGTCGTGAGATCTCATTAGTTGGTTCTCTAAATCCAAAGCTCTTTCCGTAATCTGCTGCCTCGCCGCCGGCCTGGATGCTCCCGTCAGCTGTTGCAGTAGTCGCTTTCGCTTCTTCATCAAGATCCTGCGATCTCTGGGGACAAGTCTCTTCGACCTTATCCTCCTCGCTGGTGTGTGTCTCGTGCAGATATCCGTGATAGTCTTCAACAACATTTTATATATTTCCTGTACGGTCAAACTGAGTGTTAAGAGGGCCCAGTCTACGGCCGCCAGTTCTTCACGTATGCTGTCCCAATCTGTCGCATCGCTCATAAAATTTAGCGATCCCAGTCTAACATTGCTTCGGTTGCCTCGTGGGCAAGAACCATCGCAACCTATATCCGCAGTTATTATCAGCAGCCTATGGTCTGACATGGCAGTGTCCTCTACCCGAATTTCCCTCGCCACTTCGTCATTATTCGTCAGGAAGAGGTCGAGGAGGTTATCTTGCCGAGTCGGGAGCACTACATATTGCTCCAGGGCGAATCTCTCCATAAACTCGGTAAGCTGATTCGCCTGAGCCCTCAACTCCCTCGAGCCCCCACAGAGATGATTCGTCGACCAGCACATTGAGGGGAAATTGAAATCACCCGCCACTATGATGGTGGGCAATGGTGTTCCCAGTTCCTCCAACTTCGTGGAAACATGCCTCATTACCGGTAGGAAGTTTTCCAATTCGCAGCACAAGGGCTAGTCTCACCTGATCCAGCCACAGAACGAGGTGTTCAACCACACCATCCGAATCTGCAGACAAGACTACTGTTTGGGGTGCCAAGTCATTCCTAATGTATGCTGCAACACCTCCCTTTTTTCTGCCATGGCGTCTATCCGATCTATGGAGTGTGTAGCCCTCCATTGCCACTTCCGCGTCAAGCACGTCTTCGTGGAGGTGAGTCTCCACCAGTACAACAAAGAGAGCACCTTCTTCCATGGCTCTTTCCCGCAACATGCCCACTTTGTATTTCTTTTGGGATGTGCTCAGGCCCTCTATGTTGCAGCTTAGTATTGCAGTGTCGGAGCCAGTGCTCCCCACTTTGTTCGACAGGCGCACGCTTGTCCCCTCTGTGGCGTCGGTTTGTCTTCTCTGTCCATCAGGAGTAGTTTCAAGAGACTCTGGACCTGGACCTGGATATTCAGGACCTGGCGGCTCAGCTCTAAAAAAGCAGGGTTCTCTTCGCCCAGGGTTTCTCCACATCTACCCTCGTCATGTGTTGGGGTCCGGTTCGGCTGACGGTTTGGGGAGGAGTCCACTCTCTGCCTATCCACCTTTGCTGTACCCGTCACTCGCCGGCTGATCGTAGGTACGTCCAGGCGGACTGGTCCAGTGGTACTCAATCCCGTCTCCTCCTTGGCCACGGTGTCCTCCTTTGGTTTGAGACCTGATATGTGGTGGTATTTGCATTTATTCCGCTCACAGGGCAGCCCTTCCAACGCTTTTCGGCACAGCGCTGGGTGGTAGAAGTCGCACTGCTTGCCTTTGCTACAGCCGCCCTTTAGTTTTCAACCTAGTTTCAAAAATTTGCAGCATAACCTCGGGTGAGAGAATGGGCATTCCTCGCCCTTAGGTCCATATTTGCATCTTTTTTTAAGATAATAGCTGCATACGGCTTTTTTTTCGGTGGTGGAGACTTTGTGTTATCCTCCCGGTTATTTTCATCCTCTAGGTCGCTAGCACCCTCTCGGCTGATTTCTTTTTTGGTTCCCGAGTCGGAGACCAGGACATGACCAGCCGGCAGACTAGGCAGTTCAGTTGTGGCCCCCACAGTCGGGCGGCCAGCCTGCTCCGCACGCGCTGCCAGGTCAACCTGCAATCTGTTTGCTGTCTCGTCAAACTTCTCCTTAGAGGTCTTAAGAACTTCCGGCGTCACGCAGGTCCGACAGACGAAGGAGGTCCTGGTGAGTTCCAGGCGCAGAAGGTGGTAAGTTGGAAAGCCCGAACAGTCCAGGTGAGTATAATCACCGCACTCGCCACACCTAAGACCCAAGCCACTCACAGCGTAACCACATGCACAGGTCACTCCGTCCGGAACCAGCCGGCACACGGCCATTATTGCACCGCTTAGTTATTGCACTGCTTAATTTTAGTTTATTGCACTGTTAATTTATTGCACCACTTAACTTGATTAATTATTGCACAAATTTTATCCGTATTTTTTACCGACTTTATATTTACATTTAAACATGCAAAGCAACGTGCAGTTGCTTTGTGTGCAAAGCACACACCACCACACACCACCACACACACCACCACACACACCACCACACACCACCACACACCACCACACACCACCACACACACCACCACACACACCACCACACACACCACCACACACACCACCACACACCACCACACACCACCATACACCACCACACACACCACCACACACCACCACACACCACCACACACCACCACACCACCACCACACACCACCACACACCACCACATACCACCACACACCACCACACACCACCACATACCACCACACACCACCACACACCACCACCACCACCACACACCACCACACCTCACCACACACCACCACACACCACCACCACCACCACACACCACCACACCTCACCACACACCACCACACACCACCACACACCACCACACACCACCACACCTCACCACACACCACCACACACCACCACCACCACCACACACCACCACACCTCACCACACACCACCACACACCACCACACACCACCACACACCACCACACACCACCACATACCACCACACACCACCACACACCACCACCACCACACACCACCACACCTCACCACACACCACCACACACCACCACACACCACCACACACCACCACACCTCACCACACACCACCACACACCACAACTACAAATTAACAACAAGTCCTACAAACGCCCGCCATTTAGGCCCAGAAATTCATTAGCGTTAATTTGACTCGCAGTTCTGATCGTCAACGGAAGCGCTCATTGCACAGTTAGTGCCTATTTCTTGCGTAATGGGGGCCGCTGGAGCTTATTTTTCTTGGTACACAGCGTGAAGTTAATTTTGTATCGTGTGTGTGTGTGTGTGTGTGTACGTGTATATACCTCTGTGTGTGTACGTCTGTGTGCGTACGTGTGTGTACGTGTATATACCTCTGTGTGTGTGTACGTGTATATACCTCTGTGTGTGTGTGTGTGTACGTGTGTATACCTCAGTGTGTGTACGTCTGTGTGCGTACGTGTGTGTACGTGTATATACCTCTGTGTGTGTGTACGTGTATATACCTCTGTGTGTGTGTGTGTGTACGTGTGTATACCTCTGTGTGTGTACGTCTGTGTGCGTACGTGTGTGTACGTGTATATACCTCTGTGTGTGTGTACGTGTATATACCTCTGTGTGTGTGTGTACGTGTGTATACCTCTGTGTGTGTACGTCTGTGTGCGTACGTGTGTGTACGTGTATATACCTCTGTGTGTGTGTGTACGTGTGTATACCTCTGTGTGTGTACGTTTGTGTGCGTGCGTGTGTACGTGTGTGTACATGTATATACCTATGTGTGTGTGCGCTCGTGTGTAATGTGGGAGTTCGTGTGTGGCTTCCATGTGTTGGTATGGGTGGTGAGATAGCAATACATGTTAAACATACCTTATTTGTACTGTAATGATAATTTGTAATGTGCGTTATCTAAGTATACCTCATTTGAATTACACCTTCCTGGATACATACCTTCTGTGAAATACCGCATACCTTCCGAGACACACATTCAATTATCCTCACATTCCTTTAAATATACCTACCGCTAAAAGCCTTTACTTTTCTTGTTCTACATAGACGTAATCCTATTTCATTGTTTTAACTACAAAAATCATATAAATTACTTTTGTGCTATCTGTTTGATGATTGAATAGGAACTAATTCAGTACGTATCTATCAAAATAGCCCTTGTATCAATAACAAGAATCATATAGAATGATTTTGTGTTATTTTATGATTGAATAGGAACTAATTCAGTATATATCAATCTTAAATAGCACCTGTATATATTATTGTACGCATCAGTACGCAGTCGAGTAGTATCGAGCGTTATTTAGTGCATAAGAGCTCGCATAAATAACGTGAATTTAGAATTAATGCGGATGAATCCTGTGTGAAAAAAAAAATCCCCCCAAAAAAACATCAATAACACCATCGGCTTTCAGTCCGACGCAGAAAATATGTATGGAAACGACATGCAGCTGAGAGTGTCGATCGCTGCAGTTCTATTTATGGAAGCATTTCAAAAGCCGTATAATTAACTACATCCATAGGTTCGATATCTATTATTAATTACTCCATATGATTCGGTTTCTAAATGAAACTATATCCAAAGACTAATCAATTTAGCTACATCCAAAGGCTTTATCTAATCGATTTAATAATATCCAGTGGCTTGGAATCCTAAATTTAACTACATCGAAATGCCTTGACTTCTAAATGTTACTACATCCAAAGGCTTATAAACTTAACTACTTCCAAAGCTTTGACTCCTAAATTTGATTACATTCAAAGGCTTCGGCTAGTAAATTTTACTAAATTTAAGTCCGAGCAAAGAATTGTTAGTCTAAATTTAACTGCATCCAAAGACTTCGACTCCTAAATTTAACTACATTCAAAAGACGATTCTAAATTTAACTCCATTTAAAGGTTTTAACGCCAAAATGAAGCTGCAGCCAAAGGCTGCAACTCCTAAATTCAACTCCACCCAAAGGCCTCGAGCTCTAAATGAAAATTTGAAGCTCTGGGCTCCAATTAATGGAAGATATTCTCGGCTGCATCGAATTCCGGCGTCGCTTTGACGATTCGCATCACTTTTGCGGCTGCGAATATTTCAGAGCCGCCAGTTTTTTGGGTTTCAATAAAGGATTTTTTGTAGCTTACAGAGACCAATAGCCGCCATCATTCTCTCCTGTAAAATTATCGATGCCTGCGAAATTCAAGCCGGAAAATCTTTGGTGGCTGAATTGAAAATTTTTGCATGCGACGGTCTGTTTCATCTCGACTTTTTGGGGAAGGAAGTTGGTCATATTTCAACCAGAGAAAGTAGTGGAATTCCGCATCGATTGAAGAAAATAAAGGTAATAAACGAGGGGAAATTTGCGGAATGGATAGATTTGTTAAAGAGACTTACGAATGCTGTCGCAGTATTTGTTATGAGCTTAAATTGATACGAAATGGATCTGAGTTCTTTTTTCGTTCCGAAATCATCAACGTGCGGTGGATATTTTTCCTTTTGAGAAGATCATCCATTCTAAAAATATGAATGAGCAGAGATATTCTCTTCCTCAAGAAGCTTACTTTCTTATTCTTCAATTCATAAAATAAACGTGGAAGAAAAAAAGTTCAAGGAGGCTTTCTAACTTCAATGAAAAGGTCACGAGATTGCAACGAGAAGTTTAGGTTCAAATGCAGCTCTTATTTTTGTTAATATTGAAATATTCAAACACAGCGACTATTTTCGTTGGTATTGTTTACCAAAATGCATCTGTTATTTTCGTCGATATTATTTCTTAGTAAAACAGAAATACAATTTTCGTTCATATAGTGTTTTTATTGAAACGCATTGTAACAATAAATAAAAACTAATTTATATGGTCTGTGTCTTTTAACAGTGCTTTTTTATTACGTTACTAGTGTACACGGCCTGTCAAAAATGACGGCTTTCAATAATTTCCTTGCACTAATCTTGCAGACGTGGATGCCTAACAAATATATCCATCCCAACAGTACCCGCCATCAAAATATTCTTGTACTTGTGCACTGGTGAAACTCGTATCACAGATACGGTCATTGAGCGTCCTTGTGAGCGTCACAGACACACGGAAGCATCGGACACCAAACAAATGTATAAATAAACCAAGGGTATTTTCATGTAAGAAGATGCACGCCAAACATATTTTTACTCAGTAGACGCATGCATTCCAAGTTTTGTTCTGAGCAGTCAACTAATTGAAAAAAATTTCAGAGGTCACAGCTTCCGATCGGTTCAGTTACTGTTAATTGAATCACACAACGGGTCCAAAATCATGCAGCATATTGTAGCCACACACAAAAGAAGCAGCCTCGTACGAGTTTAATTACGTACGGTGTTGTGGCACCTTGTGTTGTGTGTGTGTGTGTGTGTGTGCACAGATAGAGTGCACCCTGTGTGTGAGTTGTGCACAGTGTTATGTGCAACTTGTGTTGTGTGTGTGTGTGTGTGTGAGTGTGTGTGTGTGTGTGTGTGTGCACAGGTCGAGTGCACAGTATGTGTTTGAGATGTGCACAGTGTTATGGAATAGGTTGACCGTGTGGTACATTATTTCTTGAAGGTTTGCAAACACATGATGTAGACCAAGGCATTGAAAATCAGCGCAGAAATGGCTTTAACACGCTAACTGCGAATTAGTGTATATGTGCACCGCCAGGTAAATTGTTCACTTACGTACCGGTATCAATAAATGGCATTTCAATTATTTCATAACCTATTTTAAATTAGACTCTGACGCACAATTTTGAATGTTATCATGCAATTGCATTTTCCCGCTTCTTAAAAAGGATAGATATGTAATCGAGCAGTAAAGACGGTTTTTCAATTCTGCTACAACCAACCTAGTCAATCCGACCGTAGCAACTGCGCCAACGTAGTCAACATGTTTTATTTAAAAGAAAATCAACGTGGCTATTCCGCCTCCACAGCTTTCTTAATAGTACGTTGATTGCGGTAGGATACATCGGTGGGTCCGTTTGAACAAGTTTTACAAATCTTTTAAAATAATTGGTGAATATGGAGGATATGGACACAATGGATATGGAGACAATGGATCCAGTTATTGTTTAGTATTTATAAATTTGCTAACAACTTTTGAATTTAAATTTGAGTTGAATGCTGAACTTCAGCCTAACCCATCGCCGTCAATATATTAATTTTATTCCAAGTTGTACAAACCTCTTAACTTTTCCTTTACCTTCGACCAATACATTACATACGAAAACTCGACAGTACGTCAATATTAGCTAATATTTTTTTCCAATTCTTTTCTAAAGCACGAAACAATTTTAAAGTTGTATTTCCATAACGATTTAATGTTAAATTTCTAGTAGGTCGATTCTTAAGGAATCTCAGGCGTAAGATAAAAAGAAGAATATCAGTATTTCGGTAAGCTCTTTCTTCACTCCATAGCTAACCTCCATCATTCATCAGCGGTTTCAACAACCCCAACGATGCAATGAAAAAAATCCATGAAAGCTTCTTCGTTCAATGAACAAATTTAAATCCTCTATAACCTTTTCGCTGTGTTGCCCTAAATCTTTTGTAACTTCTACAAACTTGTCTAGCCTTCACGAAGGAATAACTGTAATCTCCCATATCCTTCGCATTATAATGTAGTCTACTATAACCTTCTCATAATAATGATGGATGTTATCTCCTTCAGCCTTCAAATAATATTAATGTATTTATTCTCAAATAATATTCACATTATAATGAACATAATTCATATTAAAATGGGCAATCTCCTCTAACTTTCACATTATAATAGACAAAATTCCTTTACATTGTTACGAAAGTAATACTTTTCTACCTTTCTAATCCTTCTACCACCTTCACATTATAACGACCACAATCCTTTACTACCTTTCTAATCCTCCTACCACCTTCACATTATAACGACCACAATCTTTTACTACCTTTCTAATCCTTCTACCACCTTCACATTATAACGACCACAATCCTTTACTACCTTTCTAATCCTTCTACTACCTTCACATTATAACGACCGCAGTCCTTTACTACCTTTCTAATCCTTCTACCACCTTCACATTATAACGACCACAATCCTTTACTACCTTTCTAATCCCCCTACTACCTTCACATTATAACGACCGCAGTCCTTTTCTACCTTTCTAATCCTTCTACCACCTTCACATTATAACGAGCGTAATCCCTTCTACCTTTCTAATCCCCTTATATCCTTCACATTTTAACGACCACAATCCTTTACTACCTTTCTAATCCTTCTACCACCTTTACATTATAACGAGCGTAATCCCTTCTACCTTTCTAATCCCCTTATAACCTTCACATTATAACGAACGCAATCCTTCTCTACCGTCCACTCGATAAACTGCACCCGCCCCATCACTCTTCGACACGCTCATCTCGCCACCCGGCCGGCCGAAGCAAGTCCCTTGCAAGTTTAGATTGCGCGCTCTCTTCTCTTCAACTCTTCATCGCCGCCAACTTCTGGGCCGATTCTGCAGGTGTCCAAAGCCGTCGTAAACTTGTCTTTTTGCCTCGCAGACCCGCACTGGATTTGGTGAGTTGCGGGAGTCTGCCCTGAACGCAAGTGGTCTGCCGTGGTGTGGAGACGGTGGTGGATGTCCGTGGTGGAAGGGTGGGGAACGATGTGGATGTAAAACGATGGTGATGGAGAAGAATGTGTGTATGGAAAGATGTGGAGGTGAAAGGATGTGGATGTGAAAGGATGTGGATGTGAAAGAATATGGATGCAGAAATGTGTTGATATGAAAGGGCGAAGATGAAAAAGGAGTGGATGTAGAAGGATGTGGAAGGCTGTGCCAATGCAGGGAGCAGTTCGCTGCGATATTGGACTTTTTGCTTCAACTTCTTGTTTAAATTTTGAACTTTTTGTTTAAACGGACCTTTTTTGGTCGATATTGGACGTTAGCTTCAGAAGCTGCTGCTATTTTTGGACAAAACTGAAACTTTTATACAACAGCAGCTGTTATTTTTGGACAATGTTGAACTTTTTCTTCAAACGCAGGTTTTAATTTTGACAACACTGTTTTATTTCTCATTTAAACACCTCCATTATTTCAGTCGATATTGAAGTTTTTATTCATATGCAACTTGTATTTTGGTCAATATATGTTTTTCTTTTCCAACGTAGATGTTATTTTCATTGATATTGTTTCTTATTCAACCAGAGCTGTTATTTTCATTAATATAATTCTTTCACTCAAACACAGCTGTTTTTTCATGGATAATATTTTTATTCGAACGGAGCTACTATTTTCGTCAATATTGTAATTTTGTACCACACGGAACACCACCATGAAAAACGATAAAAACTCCATTAATAAAATATTCCAATCGACGAATATCAAACTCTACACTATAGTCAAATTTTCTGTACTAGCATCCAACACAACAAATAAAGGGATTGCTATTTCAGGTAAAGCTTCTACATTTGTTTGCTAACAATAATCATATTTTAGTCCCATAAAAATCGATTTCAAATAAATATCTTTGAATTCGTTTAATGTTAGTTAACCTGTGTTGAACCAATTAATAAATGAACTGAGGACAGCCCGAAAAAGTTGAGCGAAAATAGAAATACCCTTTGATAGTTAACTTGTGTTGAACCAATTAATAAACCAAGTCAAAACTACCAGGAATAGTCGAGCGAGTAAAAAATACCCTGTAGAAACAAAGCTTGAAGAATATATATGTTTGTGATCCCAACGTATGCATTCGTTCTACTGAAATTTAACTTGTGATGCCAGTTCGCCCATCACGAACATCGGGTGTGAGAACTTACATAATCACCTCTTTTAGAACTTCCATGATCAGTTCTTAACGAACTTTTCATCATCAGTTTTTATAGCGCATCTAATGAGTAGTTATAGATGTAATCATCAGTTTTTATAAAACTTTACATTTCTTATAGAACTTCTAATGAGTAGTTATAGAAGCTATCACTCCATAAAAAAAACATCCCCTGCACAAAAAACTTCACCAAAACTATCAACTAGAAAGCTAAGAAACGAAGCAACAATGCACAAAAGCCGGCAATCTAGAAAGCGCAAACAACGTTTTCGAAAGGAATCTGAACAAAAGAATTTCTGCAATCCATGCTTTCCCGATGCGAAAAAACTCCAAAACACTATACGCTTCATCAGAAATATTCATTAGAAGGCTGAGAAGCTAACAAGCGATATGCAATTTTGGGAAGGCAAACCGCGTAGAGGAATCTGCACAAAAGAATTGCTGGAATCCATGCTTGCTCAATGTTGGAACCCATGCGCTGGGGCAAGAATGGCAGAAGTTCCGGACACGGTCACAAGAGGGCGCTCAGACGGACGTGTTGATTAGAACTGAGAAGAGGTACAAGAAGTTGGGCAGTGTGGCGGCGGAGATGTGGCTAATTTTACTGTAATTAGACTCTCAAATGAAGCGCCTCTGCAGAATTGCTATGACCTGACGCTGAGGGAATTGTATGGAGGGGTTCCGAGGGGAGTGTGAAGGGGAATTGTATAGAAGGGGTTCCGAAGGGAATGCAGGGGGAGGAGGTAGGGGGTTAATTGTACAAAGGGTATTCTAAGGGGACTGTGGAGGGGAATTGTACAGATGGGATTTCGAGGGGAATACGGGAGGGGGGGGTTGAGGGGTTAATTGTACAGAATGGGTTACGAGGGGGGTGTGGAGGGGATTGCGTTATAAAGAGTATCTCATTACTCTCATTAGAGTATCTCATGTTTCAGTAATCCTCATTGCTGGTGCTAGAAATGAAGTAGGGCACGAATGAAATTGGGCACAACTGAAATAGAACTCAACTGAAATAGGGCACAACTGAAAATGGGGACAACTGAAATAATGCACAACTGAAATAAGGCACAACTGAAAATGGCAAAACTGAAATAAGGCACTGCAATAGGGCGCAATTGAAAAGGGCACAACTGAAAATAGGCAAAACTGAAACATGGCACTACTGAAAATGGGGACAACTGAAATGAAGTACAACTGAGGTAGACTGCAAACGGCATCAGTCATCGCAGAACCGCTAAGCGCATGTGCCAGTGTAAACTAAGACTATGTCTCCGCCACATCATCCTTGTGTGAATCAGGGTTGCGGAGTCGGAGTCGGCGTCGAGAGTCGGAGTCGCCGGAGTCGCATGTTTTTGGGCGGAGTTGGAGTCGCAAAATTCTGAAAAGGTGGAGTCGGAGTCGCAAATTTATTCCTTCGACTCCGAAACCCCCGTGTAAATGTTCACACTGTATGTTTGTGACCAGTGCAGTAGTTTTAAGCTGTTCGAAAATTGGAATAGACGACCCTAAGCAATGCACAGTATTTTCCAGGTTTTCCAAACTTAAAGTGATCTACCAAAATTGACCCATTTTTACGTTTTTCTTTCAACATTTTATCAAGCCTTTGGCATGAATTTCATGACAACTCTTATGGTTCACCAGTTGATCAAGTACTTCTAACATGGGTATGACGATACCCATATGTGCATAACAACCAAGGATTTTCACGTCAAGATATTTTAAAAACAAAAGATGCTTTTGTCTCATCTTTGTTGGAAATAAACTGAATTTCATTCGTTTTTCTATGTTGAGGAGCACTGCATACCCACGTATTGCACTCCATGCGTTAACAATATTGAAAATGTACTCTTTTTCCTCCTTCTTTTCATTTCAGTTCGCCGAAAGGAACCATGTTCGACACTGCATCTCAAAAAAGGTTCAGCGATCGCCAACCAGAAAATTTGGGAAGGTCAGTCGGCAGGCAATTGGGTTGTTGAAACAAATGCTCACAGACGGCAATGTTTTTCCGTTCAAAAAACGAAACGCTGCCGCTTGTTTTCGAAGTTGGAAATGAACTCCGGTGATTAGTCAGCCTTATCGGACTCCAGGCCACTGCCTTGCGCTGCCCATACTTCTCACACGGAAAGGAAATAAAACTTTTTACTTCGGAGCTAATTGCCGGGGAGATAACGTCTCTTTTGTTTTAGCTTTATGTTTCAACGGAAATTATTTTTTTTCAAGTTACCGCATTTTGACTGCAGCGTTCGGTGCTTCTGCAGACGTGACCATGGAAGATTATATGAGATTATAAGCTAGCTTAGGATTATCTTACCACAAAAATGGTGTTCCAAAGAGAGGAAGGATGAAGGAACCATTTAGTAAGGAGTTGAGAAACGTAGAATCTAGCACAAGGTGTTTTGAGAAGGAAGCTTATAAAACAAAGTAAAAAAAGAACAAAGAAAAACAGTTTATATCCAATAAAGTTGATTCATGAAATGTATAACATTGAATCTTAAAATATCTTAACATTAAATCCTTGGTTGATATTCACAGATGGGTATCGTAATACCCAGGTCAATTGTAGAAACAAACGCTACCAGTAAACGTCGCAGTTCTCCATTGTTATCTCTACCCTTGGCCTTCACATTAGTGACCAGAGAGTTGACGGACCCACGGACCCACTATGTTGTTCAGGACGGGATGCGGACCAAATGCGCGGGCCCTAATGAGCTCACCGCTTATAAGTCCTCCGAGGTGCTTAGGGTAGGGGGGGGCGAGAGTATGCGCGCGTGCACATGATTAAGAAAAAAGCGCGAATAAAATGCGTTCTCTTCCTTGCGTTAATCTGATTTTGACAATGCATATAACTACAAGTATCTAAGAACACATAATCTTAGTGACACATTGTTGAAAACACTCTCGTGAGAGCGCACTTATGTTGAAATACGAGCATACGAGCATAGGAGCTAGTGCTATGAGGCATTGTTGTTGGAAGTAAGTTGGGCAGATTAAGTAGATGAAGAAAATTAGAGGTACTGGAAAACAATAGAACAGTGAACCGTACTAAAATGGCCCTTATGAGAATAAAAAAATTTTGGTTTCAACAAAATGAGATGCGAGTATTTTCACTCTCTGCTCCGGACCTCATATTATTTCTCCTGGGAGCGCTAATGCTGAAAAATTGTAATGATTTGCACCAGATGTACTTGTACGGCTACATTTCGAGTTATTCCATTCCGTTTAGTTTATAGTTTATAGATTTTTTAGAATTTAGAGTTTTTAGAGCTTTTAGAGCTTTTAGAGCTTTTAGAGTTTTTAGAGTTTTTAGAGTTTTTAGAGTTTTTAGATTTTTTGAAGTTGAGCTTGTAGAGTTTATTTAGTATAAATAGTTTATTTAGTTTATTTAAATTATATGCTTCATATGGTTTATTTGGTTTATATGGTTTTTACGATTTACATGATTCATATCGTTTATAAGGTTTATATCGTTTACATAGTTAATATATTTTATTGAGTTACTTAAGTTTATTTAGTTTATTTACTTTATTTAATTAGTTTAGTTTATATACTTTATATTTTTGGTTAGCCAAAATGCTTGTTCGTTTTTTGAAAGTCATTTTTCCGGCCTCCCAAAAATTATTTTTATAGTCTTACTCTCTAAATCCTGTATTTAGCACAACGAGCAGGCTTACATCAGTGTGTAATACGAGTAAGTCTCCAAGTAGAGAGTTTCTAACATTTTGTTTACATTTGAGCCCTTGAAATGGTGGACTAAGCAGAGCACTACTGACATCAAATGCATTTTCCTTTAAAAAAGGAAGAAGAGCAACAGAAATTGCCCATAAACGTGGCATATTTTGTGTAGTTAACTGTTACTTTCTTTCCTTTTTAAAGTAGGAAAGGATTAGATATCCGTGGTGCTCTGCTTGGTGTGTCATTTCATTGGCTTGAATGTAATCAAAAATGGCAGAACTGCACTACTTGGAGGCCTATTGCACACAGACACAAACACGCTCATCGACCGATTGCAGGATTATAAGAATAACAACATAAACGATCTTTAGAAAGTCGGAAAGATGTCATTCAAAAAACGAACGAACTTTTTGGCCAACCCAATAGTTTATACACTGTAGTTTATATAGTTTATATAGTTTATTTAATTTATATTTTTTAAATAGTTTAAATCGTTTATACAGTTTATATAGTTTATATTTTTTAAATAGTTTAAATCGTTTATACAGTTTATATAGTTTAAATAGTTTATATAGTTTAAATAGTTTATGTAGTTTATGCAGTTCATATAGTTTAAATTGTTTATATAGTTTATATTGTTTATACAGTTTATATAGTTTATATAGTTTATATAGTTTATACAGTTTATATAGTTTAAATAGTTTATATAGTTTATATAGTTTATGTAGTTTATGCAGTTCATATAGTTTAAATTGTTTATATAGTTTATATTGTTTAAACAGTTTATATAGTTTATATAGTTTATATAGTTTATACAGTTTATATAGTTTAAATTGTTTATATAGTTTATATAGTTTATATTGTTTATACAGTTTATATAGTTTATGTAGTTTATATAGTTTATATAGTTTATACAGTTTATATAGTTTATATAGTTTATACAGTTTATATAGTTTATATAGTTTAAATAGTTTATATAGTTTATATAGTTAATATAGATTATACAGTTTATATAGTTTATACAGTTTATGTAGTTTATATAGTTTATATAGTTTATATAGTTCATACAATTTATATAGTTTATACAGTTTATATAGTTTATATTGATTATATAGTTTATACAGTTTATACAGTTTATATAGTTTAAATTGTTTATATGGTTTATATTGTTTATACAGTTTATATAGTTTATATAGTTTATATAGTTTATATAGTTTATACAGTTTATATAGTTTATACAGTTTATATAGTTTATACAGTTTGTATATTTTATATAGTTTATATAGTTTATATAGTTTATACACTTTATATAGTTTAAATTGTTTATATATTTTATATTGTTTATACAGTTTATATAGTTTATATAGTTTATATAGTTTATACAGTTTATATAGTTTATATAGTTTATATAGTTTATATAGTTTATATAGTTTATATAGTTTATATAGTTTATACAGTTTATATAGTTTATATAGTTTATATAGTTTATATAGTTTATGTACTTTATATAATTTATATAGTTTATGTATTTTATATATTTTATAGTTTAGTTTATTCATCAGCAATAGGAGATGGAAAACTTGTTTATTATAATGGATACAGAAACGGAGCCTAGCGAGCACCTATGTACTTTGCGCAGCTGTACACCACGGTAGAGGAAACAAGGTAGGTTCAAACCGGTTTTTTTTTCGTTGACGGTGGGGGTTTGCTGATGTCACGGCAACGAACCA
Organism: Morinoia aosen; assembly: GCA_030386875.1. NCBI lineage: Eukaryota > Metazoa > Arthropoda > Malacostraca > Amphipoda > Talitridae > Morinoia > Morinoia aosen. The sequence goes on from CM059566.1 coordinate 26,458,534, forward strand.
ATAGCAGCGCTCATATTGCATCTGGTAGCACTGCTACCCCCAAATCTGGCTCCACTATTGGCCTAACGACATGGCGTTTTGGTGACGTCATAAAGTTTGTTTTAAATAAAACCTTTCTATTGGCATGCCGAACCAGAAGAAGTGCATTTTCCCACATAGAAATGACCCTACCTTGTTTCCTCTACCTGTATACACCCCAAGAAGTAATTATTGATGCTTTCGGTGTACTATAAATTTACAACTTTTTCATCATACATGCAATACAGTTGGGCCAAAATAGTGCGCTCTTGCAGTTTGCTAAGGTACGAGTTGCTCCATATTGAATTCAAATAAAGAGACGGTATTTTCCGTCTTCGACACTTTTTTCGAAAAATGATACGCGTAGCAATCGGATATTACCTAACACCTTTTGTGAGTATTGCACATATTTTCTGGTCTTTTCTTCCGGAAAGTTTTTAACACTTTGAATGCGACGTGCACCACCGGTGGTACACGGAGGTAATTTTTATAATGCTGCTGACCGACCGGTCGTCACCAAATCAATTTTCATAAATACTAAATCAAAGCTAAATGAAGGCCCGATCCAGTTCATGTTTGCTATTTCAAAATAGTTTACTACAATTGACTTTACATTTGAGTTTGGCGTTGAACTTAATATTTAGTAGTCGAAGTCAAAGTGTTAAGGAGCAATTGTTTGTCACACACGTAATTCAATTTCAACAGTTATGTTATTTTTAACAGCAATTCAATGTTCAACAGCAATTCAATATTCAACAGTTATTCAATTTTTAACAATAATTCAATTTTCAACAGTAATTCAATTTTCAACAGTAATTCATTTTTTAACAGTTATTCAATTTTCAACAGTAATTCATTTTTTAACAGTTATTCAATTTTCAACAGTAATTCAGTTTTCAACAGTAATTCAATTTTCAACAGTAATTCAATTTTCAACAGTAATTCAGTTTTCAACAGTAATTCAATTTTTAACAGTTATTCAATTTTCAACAGTTATTCAATTTTCAACAGTAATTCAGTTTTCAACAGTAATTTAATTCTCAACAGTAATTTTATTTTCAACAGTAATTTTATTTTCATTAGTTATCCAATTTTCAACAGTTATTCAATTTTCGACAGTTATTCAATTTCCAACAGTAATTCAATTTTCAACAGCAATTCAATATTCAACAGTTATTCAATTTTTAGCAATAATTCAATTTTCAACAGTAATTCAATTTTCAACAGTAATTCATTTTTTAACAGTTATTCAATTTTCAACAGTAATTCAGTTTTCAACAGTAATTTAATTTTCAACAGTAATTTGATTTTCAATAGTAATTCAATGCTCAACAGTAATTCAATTTTCAACAGTAATTCAATTTTCAACAGTAATTCAGTTTTCAACAGTAATTCAATTTTTAACAGTTATTCAATTTTCAACAGTTATTCAATTTTCAACAGTAATTCAGTTTTCAACAGTAATTTAATTCTCAACATTAATTTTATTTTCAACAGTAATTTTATTTTCATTAGTTATCCAATTTTCAACAGTTATTCAATTTTCAACAGTAATTCAATTTTCAACAGTAATTCAGTTTTCAACAGTAATTTAATTCTCAACAGTAATTTTATTTTCAACAGTAATTTTATTTTCATTAGTTATCCAATTTTCAACAGTTATTCAATTTTTAACAGTTATTCAATTTTCATCAGTTATTCAATTTTCAACAGTAATTCAGTTTTCAACAGTAATTTAATTCTCAACAGTAATTTTATTTTCATTAGTTATCCAATTTTCAACAGTAATTCAATTTTTAACAGTTATTCAATTTTCGACAGTTATTCAATTTTCAACAGTAATTCAGTTTTCAACAGTAATTTAATTCTCAACAGTAATTTTATTTTCAACAGTAATTTTATTTTCATTAGTTATCCAATTTTCAACAGTTATTCAATTTTCAACAGTTATTCAATTTTCAACAGTAATTCAATTTTCAACAGTAATTCAGTTTTCAACAGTAATTTAATTTTCAACTGTAATTCTATTTCTAACAGTAATTCAACTTTCAACAGTTATTCAATTTTCAACAGTTATTCAATTTTCAACAGTTATTCAGTTTTCAACAGTAATTAAATTTTCAACAGTAATTCAACTTTCAACAGTAATTCAATTTTCAACGGTAATTCAATTCCTAACAGTAATTAAATTTTCATGTAGAAATGGGGCGAATGGTTGAATTGAGAGTGTGCTTCTTTGTGTTTTTGTTGGATTTTAGCACTTAGCATTTTGTATTATATTTTATTTTGTATTTTTTACAATTGGTTGTCACACACGATAAACAGTTGTTCAGTAATCAAGAAAAGAGCATGAAGTATGGTTATATTGAGTGTGTGTGCGTGTTTTCTGTATTCTATTCAATATGCAGCTAATTTCTCTCAATTTCTCTCAATTTCTCTCAATTTCTCTCAATTTCTCTCAATTTCTCTCAATTTCTCTCAATTTCTCTCAATTTCTCTCAATTTCTCTCAATTTCATTATAAGAAGAGAAACGGACAACGATAAAAAACAATTCAACGGCATTTCCTAGTCAAATTTATGTGCTTTACACTTATACCGCGACGTGCGCCACCGGTGGCCACGGAGGGGATTTTCATAATGCTGCTACAGTCGTCGCAAAGTCAATTTTCATGAATGCTTGACCACAGCTAAATGAAGGCACGATCCAGTTCATGTTTGCTATTTTCAAAATTACTTACTGCAATTGAGTTTCAATTTGAGTTGAATATTGAACTCAGTTTAACCCATCGCGGTCACCGAGTTAATTAAAGCGTAGAATTCCGAAAATCTTTGTAATTTGCTTAGTCGTATTTTTTAAAGTCAATGTCCACGTTCGGTTTCCAGTAACAACACACAGTATGTCCCACGAAAACCCGAACCGAGGATTTATTTTCCTGTATCAGTAATACTACCATAATCAGTAATGCCTATAGGTTAATTTTGAAGGATAATTTTGCTAGAAATTAAATGCTTATGGTATTCTTATGATGGTATTAATGACACGGGAAAATAAATACTCGGTTAGGGTTTTTGTGGGGACATATTGTATCCCTAGTAAAACTTTTTCGCCAGAGCATGCATGCTTTTCGCCGACTAAGTGATTTAATTACTTGGGCGGCGAAAAAAACATGCATGGTGGCGCCGAAAAAATAAGACTGGGGGGTAAAGTTCAAATTTTCCCTGCTTTTTATATATTTGTTTGGTGTCCGCATCTTAAGAAACAGCATCTCTGATTTTTTTTGAGAGATGCTTAATGCCTGTATTTGTGATATGAGTATAGGGGATATGATCTGTTACAAGTACTTATTTCACTAGAAAAACATCACGAAACTTCAACTTAATAACAGCCTCACTCACCAAGTGACAAAACAACTAAAAAGACACTAAAAATAAAACTTCAACTTGTAAACATCCCGACTCACCGAGTGATCGAACAACTAAATGCATGCACAAAGCAACTAGAAGTAAAACTTCATCTTAAAAACAGCCTGACTCATGATCCACGTGTGAACTGACAACTAAGAAAACAACTAATTCAAACTTCAGTGAAATACAGCATATGACTCACCGAGTGATATAACAACTGAAAAAGCAACTAGAAGTAAAAGGCAGCACGACACTATAACTCCGCGGCAGGCGCTCCGCTCGTAGATCCCCCGCCGTTTCCATGCAAAACACGTATTGGGACCCAAAGCCTCGAGCTCAGACCTGCTGTTCGCAAAGCGCAAGGCTTGCCTTTATAAACCTCGGCAAAAAGTTGGGTCAAAACCTTCTTCAAGTTCCGACATGGAAAGGGATGTGCACTAACTTCAATGGACGTCACTAACTCTTACCCCGAAAGGAAAAATTTTACCTTGAAAACCTTGGGTCTTTTTGAAATGACCAGTTTTTCTTTTTTCTTTCTGCTACTGTTGATGTCAAAACAGTAGAGTAGCACAGCATCGGAAATGAACCTCAATTGAACTGGATAAAAATCATCCAAATTTGTTCATAGCTCTAATCAAACATCGTATTAATTTAATGAAAGGGGATGATTTTACCTGTATAAGTTGATATTCAATTGAAATGTTGAACTCGAGAACTCATTTCATCAAATTACGTTCGAATATCCGTATTACAAACGGTCACAGACTCTGAAAATCATCAGAATCTTTCGAAACTTCAAAATCCAACCCCCGGTCACGAAAATAATTTTGATTGATTTGCAATTCAAAGTTTGTGAACTGCAAAAAACAAAAACTCTTCCTAGAATCCTTTCGTAGCAAAAATAGGATGCATTGAACCTACATTTCATCGAAAGTCTACTGAATCTGATGAATATATTAACAAGGGCGTAGAAGGAGTCAATAAAGCGCAAAAAAGGGCACTCCAAGAAAATGTTTATTCTTGGGAATTAGTTAAAAGCCCAGAAGCCCAGACTGATTTTGGTTTCTGGCGGGAGAAAAAGTACTCCTGAATCTTCTCAAGCAAGAAAACGCGAATCTTGAACTGAAACACAAACGTTCTTATTTGTTATGTGTAAAAAATGATTTCATGGACCAGACATACACACGAGAGTATGCATTTTCAGGAAAATTATTTAAAAGATCTGAAAATTTATTTTACTTCTGTCAAAAGAAAAATTTTAATTTTTCGCCAAAAATATAAGAAATACATTCGAAAATTTGACCGTACCCCAAGCCAATGGAAATCGACCTTTTTTCCTTACAGCAACGGACTTGCATCTTACAGAACACGGAGAAAAAGATATTTTGGTGTCTCTAACGCGGTAGTAAGGAGATAGAAACACTATTAAAACGCCTTTGTACAGGGTGCGGCAGTCAATACTGCATTTTTAGGCTTTCACAGCCGAGTAAAAAATGCAGGATTGACTGCCGCACCCTGTAATCACACTTTGACGGCGACGTGACCCACCGGGGGCCACGGAGGGGATTTTCATAATACTGCTGACCGACCAGTAGTCGTTAACTCAAGTTTCAAATATCCTCATAAAAGCTAAATGAAGGCACGAACCAGTTTATGTTTGCCATTTTTGGAATTGCCTACTACAATTGACTTTATATTTCAGTTGAATATTGAACTTCAGTTTAACCCGTCGCGGTCAACGTGTTTAGTATTTTTCACACTTCAAAGACTCGTACGTTTTTTTCATTAACGCTTTAAGTTGTTCATGCACAGGAAAGTTATGAAATTTAAGAAAAGATTCGCGTGACAAGAAAAATAATTTGTAAATGTACCCGAAAGAAATAAAATTAAATTTTACATGCACGTGCCAGTGCATTTACACAACCGCTACGGAATCCACACGCCGCTTGTAAAGGATTAATGATTATTTAAAAAAAAAAACATCACTAAACTAGATACTTGAAAACTGTCAATACACACAGTTGTTATTAAGCAGCAATGATTCAGTAACCTCTAAATTCCTACCTCAATAAAAACCATAGAAAAATATATCTTTATATCACACTTGGGGTTGGCTGGGGTACGAGTACCTCCAGCGGTGAAGTTGAAGGAGGAACGAATAGTTCCATTGCTGAAGTTGGCGGAGGTATGAGTTGTTCTACTGTAGAGGTTGACGGAGGTACGAGCTGAGCAGGCGTTTGAGGGAAAACTGGTGTAGGAAAGAGTAGTTCCATAATTGAGATTGAGAGAAATACGAATTTTTTCTCTGTCATACAGGTACGAGTTGCTCTACTGTTGAAGTTGGCGGAGGTACGATTTGAGATGTCAGTGAGAAAAAGGTTGGCGGAGGTACGAGTTATTCCTCTGTCACACAGGTACGAGTTGCTCTACTGTTGAAGTTGGCGGAGGTACGATTTGAGAAGTAGGTTGTAAGTAGGATGGCGGAGGTGCGAGCAAAGCATGCGTCAGACTCGTGAAGCGCAGCCCTCTGCTCTGCTTCCAAATGGCCTCATTGCAGGATCACGGAGTCCATACTTCTTTCCAGCGCACTTACAGCCTTACAAAGCATCGCGCTCCTTTTTATTTGCTGCCCAATTCTTATAAGTTTTGTAATGTAGCACTGCTACGAGCGTGTTCTTGTTACGAGTCTCGCTAAAAATAAATTGCGGTCTGGGAAATTGTGTTAACACTTTGACCGCGACCTGAGCCGCCGGTGTACACGGAGGGGATTTTCATAATGCTGCTGACCGACCAGTAGTCGCAAACTCAGTTTCCTTAATTACTTAATAACCAAAGCTAAATGAAGGCACGATCCAGTTAATGTTTAGTGTTTTCAAAATTGCCCCTACAATAGACTTTAAATTTGTGTTGAATTTTGAATCAGCCTAACATATCCCGGTCAACGTGGTATTGGCTCCTAAATCTCTTATACTTGCCAAGGAAAAAGTTGCAAGTTACCAAAGGGGAATATACTTACGGTGAATATATTTTCCATAAATTTGAGTCAAGTTTAAGTCCTTCCTGTGCATGCAATACATGTTAACTGTAGAGCTATCATTGCTCTATATATGTACATACAGGATGTCCCACAAAAATCCGAACCGAGTATTTATTTTTTCAGGATGAGACCGAGTATTTATTTTTTCAGGATGAGTAATACCATCATAAGAAAACCACAAGCATTTAATTTCAAGCAAAATTATGCGGTATTACTGATATGTCGGGTATTACTGATACGGGAAAATAAATACTCGGTTCGGGTTTTTTGTGTGACACGCGGTATAGTGCAGAATTCAGGCAATGTTGTGGGTTTGATTGCGTTTCGGTTGGATGAAATGAAAAACTCTGATGGTCTTGGTTATTTGCGAGCTTGGTTTGTCACCGTCCACGCATTAATTTTAGTAATAAAGTAGGGCAAAATTTATAACTCCCTCACCCAGTATTGTGATTAAGATCTGTTACAAGTACCTATGATACGCTCAGTATTATGAATAAGATCTGTTACAAGTACCTATGATACACCCGGTATTGTGATTAAGATCTGTTACAAGTACCTTTGATACATCCAGTATTGTGAATAAGATCTCTTATAAATATTCACAATACGTCAACTAATTCCTAAAAAAACTATTGATATCAACACCCTAAAGTTACAGGTTACCGATGGCTTAGTACAGCTGGATAAAATATAAAGGATAAAATCTTCGCCCTCATTTCAAGAAAGTCGTATAAAACCGAACAATTTATAGAGGGCTCTATAACTTCTGTTTCCCGCTGCGATAGAGTGTCGAAACCACTTTATTTATTGCCTCTAAACAAGCCAAGCCACACTTGTAAATTTATGAAGAGAGTCTGGGTTCTTCGGAGCGGTCAATTGTGAAACAAAGGTTCACGGCAACGGGACAAACAACACTAAAATTAAAGATTTTCGATCGCTTATTTCCAAAGAGAAACAACACTAAAATTAAAGATTTTCGATCGCTTATTTCCAAAGAGAAACAACACTAAAATTAAAGATTTTCGATCGCTTATTTCCAAAGAGAAACAACCACTGTTGTAGTTTGCTGATCGTTTTCATTCAAGGATGAACAAAAAGAATTAGAATCCATGTTTAATTCTTCATCTTCGTATGTTTTCATAGTCCACTGGCGGGTCTAAAATGACGTTTCTCAGCTGTGAAAAATTCACGCTTATTATTTTAGTTCACGGGACCCAATCTAGCCATTCTATCTTAACCTATTTAAGCTTTTTCTATCTTAACCTATTTAAGTATATTCTATCTTAACCTATTTAACCATCTTCTATCTTAAACTACTTAAACCTATTCTACCTTAACCTATTTAACCATCTTCTATCTTAAACTACTTAAACCTATTCTACCTTAACCTATTTAAGCCTCTTCTATCTTAATCTATTTAAGCCTATTCTATCTTAACTTATTTAAGCCTCTTCAATCCCAACTTATTTAATAATTTTCTTGTACTTGTGTACTGGTGCACTGGAGGATAGACAGATGAAGCGGACACCAAACAAATAAACTAACACACCGAATGTATTACTAGGTAAGATTAGGTAAGATTAGGTAAGATTAGGTAAGATTAGGTAAGATTGACCCATGTTTAAAAAACGCCTTCGACGCATTTTGCCCTTGAAAGCTCAGGCTTATGTGGTATTAGGAATGAAGAAAAACATTTGAGTATCAGGAATATATGTCACAAGCATCTATGCAACCGGGAATTTGGCGTCCATTTTATTTTTTGCTCAAAGCCAATTAATTACACCGTGTTTATTTGTAAACGCTTTGACCGCAACGTGCGCCACCGGTGGTACACGGAGGGCAATTTCATAATGCTGCTGACCGACCAGTAGTCACAAACTCAATTTTCATAAATACTTAATTAAAGCTAAATGAAGGCACCATCCGGTTAATGCTTGCTATTTTCAAAATTGCTTACAACAAACTGACTTTAAATTTGAGTCGAATATTGAACTTCAGTTTAACCAATTGCCGTCAAAGTGTTAAGGACCCAATGTAAAGACATCTTCAAAGCGTAACGAGCTGACATACAAACGAACAAACAAGGTTTTCCAAATGGCATAGATTTGTTCAGATGTGTTTTTCCCGTTATTTTAAACTTTCTATTTCAATTACAAGCATATGCGTTTCATAGTAGTCTCATTTTTAACCATGCGACCAGAACACCACTATAGTTATTATAATTTATTTTTAACAAGCAATATACAGTTAAACGTAAAATACAATAGCACTGCTAGATGTTTTCCACGAGTAAACCATAACTCTATCTTCAAAGTTTTGCCACCTTTTGACCTAAAGGGCTTGCAGTTATATTTTACAAAAAACATTTTCAATATATGTGGCTAATCTCAGAAAAATAAATAAGTTAAACTAGCGCAGTTAGAATGTAAAATCACTATTATAAAAAGAGCCGCGTCTGTCCCTCCGTCCGTCCGTGTGAACCCCTCTTGATCATGGTATCCAGAATACGCAATCGGCTTATTTTAATTCATCATGTTACTTTGATATTTTTAATTTATAATACGGAAATAAATGTTTTAAATTCGTTTGACCAGTAACCTGGCTACCATTTAGTATGAAGCCCAAGATTTTGGAACTTGAGTTATCGTTTTCGAAATTGTGATTTTCTTGAAAAGCTTCGAAGAGATAATAGATGACATTTCAGAATAAAATTCCGGCAATAGAGGCCACCATGGATAGAAATGTGTCCAACCAAAGTGAGAAGAAGCAAGACTACGACAGCAAGAAAAACGCCGAAGACGATCGGATGAACAACGCGAAATGGCTAGACGAAGCAATGCTGCTCACCAGCAAGAAGCTAGAGCTAAATTGACCCTTGAAAGGCGTTTAGAAATTCTACGGAATAAAGCAGAGCAACACCGAGTAGCTAGAGAGAGCTTAACACATGAAAGAAGCGAGGAAATTCTTCGTCATAACGCTGGACAACATCGAGTGGCACGAGAGAATTCAACTCAAGAAAGAAGGGGTGAAATTCTTCAGACTAATGCCTAACAGCATCGACTTGCACAATCGAATTTAACTCAAGAAATAAGGGATGAAATTCTTCAGATTAATGCCGACCAGCACGTGTGCACTAGCTAGAATAAAATCAAATTAAAATCTGTTTCAGAGTCTTTCAGTGATGTTACTTTTTTTAACTTGAAAGGTTTGCAGCTGCAAATAACAAAAACACTATCAATGATATGTGATTAACCTCACAGAAAAACAATTAAGAGGGCCCTCCGAGGCCCCTTTTCTCTCCGATGGTCATTTTTCATGTTTTTGTTAGAAAAGGACCCTTAGGTGGTGGACTATTCGGTCCTAAAATTTTATGGCGCTACGGACAATAGATCCCTCCCAAGGGGGGGGTGGGGTAAGGGGACCAAAACCTTGAATTTTCGACCCCATATAAAAAATAATACAAAAAAGAAATGGAAAATTTGGGAATGTACTTTTGTTAGATATGTTCCAAGGATTCTAAAACTATCTTTTTTTTTGTTCTAGCATAAAAACTCAATGAGTTCTATTCATTTGAAATATCAAAACCAGTGGAGTAAAAACCAATATGTCAATTTTTTCAAAAACTAAGGCCTTAATCAAAAGAATGTATAGAAGAAATTGTGTTTTTTTTTCAAAGGTTACATATAATAGTCAAATTTCATAAGAATCAGACTGAAAACAAAAAATTTCATAATTTTATGAAATAATTAAAAAAAAATTTAATTTTCCTTTTTTTTGTAAATAACAATTCACAGGGTGAATATGATGTTATGCATGGAGATTATCAAAATAAGAATGAAAACAGCATTCAATTCCATAAATTTTCCATTATATTACACTTAACCAAAAAATTTTGTTTTTGGCCTATACTGTAAAGTCACTTATTTTCAAAATTCAAAAGAATAGAAGTCATTGAGTTTTTATACTAGGAAGAAAACAAAGACAGTTTTAGAATCCTTGAAACATTCCTAAAAAACTGACAGTTCATGATTTCCCAATTTGTACGTTGTCTTTTTTTTCTGCTAGTTCAGAACCTAAAAATTCGATATATTTTAAGTATTGATCCAATATCGCATATATAAAAAATCAAAAAATTCAAATAGCAAATTCAAGAATTTCAGTTTGTTTTAAATGTTACGAGGATTTCAAAACTGTCTTTGTATTTGTTCTAACATAAAATCTCATTGACTTCTATTCTTTTGAAAACATCCCAAAAATGAACCAAAAAACGAGGTATTTAAAAATAAAAACAAAACTAAGGTCTAAATCAAAAAACTTCTCGAATAAAATATGTTTTCTTGCAAAAATACTTATAGTGGCAAAATTTCAGACCAATCGGATCAAAATTCAATTTTGACGGGAGGGCCCCCTTAAGTGAAACTTGAAACTAACGCAGTTTGAGTGCAAAAATAATTACGAAATTTAGAGCTGTATTAGAGTGTTTATCAAAATTATAAAGCCCACATGCTCGGAATCTTGGATACGGTTTGGGCGTACATTTGGAGCGCAAAAATGTTCTAGAACAAAAACAATTTTGAACTATTTTGCTTTTACTTTATTTTATTTTCAAGGCAAGAACAATTTTGATGGTATTCCAAAGAGGTGAAGATTTAAAGCCGATTTTTGGTGTGCGAGTGAAAATTGATTATTATAGGAAGCAATCCTTGATGGTACAGAGTTAATTGTAACAGTCTCCATGATTATCGAGCCGATCGCATCAATCTGCATGAGGATCAGGGAAATCTCACCAAGCTCTAAAAGAATAAAGCCAATCGTGCCAATCTCCAAAAGAATCGAGCCAATCTCCCCAAGAATAAAGCCAATCGTACCAATCTCCGCAAGAATAAAGCCAATCGTGCCAATCTCCAAAAGAATCGAGCCAATCTCCACAAGAATAAAGCCAGTCGTGCCTATCTCCGCAAGAATAAAGCCAATTGTGCCAATCTCCAAAAGAATCGAGCCAATCTCCCCAAGAATAAAGCCAATCGTGCCAGTCTCCAAAAGAATCAAGCCAATCTCCCAAAGAATAAAGCCAATCGTGCCAATCTCCAAAAGAATCGAGCCAATCTTCCCAAGAATAAAGCCAATCGTGCCAATCTCCCCAAGAATAAAGCCAATCGTGCCAATCTCCAAAAGAATCGAGCCAATCTCCCCAAGAATAAAGCCAATCGTGCCAATCTCCAAAAGAATCAAGCCAATCTTCCAAAGAATAAAGCCAATCGTGCCAATCTCATCAGTTATCGACCCAATCGCGCCAATTTACACGAGTATAATGCCAGTCGTGCCAATTTCGACAGGCATAGTGCCAATCGTGCCAATCTCCTCAAGCAGCCAGCCAATACCACGAGTTTTTACAAAAAACGCAACAGTTTTTGGCAGGTACGACTGAGCAAAAATCAAACCTTATCATGATCTATTCCGAGCGTGAAAACTGATAGAGATGGATAAATGGAAACGATTTTCTATTTCATTCTGATTTCTTCATAGGAAAGCAAGTAACAGACGAAGGAAGAATAATGTATGTATATGAAATAATGTGGGAGTGTAACCTTCAAAAAAGTAATTTCACACAGCAGTGCAATAAGCGCAATGATTGAGGGACAAATACGGTCAAGATGTCATAAACGGCCGAGATGTAAAATAGTCAAGATGTCAAAGAATTGTCAATTTCAAAGCGTTAGCGATGTCAAGAAGATGCCACTGGAACCAGAGAACTAAGACAAATATAAGTTGCTGCTTTTTTGTGTAGGAAGGTAACGATCAATCAACGATACGAGCCTAACATCACCGCTGAAAAGAAGAAAGAAGTGTGCAAAGTGGAAAGAACAGCACGAAACTCCCGTCACGAAACTTGGCAAAAGCGCATCACGGAACGAAGCCGTCCCTGTCGCCGTTTGTTGGTACAAATCCATGAGCCTGATTTCAAATTCGCTCAAATACGTCAGTAGATGCAGCTTTATAATTTATCAACTTTGGAGCAGCTGTACATGTTAATCAGCATTACTATTGTACAGCTGTTCAGGCAGTGCAGGCGTACATCTGCTCAGTTAGTTGCATGTACATGTTCACATTAATTAGAACTGTGCATCTGCTCAGTTATTACAGCTGTGCATCTGCTCAGTTATTACAGCTGTGCATCTGCTCAGTTATTACAGCTGTGCATCTGCTCAGTTATTACAGCGGTGCATCTGCTCAGTTATTACAGCTGTGTATCTGTTTAGTTATTACAGCTGTGTATCTGCTCATTTTTACAGTTGTGCATCTGCTCAGTTATTACAGCTGTACATCTGCTCAGTTATTACAGCTATGTATCTGCTCAGTTATTACAGCTGTGCATCTGCTCAGTTATTACAGCTGTGCATTTGCTCAGTTATAACTATAATGCATCTGCTCACTTATTACAGCTGCACATTTTATAGTGTTGAGGTGATAAATGTGCTCACGTACTACAGCTGTTGACATGCGTAGGAATTGCAATTGGCATCTACTCAAGTATTACAGCTGCAATCTTGTGCAGATATTCCAAACTCTCTCCCAAGCATTTGAAAAAGAGACATTTTGTAGCAGTTTTTAGTTTTCCAATTCGTCGTCAACAAAACGCCTTTATATTTTCTGAATTCCGTGTTATAATTTCTACCGAATTGCATTCGGTGTCGTTTTACTCTCCTATGTTAATATTTCATTGAAAAGGGGGATGTACAAATGTAGTAACCAAGTCTACCTTTTTCGCCGCCTTCATGCATGTTTTTCGTCGCCAAAGTAATCAAATCGCTTAGGCGGCGAAAAACATACATGCTGCGGCGGAAAAGTTAGACTGGGGAAGGGAAGTTCCATGTTAAAATTAGAAACTTTTCCCTGGTTTTACTTTACTAATCACTGCCTGATGTAAAAAAAAAACATTTGTTGATGTCTAAACTAAATATTAATGAAAAGTCTGTATTGACGAATACATTTTTATTTATACTAACTGTTTTACACGTTTTAGATGGTTAACATACTGAGATATTGCGCGTGGTAATTAATGCAACTGCATTCTGATGAAAGTAGAATTCTAAATCTAGATGAGTTTTTAAATAAAACTTAAAGTTTAGTTGAGTTTTTAGATCAGAATTTCAAAACTAGTTTAGTTATTGAAATAGAATGTAAGATTTGGTTTATTCTTTAAAATATAATTCTAAACTCAAACAAGTTTTTTAAATAGTTCTGCATTTTTGCCTCCAGCATGCATTCGTAAACGTTTTTTATTCGTGTTATAAGTTAGTTATATTAGTTACTCATATTAGTCTACTCGAAGTATTTACTAACCATCAACGGTATATACTTACATAGAGTTACATAAGTTAATAACATAAGTTAATTATATTAGTTTACTTTAAATATCTGTTAAATAAGTCATTTAGAGTTACATAAGTTAGTTACATAAGTTAATTATATTAGTTTACTTTATTTATCTCTTAAATAAGTTATATAGAGTTACATTAGTTAGTTACATAAGTTAATTAAATTAATTTACTTTAAATATCTGTTAAATAAGTTATATACAGTTACATTAGTTAGTTACATACGTCAAGTATTTTTGTCTACTTCAAACATTTGTCTACCGTCAACATCTATGCTAATCATGTGTCTCCATCAGTTTTACTGTGAGTATCTACCTTCAGCATTTCAAATACTGAGAATACCATCATTGTATTAATATTTAAAAACCACTGTACCCGTATTTTTGTGTTTTAATAGAGCTATGCATTGCTATGCCAGCATATCATTACGTCAGAACATACACTATATTGATTTCTGTACTAGTGTGTGAGTACATAGGTATGCACATCAATTACACCATTGAAGTTAAGTTTAGCAAATTCTGCGAATGTAAAGACTACAAATCCCGACGTAGAAATCGTCGTGATGATGAAAAATCGAACAGTTAAAGCGGAATCTGTTTTGTCAAGTCGCAGCTTGGATGACAGTTTTTGTATTTCGGTGATCATGAAAACCATTAATCTCAAGCAAAAATCGTCGAGATAACCATAAAGACAACAACAAATCTCAAGCAAAAATCGTCGAGATAACCATAAAGACAACCACAAATCTCAAGCAAAAAATCGTCGAGATGACGATAAAGACAACAAATTTCAAGCAAATATAGAGATGACCATAAAGACAACAAATCTCAAGCAAATATAGAGATGACAATAAAGACAATAAATCTCAAGTAAACATCATCGAGATGACCATAAAGACAATAAATCTTAGTCGAGATGACCACAAAGACATCAAATCACAAGCAAACACCATCGAGATGCTCATAAAGACCACAAATCCCAAATAATCATCTTCAAGATACCCACGAGGACCACAAATCCCAAATAATCATCATCAGGATGGCCACAAGGACCACCACCACCTCGCCACCAATCAGGCGGCGGATCCACAACACAGCGACCCAGCAGAGCGGCGCACGCGCCTCGCTCGTCTCAGTACAAATGGCGGCATTTAAATGCGGGCTGAGCTCTGCAATTTATTTGAGGCTCTTTTGAAGGAAATTGTGGGACTTGTGTTGTATGAGGGCAAATGAGACGGTATACTGGGCTCTTTATTGGTGCAGTGTACTGGGCTGTTTATTGGTGCGGTGTACTGGGCTGTTTACTGGTGCGGTGTACTGGGATGTTTATTAGTGCAGTGTACTGGGCTCTTTACTGGTGCAGTGTACTGGGCTGTTTATTGGTGCGGTGTGCTGGGATGTTTATTAGAGCAGTGTACTGGGCTCTTTACTGATGCAGTGTACTGGGCTGTTTATTGGTGCGGTGTACTGGGATGTTTATTAGTGCAGTGTACTGGGCTCTTTACTGGTGCAGTGTACTGGGCTGTTTACTGGTGCAGTGTACTGGGCTGTTTACTGGTGCAGTGTACTGGGCTGTTTACTGGTGCAGTGTACTGGGCTGTTTACTGGTGCAATGTATTGGGCTGTTTACTGGTGCAGTGTACTGGGCTGTTTACTGGTGCAGTGTACTGGGCTGTTTACTGGTGCAGTGTACTGGGCTGTTTACTGGTGCAGTACTTTAGACTGCACTACATTTGTACCTTGTAGCAGTAACTGCCAATTTACTTACTTGTGTCGTACAAAGAGAAACATATCGATTTTTTCGAAATAATCTCTGCTTACGAAAATTATCAATAGCTAATTCAATTTAACGTATTGTGTTTTGTGCGCATGAGATATAAATGTATTGAAAAACTTAGTCAAACTAGTAGCCACACACACACACACACACACACACACATCTGTATGATGTATAGAACGGCCTCTTCTGTGTGATAACAAAAGAAATTATGTCTGTGCTTAACGACGGACGACTGTGAGTCACCTAACATTTTTTGCTCCGTTGCCTGAGCGTGATTGGCGTCTGACGGCAAGAAACTTGGTAGCAATGCATGAATGATTCACTCGGCTTGTTCCTGTTGCCATGGTACGTTTAATTCCTTTCTGTTTCATTTATTATCTTTCCATTTTGTTACGTTTCGCTCCGTTTCTCTTCTTCACTTTTTTGATTTTGCGAAAAAGTTCACGTCTGTTCCGTTCTGCTTTCATCAGTTTCGTTCCATCTCGTTCCGTTTCATCTTATTCAGTTTAGTTCCGTTCCGTTTATTATATTTTCGTTTCGTTCGGTTTTGTTCTATTTAGCTCCATTCAGTTCCGTTCCTTTTATTTCATTTCGTTCTATTTCGTTTCGTTTGTTTCATCTTGCTTAGTTTAGTTCCGTTCCTTCCTTTCCATTATATTCCGATCCGTGCTGTTTCATTCCCCTCCACTCCATCAGCTCTTTGAATAAATTCGAATTTAAAGAAGACTCCAGATTCATCAGAGAAGACATCACGTTGTGAGTGGCAGTCGCTCCTTCTTCAAGTCGGCGACCAATTTTAGTTAAGGGATTCCCCAAGGCTGGTTCCAGCAGCCTTTTTTGCTTTGTAATCCACGAACAATATTTGCGCGAGTGCCAGATTTTTTTACAACAGAATATTAAAGCAATCAGACGATTTATTTCTTCAATGCAATGTTAGAGAAGGAATTTTAAAAGCACATCAATGTATCAGTATATTTAAAATTCAGTTTATCAGTGTTTTAGTAATTTGGCAAGTTTTTATGTAGTGAAATTCCCATAATATTTTAAGTTATATTTACTTATTTTCACTTCATTTCTAAATAGTTAATTCGGTATGTCAATGTGTAGTGCAGTTCTCATAGTCTTTTCCCATTTACTCATTTTTCACTATATTTTTATTCACTTGTAGGACATTTAAACTGTCGGTCACGATTGTTACTCTGCCATAAAATGGTAGAAAGTGTTTGCCGTTAGGACTCGGGCGCCCCCAGATAGCAGCGTCGGAGGAGCGCTTAGTTCTATTTAATACATCATTATGAAGTGAAATTTCCCTGTATTCCACTTCAATAAATCAGTATCAATCTTCATTTATTCGAGGTAAGTAAACTGAAATCATGATATATGTCTTTCACGTAATTACTCAAGAAATCTCACTGTTAAATCTTTAATCATTTTTAAATTAAGGCTCAAGAAAAATGTATAATTCTGTGCAGTAGACTTAGTTCGCTGCAGTTGGGTTTTGGGCAAGTAAATTTGTACATAGATGTAGTTAGTACAAGTAAACGCTTCTGGTAAAACGAAACAGGTACGACGTACTGGACTAGCAATCAAGCAATCTTTTTTTCAAAAAACAAACTTTGTATTCTGTCTGATTCTCCCGGGCGTGAAGAGTTTTTCTGATTTTAACCAATGTTTAAAACTAAAAAATTTATTTTGTTCCTCGTATTGATTTTATTACATGAGTATACCAAAGCATTAGAGCATGATTTTATTAATAACAGTCCATAGCTCCCGCATTGTACTTTTTAATGTAGTAGTGCATCATCATCAGTATATTGATTACATAATTAATTTAATATGTTATTATTAATTACACACTGCTGTACCAGCGGGCGAGAACACCAGTCAATACATTTGCGTATCCCTTACACCATAAAAATTTTGTTCAAAATTTTGCTTCAGATAAGGATAAAAGAATAACAACTAACAGAGAACGTCCAAATGTTGCCGCAAATTAAGATGTATGACTTACATAGATTGCAACACTATCGGAATGTGATAAATACTTTTAGTGTTCACGGTTGCCAAATGTCTGTTGAGAAAAGAACTTGTTGCCCTTAATTGGCTATAAAAATATTTCGGAAAATATACGCTCATTTTGGGAATATGTTGGCCAAAATATCTATAGACTTTGTAAGTTTTGTGGAACATGAATATATATTGACCATCTTTTAACCTAATAATACCCGTTGTGCGTTTATTTATATATTTATTTACATACTTACTTATTTATATATTTATATATTGATTTATATATTTGTTTAGCGTCCACTTCTTAAGAAACATAGGATGTATAATTGCATATTCATTTGTTTGGTTTAGTGGATACAGACTACATTTAAATATCGGAGGTTCGGTGGTTAAAAACATTCAGTAATATAAGTGTATCTTAAAGGTGTACAAATTTTCCTTGATGGTTTGAAGCATGCTTCAGGAAAGAAGAAGAAGACTTGACAGAGAACGCAAAAGAAGATCTAGGGCAGCGCTTTCTCAGGAACAAAGAGAAGAAATCAGGTAGCTTTATCCTTCCTTCGATACTTAGTCCGTCCGTTACGCTTTCGTCTATTCCTCAGTGTAACATTAAAAGATGGCCTTTACATGCATTGATTTGGTTAACATTCTATCAGGATAGGTTCGATTAGGATAGGTTTGGTTAGGTTAGGATAGGTTTGGATAGGCTAGGATAGGATAGGTCTGGATAAGTTAGGTGATGTTGACGGAATAATTTCACGGGTCCACCTAGTTAAGATGACATTATCCGTGGAATTTCCACAGGTCCTGCTACTACCCAACAATACCCTTGGTTTATTTGTTTGGAGTCCGCTTCTTCCATTTCTCTGTCACGCTCATCCGGATAGTTATAATGACCGTATATGTGATACGAGTTTCACCAGTGCACAAGTACAAGAATATTTTTTTATTTCGGGTACTGTTAGGGTGAATATATTTTTTTGTCATCCACGTCTGGAAAATTTGTGCAAGAAAGATATTGAATCCCATCATTTATAACGCACCGTGCACACTAGTATCTAGTAATACTCTTGATGTGTTTATATATCTATGTATTTGTTTGGTGTCGGCTGCTTCCGTCTCTCTGTGACGCTCATAAGGACGCTCAATGACCGTATCTGTGATACAAGTTTCACCAGTGCACAAGTACAAGAATATTTAAATAGCGGGACCTGTTGGGATGGATGTATTTGTTGGGCATCCACTTCTGCAACATTTATTCAAGGATAATATCGAATCTCGTAACTTTTTAAGGTTCGTGTACACTACTTAGTATATGAGGATCATTAATATCAGTTACCTATAAATATTTGTACACCACAAACAAACGTATTCACAGGAAACGAAACACTTGATGGTATCCATATCTTCCAGGTTGATTGTATGGGGTTTTGCGATTGATTATTATATGGTCAATATAACAATATTTTAGTTTTTATTAAGATAAATCCGTGCCCTACGCAACGTAACGAGTTGAATAATCAAGGGAACTTCGCAAGTTTAATATAGTTTCCCAATGAAACCAAGTAGAAAATATGTATTAGAAGAAATCATTTGAAGCATAAACTTGTATATTTGAAGTTTCACCTGTTTTTTGAGATACAAACTATATACTTTAATTAAATAAAAGAATTAGACGTAACTGATACACAATGCTTAATTTGATTCTTCTTTAATTTACTGAGGGCAAACCCATGAATTATCCAACAAAATATATACACCACAATATATGTATATATATTTATTGACAAATGTAAAGTACATAGTTTCAAAGGTGAAATATTCAAGAACCTACATGTTTATTGTTTCAAGGACAAAATGAGAAATCAACGTAGCTAAGATTATTATCATTATAAACGAACGTTTTGGATTATAAAAAATCTATCATCAGTGCTCTGGTAAGCAATAAATCAAAGTGTCACATGTATCATGCTTTTAAAAACTAGCTTTTGTCATAACTCATGTTTGTTTATTCCATATCTTTTAGCTCGTGTTTAGTTCATAGTATGCCTTTTCATAAATGTCAAAATTATTTCTCGTTTTGAGCAAAAATTTACTCTTGATTACTATTTCTAAACGAACTGTTCAAGTGTGTGCTCTTTCTCCAGCTAACGTTTTTTTCATTTTCTGGGTCACGATAACTCATTTCGTGGGTTTTTTAACTTGAATTTTCATGTATAATCAAACCTAGATTAATGCAAGAAATTTAAATGCATTTTCAGTGCTTTTCTCTAAATCATTTGTAACCACTATTGACATAGGTATTACAATACCCATGTGTGTAAATCAACTGACGAACTTAATGTTTAGACATTTTAAAAACCAATGATGGTTCTTGTATCAGCTTTATAGGAAATAAATTGTTTTCGTTCTTTAATTTTTTTCAATCAATGCCAATGATATGGAACCTCAAAACAGAAGTTAGTAATCATTATGCAGGGCCCAGTTCACAGGATGGGAGCAGGACGATCAATCAAGCAAACTTCATTGTAATGAAGAGAAATAGAGTGCTTTTATTATTGTTTCAAAGTATTAGCATCATCACACCAGCATATCATTACCTAGCATCATCACACCAGCATATCATTACATAGCATCATCACACCAGCATATCATTACATAGCATCATCACAACAGCATATCATTACATAGCATCATCACACCAGCATATCATTACCTAGCATCATCACACCAGCATATCATTACCTAGCATCATCACACCAGCATATCATTACCTAGCATCATCACAACAGCATATCATTACCTAGCATCATCACACCAGCATATCATTACATAGCATCATCTCACCAGCATTTCATTACCTAGCATCATCACACCAGCATATCATTACCTAGCATCATCACACCAGCATATCATTACATAGCATCATCACACCAGCATATCATTACATAGCATCATCACAACAGCATATCATTACCTAGCATCATCACACCAGCATATCATTACATAGCATCATCTCACCAGCATATCATTACATAGCATCATCACACCAGCATATCATTACATAGCATCATCACACCAGCATATCATTACCTAGCATCATCACACCAGCATATCATTACATAGCATCATCTCACCAGCATATCATTACCTAGCATCATCACACCAGCATATCATTACATAGCATCATCACACCAGCATATCATTACCTAGCATCATCACACCAGCATATCATTACATAGCATCATCACACCAGCATATCATTACATAGCATCATCACACCAGCATATCATTACATAGCATCATCACACCAGCATATCATTACATAGCATCATCACACAAGCATATCATTACATAGCATCATCACACCAGCATATCATTACATAGCATCATCACACCAGCATATCATTACCTAGCATCATCACACCAGCATATCATTACCTAGCATCATCACACCAGCATATCATTACCTAGCATCATCACACCAGCCTATCATTACATAGCATCATCACACCAGCATATCATTACATAGCATCATCACACCAGCATATCATTACATAGCATCATCACACCAGCATATCATTACATAGCATCATCACACCAGCATATCATTACATAGCATCATCACACCAGCATATCATTACATAGCATCATCACACCAGCATATCATTACATAGCATCATCACACCAGCATATCATTACATAGCATCATCACACCAGCATATCATTACATAGCATCATCACACAAGCATATCATTACATAGCATCATCACACCAGCATATCATTACATAGCATCATCACACCAGCATATCATTACCTAGCATCATCACACCAGCATATCATTACCTAGCATCATCACACCAGCATATCATTACCTAGCATCATCACACCAGCCTATCATTACATAGCATCATCACACCAGCATATCATTACATAGCATCATCACACCAGCATATCATTACATAGCATCATCACACCAGCATATCATTACATAGCATCATCACACCAGCATATCATTACATAGCATCATCACACCAGCATATCATTACATAGCATCATCACACCAGCATATCATTACATAGCATCATCACACCAGCATATCATTACATAGCATCATCACACCAGCATATCATTACATAGCATCATCACACCAGCATATCATTACATAGCATCATCACACCAGCATATCATTACATAGCATCATCACACCAGCATATCATTACATAGCATCATCACACCAGCATATCATTACATAGCATCATCACACCAGCATATCATCACCTAGCATCATCACACCAGCATATCATTACCTAGCATCATCACACCAGCCTATCATTACATAGCATCATCACACCAGCATATCATTACATAGCATCATCACACCAGCATATCATTACCTAGCATCATCACACCAGCATATCATTACATAGCATCATCACACCAGCATATCATTACATAGCATCATCACACCAGCATATCATTACCTAGCATCATCACACCAGCCTATCATTACATAGCATCATCACACCAGCATATCATTACATAGCATCATCACACCAGCATATCATTACCTAGCATCATCACACCAGCCTATCATTACATAGCATCATCACACCAGCATATCATTACATAGCATCATCACACCAGCATATCATTACATAGCATCATCACACCAGCATATCATTACATAGCATCATCACACCAGCATATCATTACCTAGCATCATCACACCAGCATATCATTACATAGCATCATCACACCAGCATATCATTACATCAGTGTACTGCTATACCAGTGTGTGGCAAGTTTTAGAGCGATAGGTCGTTACAGCAACTGGTCTTATGTCAGTGTTGTCATGAGGCATAACGGGTGGACTTTCGACAATTTCGCCGCGATAGGCTAAAATGAAGTTCAATATTCAATTACAATTTAAAGTTAATTGTAGTGAGAAATTTCGAAATCATCAAGCATTAACTGGATCCTGCCTTCATTTAACATTAACACATTTCCTGCGAAGTGATTCACCGGTGGTCACTTAGATGATTTTCATATATCTGCTGACCCACCTGCAGTCACTAACTCATTGTTTATTGAAACTTCATGAAAGATAAATAAACGCCCGATCAAGTTAATGTTTGCTTTTTTCAAAGTTGATTACCACAATTGACTTCGAATTTGAGTTGAATATTGAACTTCAGTTTTACCCATCGCAGTTAACGTGTTAATTGAGTATTTATGAAAATTGAGTTTGTGACTACTGGTCGGTGAACAGCACCATGACAATTTCCTCCGTGCACACTGGCGCCTCACGTCGCCACCAACGCGGTAAATTTGATGGATGAACTGTTCATGCAATCGCAGCCACTCTTCTGGGCGCGCCCAGTTCTGGTTTCAGCAGCAGTTTTCCTTTAAATTCAAGGTCTTTATTTAAGCTTTTGTTAAACCTAAATTCAACCCTATTGCACCTTATTGCTACTGAGAAAGTAATTCATTTAAAAATAATTACATTCTCAGTAACAATAGGCTGGTACAAAAGGGTTGAATTTGAACTAAGAATAATGACAGCGAATCCGACCTTGAAATTTTTAGGCTGGTGGACCTAAAGCGCAATGAAAATAATTCTTTGTGTTCATGAAAGTGAAGAGTGAAGAATTCATGAACATATCAATATCTCTCGAGTGAAAGGATTTAATATGTACGATATCAGTTTGCTCCTAAAATTTGATTCAATTAAAAAGAAATGATAAAAACCTTACGATCCCTAGCCATACAGGGTATCCACAAAAACATGTATCCATGGACCAACACATGTATTTATGATACCCGAAATGAATCAGAATTAAACTGTTGTCTAGTGGCGGTATCATAGATACATATATCGGTCAGTGGATACATATTTTGCGAACACCCTGTATATAGGGTGTTTTTTGTGCTGAAAAATTTCAAACATAGGTTGAAAACTCAAAATAAATCCTATTTCATGAATGATAAAAGGTCAAAAATTCCTTATAGTTTTTGAGTTATTAAGACTTGAAAGAAACTTTAAAATTCAAAGTAGGAGACCACATGCGCGCCAATGTTAGTGCTAGTCTTGATAGTTCCGACCCCACTAAAGTAGTTTTTTGTTATTTTTACAATAAAATCTGCTATCAAGACTAGCGCTAACATCGGCGCGAACGTAGTATCCTACTTTGAGTTTTCAAGTTTTTTAAGTGTTTATGACTCGAAAACTGAAGAGTTTTGGGCAATTTTGTCATTCGTGAAAATCGATTTGTTTTGAGTTTTCCACCTTTGTTTGAAATTTGTCCGCACAAAAAAAAACACTCTGTATACTGCTATAAAGCAGTTCTTGGGGGAAAAAATGAAAAAAACGTATTCTATTTAACATAGCATAAATATAAGTGCAAATGCTTCGACGTAATTGTGATGCAATCATAATCAAAGCACGTACGATTTCATCGAACAAGAAGCAAGAACTCACCACAAACGTGTGCGTGCGAGATGACTCATGCAAGGAAGCGACGTCAGTTGCAGGAGAACAGACACCTTAACTGTCTGTCTTTAGAAAGATGGCAGGCAACCTCAGTGTGTTTACAGCGTTGGTGAGGAGTGCATGCGCGACGCTCTGCTTTTCAAGTTCAAAATTTTCATGTATCATCTGTTTTTGAATTGTCGAACACAGTTTCAACGAGTTAGTGCGCTGATTTTGTGTGAGAATTGATTATAAGTTGTGTGATACATTGATCGAAAATTCGAGTCGATACGCTTTCTTGCGACGGATAGTCTAGACTTATTTGTCATCCAGGAACTAGTGAAGATCATTTGCAGCTGAGTTACCATGTAAAAAACGTGTGCTGTTCCTGGTTTGATTAATCCTTTGACCCTCCGAGTGCTGTAGAGCTCCTTAAGAAGTTGGTTAACTAAGTGAATTGTAATTCAAGTCTTCTGCCTACGCGCGTCTGCTAGAAAAGGTGAGTTCTTCGCACCTGTTGAAATCTCCAGTAATGAACCGAAAGAGTTTCGTTGTTGTTGTCTAATAATAAATTAATTCCTCGTGAATTCTGACATTAATTAGACAGGTGTTTTAATTTATAAAGGAGGTTTGTTTTAAAGGAAAGAGTTTTGTTGTCTAATAATTAATTAATCACTTGTGAATTCTGCTATTAATTAAACAGGTGTTCTAATTTATAAAGGCTGGTAAAGTTTAAAGATATCTTCAGTGGTGATGGTATTCCAGTTACGCATCATGAGAATAGTTTTCGTGTTTCAATTTGCTATCTGCTTCGAGGAATGATGAGTTTATCTGACCAATAATTGACTGATATTCAATTCAGTTCACTTTATATCACATGAAGACCTTCGTATTCCAAGAATTTTCTACGAAGACCTAGATTTTTATTAGGAAGGGGGGGAGGGGAAATAATATCATTTAGTTTATTAGGGAATAGTTTCAGACAATCGAACGCTATATATTTTTCAAATGAGATGTGATTTGCGTGAATATTCTAACATTTATTGAAATTTTAAGCGAGGCTTCTTTTATTGAGGCGAATTTTATGCTAAGCGTCAATGAATAATACGGTTGAAGGAAACATCAATTTACGATTACTGCAAAGTACTCATCTATTATGTGGCGATTATTGACAAAGGTATAAATCTAGTGAGTTGAATTAAAGAAAAGAATATTAGGTTTTATCAAATTAAATGTCATAGAATAAAACTTAGTTGCAGCTGAAAAAATACACGAGCAATTTGTCAGTAAAAGGATGAGTTACTGTTAAATACGACGTTCCTATAACTCCAAAGTTTTATCACTCGAAAATTATGCATCAGCGAGCAAAATGTCCTTTATGTTTAATTTTCTTAAATGGGTTTCCTTGGTGATTCCTTGGAACAGAATTTTTAATTTCCGTGAGCGCGTTAAAGTAAACATTTTTTGTGGACAACTTGTATGATGAGTGTTTCACGTAGGCGTTATCTATTCACTCACTAACGTACTCGGCCGCCCAACAACGACGGTGTTCGATAGCGCACATGAACCATGTTATTTAGTCGTATTGCAGATACGACTTGGATGCATTTTTCTATCCTATTTTATTCTATTCCATTACCTCTGTTCCATTTCATCCCATTCTATTTCATTTTATTCTATTCATTGTATTCTATTCTATGTTCTATTCTACTATGTTCTATTCTACTGTGATCTATTCTACTGTGATCTATTCTATTTTGTTCTGCGCCACCACTTCTATTCCATTTCATTCTATTCTGTTACATTTTATTCTATTCGAGTATATCTATTCCATTAGTTCTATTCCATTGCATTTGATGCATTGTATTTTATTGCATTTTATTCTATTCTGTTGCATTCTATTCCTTTCTATTGCATTTTATTCAATTCTGTTGCATTCTATTCCGTTCTATTGCATTTTATTCTACCCAAACCTAGAGTGCAGTCTCACAGCAAAGTGGACTAGGTGGACTGTCACTAAGTGGACACGGAAATAAATGAATTGCAGTCCACACTATGTGGGGACTTGTCAGTGAAGTTATGCGTCGCTTCCGCCACTGCAGGTCGAGGCCGCATTGTCTGTGCCCCGCACCTGGTCTTGATTGACCTCTTTTGGGCGTAGATGATTAAATTCACGATAGTTTGTGGCGTCTGCTCCAGCATTTTTAGGGTCAAATAGTCGAGTTTTTAGCATTTTGTGGTCCAGGTGGTCGAATTTCTTATTTTATCTGGCCGGAGTAATCGAATTTTTATTATTGTTATTATTTTTTTTATGAGGCCAAAGTGATCAAATTTTTAGCATTTTCTTGTCTGGGTGGTTGAATACAGCTGATTTTTTCAGGTAAAATGATCAAAATTTGCATCTTTGTGGTTTAATGATCTAACTTAACTTTTTTTGGGCCGAAATAATCAAATTTAGTTCTTTTCGGGCATTAAGGAAGTTTAATTTAGCCTTATTTTTGGCTGGAAGAGTCAAAGTTCGAATTTTTTGTGATTCAAGAATTTTAATTCAGTCCTCATTTTGAACGAAAATGATCAAATTTTGCTTTATAAGTATTTTAAGTTAAATCACTACTTTAAATAGTAATTTAAATTAGTATTTTTATATTTACTTATTTAGTATCTAACGTTATTTAGTAATTTTTATCTATGTTTATTATAAAATAATGTAGCAATGATACCTATGCAGCAAACTACCTGATGTATATGTCACAAACTAACTGGAATCTTATCAAGGTGAATAGTTGAACAAACTAACTGGAATCTATGATACGAAATAACTCGTACTTAAATGACGAAACAAGTTGTAATTATGTTAAGTAATATCTGACATTTATGCTGCTAAGTCACTGGCATACTTGAGTTTTGTGCCACAAATTCTTTTGTCCATTTTTTTCTGCGTTTTGATTATCTGCATAATATTAAACTCGGTGTATTTATTTATTTATACCTTTGTTTAATGTCCGCTACCTCCGTCTCTCTGTGACGCTCACAAGGACGCTCAATGACCGTATCTGTGATACGAGTTTCACCAGTGCACAAGTACATGAATATTTTAATCGGGAATATTTTAATTGGGATGGATATATTTGTTTGGCATCCAAATCTGAAAATTTTGAATGCCGTCATTTTCGACGGGCCGTGTACACTCGTCTATAATAACCCGTGAGCGATTATTTGTGTGTCTAACCACACGGCATTTTGAATTTTCGTGTTCACCTTTGGTAAGCATAGAAACCCAGGTGTTTATTTGCATTCAAGTGCCGCTTTCTCTGGCTTTCCTATGAACCTTTCACCGATGTTCAACTCAACCTTTGAACTTCTCACCTGAAGTGTTTTGTGCCTCCCACGTGCGGTGGCGAGCCGTTCACATTTCACTACCGTTTTGCCTACTTGATATCCTGCGACCTACTTGCATTTACCGCGTTATGCGTTGCTGCCTAGCATTCTACCTTGTGATGTACAGTGTTATTGGTCTTGTTGTTGTTTGATGTTCCTGAATGTTCCAACTTACTCAATGTTCCAACTTGATGAATGTTCCAACTCGATGAATGTTCCGACTTACTCAATGTTCCAACTTGATGAATGTTCCAACTTACCCAATGTTCTAACTTGATGAATGTTTCAACTTACTGAATGGATGTTCCAACTTGACGAATGTTCCAACTTGATGAATGTTCCAACTTGATGAATGTTCCAACTTGATGAATGTTCCAACTCGATGAATGTTCCAACTCGATGAATGTTCCAACTTACTCAATGTTCCAACTTGATGAATGTTCCAACTTACCCAATGTTCTAACTTGATGAATGTTTCAACTTACTGAATGGATGTTCCAACTTGATGAATGTTCCAACTTGATGAATGTTCCAACTTGATGAATGTTCCAACTTGATGAATGTTCCAACTTGATGAATATTCCAACTTGATGAATATTCCAACTTGATGAATGTTCCAACTTGATGAATATTCCAACTTGATGAATGTTCCCACTTACTAAATAAATGTTCCAACTTACCATCCTATGCGTTGTTTCCTAACATGTTACATAGTGATGTGATGTACAGTGTCATTATACCTGTTATTTGATGTTCCTGCATTGATGATACATGAAAGAGATTTTTAAAATGTATATCAAAACGCCCACCGCGTTTCCGCGGTGGGGAACGGTCGGTTTGGGTGTGTTGTAAGTAGCAGAATTGGGAAATCGATTTTACTTATGAATACATTTTTATACTTCCTGTGAAATATGAACATGCAATGGCACGGTAACATTTCTCCTCGTACAGTAACTGTTATTTCTTTAAGAGGTCGCGAAACAGATGAAATATTATTCGTGAGCAATTTACCGACTTGTACACGTGTTGCCTAATTTGCGGGGAGCGTGTATAAAGGGAAAGTTTCAAGTATTAAGTGAGGGTTTAAGTAATAAAGGTAAAGTATTAAGTATTAGGTGAGGATTTGAGTTATAAAAGTACGGTATTAAGTATTAAGGGAGTGTTCAAGTAATAAGGTAAAGTATTCAGTATCATGTGAGGATTTGAGTTATAAAGGTAAAGTATTAAGTGAGGATTCAAACTATAAACGGAACGTTTTAAGTATTAAGAGAGGGTTTAAGTTATAAAGGTGAAGTATTAAGTATTAAATGAGGGTTTAAGTAATACAGGTAAAGTTTTAAGTATTAACTGAGAGTTTAAGTAATAACGGTAAAGCTTTAAGTATTAACTGAGAGTTTAAGTAATAAAGGTAAAGTATTAAATGAGGGCTTAAGTAATAAAGGTAAAGTTTTAAGTATTAAATGAGAGTTTAAGTAATAAGGTAAAATATCAAGTGAGGGTTCAAGCAATAAAGATAAAGTATTAAGTGAGGGTTCAAGCAATAAAGGGAAAGCATTAAATTAAGTGAGGGTTCAAGTTAGCAAGGGTGTGGGAAGCTACACGAGGAACATCGGCAAGCAGCCCAGATGTTGCCGCTATGGAGGGTGTGCCCTTTTGCGCTGCACCTGCTCTACTGATGGCAGGGGTGTCAGATTGGCTTTTTCTCCCCAAAATTCCCAAGTTTGTGTTTTTTTTAAGAGAAAGAGCATGAAGCGCGCCCGGCATCTAGTAACATTGCAAGGGATGTTCGAATTTCATTCGAAGAAAAGCCTCGACTTGGAAATTTTTACCACATTTTATTCGAAAAAACGGCCCAAGAGTAGCTAAAACTTTGGGATTTTTATATTTTATTCACGATAAGCCCAGACTTGGAGATTTCTAACTAATTTCATTCCTAAAAATGTCCAAGAAAGGCCGAGACTTGGAGATTTTGACATATTAATGAGAAAAAACTTAGAAAAATTAACATTGGGACTTTTGAATTTCATTCGAAAAAAACCAAAGGAAAGCCTAAACTTGGGGCTTTTTTTACCGCATTTCATTCAGAAAAAATCCCATGAAAAGCCTTGACTTCAGGGATTTTTCTACTACATTCCATTCGAAAAAAGCCTAAGAAAAGCCCAGACTGGGGATTTTTTACCACAAGAAAGCGAGTCTGGAAACACAAGCTGGAAGTGAGTCA
Source organism: Morinoia aosen (assembly GCA_030386875.1). NCBI lineage: Eukaryota > Metazoa > Arthropoda > Malacostraca > Amphipoda > Talitridae > Morinoia > Morinoia aosen. The sequence goes on from CM059566.1 coordinate 26,488,238, forward strand.
TAGCTTGCCCTACTGGTGCGAGGTGTCCGGTTTACGTTGACTTTTTTATGCATTTAAGTTTTTATTTTATTTTCCTGGTGCCTTGCCTACGGTGTCCAGTTGTGGTCAACGGGCGAGGTTTATTTCTGTCCTTTCGTTTCTGAATAACATTACTGTTACGAGTTATGTTAACTTTTGTAACGTTAACGTAACAAGTTACGTTAACTTTTTTGTGTATCAAGTATTTTTTATTTTATTTTCGTGGTGCCTTGCCTACGGTGTCCAGTTTTGGTCAACGGGCGAGGTTTATTTCTGTCCTTTCGTTTCTAAAGAACATTGCTGTTACGAGTTATGTTAACTTTTGTAACGTTAACGTAACAAGTTACGTTAACTTTTTTCTGTATCAAGTATATTTTATTTTATTTTCGTGGTGCCTTGCCTGCAGTATTCAGGGTTGTGGTCAACGGGTGAGGTTTATTGAGTCTTTTCATTTCTGAAGAACATTATTGCTACCGAACGAGTTGTGTTGTTATTTCAGTTGCGTATATTAACAAAGCTCTGATGTTGATTAGGAGATGAGAATATTTTCCAGATGTACTTTGGTCTTCAACGAGCGAGGTTTACGTATTTGTATCATTTCTAAATTACGTTTCTCTTATTTATCGAACGAGTGATTAACTGTGTATACTTGCCTTGTACAGGGTGTTTTCTAAAATACGGGACCCAAAAATATATATAAGAACTTTTGATACAATGAACGGATTTTTGAAAACAAACGGCAGTAAAATCCTAACAATTATATCTTTAATTTGGTACCTACGTATTTTTCGTACTACAATAGTTATAAGAGTCTGAGGACAGAGTATAATTCACCCTTCTCTGAATCTACCGCCGAGATGACGAACTGGACAAAGGAACAATTAGATTTCATAAGCACTGCATGCTTCTCTAATGGACGGAGCATTGTTCTAGCCCAGTGAGGTTTCAAGAGAAAGTACAAACTGCGAAGTTCAATCTGACTCAACTCAAGGATGCCATCATCTCAGAAATAAGATAGATCGGTCCCACCCTCACCGGTGTTGCAACGAGAAGCATGCGAACACGTGCCCAATGTTGCTTGCAGTCCAGTGGACGCCACATGAACAATGTCATATTCAAAAATTAGTCCAAATGAAAGATATAAATCTCGGGATTCAACTGCCGTTTTGTTTTAAAAAATCCGTTAATTGTATCAAAAGTTATTGAAAATTTTTACGAGTCCCGTATTTAAAAAACGCCCTTTGTATTAACAGAACTCTATCCCCTCAAGGCGATACAACTATTGCGTCTATGGGAATTAGCACTCCCTGGGTGAATATGTGAGGTCAAAGCAAAAGGTTAAGTGGTCTTCCATTTGTTGCAGTAGAATAGGTATTTTTGTTTTCGGGTGGGCCATCTTTTTTCGTCTCACTGTTGTCCTGTTTTTCAGCACCTCTGACTTCATTCTTCGATGTTTATTTTGTTTCTTAACCTTCCTTCTTAACATACTGTTACTATGTGCAGTGGATTCTGCGTGCGAACACACCTTGTGCATAGATTCCGCGTTCCCTAAACGCCATACTTAATGGTCCCTTCATCCTTCTTCTCCTTGAATAACTTTCTTTTGGTAAAGCAGGATCAAAGTAATTAAAAATCAATTATTAATTGTTATTTGCGGAATGAATTTCACAGTGACTTCTATGCAAATTTTATGCTAAACCTAACTAGAAAAGAATGTGAGTGTGAGGTGAGTGTGAGCGTGCGGTGAGTGTGAGCGTGCGGCGAGTGTGAGCGTGCGGTGAGTGTGAGCGTGCGGTGAGCGTGAGCGTGCGGTGAGTGTGAGCGTGCGGTGAGTGTGAGCGTGCAGTGAGCGTGCGGTGAGCGTGAGCGTGCGGTGAGCGTGAACGTGCGGTGAGCGTGAGCGTGCGGTGAGTGTGAGCGTGCGGTGAGTGTGAGCGTGCGGTGAGTGTGAGCGTGCGCTGAGTGTGAGCGTGCGGTGAGTGTGAGCGTGCGGTGAGTGTGAGCGTGCGGTGAGTGTGAGCGTGCGGTGAGCGTGCAGGGCGTAGCTGAGTAACGTCCTACGCTCGTGCCCACACGCCGCTGCCCGCTTGCGCTGCTGCTGCTGGTGGCTAGTGTTGTGACAGTGCAGTCACTAGTTTCTAGTCCAGTGACAGCTCGAACTAGTTTAACCCGCGCACGGTCGCGCATCCCTCAGAAAAGTAGTCAATTTACCCGCGTTACTCTGCCGTTCCCTGTTCACTTACCGTAATAGGCAGAGATGTAAAAATATGAAGTAATGAGTAAAAAATGTTGCTTTACACTTTGATGTTGTCAGATTTTTGATAACTTGAACCGTTTCTTTGTAATATGGAGTCAAACTCCGTAGATTTTTGCACAACATTGCTTCAAAGAGATCAATGGCCATTTTTGTGTTTTGGGAACAATGTAATGTTTTTCACTGCTATTTTATGCAGAAAATCCTTCCAAACCTGCTGATGTTTTTATTTTTCCTCTACAACAATTAGAAAAAAAGTTATGACCATTTATGTCTACTAGGTGTTATCCATTCTTCGTTTTAGTTCCTACATAAATGCATGTTTGCATGTCTGGTTATATTACTGTAAGTATAGTGTTTCGAAACTTGTAATTTTCACACAATATGAATAAAATACTGCTCTACACGCTACTGACTTCAGATTTGTCTTATTTGCCATTTTTACGAAATAAGGCGTGTCACGAGAAGGCTGTCTGCCTCGTCTCTCATTAATTTACACTAATGAGAAGACCAATGCTCGCTTGAGGGGTTGGCATACCTCAATGAAATGCACAGGAAACACAAGGAAAATTTATGGGCAAGCCCAAACAAATCAACACTACTACAAAATGTGTATACTAAAATTGGGCAGTACTCACCGATGTACGTGGAACTCGACTTACTCAATGCGCGTTTTCCAGAGCGCATCAATTATGATGAGGGCTGCTTGCTACTAAATTTGGGGGGTATTTTATACACGTGAAAATTCACTTAATTTATAATTTACGGCAATACATCATACAGAATACCGATAAGCACACGCAATGTACGGCATTAGAACTGGTGTAGATTGAGTAACGGAATTCTAGAAATTTCATGTGTTAACAGCTTACATAACAGAATGACAATAAGTGCTACCGCTGGCCAGCTTCCCCATATATTGCTCCTACATAAAATGCCACAAATGAGGCCTGCCAACATTTGCGTTCCCGCAGCACAGAAGGTGGTCTCACTTCAAACCACAGAATTGTTCCTTTACTAACAACTTCAGTTCAAATTTCTGTCTTGTGCACAGTACACAGAAAGTCTGTTGCGAAATGCTGATCCCGGCACTCCCGAGAATCTTCTTGCCTTGTAGTACGTTTAATCCAGTTAATCCAGTTAATCCAGTTTTACCTTCCCACCTGAAATTTGAATTATGACTTGTTACTCATTATAGCGTCAATCACGTTTCCTCAAATATATTCATCTTTCATTCAATAAAGGGGCATTAATTTTGTATTACATCTACCTCACTCATATTCACAATATTTTCTTGCCATATTTAATTGAACGGCGCAAATTTATCATCATATGTATACATCCTTTTAACAGCATTTATCGCGAATGAGTAACATGAGTCTTACCCGGCCCATCGACGTTTAAACTTTCTTATAACTTTCTACATCTCATCCACAGTGGTCTTGTGTGAGATTTCTTCTCTGCAAAAATGGAAAGAGAAAATTTTGGATTAGCAAATTCCCCAAAAACGATTTTACCAAATTAACTACGTATTGCTCATTTTTTTTTTTTTAAATTATATTTCCAGTATTGCACTTGATAAAAGAAACGCACTTCTCACGACGCTCGTCGACGCAGACTGAATTCACTCCCTCAGTAATGACGCTGTGCTCAAGAGCGCGGTTCTCTCCTTTTCCGTATCGACCAATCGACTTTTGAAAGGGTATTCAGGGTCGTTTGTATTGGCTTAGAGTCTTTCGGCGTGAACTTCTGACTCCGCCCTTATGAGGTTTCCCGGGATTCTCGCTGAGAGCCGTTGGCCCTTCTACATCTTTCCCCTGTATTTTTTTTTTTTTTGACAACACTTCTCGTGGAAACTGTATCGCTCTAAGGGTTCTCATGCTCAAGTGTTTGGACCCTTACATCTGTCGACCACTGTGTTTGTAGTTTCGAGGCCTGTGCAATTAACCCTCACAACAGGCGGTTCTGCCGAGGCCTAGAGGACTGCTTACACCGTCAAATTCTTGATAGCGTAATCTACCCACCTCGCCTGAAACAACACACATCTAATGGTCGCCTACCCCTAACATTTATTTTAACCAAACATTTGGTGAAGAGACCCCTTCTGTGCCGCTGGGATTTGCAAAGACATTTTACCGAACAAAATTTTAGGTAAGCATTGAGTGAGCACCAAAATTTATAACACACAATTACAAAAAAAGGACATAAATTAGTTAAATTTCCAAAATTAAATCTTTCCCAACATCCCCGCTCCTTTACATAAAAAAAAAATTGACTCGACAATTTTTTTTTTTTTTTGTATTAGCGTTATGTTATTCATTTGAACAATTTGAACTGAATTATTAGCCAATTTAAGACACAAATTGTACACATCTACTTAAGCCAATTATGTTCTAAATTAATTCCGCAGAAACATGGTACATTACATTTAACAATCTTATTTATTACAATACAATCAGCCACAGCGTAATATATTGTGTCATCTTCATCTAACCGATGTGTCTGTTTTTCCCCCCAACTGAAGTGCGTACTAAACACTTGAGTACTAAATCCTAATAACATTCACAAAATTTAGTGTACACATTTCCTACATTCTCAAATATCCTCAAGTGTCGATGTTTTTGTCTTCCAGATCTCTCTAGCCGTTGGCATCTTCTGTTCTATAATTCCTTGACGCTGCTTTTGACGATTCGCTGTTCACTCCTTGGGTATCGTTGACGGAGTTTGCTGTCCTTCCATTTTTCTCTTCTGGCATTCCAATGTCATCACACACGCGTTGAAGATAGGTACTCATTTTCAGAAGGAAGGATTGTGATCCCAATATCCAGCCTCATATAAAATTTCTATACACCACATTACTTGCACGATTTCATTCGGTAACACGGATCATAATCACGATTCAAGTTACCACTAAATCATCTTAAGTACAATCTTTCACATACATTTTAGGACGTATATTCGAACTCAAATTTTAATCGTCAGACTACTCGAGAATGCCGCTTCGTTGATCAGACGAATTGGCGAATCAGGAACTTATGTTGGTCTGTCGAAGAGTACGAGTTGAAGCGTCGATAACTCTTTTTTTTTTTTTTTCATTCGATTAAGTCTCCCCTCGCGATGGGTTCCAATCCCACGAAGTAAGGCTGAAGTGTTCCGAGGCATAATCCTGCGTAGTGCACACTGGTATCCTGCAGAATCCCCCTCAGCATCCCTTGACGTCACGTGGAATCTGGTAGACACTAGATGCTGTTTTATTTTATTCGAGTGAACACTCTTATTTATGCGAGAATTCCGTGGTTAATATTCTCTGAAGACCGTCCGCTTCATTCAAAGCCTATCCGACGAAATCTCTTTTACATTTTTATTTCACGTATAAATAGAGATGCCTCAATGCGGCTTCAATATTCCAAGTGATTATTTGCCTAGTAAAAATTCACAGGAAAATTGCATGCGAGTTTCAGGAATGCCTTTCCAAGCGTTCATGTCACAATGCAAATTCTAAATAAATCAAGTTAGATTCCATACTCAATAATATAAAAGCATTATCATTGGTTCATTTGGGTACCCATTTATAAAAGCATTTTTGAACACTATTACATTACGGCGCCCTAGAACATTATCTGCTTTTTTTCGTATTCTCTTCCTTCCTTCCTCACGCTGTTGCTGTGTCGTTCTGTGGTGTTTTCCACTTCGATGCATGGGCACCAATTACTTGAGATGCCCTTTCCTGGCTCTGCTTGTTAGCGACCCATGTCTACAGCCACAGCTCGACCGCGAGTGGCTCTGAGGCAATTACTTGTGCTCTCCGCATTCTTCTGAGCTTGCTCCAAGTTTCCAGCTATACATTCGTCTTTGTTGCTTCTCACTGCAACGCTTGAATTTGGGCAATCCTTTAAACATCTCCAATACAGGTGCAATGTGTCCCCTATGTTGTGTTGTTGTTCTATCTTCTTCGTTCTTGTAAATAATTACTTGTATTCCACGTGATTCTTCCTTAATTGCTGCTTACACGAGACGCATTCGTGTTATGTAATTGTTCTGACCTGTTTTGGGCTGAAGTACATACTACGCTAATCTACCAAAAAATTAATTCCTTAAGTCTGAAAAGAAATGTACTACACTCTACAGAGTAAGATCAGAATAATTCCTTCCGGAATACCGTGTTTACGATATTCTTTCAGGGCAAGAGAAAGACACAAAGTCAGAAAATTCAACACTACAGCACGCAAGAATTCGCAAATTTTAATCCGACACTAAACATATTTTCCCCGTTATGAAATGAACGGTCTAACGGTATTGATAAAATTAGCAAGCCTGAGATAGCCTCAGCCTAAGAACTTCAGATTAAACTTAATTCATTCGCTAGAGCTACGTGCGCTTCACGAGGAGCTGGCGAAAAATATAAGCATCCTACAAATGAAACAAAGTACTCCTCTTGAGAAACACACGAAGTTAACCTAATAAACTCCCAATCTCCCTTCACTTAGCAGGAAAGAACATGAGAATTAAGCATAGGGCAAACTAGATCACTCGAACAAGAGTTTTGTTATGCACGAGATTTCTTGTGAGCACAGAAAGTTGGAGTGATATAACCTGGAACACATTCTTACTGAACGAAGCATTTCACTCTAGTGAGTGCGACTAATTTTAATTCACAACTAGAATAGTACAATTCTACTAAAGAACACATTTAGATTAAAGCCTACAGCGAAAAACTCACTCCCACGTAAGAGCTCTGCTAAAATTGAACGCACAAGAACACAGTTCACACAGTTAATGCGACGCATGATCTCAGTCCACTGCAGCTCGCTTCCAAGTGGCAATTCACCTACATCTTGAACGCAAATTGTAGCTTCGCCGCTCCTTGAACGCATCTCTCGCGCTTACGTGGTTCTCTGTCCTCAGGTCTTCATCTTCTCTCTCAATAGTTTCATATCCGTTTCCATTCCCTGGTTCAGCTGCGACGTCCGACGTGCCGGGAAACGCCTCACCCCGTAGGAAAGCAACTTTCAATCTATCCAAATGAACCCTTTCTTGTCGGTTACTATATAGTGCTTTAATGGTCGCATTTGTGGCATTCCTTTCAACGACACGATAGGGCCCTAACCAGTCGGTAGGCCAAGCGTTTGTAGATTCGGCTTTTCCTGTAGGATTGTGTAATAAAACAATATCTCCGCTCTCCACCTGGTTGTTTTTCACACCTCTTTCCTTCATTTGCACCGACTTGTCATGTGAAGCCTTGGACTTGGCCTTCACTACTTTGAACGCATTGTGAAGTCGGGCGCTCACCTCGGCACTGTAATTCTCCCCAAGAGAATAATCCATGCGAGGGGTTTTTAACCAGTCAACAACAGGAATTTCTGCATCCCTACCAAAGAATAAATAATACGGTATTTCTTCAATAACACTTTGATAACTTGTGTTCAGTGCCAAGCATGTCCACGGCAAAGCATCATGCCACGATGGTTGATCGCTGGCTGCGAGGTGAGACAGAACTGTTTTGATGTTCTTGTTCTGACGTTCCGTCATCCCATTTGATTGCGGATGATACGCAGATGTGTTGTAGTATTTTATTTTCAATTTTTCACACACATTTCTGAACAAAGCTGACGTGAACTCGGTACCTCTGTCTGAGACGAGCGCTTTCGCAGGGCCATACGTGGTTACGAATTTAGTTAACGCTCGAGTCACTTCCTCAGTTGTCTTGCTTCTGAGTGGGAAAGCAGCGACATATCTACTGAAGTGATCAACCACGGTTAAGATGTATTTGTGGCCCTCATTCGACACTGGCATTTCGATTAAATCTACGCCTATTCTGTCCAGAGGCTTGTCAATTTCAGGGAATGAACCCATGCTAACACAAATGCGATTGTTGATCTTACGTTTCTGGCACTGCATGCACGAATCGATGTATTTGTTAACGTCGCGCGACATGTTAATCCAGTACCCAAATTCCATGAGCTTCTTCCACGTTTTAGCACGACCTTGATGAGCACCGATGGTACTATCATGCGCTAACGTTATTGCTGCTTCCCTCAGAGCGTCTGGCACAACGATTAAGTGCCTTGTTCTATTAGGCTTTCGTTGTGTTTTTCTGAAATACAATATGCCTTCGTCGGTGAAGATTTCGGGTTTTAGAGCAAGACTTGGAGCGTCCCCTGATTTGTTACCTTCAAGATACCTGAGCACTGGCCCCCAAACGGGATCCTTCAACTGTTCTGCTCTCACATTTTCTTTCTGCAAACTACCTTCCGCCTCTTGTACATTGGGCGCTTCATTTATCATCGTCGTGACGAACACTGTTTTAGGTGCTTCGCCGTCTGGATTTTCTTCTTCGTTGTCGTTCGCAATATTTCTCGACAATGCGTCGGGCACCACGTTCTGAGTTCCTGGCCGATAAATCACCTCAAAATCATACTGTGAGAGAGTTAGTGCCCACCTCATAATTCTATTGTTCTTGGTGTTCTTACCTTTGAACAAATATTTGAGGGCAGTGTGATCTGTGATCACAACAAATTTATTGCCGTACAGATAAGGTGAGAAGTGATTTACAGCGGCAACCACTGCCAACCCTTCACGCTCCGTAATTGAATAACGTTTTTCAGCATCATTGAATCTTTTGCTGAAGTATCCAATCGGTTGTTCCTTGCCCTCACATTTCTGAGCAAGCACTGCGCCCGAGCCCTCGTTTGAGGCATCACAGCTCAAGTAATACGTCTCATTTAGAGAAGGTTTCTTCAGAACTGGAGCTTCTATCATGAGCTGCTTAAGTTTACAGAAGGCTTGTTCGTGTTGTTCATTCCACTTGAATTTTTGGCCCTTCTTAGTCAGTGCATTAAGAGGTGCAGCGGTTGTGGCAAAGTGCGGGATGAACCGCCGATAGAAGTTGAGCGCTGCTACAAACGAGCGGACTTTGCGTGCAGTCGTCGGCCTAGGGTAATTTTGCATGGCCTCAACATTTTTGGGGTCCGGAATGAGTCCCTCACGACTGATGTAACATCCTAGGTACTTCACTTGTTTTTGCGCAAACTTGCACTTGTCCAAGCCTATTTTGACTCCGGCACATTGAAACTCGTGTAACACTTCTCTCAAATTTTCTAGGTGGCTCTCAAAAGTCATAGAGCTAACGCACACATCGTCCAAATAAATAGCGGCGAATTTTCCAAGCTGCCTTTTCAGAACATGACAAATTACTCTCTGGTACACTGATGTTGAGCACTTGAGTCCCATAGGCAGCCGAGCGTACTCGAAGTTGCCCTGTCGAGTCTGAAATGCAGTGTACTGCTTACTTTCTTCATCTAGCTCAATTTGATGGAAGGCTGATTTTGCATCGACAATGGAATAGTACTCTTTCCCAGCAACTTCTTCCAGGGTTCCTATGATGTTGGGAATCGGGTAATGTTCGTTCACCACTCGCATGTTCACAGCTCGCAGATCAAGGCAAATTCTGTGGCCTCCTCCAGGTTTCTTTACGAGTACGAGCGGATTTTTCCCAGCACTTGTACTCTCTTGCACAATTCCACCTTCGATCATCTCCGAGACCTTTTTATCAATAATTTCTTGGCTGGAGTATGGAATACGCCACCCTTTCGTTTGAATTGGCCTGTAATCACTCAGCAAAATTTTGTATTTCACTCCTTTCACATGGCCAATATCCATCTCGTCTGCACTAATCGTCTTGTGATATTCCTTCAACAGGTTCCTGACTTGTTCTTGTTTTTCAGCATCCAAGTAACTGAGGTCAAGCTCATCAATTTGCTGAAAGCGCTTCTCTCTGCGGCGATTTTCTGCTTCGCTATTTTCCGCATTGTTTTCTTCTGCAGTTGCAGCTTCATTCGAGATTTCGTGGCATGTTGCAATTATTGCTCCTTCAGTCAGAGCGATTTCTTCGGCAAAAGGGTTAAGTACAGGCATCAAAACATACCCGTTTTGTACCTTTGCAGCGGTGGCTCCGACGTACGGCGCCCACTTAATTCTAGGCTCTAAAATTACTTCCTTCCCATTAAACTTGCCATCTGCTCGGCACTTCACCATGGTTTGCACGCGAGGCTTTACTGTAATATCCTCAGCCAGAGTGATTGATGTTTCTTCCCGCGTTACACACTGAATTTTCGGAGAAGCTTGTCCTGGTGCTGAAAACATGTTCACGTAAGTGCCAAAGAATGATGCCCTACATTTTCCGAAGTCTAGCTTTGCGTTGACTTTGTTCATTACTTCCACTCCTATTAGCAGGTCTCCTGGGAATGCATTTTCCCGCACAACAAAACATCTCTGTACAATTTTCTGACCGTTAACTTTGATTGGCACATTAATCTTTCCCAGCACCGGCACGGGTTCATCTCCAATTGTTTTTAATGCAGTTGATGTACCTTTAACACTAGCATTTTTAATTCCCGCAACCACACGCTCTTTTACCAAGCATATATTTGCTCCGGTATCAAGAAGCGCGGTAACGGGTGTGCCATTCACTTGGAGTGTCACGCTGGGATTTATTAGTGGAGCTAACGGTCTCCTATCCCGTTTTTTGGCTGTCCTGCAAAATGTTGCACTCTGCAATCAGCTCTTAGGTGCCCAAATTTTCCACAGTTTACGCACGGCGGTGGCACCGCTTTATACTGTGCCAAGTCCATTGCAGGTGCAGGTGGCACTTCCCGATGCGGCTGTGGCTCCCTTGCGTGGTATATTTGGTGCTGATGACTCCTAAGTCTGCCTTTTTCGCTCCAGTGGGGTGCTTCATAATTTCCTCTTCGATGATAAGGAGAGTGTCTTATCTGTCTGCTCCTTTCTCTCCAGGGTGGCACTTCATGGCGGTACCCTCTAGGCCGTTGTGGTGAATGCCGCATCGTATGGCCGACACGTGCAGGCTCATGCTGTGGCCTCCTCTCGCTTCGCTGCGCTCTCTCTCTCTCCGGTTCCCTCTTCTCTGTCGTTTCCCTTGGTACTGGTACTATCCGTCGATTTTCCACTTCGATTGCCATGTCTCTCAGTTCTTGTACTGTCGTAGGTCGCGCATCACTTCGAAATGGTCTTGTGATGTTCTCCCTTAATCCGAGCCACATCAAATCCACAAGGATTCGTTCCGGATTTTCTAGATAATTCTCGTTGTACAGCCTTTCCAGGCGCGTCAGGTATTCTGAAACTCATTCTCGGCTTGTTTGCTTCTTGGTCACTATTTCAAACAGCGCTTGCGTCGGATGTTCAACTTGATCGGCGTAAGAGCGCAGCCATGTTTCTGCTTCTCGCAGGTTCGTTAGTGTATCAATTATTAGATTGCACTCCTTTGCCTCTTGTTGACCTAGGCATAGGAAGAAGGCTTTCACCTGCTCGCTGTTATTCAGATTGCCCGTCAAAAACTTCAATCTTGCCATATGTTCCCCAACATCGTCGCCTCTCCTAAACTTGGCCCCAATGGCACCCACGCAACTCGTTACCACGGGCATGTTAACTACTTCTTCCTCTTCAGGTTGTGGTGGCGCCACTCGTCCGTTCCCCCTTGCGTTGTTCCTTCTCCCCCGTGCAGGCATGGTGGCTATTTTCTCCAATTCACCTTTTCCAAAACTCAAAATTTTGCGATCACTCAAATATTTTCAAACCTACTCACTGTAAAATCTTTTACTGAAACTTTGAAATTATCGTGTGAACACACCAGAATTTTCTTACTGAATCTTATCACTTTTATAAACACTTTCACTTTCTTTATCTATATGGCAGCGTGCTTGTTGGCTTCTCACACCGGAACACAGAAATAATCACTACGAATTATGTACCTCTACTGAATTTCTGTACGTTTTTGCACATGAAATAATCACGCAAATAAAAATACAATGCACTTGTTATACTACACTCACAAAAATCAAAATATTACAAAGCGATCGTGTTGATCTCAGCCAAATGGTGATGTCACGAGAAGGCTGTCTGCCTCGTCTCTCATTAATTTACACTAATGAGAAGACCAATGCTCGCTTGAGGGGTTGGCATACCTCAATGAAATGCACAGGAAACACAAGGAAAATTTATGGGCAAGCCCAAACAAATCAACACTACTACAAAATGTGTATACTAAAATTGGGCAGTACTCACCGATGTACGTGGAACTCGACTTACTCAATGCGCGTTTTCCAGAGCGCATCAATTATGATGAGGGCTGCTTGCTACTAAATTTGGGGGGTATTTTATACACGTGAAAATTCACTTAATTTATAATTTACGGCAATACATCATACAGAATACCGATAAGCACACGCAATGTACGGCATTAGAACTGGTGTAGATTGAGTAACGGAATTCTAGAAATTTCATGTGTTAACAGCTTACATAACAGAATGACAATAAGTGCTACCGCTGGCCAGCTTCCCCATATATTGCTCCTACATAAAATGCCACAAATGAGGCCTGCCAACATTTGCGTTCCCGCAGCACAGAAGGTGGTCTCACTTCAAACCACAGAATTGTTCCTTTACTAACAACTTCAGTTCAAATTTCTGTCTTGTGCACAGTACACAGAAAGTCTGTTGCGAAATGCTGATCCCGGCACTCCCGAGAATCTTCTTGCCTTGTAGTACGTTTAATCCAGTTAATCCAGTTAATCCAGTTTTACCTTCCCACCTGAAATTTGAATTATGACTTGTTACTCATTATAGCGTCAATCACGTTTCCTCAAATATATTCATCTTTCATTCAATAAAGGGGCATTAATTTTGTATTACATCTACCTCACTCATATTCACAATATTTTCTTGCCATATTTAATTGAACGGCGCAAATTTATCATCATATGTATACATCCTTTTAACAGCATTTATCGCGAATGAGTAACATGAGTCTTACCCGGCCCATCGACGTTTAAACTTTCTTATAACTTTCTACATCTCATCCACAGTGGTCTTGTGTGAGATTTCTTCTCTGCAAAAATGGAAAGAGAAAATTTTGGATTAGCAAATTCCCCAAAAACGATTTTACCAAATTAACTACGTATTGCTCATTTTTTTTTTTTTAAATTATATTTCCAGTATTGCACTTGATAAAAGAAACGCACTTCTCACGACGCTCGTCGACGCAGACTGAATTCACTCCCTCAGTAATGACGCTGTGCTCAAGAGCGCGGTTCTCTCCTTTTCCGTATCGACCAATCGACTTTTGAAAGGGTATTCAGGGTCGTTTGTATTGGCTTAGAGTCTTTCGGCGTGAACTTCTGACTCCGCCCTTATGAGGTTTCCCGGGATTCTCGCTGAGAGCCGTTGGCCCTTCTACATCTTTCCCCTGTATTTTTTTTTTTTTTGACAACACTTCTCGTGGAAACTGTATCGCTCTAAGGGTTCTCATGCTCAAGTGTTTGGACCCTTACATCTGTCGACCACTGTGTTTGTAGTTTCGAGGCCTGTGCAATTAACCCTCACAACAGGCGGTTCTGCCGAGGCCTAGAGGACTGCTTACACCGTCAAATTCTTGATAGCGTAATCTACCCACCTCGCCTGAAACAACACACATCTAATGGTCGCCTACCCCTAACATTTATTTTAACCAAACATTTGGTGAAGAGACCCCTTCTGTGCCGCTGGGATTTGCAAAGACATTTTACCGAACAAAATTTTAGGTAAGCATTGAGTGAGCACCAAAATTTATAACACACAATTACAAAAAAAGGACATAAATTAGTTAAATTTCCAAAATTAAATCTTTCCCAACAGGCGAAATAAGGCCCTGAGTAGTTTCGCTGGTAACTGAGGCTGCCACTGACTGTTCGCACGCACACCCTCTCACGGTCGCCTCATTTACCACACTGACTGTGCTTACCCCTCCCAACTTCCAAGTGGTTGGAGCTCTGCCTTAACCCCCACAATGTGGGGGTTTCTGGCTCCAGCTGTGTAGCACTCGCTGAGACGATCATTTTGGTGTATAACAACTTGGGGTTATGCCTTACGTCTGGCAACCAGTGAGCCTGGTAAATGAGGCGACCAGTTACAGTGCGCGGGTTAACACTAGTTCACTAGTGTTTGACAGTTCACAACCCTAGCTGTCACTGGTGGCGTGATAGTTACCGGGCAGTGTTACTAGTGATGTTACCGTGAACTGTCACGAGTGTTGTGATAGTTGCCGTGAACTGTCACTAGTGTTGTGATAGTTACTGTAACAAGTGACGCACTAGTTTCACTTACGTTCACAAATTACCTTTTATATGAAGTATTACGAGCGAAATTGGGAAATTAAGCAAATCATTGAACTGCTCTCCAAATCATTTCATTTCTCTGTGTCTGACCAGCTTGCGTTGATTTAGCTCATCCGTCGTGATGAAGCAGAAATAAGATAAGTAAAGACTTAAGATCGAAAGATATTGATGTTTTGTTTCAAGTCATTGACGCTGATGTTTTTTGGAAGAAAGAAATTTTAAATCTTTCAAGCTAAAAAAGAAAACAAAGTCAACAGGCAAAGTACGTGCTTATTTTTTTATTTTATTCGCTAATGATACTTAATTCTTCATATTAGGAGTGCTAACATTTTGGGATTTATTGGTTTAATGTTTGAATGTACACTAGCACACTGAATACCTTGTGGATTTCTATCAACTTATTTGAATGTTCATTGAGTTAGTCTTCGAAGGTGTGATTTGAATTTAATTTACTGAAAAAGGAAGATGTGGGGTCACATTTAATGATGCGGTTGTAATTTTTGACAAACTAGTGTACACGGCCCGTCAAAAATGACGGGATTCGATATTTTCTTTAGACAAGTCTTGTAGTTCTGAATGATGATAAACTAATACAGTAAATCCATCCTAATACAGGGCGGGCCAGAAGTAACGGACCCTTTTAATTCGCTAACAAAAGGAAAACTGTGAACGATAGAAAGTTGAAACTTGTTTTATTTGAAAGAATAACATATTTATGGTTTATCAATAGCAAGAGAAACGATGATACTGTTGGGAGAGTGGTTTTCAAATCATTTGATTTCACGAATTGAAAACATCCATTGGCCGCCTAACTCTCCAGATCTGTCCTCATGCGACTTCTTCTTGTGGGGATACCTTAAAGGCACGAGTTTTTGTAACAGATCTAACAAATTTACAAGACCTGACAAAAAAACATCTTTTATAAAATAGCTCAACTCTTGCCTGGTACACTAAGGAGCGTTATGGAAACGACAAAGAAAAGAGCCTTAATTTGTCAAAACAGCCATGGCAGTCATTTAAACGACATTATAATCTATATGTAAAGTTGATAAACCATAAAAATGTTAATTTCTCAAATAAAACAAGTTTCAACTTCCTAGTATTCGTAATTTTCTTTTTATTAGCAAATTAAAAGGGTCAGTTACTTCTGGCCCACCCTGTAGTGCCTGCAATTGAAATATTCTTATACTTGTACACTGGTGAAACTCGTATCTCGGATACGGTCATTGAGCATCCTTATAAGCGTCACAGAGAGCTGGACCAACCAATTTAATGTGTTTAATGAGATGCCTATTGTAATAACATGAGAGAATTTACGCTTAAACTTAAGTGCCTTTTCCGTCAAAAATGACGGCTGAAGCTTTATTATATTAAAGAGCCTTGTTTAATTCAACTGTAAATCGTTCAAATCAGGTGGGATATGCACAATAGCATTAGGGTACACGTCACGATAGAAGAAATGAGGTAGGGTCATTTCTATAGGAGAAAATACACCTCCTCTAGTTCGGCTAGCCAATAGAACGGCTTCATTTCAAACAAACTTTATGACGTCACCAAAAAGCTATGTCGTTAAGCCAATAGTGGAGTCAGATTTGGGGGTAGCAGTGCTACCAGATGCAATATGAGCGCTGCTATTGGTTCGTTGCCGTGATGGCAGCAAAACCACACCGTCATCGAAAAAAAACTGGTTTGACCCTACCTTGTTTCCTCTACCGTGGCACAAGCTCCGTCAAAGAAGGACAGCTGGAACTTTTTTATTTAATTAGATAAACCGTCAAACGTTGGCAAGATACAACAGCATCAAACTCTCTTTTATTTTGATACTGACTGAAACTTTACGATGAGTGTATCTGTGATACAGCCATCACGGCCCTCCAGTTTCACCCTACATCAATCCAACTCATGGCAGACGCAAAGTATGAGATGAGTGCATCTGTGATACAGGCCTCACTTTTTCTCCAATTTCACCCTATCTAAATCCAACTGATGCAGACGCAAAGTGTGAGATAGCGTGTTTGATTTTACCTATTTTAATCCATTTTACGACGAAAAATGTCCTCTAATTTTACCTATTTTTATTAAACCTATGCAGACGCACAGCTCTCATATATCGCGGATTTATTTGCGATGAATAACTTCAGTCTGTGCGAGGTTGACGAGCCGCATTTGGAGTTGGCGGTATCTAAAATACGCGCGGTTTCCTGTTGGTGGTCCGCTGGGTTTCTGCAATCCGGAAATGCTCCAGGTTTCCGGAGACGCTAACAGCGCTGCGTAAATGCGGCGGAATGTGTACGCGCGTTTGTGCTTTGCTTGAATAAGTCCGTGTTGTGTTTCGTTAAAAAAATGCAGCGGCGGGGGTAGGAAATTGTCGGCCTATTCGTGTCGTTTAATTCGAAACTCACGTATGTCAGTGGTAGAATTTTGAGGTCGCGCGTTTCGAGAGCTCAGAGTTAGGCCTCCTTTTTGTTGAAATATATTTTTTTGCTTTGTTAAGGATCATCTTTTTTTTTTTTGTTTACTGCTGTCCTGTTTATCAGCATCTCAGACTTTCTTCTTCAACTTTTATCTTATTTCACAACCTCCCTTCTTATCTTACTGTGTCTATGCCGACAGGAACCTTTGCTAGAACACCCTTTGTGCATAGATTCCACGTTCCCTTAACTCCATACTTAACCCTTTAATGCCCCAGAGGACACCAGTGTCCTCTTTCAAATATACCCTCAATATATTGTATTTCTTGTTCAATTAGTTCCCTAATGTGTTCTTTGAAGTTCTCTGCCGGGTGGCAGTTCCTATCCCATCCTGATATCGGCGACTGCCTGATGCCAGCGCCAGTTTAGTGACGGTGGTTGTGTTACCGGCACTATGAGTACAAAAATTCGGACGTTAAAGGGTTAATTAATGGTGCCTTCATCCTTCCTCTCTTTGAACATCTTTATTGAGGTAAGGGGAGGCTAAACTTAATGTAAAATCAATCACTTGCCCGTTTCCAGGTGTATAGAGAGTGTATAAACCTGTGCGTAGAACAGAAAAGAGCTGCGATAGAAATGCTGTGTTTGAAATTATGTAGTTCAATTAATTAAAAATATACCTGATGTTTTTGGAGAGGGTGTGAAGGTCAACTAAAATGATACTCATGAATTTTAGATTCGCCTACTCACTCGTCACAAGGCGCTGGATGGGCAATAGGCTCATGTTTGTCTATCCTGCGGTACGGGACTGGCGCCTCCAGGGGGTATACTGTCTGGTCCCCTCAGCTGTAGATAGGCCTTCATGACTTCTGTCTTTCGTGCTTACTTTGTTTCAAGCAGTTTTCATGCATTCTTCGCTATTTCTTCTCTGTCTTTCGTTCCTCTTCCTTCTGATCTTGATGTTTCTAAGCGAAGAATTTCGTGAGAAAAACCCACTTTATGAATAGATTCCATGTTTTCTACAGTCCATGATAGATATGTCGTGCCTCCTCTTCGCTCTTTTGAGATCGCATCTGCCCAGGAAGAGACAACTTTCATTTGTAGCTATGTGAATTAGCGTTCCTAGGGGGAAAATGAGAGGTCCCAAACTGTAAGTAAGGTAGGCTTTCTTTGTGTTGAAATGAAATAGAATTTTGTTTTACTACAGACCATCTTTTTTCGGCTCACTGCTGTCCTGTTTTCGGCACCTCTGACTTTCATTTTCAACTTTAATTCCGTTTCATTGCCTTATTTCTTAACTTACTGTTCCTATGCGCAGGAGATCTCGTGTGGGAACACACCTCCTGCATAGATTCCACGTTCCCTTATCTTTGTTCTAAATGGTGCCTTTATCCTTCCCCTCTTTGGAACGTCTTTGTTGCGGTTAGGGAAGCTGAAACAAATTCAAAATTTATTTATTCTTTGAGATTGCAATTCATGGGGCCAGTAAGTTTTAAAATAACAAAATAATATTTAGCAACGATTCGTATAATTTCTCCTGTTGAGATATGGTTAGCAAAAGTTGCATCACTGCTGAATTTATTGACCTGTATCGTCACTAGTGATACATGTGCAGCGATTCAAATAACATCTCACTATCATTTGCAATGCAAGGCTAACGACTTACAAAACTTTTCAAAAAACGACTTGAAAAACTTTTTTTTGAAGAACTTCTACCTATGCAATATCGATAATTGAATAACTATTCAGGATCAAAACCAATACAAGGGTAACTAATTAAACGACTTCTCAACATATCACCAATACAAGGGTACCTAATTAAACGACTTCTCAACATATCACCAATACAAGGGTAACTAATTAAACGACATCTCAACATATCACCAATACAAGGGTAACTAATTAAACGACTTCTCAACATATCACCAATACAAGGGTAACTAATTAAACGACTTCTCAACATATCACCAATACAGGGTACCTAATTAAACGACTTCTCAACATATCACCAATACAAGGGTAACTAATTAAACGACTTCTCAACATATCACCAATACAAGGGTACCTAATTAAACGACTTCTCAACATATCACCAATACAAGGGTAACTAATTAAACGACTTCTCAACATATCACCAATACAAGGGTACCTAATTGAACGACTTCTCAACATATCATTAATACAAGGGTACCTAATTAAACGACTTCTCAACATATCACCAATACAAGGGTAACTAATTAAACGACTTCTCAACATATCACCAATACAAGGGTACCTAATTAAACGACTTCTCAACATATCACCAATACAAGGGTACCTAATTAAACGACTTCTCAACATATCACCAATACAAGGGTACCTAATTAAACGACTTCTCAACATATCACCAATACAAGGGTAACTAATTAAACGACTTCTCAACATATCACCAATACAAGGGTACCTAATTAAACGACTTCTCAACATATCACCAATACAAGGGTACCTAATTAAACGACTTCTCAACATATCACCAATACAAGGGTAACTAATTAAACGACTTCTCAACATATCACCAATACAAGGGTAACTAATTAAACGACTTCTCAACATATCACCAATACAAGGGTACCTAATTAAACGACTTCTCAACATATCACCAATACAAGGGTAACTAATTAAACGACTTCTCAACATATCACCAATACAAGGGTAACTAATTAAACGACTTCTCAACATATCACCAATACAAGGGTAACTAATTAAACGACTTTCAACATATCACCAATACAAGGGTACCTAATTAAACGACTTCTCAACATATCACCAATACAAGGGTACCTAATTAAACGACTTCTCAACATATCACCAATACAAGGGTAACTAATTAAACGACTTCTCAACATATCACCAATACAAGGGTAACTAATTAAACGACTTCTCAACATATCACCAATACAAGGGTACCTAATTAAACGACTTCTCAACATATCACCAATACAAGGGTACCTAATTAAACGACTTCTCAACATATCACCAATACAAGGGTAACTAATTAAACGACTTCTCAACATATCACCAATACAAGGGTACCTTATTAAACGACTTCTCAACATATCACCAATACAAGGGTAACTAATTAAACGACTTCTCAACATATCACCAATACAAGGGTACCTTATTAAACGACTTCTCAACATATCACCAATACAAGGGTAACTAATTAAACGACTTCTCAACATATCACCAATACAAGGGTACCTTATTAAACGACTTCTCAACATATCACCAATACAAGGGTACCTAATTAAACGACTTCTCAACATATCACCAATACAAGGGTAACTAATTAAACGACTTCTAAACATATCACCAATACAAGGGTACCTTATTAAACGACTTCTCAACATATCACCAATACAAGGGTACCTAATTAAACGACTTCTCAACCTATCACCAATACAAGGGTAACTAATTAAACGACTTCTAAACATATCACCAATACAAGGGTACCTTATTAAACGACTTCTCAATATATCACCAATACAAGGGTAACTAATGAAACGACTTCTCAATATATCACCAATACAAGGGTAACTAATTAAACGACTTCTAAACATATCACTAATACAAGGGTACCTTATTAAACGATTTCTCAATATATCACCAATACAAGGGTAACTAATTAAACGACTTCTCAATATATCACCAATACAAGGGTAACCAATTAGACATTTACATGCAATACCGCTCACCAACACCCCCTCTCCCCTCCCCTCTCCCCCCCCCCTCTCCCCCCCCCCCCCCCAGTGACGCATGCGAACGTGCGGTTGTCGCGAGGTCAACACTGCGCGTGATCGCGGGTGAGCGTGACGCGTGTGTTGCGTCACGCGTAATGAGTGCGCACGTGGTTGACTCACGTGCTGGTAATCAGAGCACGTCTTGTGCGATGTGCTCATCCGCGCACTTGGTTCTTGTTAGCGTTCGCATTAAGTTCGAATTAGATCCCAGGAGGAAAGTGTGAGGTGCCGAGCTGAGGGTTAAGTAGGCCTTCTTTCTGTTGCAATTGGTTTATTGTTTTACTTTAATTTTCAATGAACCCCTCGAGGGACATTACTATTGTATCTGTGGGAATTAACACTCCCAGGAGGAATATGTGAGGTCCCGAGTTGAATGTTAAGTAGTCATTCGTTCTACTGAAATAGGTTTATTGTATTATTTCATTTTCAGGGACCCCTCGGGGGATACAACTATTGTATCAATGTGAATTAGCGCTGCTAGGTGGAACATGTGAGGTCCCGAGCTGGAGGTTACATAGGTCTTCTTTTTGTTTAAATCAGTTTGTTATTTTACTGCAGACTCTCTTTTTCCAGTTCTTTGCTTGTCTTTTTTTTTGGTACATGGTAGTTTTTCATTCAATTCTTATTTTGGTTCATGAAATTATTTCCTAACATAGTGCTTCTATGCCCTTGGGATCTTATGCGGGAACACACCTTGTGCTTAGATTCCCATTCCTTAATCTTCATTCTGAATGGTGCCTCTGTAATCCCCCTCTTGGGAACACCTTCTTTGTGATTAGAGGCTTGAAGTAACCACTAAACCTAATTATTCGATACTTAGGATACCTACAAAAAACATTTACAAAGAATATTTGTAAAATTTAAGGATGTTTGTAAATTTGTAAATTTTGTAAAATGCTTGCAAAATTATAATATAAGTATAAGCCATTGGTTTAAAAACGATATACAAAGGAAATATATCGAGCTAAAACACACAATTTGGACGAAACTGAGGAGTAAAGTAAGTAATGTTAGTAATGCAAACAGAAATAACGAGTAAAGACGATGTAATGAGTAAGGAATAAGATCGTCTGGCAGATCTCATTACGCTGAAGGAAGACACTCATGAACTGAGACGATGGTATCTGTTGGCTGCGAGTTGGAGCACTGCTCAAATTATTCCGCTATTGAGCAAACTTATCAAGGGCTGTAAAGTGCACAGATTTGCCTAAAGTGGCGCAGATATCTGAAACGATGCAAATGAAATTCAAGGTTTAATGGTTGACAAGGAAAGAAGGTTTAATGACAATCGATAAACGAAATGAGGGATTGAAAAAAATCAATTAATTTTTTATTCCACTAAGCTAACACCTGATCCGGAACTGCAACGTTTTCAGGAATATATCATGTCTCTAACATGCAAAATGACGCCTGGTTTACACCAATGTATAGGTGCAAGAACATATATAAATCAAGGGCTGTACATTCATTCAACAATCGCGGACTGTGTATTTAAGGATGAATATAAATGAAGAATCTATATATTAATACGCTTGAGACGAAGTTCATGTGTAACGCTCCCCATTATTACGAAGGCGCCGTGACTCGCGGTATCGTGTCTACGAAGATACTATATATTTATATGAGGGGTCTTATTAAGCTACTCACATTGCGTTCGCCCTTCAAAATAGAGCGGAGGAGACAATTTTCGAGAGAGAGACAAAGAATATTTCGAGAAAGACTAAGAACTTAAGAAAGGCAATGGATAGGTTAAGACATGGTTAGGTTAGTTTATATAAATCAAGAATTAAGATAGATTACGGTCGGAATCAAGGTTGATTTAGGTGTCATGGTATTATTTCTGCAAAATTCTGTAGGAAGAAGACCTTTATTCCTTGACATTAGTTAGCGCTGTGCCGGTTCTTTGGATGCCACGAGGACGAGCCATCACTCTTTATTTTCGCCGCCGCATCTGCAATTATAGCCGCTCTATTCCAACCATGCGTTTCACCAAAATTAGACACACACACGATAAAATGAAGTGAAATTATTGAATTAAAATGAATTAAATAAAAAGGTTTCACAGTTTTAAATTGAAAAAAATGATAATGAAATTAAATTTTCATATTCTATTAACTTAAATTAAAAGTTTTGTTTATGTATGTATATTACTCTTAATTATGTATCACAATTCTCTTATAAGTTATTTCCTCTAGATAGACGCTTATTGTGGTTAGGTTCAATATTCTTGCACACGTCCACGGGAATGTCTTCATGCTCCTGCTCAAAAATTATGGTGATTCTTTGAAGCTTTTTGCTTGTATTGTGTTGGAATTCTAATTAGTTCAATTATTGATTTTTTTCCAGTTGTTAAGGATAGATCCTTAACATTTCTCCGTAGGTTCTGAGGCAATTCAGTTATTTATATTCCGCAGGTTCTGAGGCAATTATGTTATTAATATTCCGCAGGTTCTGAGGCAATTCAGTTATTAATATTCCACAGGTTCTGAGGCAATTCAGTTATTAATATTCCACAGGTTATGAGGCAATTCAGTTATTAATATTCCACAGGTTATGAGGCAATTCAGTTATTAATATTCCGCAGGTTCTGAGGCAATTCAGTTATTAATATTCCACAGGTTATGAGGCAATTCAGTTATTAATATTCCACAGGTTCTGAGGCAATTCAGTTATTAATATTCCACAGGTTCTGAGGCAATTCAGTTATTAATATTCCACAGGTTTTGAGGCAATTCAGTTATTAATATTCCACAGGTTATGAGGCAATTCAGTTATTAATATTCCACAGGTTCTGAGGCAATTCAGTTATTAATATTCCACAGGTTCTGAGGCAATTCAGTTATTAATATTCCACAGGTTTTGAGGCAATTCAGTTATTAATATTCCGCAGGTTCTGAGGCAATTCAGTTATTAATATTCCGCAGGTTCTGAGGCAATTCAGTTATTAATATTCCACAGGTTCTGAGGCAATTCAGTTATTAATATTCCACAGGTTCTGAGGCAATTCAGTTATTAATATTGCACAGGTGCTGAGGCAATTCAGTTATTAATATTCCACAGGTTTTGAGGCAATTCAGTTATTGATATTCCACAGGTTCTGAGGCAATTCAGTTATTAATATTCCACAGGTTTTGAGGCAATTCAGTTATTAATATTCCACAGGTTCTGAGGCAATTCAGTTATTAATATTCCACAGGTTCTGAGGCAATTCAGTTATTAATATTCCACAGGTTCTGAGGCAATTCAGTTACTAATATTCCACAGGTTCTGAGGCAATTCAGTTATTAATATTCCACAGGTTCTGAGGCAATTCAGTTATTAATATTCCACAGGTTCTGAGGCAATTCAGTCATTAATATTCCACTGGTTCTGAGGCAATTCAGTTAAATTCCTAGAAAATCCTTAGGCTTTCAAAACTTCAAGAATAGCGAGCTGTGTATCTCTCCTGTGGTAAGTTAAACTCACCGTTAAAGCATCAACACTTATAGATCACTGTCTGCAGGGCAACTTATCATCAGCTGCAGTCACGTCCTTCTCACGTTCCCTTGTTTTGAGCCTGCCGGCCGTGCTGCTGCTGCTCTGGCTCAAAGCTGCTGAGTAGCTTTTTGCCGGGAAATGAATGGTTACTCAAACTTAAAATTAATCATTACGCAAACCTAAAATTACTCATTACGCAAACTCAATTACTCATTACGCAAACTTAAAATTACTGATAACGCAAACTCAATTACTCATTACGCAAACTCAATTACTCCTTTATGAAGAGTGCCTTTATGAAAACACAATCCAGTTAACATTTTTTATTTTCAACATTGCCCACTACAGTTGACTTTAAGTGTGGTCCCGAGCTGGAGTTTGTATAGGTTGGCCTTCCTCTTCTTGGAAAATAATTTTTGTTTTATTACGGACCATTGTCTTCTGCGCACTGCTATTCCTATCTTATTTTTTAGCACCGGCTACTTTCTTCTTCAACTTCTTATAATTTTTTTCTCTGGACATTGCTTCTATGCACAGGGGATCATGTGTGGGAACGCTCCTTGTGC
Source organism: Morinoia aosen (assembly GCA_030386875.1). Taxonomy (NCBI): domain Eukaryota; kingdom Metazoa; phylum Arthropoda; class Malacostraca; order Amphipoda; family Talitridae; genus Morinoia; species Morinoia aosen. The sequence continues at coordinate 26,512,909 of CM059566.1, forward strand.
ATAGATTACCTGTTCCCTAAACTTCATACAAAATGGTGCTTTCTTCTTTCCTCTCTTTGGAACACCTTTTGTGTGATTGAGGAGGGCTAAGATAACTAATAAAATCTAGGTATTTTACTCATACGCCGTATTCTATGAAGGTTAGCTCTATGTAGATTAGCTGTTGTTAGCACGTTGACTGCGTATTGGGACATATGTCACCACTAGGTAAATTGGACATTTAAGTACCGGTATAAATGAATAGCATTTCATTATCTCGCAACCTTTTTTTAAAAAAAATAATGTTTCCATAAGACGTAACATGTTATCTTGCAGTTATATTTTTCAGATTTCTTGGAAAAATAAAACTTTATTCCAACCGTTCAGTTGATTTTCCAATTCTGTTACTCATAACCTAACCAAAACAACCGCGAAATCGTCGTCAACGGAGTAAATTGAGATCTTTGTTCTCGATCAGTGTATTTGTCCTCGGTCGTTGTGTCTTTGTCCTCGGTCGTTGTGTCTTTGTCCTCGGTCGTTGTGTCTTTGTCCTCGGTCGTTGTGTCTTTATCCTCGGTCGTTGTGTCTTTGTCCTCGGTCGTTGTGTCTTTGTCTTCGGTTGTTGTGTCTTTGTCCTCGGTCGTTGTGTCTTTGTCCTCGGTCGTTGTCTCTTTGTCTTCGGTCGTTGTGTCTTTGTCCTCGATCGTTGTGTCTTTGTCTTCGGTTGTTGTGTCTTTGTCCTCGATCGTTGTGTCTTTTTCTTCGGTTGTTGTGTCTTTGTCTTCGGTTGTTGTGTCTTTGTCCGCGGTCGTTGTGTCTTTGTCATCGGTCGTTGTGTCTTTGTCCTCGGTCGTTGTGTCTTTGTCCTCGGTCGTTGTGTCTTTGTCCTCGGTCGTTGTGTCTTTGTCCTCGATCGTTGTGTCTTTGTCTTCGGTTGTTGTGTCTTTGTCCTCGGTCGTTGTGTCTTTGTCGTCGGTTGTTGTGTCTTTGTCCTCGATCGTTGTGTCTTTGTCCCCGGTCGTTGTGTCTTTGTCCACGATCGTTGTGTCTTTGTCCTCGGTCGTTGTGTCTTTGTCTTCGGTCGTTGTGTCTTTGTCTTCGGTCGTTGTGTCTTTGTCCTCGGTCGGTGTGTCTTTGTCTTCGGTCGGTGTCTTTGTCCTCGGTCGTTGTGTCTTTGTCCTCGGTCGTTGTGTCTTTGTCTTCGGTTGTTGTGTCTTTGTCCTCGGTCGTTGTGTCTTTGTCCTCGGTCGTTGTCTCTTTGTCATCGATCGTTTTGTCTTTGTCCTCGGTCGGTGTGTCTTTGTCCTCGGTCGTTGTATCTTTGTCCTCGGTCGTTGTGTCTTTATCCTCGGTCGTTGTGTCTTTGTCCTCGGTCGTTGTGTCTTTGTCCTCGGTCGTTGTGTCTTTGTCCTCGATCGTTGTGTCTTTGTCTTCGGTTGTTGTGTCTTTGTCCTCGATCGTTGTGTCTTTGTCTTCGGTTGTTGTGTCTTTGTCTTCGGTTGTTGTGTCTTTGTCCGCGGTCGTTGTGTCTTTGTCATCGGTCGTTGTGTCTTTGTCCTCGGTCGTTGTATCTTTGTCCTCGGTCGTTGTGTCTTTGTCCTCGATCGTTGTGTCTTTGTCTTCGGTTGTTGTGTCTTTGTCCTTGGTCGTTGTGTCTTTGTCGTCGGTTGTGTCTTTGTCCTCGATCGTTGTGTCTTTGTCCTCGGTCGTTGTGTCTTTGTCCTCGGTCGTTGTGTCTTTGTCCACGATCGTTGTGTCTTTGTCATCGGTCGTTGTGTCTTTGTCCTCGGTCGTTGTGTCTTTGTCTTCGGTCGTTGTGTCTTTGTCCTCGGTCGGTGTGTCTTTGTCTTCGGTCGGTGTCTTTGTCCTCGGTCGTTGTGTCTTTGTCCTCGGTCGTTGTGTCTTTGTCTTCGGTTGTTGTGTCTTTGTCCTCGGTCGTTGTGTCTTTGTCCTCGGTCGTTGTCTCTTTGTCATCGATCGTTTTGTCTTTGTCCTCGGTCGGTGTGTCTTTGTCCTCGGTCGGTGTGTCTTTGTCCTCGGTCGTTGTGTCTTTGTTCTCGGTTGGTGTGTTTTTGTCCTCGGTCGTTGTGTCTTTGTTCTCGGTCGTTGTGTCTTTGTCTTCGGTCGTTGTGTCTTTGTCCTCAGTCGGTGTGTCTTTGTCCTCGGTCGGTGTGTCTTTGTCCTCGGTCGGTGTGTCTTTGTCCTCGGTCGGTGTGTCTTTGTCTTCGGTCGGTGTGTCTTTGTCCTCGGTCGGTGTGTCTTTGCCCTCGGTCGGTGCGTCTTTGTCCTCGGTCGGTGCGTCTTTGTCCTCGGTCGGTGTGTCTTTGTCCTTGGTCGGTGTGTTTTTGCCCTCGGTCGGTGTGTCTTTACCCTCGGTCGGTGTGTTTTTGTGAAGCACCTTTCGTGCAGTAGTACGAGTATGTGCAGCTGACCTACGGTGTACATTTTGCGTTTGAACCGTCGTGAAAAACCTGAGCTTGTACAAAAAAAGGAATATTTTTTCAGGTTCCTTCACTGTCAGGACCGAATTATAGTTGTCTGGCGTCGTCAGTGTGGGGCTCTATACCGATGTTTACAAAGTTGTGTTTGCCAGCACCGATGCATTGGAAGCGTGTGTGCGAAAATCAATTTTCGTTGTGCTCTGAAGTTTCAATATAAAATGCGACACACACGCGCACAAACACACACACAAACATATCTATACAAACACATGCAAAGAAATACAACCATACCAGCACATCCATACTAACTCACCCACTCAGACACACCCACACAAACACACCTACACTAACACGCCTACACTAACACACCCACACAAACACACCCACGCAAACACACCCACACAAGCACAAGCACACCCACACAAACACACCCACACATATACCAACACACGCACCCACACACGCACACCCACACACCCACAAAAACACACCCACACCAACACACCCACACAAACACACCCACACAAGCACACCCACACAAGCACACCCACACAAGCACACCCACACAAGCACACCCACACAAGCACACCCACACAAGCACACCCACACAAGCACACCCACACAAGCACACCCACACAAGCACACCCACACAAGCACACCCACACAAGCACACCCACACAAGCACACCCACACAAGCACACCCACACAAGCACACCCACACAAGCACACCCACACAAGCACACCCACACAAACACACCCACACAAACACACCCACACAAGCACACCCACACAAGCACACCCACACAAGCACACCCACACAAACACACCCACACAAACACACCCACACAAGCACACCCACACAAGCACACCCACACAAGCACACACACACTGACAATGAACAGACAATGTTCGAGATTATCAGGTTCTCGACGAGACAATTTACTGATCCACGACGCGGCTGTTCAATTTGACAGAGTTTCAAAAAGAGTGCCTTTATTAACTCGGACTGCGACGTGAGCCATATTTTGTCAGTGAGGCAGTTCTTCATTATGCTGCTGACCAGCCGGTAGCCACAAACTCAAATTTAAAAAATACTTAATCGAAACCAAAGGATAACAGGTAATATTTGTTATTTTCAACATTGCTTACAACAATTGACTGTAAATTTCAATTGAATTTCAAACTTCAGGATCACCTGCCGCAGTCAAAGTGTCGAGACACGCAGTATGTCCGTACAAGATGTTGTGACCTTCAGTGCATGTCTTACCAAGTTTGTTTGCTTTCGAGTTAACGACGATCTGAGTGTTATATAAGCTGCTCTTCGCTCATTGCGGATGTGTTAACCTATTGGCCGCAATTGGTTGAGCTGAAGTTCAATATTCAACTCAAATTTAAAGTAAATTGCAGTAAGCATGTTTGAAAATAGCCAACATGAACTGGATCGCGCCTTCAATTAGCATTAAGAATTTTTGATAATAGAGTTTGTGAAATTGTGACTACTTGTCGGTCAGCAGTATTATGAAAATCTCCTCCGTGGCCACCGATGGGACACGATGCAGTCAAAGTTTTAATACAAGATTTGGTTGATCAGAACCATTCTAGTTATAAAATTCGTGATTGGCGTTCAGATTTATGCTGCTTTGTGAGACAATCAGAGTGCATGTTGCTTTGTTCGTGACGCCGTGAAGGCGACATTACACCCTGCAGCTCATATTTCGGCGACAAAACACCGAAGTTTGAAGAGTGTTCCGTTTACTTCTTTGTTAAGCGACCGAGTTAGGCTTTTTTACTGAGCGTTTGCCATCAAGGCGAGTCAATATTCGACCGGTGCTGCGCAGCAGAACACTGCGACTCTTACACGTCGTTGACATTCATGCTGAGCTTTACCACGTTGTTTGCGATCTGAGCCATCGTTGGGTCGTGCCACGGTAGAGGAAACAAGGTAGGGTCAAACCAGCCTTTTTTCGTCGACTGTGTGGGTTTGCTGACGTCACGGCAACGAACCAATGGCAGCGCTTATTTTGCTTTTGGTACCACTGCTACCCCTAAATCTGGCTCCACTATTGGCCTAATGACATGGTGGTTTGGTGAAGTCATAAAGTTTGTTTGTAATAAAGCCGTTCTATTGGCTAGCCGAACAAGAAGAAGTGTATTTTCCCCGATAGAAATGACCCTACCTTGTTTCCTCTACCGTGGGTCGTGTCCAAGTTTTTCCTGTTGTGAAAAGACCCATTGATGGGTCCTATGAAATTTTTTTAACAATCTTTTAAAATTAATGGTATTTAATGGACCTAGTTAATAATTGGCATTTATTAAATTGCTAACTACTTTTAATTTTGAATTTGGGTTGAATATTGAACTTCAGTTTAACGCATCGTAACCAACGTGTTAATGTGTAAGGAAAATACAACTGGGACGTTCAGTAAGAGTGTCTTCTCTTAAGTGTGAAAAGTAACTTTGGTTAGAATTGCCAAAGCGACAACTAAATAGTCTTTGACCGAAGTGGGGTGTTAACTGAGTTTACCATTAACTAGTCTACACGACTTGTCAAAAATGACGGCATTCGATAATTTCCTTAAAATAAGTCTCGAGATATAGATGACGAACCAATATATCCATCCCAACAGTACCCGCGATTAAAATATTCTTGTACTTGTGCACTGGTGAAACTCGTATCACAGATACGGTCATTGAGCGTCATTATGAACGTCACGGACACGCACCAAACGCCCGAGCGAAGGAGCGAAGTTCATCAGGGTAGGCAAGGTAGTTTGAGCGTGGAGATTATTTTTAGACAGGACCTCTGTACTGTAGATCGCATGTCGAATGTATCAAGCGGCATAAATATTTTAAAAATCTGATTTGAGTTATGTAGTTGCCACGAGCATGCCCATCACTCTATGATACGAGGATAAATTAATATTTAACGAGGAGTATTTTAATAATGCCTTTCTCACTCACTGTGTCTCATTGCTATTGAAGTCGTGTTTTACATTTACCGTGGAATCTTTAGTAACATTGATTTAAAACACTCTAGCGCAAGCGAATTTGTGTGCAACCTTGTGTACAAATTTATAAATTACCAGACAAGGTTGCTCCTGAGAGATAGTGGGAAAATTTTTGGAATCTTGAGTATTCCCGAATAAAAAACGAAAAAAAATATACAGGAATAATTCATGAATGGATAAATTATACATGAGCCAATATTTTCGTTGGCAGCGATGTATTCTACGAAAAACAGCTGAATGAATTTTTTGTACCAATCTTTCATCGCCACGTCTACGTCAGTGAACCGAAGGTCAGGTTCGGCTTCAAAGTTTTAGTGGCGAGCCAATACACTGGTCATTGACGGTCCTCGGTGTGCGTGTGTGTTTTTACGAACTTTTGAGGCCAAGGCTTTGCTGCTCTGCCCGAGTCTTCTAGTATGTTTACCCCCTCCATCCCCCCACACACCCTTCCTCTCGAGGGACACAACTGTTGTGTCTGTGGGAATTAGCACTACCAAGGGAATATGTGAGGTCCCGAGCTAGAGGTTAAGTAGGCTTCCTGTCGTTGAAAGAGAAAAGTTATTATGTCTTGTTACGAACCATTTTTTTTCGGTTCAGTGCTATCCTGTTTTTTTAGCACCTACTACTTTCTTCTTCAACTTTAATCTTGTTTCATGAACTTCTTTTTCAATTTTCTGTTTCTATACGCGTTGTTCGTAGATTCTGCGTTCACTCAAGCCCATACTAAATGGTGCCTTCCTCTCTTTGGAACGCTTTTGTTGCGGTTAGGGAGGCTTAAACTAACATCCTGTTTTTTAATCTAAACTCCTCCCTGTCCTTCTCTTTATTGAAAGGAATACAGATTATGAAAATACAAATAAGGATCCCAAACTGTCGGAATACAGTTCTGCAATTAGGAAGTCTGTAAAGCGCCCCTCTAAAGGATAGAGGATATGACCCTCTAAATAAGGATATGACTGTGCCCTAATGTTAACAGGAATGAATTTAAATGTCAAGCTGGTGAGTGACAAATTATAAGAGTTCTCTATGTATATTTATCTTAATTGTTCTAGTTATTTGAATGTCGTAATATTTATCGTGATCATTTTATGTATCGATGCCCTGAATAAATGTAATAAATCTATGGCTGTTAACGTGTCATAATATTAATCTGGATTAAGTGAGAGGCTAAGCCTCTAATAAAAATATAAGCGAACGCAACTATTAAGCTAGATTTAAACAGACGGTGACAGATTCAGCAAACGATTATGTAGCATAGTTTACCTCTTCTACAGATAGGTTAATAGATTTCTTGTTTAACTTTTATTTATGAAACATGTTTCTGACACATCGTAGTTTTGAATTAAATTTCAGTATAGCTACCTGTGGGCCCGAATAAGTTCAGTGACTTCTAGGGCATGCTACCATCAACGATATTTAAGGATGTGCAATAATGTTTAACCTAATTCACTCAACCAAGTTACGCATCAGACTGATCAATGAAGTAGTTAACTCGACATTCTATGCTTCATTTTACAAAATAGTTTGAATGGACTATATGGTAACAGTATATTCTATAAACGACTTGAGAGCAGACTGAAGATCAGTAATATAACCTTGGCAACTACATTATCAGGACCAGTCATGTATAGGAGGCAAGATTTGACTTGGTTATCTTACACGACTGGTATTCTGATAAAAAATGAGATTCAAGATTTATTTTCAATACTTTGTCAGAATTACTTTCACGGATCACCGCAGGGATTGAGTTCCAAGTTTAGTTCCTACGAAGAGGATACTGTGTTGCGACCGGGCCTTTGAATAATAATGAAGCATGAATTTACTTCTATTACGGGTTAAATGGTCGTGACGACCAGTTTGTGTAGTTAATAATTGTTTGTGGTTATTGTCGCCATCATTGGTTAATACTTTTTTAATTAATTACATACGGAGAGTTTGTAGAGATCCGTAAGTTTGAGTGTTTGTAGACTTTTGAATGAATAATTTGTGTGAGCAATATAATCTAGATTCTTTACCGCTCTGGTGGCTCATTTGTGCAGTGTAAAAAGTATATTGGTTTTATTTTTATCAGTTCCGGGCCTTGCTTCTATTCCGTATTGCAACTATGGTGAAATGAGTGTTCGGTAAAGCATTTGCAAAGCTGTTTCAGGCAGGAAATTTTTAACATTATTTATGATTCCGATTGATTTTGATAACGTAGTACTAATATGAGCGATGTGCTCTTTGAAGGTCAGATGTTTATCTATTATGATGCTCAAGAACTTACATGAGGTGGTTTCTTCGATTTTAACTTCGCCAATTTTATTGCGTGGGAGACATTTATCTTGTATGAGAATGCAGTATAGTTTTTTTATCGAAATTAAGGCTCATTTTATTAGCTTTAAGCCACAATGAAACCTTATAGAGTTCGTTATTTATACTCTCCGCAATCTGAGCGGGATTTTGGTTTGAAAGGACCGTAGAAAGCTTGCTGTCATCGGCAAAAAGTATAAATTTTAAAATTGATGTAGATTTGGTAATATCATTGATAAAAATTAGAAATAGGAGAGGCCCAAGAACAGATCCTTGAGGAACTCCATGGCTAATTGTCTGTAGATCCGATTTTGCATCGTCAATGACAAGTTTTGTGCGAGATATCTTCTCTTTGATAGCACAGATCATACTTTGTAGTCTACTCAACCCATGACAGAACCGAAACACTTTTCAGCAAAACGACCTAGTTTGACCGCTTTTTTAACGATTTCCTAGACTTTCTGTAACCTAGATTCGTACGAAATAGTAGATTACGGTATGCGCAGAACACCTGCTCCCTTAACACGTTGGTCGCCATGTGAGTCGCCGGTTTACACGGAGGGAATTTTCATATGCTGCTGACCGACCAGTAGTCACAAACTTAAATTTCGTTAATACTTAATCAAACCTAAATGAAGGTGCGATCGAGTTATTGTTTTCTATTTCCGAAATTGCTTACTACTAATGACTTTATGTTCAAGTCCAGTATTTAAATTTAGTTTAACCTTTTACTGTCCGCATATTGTACTCATATAACTGTTATCACAACCACCATCACTAAACTGGCACTGAGATCATGTGGTCACTGACTTCACATCGAGGAAGTGACTGCCACTCGACAATGAACTTCGAAGAACACGTTAGAGTGCAAATTTCACAAGGGATAAAATATATTAGAGCTGTTTATGAAAGTATATTTTAAAATATAATTTGACAGTGAAGGGTTAACCCATCGCGATCAACGTACTAAATAATGAGTGACTGGAGCCACAAACTGGATCACAGCACAAGGTCGCGTTGCGTTGGTGCCTGGAAGACCAACCAACCAAGCAATCGATCACCACTCACTCTGGAAACGTGCACACTAGACCCTCTTCTTTCTACTCAGACGCGCGTAACGCTCGGCACGGCGAGGCTTGCGTTCCAGCCAAGTCCAGTCGTGGCTGCCTGGAACCGTCTTTGAGCTCAGTTACCTTCTGGTTGCGGGGGATTTCTAGGTGTTTGAAAACCCGTTGGTGCGTTACCACACTCGGCGCGTCCTAGAATAGGGTACATGAGGTATTTGATTTGTGAGAAACGTTTTGCGGTGAATGCCGTCGCTGTGTCGTGGCATTTTCATGGAAATTTAATTTTGCTGGAAAATGAACCGCGCTGGAAATTCAGCCTTGGCATCGCCAGAGGCTTGGCGTATTCATGGAATTTGAATCACAGTATATCCAGAAACTTGGTATATGAATCTTCAAACACTCGTGGAAATTGAATAATTTTTTAATCCAGAGTCTTAGCGTATTCATGGAAATTGTGTTACGACATGAGATTCCGTTAGAAGCAGCTGTTTCGGTGTTTTCGAATTTTCAATAAAAAAGAGAGAACCAGGAAAATGGTATAAAACATTTTTCATTAAAATGTATTTTTGAGACTGAAAAGACTCGTAAAAAATAGGAAATCAGAATTAATGAAAAAACAAATACTGGAGCTACTACAAAAATATTTCAGTAATGTAAAATTTAGAATAATATTGGTCAATAATCATAAAATTGAATCATTTTTTAGATTCAAGGATAGACTTCCTACTGAGATGCAGGCATCCCTAATATACAAATATAGTTGTGCACTTTGTGCATCTGAGTATGTGGGCATGACTACCCGTACTCTGGGATGTAGGATTGCCGAGCATCAAGGTAGGAGCTACCGGACGGGAAACATTTTAGCAAGCCCATCTAACTCAGCCATCCGTAATCACGCTTTTGAATGCGACACAGCAGTCAATAAAAATAGCTTCAAAGTCATAGCCAGGGCAAAGTTGTGTTCAGAATTGCGGATTTTAGAGTCTCTGTTCATTTTTAAAACGAAACCTGTTTTAAATAATCATCTTAGCTCATTTCCTTTATCCCTAGTCAATAAGTAATGTCATGCATTTTTTGAGTTGTTTTCTTTTTGTATTTTACAGATGACATTTTTTCGAATTTGTACCTATTGCTGATGATGAGCGAAGGCTCGAAACGTCCTATTTTTACGAGTCTTTTCAGTCTCAAAAATACATTTTAATGAAAAATGTTTTATACCATTTTCCTGGTTCTCTCTTTTTTATTGGAGATTCCGTTACATGTGGACCGAGATGTATGAAATTAGATAAAAATCGTTTATTGTTTCAGTTCGAAAATGTTCTCTGGATTTCAAATATTAGCGGGTGTATTGTGTATGAGAATGCTGTTCTTCGCTTACTTGCATGAACGTTGAGACGGTGCCTTGAATGTTGTGAATTCAGTGCACGTGAATGTGAAGTCGTTTTACCGAAAAGTGATCTAAAATGAATTTCAAGAGACGTTCCAAGTACATTGCTCAAATTTCATAGACATGAAGAGATTTGAAAGAAATCTGTTAGCATTTTTGAACATTTATTGAAAGAGTCATGATGTTTAATTTAACATAATTTGAGATCACAATTGCTATTCGTTGGGACGATGGCATAGTAACGTATTTTTTCTCACATATTTGAAATTATGTGTGGAAATGATTTTCAATTTTAGATCAAACTCTCATACTGCATTAAATACCAGCTATAATTTTATATCAATTTAGATGAAAAAGTGTAACGGTAAAATAAAGATAAGCTAGTTCAAGATTGTAATAGATTGATTGAAAATGATTGATTGATATTGCATGCTCTTGTCTAAATCTGTCCCTCAGGGGGTTACAACTATTGTATCTATGGGAATTAGCGCTCCGAGGGAGATTATGTAAGGGCCCAAGTTAGAAGTTAGGTAGGCTCTCTTTTTGTTGAAGCAGAATATTTTTTTTCTTAAGAACCATCTTTTTTCGGTTCTCTGCTGTTCTGTTTTTCATCACCTACTACGATTTTCTTCAACTTTTTCTTTTTTCATAAACTTCTTTCTTAGCTTACTGTTTCTATGCACCTTGTGCATAGATTCCGAGTTCCCTCAACTCCATACTAAATGGTGCCTTCATCCGTCCTCTCTTTGAACATCTTTATCGTGGTAAAGGGAGGCTAAAACTTTCTTATATGATAATAAAAATGTTTAAATCTGCCTTTATCGGGACATTAATAACCTTATTGCTTACATAAGGGATTGTTATCTTGGAATTTGAAACAATTTTATCGTAAGCGCAATTCGTTGAGAACAACGCACGGGTTTAGTTTGAAGATTTGTTTATCGTTTGATTATGGCTTGCACTATTTATACAGCCCGAGATAAGTTACAATAACATATTGAAATAGGGGCGTGCACTTATTGTGCTATATGAGCGTGTGTATTGCAGAATAAGTATAATGAAAATATTTTTTCCATGTATAACGTGTGATCTATGTGCAATTTGTGGTAATGCATTTGAAAATATCTAATTTGGTTTTACTGTATGTCTTCGTTGGTTGAAGATAATAGTATTCTACACTTTTTTGTTTTTGTTTCACTAAATAGTTATCTCAGCTCGTCTGCCAATTCTTCCATGTCTGACGCTCACAAGGATGCTCAATGACCGTATCTGTGATTCGAGTTTCGCCAGTGCACAAGTACAAGAATATTTTTATCGCGGGTACTATCGGGATGGATATATTTGTTTGGCTTCCACATCTTGAGGATTTCTTCAAGCAAATTATCGAATCCCGTCATTTTGACGATCCTTGTACATTAGTATAATTATAAATAATGACAATTTTGATCGAATTTCACGTGAAAATGTAACAGGAACGTGTTTTTCCACTTAGTTCAAAAGGTATGCTGTTATTTGAAACTCGTTTCAGTTTTGCCATGTATGCCTCGAAAATCATGCACTTAAGACCATAGAAAACTGTGTTGCGCCTACTACTCGTAGTGAAAGAAAATGAAACAATTTTCTTCCGTACGCCGAGGTGGCAACACTGTCTTTCTTCTGGGTAAAACCTCTTAATTTTTTCGACAAAATTTAAACTTTAATTGTTCTTGAAACTTCGCAGCCCAGGAGGGGTTACATTTACGGTGCTGCGCACTATTAACGCTCCCATTTGACTCTAGAAATCTCCAACTAGATTATTTCGACAGAAAAGACCTGTATGTTACCTTGCATACTACTGTCGTGCTTTGTTGACCGTCAGTTTCGAGCTGCTTTTAACTGATTAAATGAGTCTTTTGTGCTGCTTCCCTGGCTTGCTGCTCTGGAGCTGCCCAACGTAACGAAATTAACACGTTTCGTGCGTTGCTTAAACTGGAGTTCAAAATTCAATTCAAATTCAAAGTCAGTTGTTGCAAGCAATTATGAAAATAGCAAACATTTAACTATATCGTACCCTTATTTAGCTTTGATTAAGTATTTATAAAAACTAAGGTAGTGAATATGGGTCTATGTATATATATATACGAGTATATCACTTGCACAAAGAGTGTTGACTGAGAGTACAACAGATGCAATGTTAGGTATGATCAGTATTAATTTTGATTTAAATCCTTAACTTATCCCTTCAGGGCGCTAATTCCCACGGACGGAGATGCGCCGAATCTAAACCAAACCAAACACTTATCCCATTTTACTTTCATAATTGGTTCAACGAATGTGCTTAGTATATTCGCTGCATATAGCACAGTAAAGAACCTGAAAACAATTCAGGTTTCATTAAGGGTTTCCCTCGTACTGGGTGCTATTCAAGGCTTCAAAGCTGACTGTACGATGTACTCTAGTCACGGCCATTGATTGTCCTGCTTTTGTTCCGACAATCACGAAATGAGGCTCGGTTGTGATTTATCTTGTTGCTTATATGCACGGCTACTTTATGTCTCTCAGACTGCAGTCTCGCGCAGGTGATTTGCGCGCTCTATTTCTGGGGCGTGAATTGAAGTCATTTGCCGTGCTGACATTCCCTTTTGTGTTTTCGGATCGAAGAATAAATTATTGCGTGCTATATTTCACTGGTAAATGTGATACGGAATGAGCTGGAAGTTATTTCTGACTCGACACTTATATTCAAGCCGGGACGATTGTTTTTCTGTTTGTGCTGTACTTACGGAAAAGTTAGAGAAGACTTAAAATTGTTGACTTGTGTTGATTATTGGCTTATTTCATATCCATTGTGGCGTGATAATTACTAGATATGATGCCAATTTTTGACTCATTACGCTATTGTTTCCAGTTTTCTATCAAGTTATGCGTTTGAATCATTTAAAACATTTTTGACTGCTAAAATGCAGAAAAAAAAACATTTATTGTATTACGATCTTACAATTGGAAAAAGTGTTTGTGCTACGAACGAATAATCGTACAAATTATTTGTTCGTTGTGTCGATGTCAATTTTACGCAACTGTTACCAAAAAAAAACAGGCTGTACCTTCATTTAGCTTTAATTAAGTATTTAAGAAAATTGAGTTTGTGACGTCTGGTCAGTGAGCAGCATTATGAAAATTGCCTCCGTGTACCACCGGTAGCCCCCGTTGTTTGACCAAAGTGTTGATACACAATAGTATTATACATATTATTATGTACAGTAATATTTTATATATTATTGTGTAAAATAATATTTTATATATTATTTAACAATAATATTTTATGTATTATTGTGTACGACGTTTCACTGCCGAATTTAATTCACAATAACGTACGTTTGAAGGTACGTACTTCATTCTGCGTTGTCGTTCTTTCAACATGAACTGGACATAATCCATGTTAGTGTTCTCTTCAGGGGGATACAACTATTGTGTCTATGGCAATTAGCGCTCCCAGAGGCACTATGTGAGGGCCCGAGCCAAAGGTTAGGTAGGCTTTTTTTTGTTAAAATAGAATTGGTTTTTGTTTTGTAACGGATCAAATTTTTTCAGTTCACTGCTGTCCTGTTTTTCAGCATCCACCACTTTCTTCTTCAACTTGTTTCATGATCTTTTTTTAGCTTACTGTTTCTATGCACCTTGTGCATAGATTCCGCGTTCCCTCAACTCCATACTAAATGGTGCCTTCCTCTTTCCTCTCTTGGAACATCTTTGTAGTGGTTAAGGGAGGTTAGAACTTTCTTATATAACAATAATAACCATGTTAGTGTAACAACTGCAGTCATGAAGGAGAAAACTGTTTAGTTCTCAAGTTTGGGTGCATTAGAATAGTAAAAATATTGTTTTCTCATTTGCCTTCAAGTCTGGGAAATATGTGATATACGTTGTATAATGAACGTGATAAATGTTGAACTGATTTTTCATTATATTTTAGTCCTGAATTTATTTACATATTATATATTCAATAACGAGCTCGATCTTTAATTTTTGTGTATGTTGTTATTCATTAATGATGCGTAATTCTCCTTAGGAAAAAAATTGCCGACTACTATTTTCAGTATCAAAATTTGCCAACTGTCGTTATCGAAGTCCAAATTTGCCCATTACCGTTATCTGAGTCACACATCCGCGTATTATGGTGGTGTTACGGACCGGGTATCGCCATATCCTCGCTAAATTTAAGAAATCCGCGCGCGAAGACGTCATGGAGTTCGAAGAATACGACGGCGGCGGCAGACAAACCCACACAAGCACCGACCCCGACATACAACGCGCCAGGTCACAAAACAGAGCCCGCATTAAACAACTCATGAGCTCTAAAGACGGCTTCCAAACTTCCAGGAGCTTTTTGGGTCGCCTTCTGCAGAGATGCTATTCTCTGGATCTCCCCGAAGAAAGTCCAAAGTTCGACCCTGGTCCGAAATCTTCCAGCACGTGCCATGTTTCTCGGGTCGGGTTTCCAGACCCCGCGCCTCTTTCTCTGGTGTCCAGCTCCAGCGGGATCCTGAGGAGCTCTTCCGCTCCTGAAGATTTGAGTGAGAAATTCAGTGAATACGCGAGGTTTGGTCTGGGTGGACTAGGCTAATTCTGGAGGCTGGCACGCTATATTGGAAGCACCGTTTTCTACCTCGTTGCGAACACATTTTATAATGTTCATCTGTATTGCCAACACATTTTATAACGTTCATCTGTAATACGTAGAGATTGATCACCTGCCTCTCAGTTGTGTCGAGTTAAGGAGAGCGTCCCCCATACGGACTTTTTTCTTTATTATTGAACCTAGAACAATGAAATTTGATATACTGATAGGAAATTGAAATTGGAATCGTTTTTTGCTTAGAGCAAAAGTTCAATTTTCTTGAAAAGAAAATGGGAAATCGAAGAAAACGAAGTTTGAAGGGGGGGGGTTTCAAAAATCTTCTCCTCCTACAGTTTTTGAGCTTAAGAGATGATTTTGGTATCAATGAATGCGGAAAGACACGGGCTTTTATGGATGCTAAAATTCATTCCAAAATTATTTATTGCTCATGAGTTATGACGTCATAAATTTTTACATTTCCGAAAAAGGGCAATTTTTTTCCTATTTTTACACTTTTTCATATTGAAAATGTAAATTTGAGGAAACGAATTTTAGCATCCATAAAAGCCCGCGTCTTCCCGCATTTGATGATACCAAAACCATCACTGTAGCTCAAGAAGTGTAGGAGGAGAAGCATTTTGAAACCCCAAAAACCATTGTTTACATTATAAGCAAAACAAAGAAAGATAAACAATACAAATAAAAATTTTTTTAAAATTTTTGGTTCAAGTTAGACCCCTGAAATCATTATAGAGTAATCCAGAGACATAGGAGATGACATAGCAACTTTGCGCCATGAAGAAAGTGCCATGGGGGAGGTGTAACATGATAAAATACAACTCCCCCCTCCCCTCCCCCCCATTCTTCAAATCCCCGTAGCGGGAGAACGAGTGAACGTACGAGTCTCATTTTTTCACAGGATGTACCTGACCTCTTGCACTTCTTATAACAGCAAAAATCCCAGTTTCTCAAGAAATCCCAGAAGCAAGGATTCATAAGGGGGACGCTCTCCTAAAATCACTCAGCTCTCAGCTGTGTCTATTTATTATTTTGTCCAGTAGTTGCGTTAAGATTAAATCACTTCTTCTCCGAGACATGGCCCCTACTTTGCTACGTGAACAATAAATTATCTATGCCAATGTAATGGAAAGATAGTATAATCTTAATTATGTAGAGATAGAATAACCTTAATTATGTAAAGATAGAATAATTTTAATTACGTAAAGATAGAATAACCTTAATTATGTAAAGATAGCATAACCTTTATTATGTAAAGATAGCATAACCTTAATTATGTAAAGATTGAATAACCTTGATTATGTAAAGATAGTATAATCTTAGTTATGTAGAGATAGAATAACCTTAATTATGTAAAGATTGAATAACCTTAATTATGTAAAGATTGAATAACCTTAATTATATAAAGATTGAATAACCTTAATTATGTAAAGATAGAATAACCTTAATCATGTAAAGATAGAATAACCTTAATTATATAAAGATATAATAACCTTAATCATGTAAAGATAGAATAACCTTAATCATGTAAAGATTGAATAACCTTAATTATGTAGAGATAGCATGACCTTAATTATGTAAAGATTGAATAACCTTAATTATATAAAGATTGAATAACCTTAATGATGTAAAGATAAAATAACCTTAATCATGTAAAGATAGCGTAACCTTAATTATGTAAAGATAGCATGACCTTAATTTACATTGCATATGGATTTACGCTCCTCCCCTTAACTGCGTCAAGCCCTCATGAGGTAATTATGCCTATGTTGTGTAAAAATTGAATTGTGTTATTTTATACTAAGTATTTAAACACCTGCCTTTGATTATGTGCAGACCTATAGAGACGGTTATGCCTATATTGTTTCAAAATTGAATTACCGTCATTTGCAATGCATAGAGATTTAAGACTTAACCCTTTAACGCCCAACTGGACTATTCGGTCCTCTTTGAAAAAAAATAATAATATATTGTATTTCTCTATCAATTTGTTCACTAATGTATCCTTTGAACTTCACTGCCGAGTGGCACTTCCTTCCCCATCTTGATAACTGTGACTACCTAATGCCAGTGTCGGTTTAGTGATAGTGGTTATAACGGTAATATGAGTATAAAAATGTGGGCGTTAAAGGGTTAATTAGATAAGTTTTGAGTGGGAGGTTAAGCCCCCCATTTTGATTGTGTGGGAACCTAATGAGATGATTGTGCCTATATTGTGTATAGATAGAATTACCTCAATTTACACTGCGTAGAGATTTAAGCATTCATTGCGTGTAGGCTTAATTAGACGGTCATGCCTATACATGGTGTTTCAGAACAAGAGGTACAAAATTGCACTCCGAGTAAAAAATGGCCAAATAAGCACTATTTCTTCTATGAAATTTTCCGAAAAAAAAGGTTTATGAGATATTAACTGTTTATTGTTTTAAAGGATGAAATTCAATGGCACAATTACTCGCAATATTTATTTTGAATTTACATTACAAAAATTGTTCAAAATGTGTTCCACCTACATCAGTGCACTATTCAAATCTTACTTACTTACTTAACGACTGCCGGATATTCGGAAACACGTCTGGCATTTCATAAATCTCATCAGCAGCCACTGCAATTCTGGCCACGAGATCTTCCTCAGATTCAATGGGTGTAGCATAAGCAAGGGTACAAGGCTATTTACCTCACATCACTAAAACTAAATTTTATTATTGTAAACTCATAGAATAGAAGTGTTTGTAGCGTAAATTCAAAATAAATATAGCGAGTTATTGTAATTAAATTTCATCCTTTAAAACAATGAACAGCTAATATCTAGAAATGCCGATTTATTTTCGGAAAATGTCATGAAAGAAAAAGTTTTTATTTTGTCATTTTCTACTTGGTGTGCAATTTTGTACTTTTTGTTCTGAAACTGTGCATAGATAGAATTACTTTAATTTCCAAGTGTAGGCAATTTACACAGGCGTGTAGGCCTAATTGTGCGTATAATTTTAAACCTAATTGTTTCCAGGCGAGGCAGCGATGGCGGCGAGCGTCACAGCAGCAGGTCCCCGCACCGGCGGCAGCTCCATCCCCACACCTAAGGGGGTGTCCCGCCTCGGCCAGATGCAGGTGTGTGTAGATTCCCTGCTCCCACTACTCTCTTGAATTCATCGTTCCCTTAGGTCTAAGGTTACTTATAGATTCCTTGCTCCCCTCGCGTCTCGGCCAGATGCAGGTGTGTGTAGATTCCCCGTTCCTTCAACTCTATTGAATTCCCCGTTTCCTTAAGCCTTTGGGTGCCTCTAGATTCCCTGTTTCCTTTACTCTGATGAATCCCCTGTTCCCATAAGTATGTTAAATTTGCCCTTCGCTTTACTCTGAGGATACCTGTCCCTTTAGATTCCCCGTTCCCTTTGTCCCATGCCCTATACTCCATGCTAGAGGTACCTTCTTCTCTTTGGAACGTCTTTACAGTGGTTAGGGAAGCGGAAACTAACTTATCAAATCTAATTTTTTGCGATTCTATGATACCAAGTATCAACAACCTGACTTTACCTTGCGTTGAGATGTAATGGTGTTTTCTATAATTGTGTTTTGTGTGTATGGTCATATATGTTGTGCGTGTCGTATATGTTGTGCGTGTCGTATATGTTGTGCGTGTCGTATATATTGTGCGTGTCATATATGTTGTGCGTGCCATATGTGTGGTATGTGTCCTATGTGTCTTATGTATCAGATTTGTTGCGGGGCAGCAAGGATTGCTACTTAATGCATCAGAGCATCACAATTTCATTATGCAAAAAGCAGTATTCAATCCTGCATTTTTGCGCTTCTAAAGCCTACTCGATAATGCAGGATTGACTGCCGCACCCTGTGGAATTATGCCGTTTGTTGCTGTTATATAAGTTTTACTACTCTGTTACCCATTTCATTGTATGTTGGTACCATTTTCTAATAGAGTTTATGATAGAAATTCTGATTCAATGTATAATGTGGTCATTCGTAGTTGAAAGATAAGGTTTCCATAGCGCAGAATCTTCATTTAATTGTGAGTTTGTGCCGTTTGTTGATGAAAATTAGTGTTTGTGTGTTTAAAATTAAGTAAAAGAACTTAGTTGGGCATTTTAAAAATTGTTTTCGTTTTTAAATCCTCCGCCAGAGCTCGCAATACCTCATGACACCCCAGCGGAATGTACTTTTTTCTGCGTGCAAATTTCATTGGATCTATGTAAGTTTTTGTCGATATTATTATACCATATATAGCGCGTCGCAACTCGCATTTCCAAAAAAAGTTCTGTACTTCTTCACGTTTTAAATTACTCGTTAACGACCAAGCTAATCAAATCGACTTGTTAACTGTTCGGCCTCCCCAGGCATTGAAAAACTCTCATGATAGGCCAATTCAATAATTATTTTTTTTTAAAGAATGATTATTAAAATCATTGTTAATATTTCTAGTCTTTTTCATATTTCTGAATTGTTTCTTGTGTGTGTAAATCATTTCTGTCAGCTACATTCCTTCATTTATACTGCCACACTTTCTTTAATAATAATTGTCAGTCTTTTGCGGCGTTATTTGAAGTTCTTTAATTTCCAGTTGTTTTCTCTTTGTTTCTAGTCCCTCTCAGCATTCCAGCCCTCTCACCATTCCAGCCCTCTCACCATTCCAGCCCTCTCACCATTCCAGCCCTCTCACCATTCCAGCCCTCTCACCATTCCAGCCCTCTCACCATTCCAGCCCTCTCACCATTCCAGCCCTCTCACCATTCCAGCCCTCTCACCATTCCAACCCTCTCACCATTCCAGCCCTCTCACCATTCCAGGCCTCTCACCATTCCAGCCCTCTCACCATTCCAGCCCTCTCACCATTCCAGCCCTCTCACCATTCCAGCCCTCTCACCATTCCAGCCCTCTCACCATTCCAACCCTCTCACCATTCCAGCCCTCTCACCATTCCAGGCCTCTCACCATTCCAGCCCTCTCACCATTCCAGCCCTCCCACCATTCCAACCCTCTCACCATTCCAGCCCTCTCACCATTCCAGGCCTCTCACCATTCCAGCCCTCTCACCATTCCAGCCCTCTCACCATTCCAGCCCTCTCACCATTCCAACCCTCTCACCATTCCAGCCCTCTCACCATTCCAGGCCTCTCACCATTCCAGCCCTCTCACCATTCCAGCCCTCCCACCATTCCAACCCTCTCACCATTCCAGCCCTCTCACCATTCCAGGCCTCTCACCATTCCAGCCCTCCCACCATTCCAACCCTCTCACCATTCCAGCCCTCTCACCATTCCAGCCCTCTCACCATTCCAACCCTCTCACCATTCCAGCCCTCTCACCATTCCAGGCCTCTCACCATTCCAGCCCTCTCACCATTCCAGCCCTCTCACCATTCCAGGCCTCTCACCATTCCAGCCCTCCCACCATTCCAACCCTCTCACCATTCCAGCCCTCTCACCATTCCAGCCCTCTCACCATTCCAACCCTCTCACCATTCCAACCCTCTCACCATTCCAGGCCTCTCACCATTCCAGGCCTCTCACCATTCCAGCCCTCTCACCATTCCAGCCCTCTCCCCATTCCAGCCCTCTCACCATTCCAGGCCTCTCACCATTCCAGCCCTCCCACCATTCCAACCCTCTCACCATTCCAGCCCTCCCACCATTCCAGGCGTCTCACCATTCCAGGCCTCTCACCATTCCAGCCCTCCCACCATTCCAACCCTCTCACCATTCCAGCCCTCCCACCATTCCAGGCGTCTCACCATTCCAGGCCTCTCACCATTCCAGCCCTCTCACCATTCCAGGCCTCTCACCATTCCAGCCCTCCCACCATTCCAACCCTCTCACCATTCCAGCCCTCCCACCATTCCAGGCGTCTCACCATTCCAGGCCTCTCACCATTCCAGGCCTCTCACCATTCCAGGCCTCTCACCATTCCAGCCCTCTCCACATTCCAGGCCTCTCACCATTCCAGACCTCTCACCATTACAGGCTTCTCATCATTCCAGCTCTCTCACCATTCCAGCCCTCTCACCATTCCAGCCCTCTCACCATTCCAGCCCTCTCACCATTCCAGCCCTCTCACCATTCCAGCCCTCTCACCATTCCAGCCCTTTTACCATTCCAGCCCTCTCACCATTCCAGCCCTCTCACCATTCCAGCCCTCTCACCATTCCAGCCCTCTCACCATTCCAGCCCTCTCACCATTTCAGCCCTTTTACCATTCCAGCCCTCTCACCATTCCAGCCCTCGTATTATTTCCCATTATTCCGTATTAAATCTCAGAGTTCCTTTTTGGTGAAGCCCTCCTTTATAATTTCTTGCCGTACCATCATTCTTTCCCCATTATTATTTTCCTACTCCACACACTTGCCATCCTTCTGCCATCACTATAGTCCCACCACCGTGACCACGGTAGAGGAAACAAGGTAGGTTCAAACCAGTCTTTTTTGCGTTGACGGTGAGGTTTTGCTGACGTCACGGCAACGAACCAATAGCAGCTCTCATATTGCATCTCGTAGCGCTGCTACCCCAAATCTGGTTCCACTATTGGCCTAACGACATGGCGATTTGGTGACGTCATAAAGTTTGTTTGAAATGAAGCCGTTCTATTGGCTAGCCGAGCAAGAGGAGATGTATTTTATCTCATAGGAATGACCCTACCTCGTTTCCTCTACTGTGACCGTGCCTCACGCCGCGTCACGTGACTCACGCACAACTTCCCTGTAGGACTTAGCGTGACGCGGTTCTCTGGAAGCTTGTCGCGTCCGTACGCTTTCTTCATCTCATGTGCCGCGGGTTTGGTGTAAATGTGCTGTAAGGAGGGCGACTGAGGTTGTGTCTCCCTCAATTGTACGATGTAGTTATATTTAATGTTATATCTTTAATGAAATGATATGTTTAATGGTACGATATATATCTATTTAATGGTGTGATATATATCTATTAATGGTATGATATATATCGATCTAATGTTATGATATATCTATTTAATGGTATGATGTATATGTTTAATGGTATGTTGTACTGTATATATTTAGTGATCTGATATATACACTTAATGGTATGATATATTTCGATTTAATGATATGATATATATCGATTTAATGGTACGATATATATCGATTTAATGGTATGAGATATATATTGAATGTTATGATAGATATGATATATTTAAAGGTAATTATATGATATATGCCAGTGTCAAATGAAACGTTACCTCCAACTGTAACTCTGCCGCCACACGGCGGTATCTGCAATGGTGTCCACCCTGTAAATGGAAATGATGAATTGGACAATATGTAAATGTAAAAAATAAATAAAAATGAAACATAAATAAATAACAATCCTCTGTTGTGTCTTCGGTGGTGAAACGTTCTTTATAACCATTATATTAGCAATAGTAATTATGATATCAATAATATCTATAGCTTTTAAAAATGATATATGCCCTGTATACATAAATGATGAGCTGCGGGTTATCGAATGCACCGATAAAATGGCACTGTTGCGTCTTTCAGTGGTCAAATGTCCTATATAATAATAATATTATTATTAATAATATGGAATATGTAATAACGAATACGTAATAATGAATACTTAATAATAATTAAAATGTATGAGGCATTGATATCTGTTGTGATTTTGCTTGTTTTGTCCGTACGTTTGTCCGTCAGTGTGTACGTCAAGATTTTAACATTGAGTTGTATCATAGTAGTGGTAGCGTTCATGGTAGAATCATAGTATCACTAGAATGAGGTAGACGAGAGAATGAGGTAGACGAGAGAATGAGGTAGACGAGAGAATGGGGTAGACGAGAGAAAGGGGTAGACGTGAGAATGGGGTAGACGAGAAAGAATGGGGTAGACGAGATAGAATGGGGTAGACGAGATAGAATGGGGTAGACGAGAGAATGAGGTAGACGAGAGAATAGGGTAGACGAGATAGAATAGGGTAGGCGAGAGAATAGGGTAGACGAGAGAGAATGAGGTAGACGAGATAGAATGGGGTAGACGAGGGAATAGGGTAGACGAGGGAGAATGGGGTAGACGAGAGAATAAAGTAGATGGGAGAACGAAGCAGACGAAAGAAGAAGGTACACGAGAGAATAAGGTAGACGAGAGAATGAAGTAGACGAGAGAACAAAACACGTCCACCTGCGAACAGATCTAAAATATCGCCCGTTGATGCCGCCAGCCAAGCGTGGTGGGCGGCGTTGCCATGACAACGGGACGCTAACACTATAGCTAGGATCTGCTCTGTCGCATCTGAAGCTTTTCCTTAATGCCAAACATCTCTTCACGAATTTAAAGAAAGTGAAACTTTAATTTTTTCTTGTATTTGATGACAAAGCATCGGAGATTATTCATGTATTAGATGAAAAAATAACGTGAGGAGCAAAAAGGTCTTCACATTTTTTTCTAATTTTACTGGCCTAGAAAGCGTCCTGCAGAAATTCTTCCCTCAGTTGCGTCCTGCTGTCCTGCAGGCAGTGTGGCATTCCGTGCTGCTGCTTTGGCTGGTCGTGCGTTAATGCGCGTGTGAAATTAGAGTTTAGAGATATTCTTTAACACTTCAATTCGCCTGTGTGCTGCACTCACGGAAATAGGGTCGGTCTTCAGGTGAAGATTTGATTCGTTCGTACGGAATGTGTTTATGTTGTAAATGGACTGTTTGAAAGTGTGTCATTCTTTTATTTGTGTTCATATGCGGACTCTCGAATAAATTTAATCAGGTTTTATGTTAATCCCTACCGTCAAATGTTGAGGTCTTTTTTTTAGGTTTGGTCTAGAATTCACTCGTGAAAGTGGTCTAATGACCTGTCTTCTAATGACCTTTTCCAATGACCCGTTTTCTAATGATGTTTTGTGAAGAAATGTTTTCTAATGACCTGTTCCAATGACACATTTTCTAATGACCTATTCTTATGAACTATTCTAATGACGTATTTTCTTATGACGCATTTTCTTATGACGCATTTTATTATGTCACATTTTCTTATGACACATCTCATGACCTTTTCTAATGACCTGTTTTCTAATGATGTTTTGTAATGATATGTTTTCTAATGACCTGTTCCAATGATACATTTCCTAATGACCTATTCTAATGACGCACTTTCTTATGACACATTTTCTTATGACCTTATCTTATGACCTTTTCTAATGGCCTATTTTCTAATGATGTTTTGTAATGATATGTTTTCTAATGACTTGTTCCAATGACACATTTTCTAAAGACCTGTTTTCATGAACTTTTTCCATGACCTGTTTAGTTGCTTGTTCCGTCTCCTTTGGATTCTTCCATTTATGCGTCAGGGTAGTGGTCGAAGAAATTTAAACGTCGAAATTTCAATTTCTGTATAAAAACTTTGTCACATAGTGTTATGGTATCCGATTATCTGAGTAGGTAGGAGTAAGGAAGGGCACACTAAGCAAGCGAGCATCAAACTGCTTTATATTCCTGTGCTTAAGGTTAGGATGTGGGCTTTCACCGGATGTAGGATATAAACAAATGTGAAGCGTAACCAAATGTAGAGGCATGACTGGATGCGGGGCATCACCGGAAGAGGGGGTGAAGTGTTGTCGGATGGGCGAAAGGAATTTTTGGATTTTGGAGTTGATAATTTATTAGAAAAATAATAAGCTCCATTTCCATTTCTGGGCGCCACAGATGAAGTACTACTAATTGTGGAAACGCAACCTTCATTCCACTGCATGGAACCAACAGTTGTTGTGCTCATTTTATTCGACAGGAATAAGTCGGACCAATATTAGAATGACTTAGCGAACGTAAAACAAGATAAATTTTTCACTTCCTAGCAAAATTTCAGATATTGAAATTTAAAAATTGAAACACAGAAACTGAAACTTAGTGCCGCACTCCAAATGCAAACGATCCTTTTATACATATTGTTTATTTTTATTAACTTGTGCTTCTCTCTAAATCCTGTGTCGACAACTATCATGTGTATTACGATAACCATGTATGAATAGCAATTAAGGATCTAAATCATGTTTCAACACTTTACATGGGTATTACGATAACCATGTATAAATAACAATTAAGGGTCTCTATGCTAAGGTATTTGAATGCATTTTTCGCTTTCATTTTTCAATACTTGTGCGCACTAATGAAAGTGTTTTTCAAATGAGCGTCGCGAGGATTGTGCTCTCTTAGTTCAAAATCAGATTAGGCAAGGAGAGGAACTCAATTTTGTTGTACTTTTCTATCAATCATTTTGTTTCAACATTCTACACGGGTATTACGATACCAATGTATTATAATCATTTAAGAATGTTTATGTTAAGGTGTTTTAAAAACCAATGTATCGACATTTCATGTTTGTACTTTATAGGAAATAAAATGTTTTTCTTTCTTTCTTTCTTAGCGACTAATTATTATTCTTATTATTGATGTATGTTGGTCATTTATTGGGTAATCAATCATTATAGCTTCAGGAAAATGCTTCTCTCTTCGAATTTTGTCTTTCTAAATGCCTTGAATAGATGAATGTGGGAAAATGTACGTATGACATTCAAATGCACGCGCGACCTTAAAATGTACGTATGATATCAAAAGGTGCATATGATGTTCAAATGTAAGTATGATGTTCAAATATACAAATGATATTCAAATGTATATAGAACATCAAAGTGTACACATGACATTAAAATGTACGTATGATATTCGAATGTACGTATGATATTCAAATGTACGTATGATATTCAAATGTACGTATGATATTCAAATGTACGTATGATATTCGAATGTACGTATGATATTCAAATGTACGTATGATATTCGAATGTACGTATGATATTCAAATGTACGTATGATATTCAAATGTACGTATGATATTCAAATGTACGTATGATATTCGAATGTACGTATGATATTCAAATGTACGTATGATATTCAAATGTACGTATGATATTCAAATGTACATATTCAGTTGAAATGTATATACGACGTTAAAATGTACGTACGACATTAAAAGTGTGAGTACGTTTAATTCCGAAGCATGGGTACACGTAATTCTCATACTTACCTCCGAAATATTTCACACTGCGCTCTGCGAACCATTTACCAAGAAAATATTGACTACTCGCCCCACAAAAATAAAGTCCAGCTCACGTGCACAAATCTGGGATTAAAGACGCGCCTGACGCTCGCTGGTGTGTTGACCGGCCTTAGTGCGGAGGTTAGATCGATGGCGGACCTGTCCGTTACTTATACTAATTAGTTACGGGATCAGTAGCTACTAATTATACATGATTAGTACCTTAAATGATAAGCTCATAATTATTTGTATCCCCGTGAGTGAATATGAATACATTGTTAGCGCGTAGATATACATTGTGAGCGTGTAGATATACATTGTGAGCGTGTAGATATACATTGTGAGCGTGTAGATATACATTGTGAGCGTGTAGATATACATTGTGAGCGTGTAGATATACATTGTGAGCGTGTAGATATACATTGTGAGCGTGTAGATATACATTGTGAGCGTGTATAGATATACATTGTGGGCGTGTAGATATACATTGTGAGCGTGTAGATATACATTGTGAGCGTGTAGATATACATTGTGAGCGTGTATAGATATACATTGTGGGCGTGTAGATATACATTGTGAGCGTGTAGATATACATTGTGAGCGTGTAGATATACATTGTGAGCGTGTATAGATATACATTGTGGGCGTGTAGATATACATTGTGAGCGTGTAGATATACATTGTGAGCGTGTATAGATATACATTGTGGGCGTGTAGATATACATTGTGAGCGTGTAGATATACATTGTGAGCGTGTAGATATACATTGTGAGCGTGTATAGATATACATTGTGGGCGTGTAGATATACATTGTGAGCGTGTAGATATACATTGTGAGCGTGTAGATATACATTGTGAGCGTGTATAGATATACATTGTGGGCGTGTAGATATACATTGTGGGCGTGTAGATATACATTGTGAGCGTGTAGATTTACATTGTGGGCGTGTGGATATATATTATGAGCGAATAGATATATACATTGTGAGCGTGTAGAGATATACATTGTGGGCGTGTAGATATACATTGTGAGCGTGTAGATTTACATTGTGGGCGTGTGGATATACATTATGAGCGAATAGATATATACATTGTGGGCGTGTAGAGATATACATTGTGGGCGTGTAGATATACATTGTGGGCGTGTAGATATACATTGTGAGCGTGTAGATTTACATTGTGGGCGTGTGGATATACATTATGAGCGAATAGATATATACATTGTGAGCGTGTAGAGATATACATTGTGGGCGTGTAGATATACATTGTGGGCGTGTAGATTTACATTGTGGGCGTGTGGATATACATTATGAGCGAATAGATATATACATTGTGGGCGTGTAGAGATATACATTGTGGGCGTGTAGATATACATTGTGAGCGTGTAGATATACATTGTGAGCGTGTAGATTTACATTGTGGGCGTGTGGATATACATTATGAGCGAATAGATATATACATTGTGAGCGTGTAGAGATATACATTGTGGGCGTGTAGATATACATTGTGGGCGTGTGGATATACATTATGAGCGAATAGATATATACATTGTGGGCGTGTAGAGATATACATTGTGGGCGTGTAGATATACATTGTGAGCGTGTAGATATACATTGTGAGCGTGTAGATTTACATTGTGGGCGTGTGGATATACATTATGAGCGAA
The DNA here is from genome assembly GCA_030386875.1 of Morinoia aosen. Lineage (NCBI taxonomy): Eukaryota > Metazoa > Arthropoda > Malacostraca > Amphipoda > Talitridae > Morinoia > Morinoia aosen. The sequence continues at coordinate 26,540,410 of CM059566.1, forward strand.
TAGATATATACATTGTGAGCGTGTAGAGATATACATTGTGGGCGTGTAGATATACATTGTGGGCGTGTGGATATACATTATGAGCGAATAGATATATACATTATGAGCGAATAGATATATACATTATGAGCGTGTAGAGATATACATTGTGGGCGTGTAGATATGAGTCAATGAAAAAACTATGTAAATGTGAGTCGATGTTTTGGTTTTGCCACGTGTGCTTTAGTTCATTGTATGTTCCTTTGTTGTTATTGATGTGCAAGTGAAAGTGTGGTGGCGTTGTTGGAACATCGAGTGTATGTTATTGAGGCTGTGGTTGCAATTTATTTGCTCTCATTATTTATTTACTGTCATAGTTCAATAATCTATTAATAATCGTACTTGATTTCTTTACTTTCAAATTTTACTCATTCATTTACATGAGGCCCCTCAGGGGGACACAACTATTGTATCTTTGGGAACTAGCGCTCCCAGGGGGACTATGTCAGGGCCCGAGCTGAGAGTTAGGCAGGCCTTCTTTTTTGTTGAAATAAAATGTTTTTTGTTCGTTAAGGACCACCTTTTTTCGGTTCACTGCTGTCCTGTTCTTCAGCACCTACTACTTTCCTCTTCAAATTTTTCTTGTTTCATTATCTTCTTTCACAACTTACTGTTTCTATGCCTTTCTGCGTAGATTCCGCGTTCCCTTAACTCCATACTAAATGGTGCCTTCCTCCTTCCTCTCTTTGGATCGCATTTGTTGCTGGGTAGGGAGGCTAAAACTAACGACTAATCTAATCTTACTTACATGAGGAAAAGTTAGAATAGGTTGTATGTTTACTTTCATAATTCATTTATTTAGTTGTTTATTTACCCTCTGGAATTGATGCTCCCAGGGAGAATATGTGAGGTCCCGAGCCAAAGGCTAGATAGACCTTCTTTTGTTGGAATACGAGTAGAATGGGTTTTTTGTTTTGTTACAGATTGTGATTCGGAATCTTAATGGTGATAATTATGGTGTTGATATTTTAGTATTAATGAAGACAATATTAATAATCTAAATCCATGTTTGTTATACTATGTACTAATATTAAAGTAAATAAAGTAAATTTTTACGATATTAGTCATGTTTGCATCACGCTAACTGTTCCTCATAAAAAGCTCTATTACAATCACAATCGTGTAAAAATATTCTCTACGTGGAGCATTCAGTCCCGGTTAGAGTCTCGCTTTCCCAGTGAACAAACGCTCATCAGCCGAGCACATTCTTGATGAAGAAACGTTCTCTTTAAACAAGATTTTTTCAAATGGAAGGTGGATTTGAAAGTCCACTTTCAAAAGCAGCTCTAGTACATTGTATTTCTTGTTAAATTTGTGCCCTAATGTGTTCTCTGGAGTTCTCTGCCGAGTGGGAGCTTCCTTATGCTGATGTCGGTCTATAACTGTTACTATAGTAAGTCTCGTGATGGTGGTTGTGATAACGGTAAAATGAGGGGCAAAATTTTAAAGGGTTATGTTTAAAGTTAAACACACACACACAAATACACACACTCACATAAACACACACACACACACATAAACACACACACACACACAGCAGCTTGCCGTGACACCTGACGCGTTATCGCACGCACCTCATTAGTGAGGTGAGGGGCATGCCCTGGTGGCAACGCTGCCATTTCCACCATGTGGTGACCTGCTGCCACCGTGGCAACGCTGCCATTGCCACGGTGGCAACGCTGCCGTTGCCACCGTGTGGTGACCTGCTGCCACCGTGGCAACGCTGCCATTGCCACCGTGGCAACGCTGCCGTTGCCACCGTGTGGTGACCTGCTGCCACCGTGGCAACGCTGCCATTGCCACCGTGTGGTGACCTGCCGCCACCGTGGCAACGCTGCCGTTGCCACCGTGTGGTGACCTGCTGCCACCGTGGCAACGCTGCCATTGCCACCGTGTAGTGACCTGCTGCCACTGTGGCAACGCTGCCATTGCCACTGTCCCGTTTTCTAAACTCCCGATTAGATGGTGTCTCCCTCCTTCCTCAATTTGGAACACCTTTGTTGTGGTTAGGGAGACATCTGCTGTGATCGAACCACTGCGCGGCAATCTTCAAAGGCCTCCTTTTGTAGCGATACACAACTCTAATATTCCCATGACGTAAATATACTGTATTTTTTGGAAAATACATCGTAAATTTTCTGGAAAATATTGTAAATATTTTATTAAATATTGTAATTTTTTAGAAAATATTTTTTTTAATTTCTTAGAAAATATAGAGCATTTTTTAGAAAATATTATGTGAATTTTTTTGAAAATTGTGAATTTTTCAGAGAATATATAGCAATTTTTTTGAGAAAATATGTTGTAAAATTTCAGAAAATACATGAAATTTTTTTTTAGAAATTCAATTATAGATTTTTTATGAAACGTATAAGTTTTATGATGGAAAATTGTTCGTTCCATTCGTACCTTCACCGCCACAAACCATCGCCCACTCCTTATGTTCACTCGGAGCCCGTTGATGCGATCAGCTCCAAGTCTTCTGACCCAGTCGAGAAAACCGCTTATTTTCCCTCCTACATGCACATGTGCCCCTCTACATACTCATATGATCTCCTACATGCTCCTACATACAAACTAATCACATTCTTGCACTCATTCATATCACCAAGCAGTGAAACTTCGACTGGCAAACTTTCTCAAGAGACAACGTGTCAAAGTTGTACTGTTCATTCTGCTGTTTGCTACGGGTTTATCGTGCATTCAGAGAACAAAAATTATGCTATAAAATATGACTACCGTGATACGAGAGCCTACGGTGAGATTGGTGCCCTGAGATTTTTAAATTTTAATCGTAACATTTTCAGGAGTTATGTTGCCTATGCGATTTGTGCATAGATTACGCGTTCCCTATAGTCCATGCCAGAATGGTGCCTTCCTCCTTCCTCTCTCTGGAACGCCTTTGTTGCGGTTAGGGAGGCTTAAACTAACATCTGATCCAATCTTCGCTATAAGGTCTGGCGAGTTGTGCAGTGTGAATTTGCCAGCAAATTTGCAGTCCTTTAAGGCTCTGGTGAAATACTCGCCGAGGGAAAATCAAGCGTATGTTCACAAAACGGCATCCATCACAGCACACGTGTGTGAACGCTCAAACTATTTCGCGAATAATTAAACTTCGAATTCTCAGTTAAAAGATCAAAGTGCGCTCTCGAAAACGTGTAAAAATTCACTGGAGAAGAACTCGTGCAGTATACTAAGATATTCACTAAACAAGACATAATGTAACGTACATATGTACGAAGATAATCCTTTATAAAAGCTCATATTCATCAAAGAAAATCTCGTGTAATGTACTAAGATATTCGCTAGAGAAGAACTCGTGCAATGTACTAAGATATTCACCAGAGAAGAACTCGTGCAATGTACTAAGATATTCACTAGTGAAGAACTCATGTAATGTACTAAGATATTCACCAGAGAAGAACTCGTGCAATGTACTAAGATATTCACTAGTGAAGAACTCATGTAATGTACTAAGATATTCACCAGAGAAGAACTCGTGCAATGTACTAAGATATTCACTAGAGAAGAACTCGTGCAATGTACTAAGATATTCACTAGACTAGTGAAGAACTCGTGTAATGTACTAAGATATTCACCGGAGAGGAACTCGTGCAATGTACTAAGATATTCACCAGAGAAGAATTCTATCAGTGTACTAACGAAGACCTCGGTGCAAAATGCGTTAACTCTCCGAAGGTGCACATGTCGCAACTGTTGCACAACCGCAAGATAAGAAGACAGCGTCAACGTTTCCTAATTTCCAGTTCGGTGCAGATCCCGTGTCTGTTTGTGTTGGAGATGTTGCGCTGTGATCTTTGTTGTTTAAACCCCTCAGGAGGATACAACTATTGTATCTATGGGAATTAGCGCTCCCAGGGGGACAATGTGAGAGCCCTAGCTAAAGGTTAGGTAGGCTTTCTTTTCGTTAAAATAGAATGTTTTTGTTATGTTAAGGTCCCTCTCTTTCGGTTCACTGCTGTCCTGTTTTTCAGCACCTCCTACTTTCTTCTTTAACTTTGATCTTGTTTCATAATCTTCTTTCTCAAGTTGCTGTTTCTATGCTATTTCTGCGTTGATTCCTCGTTCATTTAACTCCATTCTAAATGGTGCCTTCCTCCTTCCTCTCTTTGGATCGCATTTGTTGCGGATAGGGAGGCTTAAACTAACTAATAATCTAATCTAATCAGCGATGTGGTCTTTGTTATTAGTCATGAGAAATCCCTCTCACGGGATACAACTATTGTATCTATGGAAATTCGCGCTTCCAGGTAGAATATGAGAGGTCCCGATTGAAATAGAAAAAATAGAAAAACATTTCATTGGAATTGAATGAATTTGTTGTTTTGTTGCCGACCACCTTTTTTCTGTTCACTGCTGTCCTGTTTTTGCAGCACCTACTAGGGTAATTCATCAAATATCGAACAGAAACCACGTGTGTCTAGAAACAACCTTCATAAATCGGTAACTTTTGCTCTGAATAACTGTTGCGGGCCTCAAGATTATTCTTGAACAGTTGCTTTCTTGTTCTGTGATGTCTTTTAAAGACAACGTAGATTGTTGGAATATATTTATTGTTCTAAAAATCGAATTCTTTAATAACATAATTTCATCAATATCGAACATGAATCGAACAAGAATTTTGATTCGAACAGGATGGTTTGTCAATTAGTTCTCCTCGTATGGAACATTTGTTAGACTATTAGCACGCCACGTATGGTTTGTCTATTAGTACGCCTCGTATATTTTGTCCATTAATATGCCTCGTATGGTCTATCTATTTGTACACCTCTGATAGTTTGTCTATTAGTACACCTCGTATAGTTTGTCAATTATTATGCCTCATATGGCTTTTCTATTTGTACACCTCTGATGGTTTGTCAATTAGTACTCCTCGTATGGAACTTTTGTTTTAGGACGTCCTATATTAAGAAACTTTTTAAAACCCAATATGTTGACATGTATCTCATGTGGCCACTTGGAAAATGAACGTTTTTCTTTCATTCTTTTTTTCTTTGGTGCACTGGCTTTTCTTGGAAATGCTCGCGGTGGCACAGCGGTTAAGGGATCGGACTTGTATGTTGGAGTCGCGGGTTCGTATCCCGGCGCTGGCGCTGCGATTTTCCCCGTTGGATATAAGGGAAAGCTCAAGCACAATACCCCACTCGACCCAGGTGTCGGAAATGGGTACCAGCTTTACGGGGGAACCGTCATGGTGTCCTATATATAGTGTTAGTTATAAGACATTTGAAAAATCAATGCTTAAGATCATTTGTATCAGGCTTGATTGGAAATAAAGCATCCCAAAGACGCCGATGTTTGTTTTGTTCGTTTGTTTGAAATAACTGTCTCATTACTTATTTTCAAGATGCATTTGAATGGAGAGTTATCAAAATTTGAATATGATGTCGATGTTTCATTTGCAGTGTTTGTTGAACCATCATTGTGATCATCAACCTGTGTGACCTTTTTTGGAGTAGAGTGTAAAGCACTCGTCAATGAATTATTATTGATGCTTGCATCAATTTTCTTGGCAAGGGATTGATCATCAGTAAATGTAGCCAGACGAATCATTGATGATCTTGAGGGCCTTGGAACACCAGCAGCTGATTGATAGCCCCTCACCAGAATTCCCATCTTCAACTATTCAATGTTATTATCAAGCGTTAATACAATATTTTAATGAAATAAAACAGGCGTTCAATAGATCGAATCAGTTATTTAAAAGAATTAAGAATCGAAAAGCCTTGTTCGAGGCATAAATTCATGATTTTTAAGGAATTTTGATTCGAACACCTTTGTTCAGTATTTAATACTGACATGAAAAAGGAACTGAATGTCGAACATGGAATAATTATCAAGTTTTTGGCGGAAAAGAAAAAAATACAGCAACAGAACATCATATGATAACACTACTCTCTAGTTATGACGGGAGGTTGACGGTGACCCAACAACAATTAAACCGTCGCAATTTTTCCGAGGTGCGTAAGATTTTTAGAGTGAAAAAATTCGACCAATTTGTAAGGGTCGTACAGAAAATGCGTTCGCAACCGCTGGTAGCAGTTTGCAGCTCACAGAAATGAGTTTTTATCACTAAAATAGGAGTTTTAGATGTAAGATCACTGGCACTGAGCAAGTTTGGATGCTTACTAAATTTATTACGCGCATATTTCCAAAGTTGTTCGATAATCAGTTCAGTTCGATATTTGATGAATTACCCTACTTCCTTCCTCTATACTTTATCTGGTTTCATGAATTTCTTTTTGAACGTTAGTGTTCTATGCGACTTTTGCATCGATTCTGCGTTCCCTTATGTTCATACCAAATTGTGCCTCCTTCTTTCCTCTCTCTGGGACACCTTTGTTTTGGGTAGGGAAACTTAAACTAAAATTATTAAACCTAATTTGAAGTAATAATTTCGGCAGGACAAGGAATCTAACGCTTTGTTTTTATGCATATGGAAATTTAAATGTTGTTTCGATGTTCATTCCCGATACCTCCAGGTGTGTTTTCTAATGTGTATTTCGAACGTATTTATCATTTAGTTGAAATCTTGGTTACCTCTGTATTCGGTCATGCGTATTTTTTTTTTTATCGTATTTTTGTTTTATTCCGTGATGCGATGTTTTTTGGTACTCGTTTGCGAGTTCTTTTATTATTCAGTGACATTTTTTCTGGAGTAATTTGTGAAACTACAGCAGTAACTGTAGCTGCCGATGACGCTTCTGTCATGTATGTACAAATGTGAAAAGTACTGTTGGACCTGGAAATGAGCGTTTTTATGGTAATTTAGGTTTGGAAATTCCCCACAATCCCGCGAGTATTGATGTTCCCATAGGACGCGCAATCGCTTTACTTTAACTTCAAAGAACGCAACTTCAGCTTTTACGTTCTTCAAATAAATATTAACGCTTGAACCCTATTTTAAATCGTGGCTCAACGAGCATTATTGACAGACCTTCTCACCATTCTACGAACTCTTCATATGAGCCATCAAACTCCTCGTTTTAATCGAATTATTGTGACCCATTCACTATTTGTGGCATCATACTTCTGTTTTATCCCAACTGTTGAAACTATAAAACTTTTTCTATGAACCGTCAAAATCATTTAATATGATCTAATTTGTACGAACTATTGGAACCATCAAATTTTCTACGTTATACGTACTGTTGAGACCATCAAAATATTTACATGGACCATCAAACTCCCTGTTTTCATTATACGAACAAATAGAACCATCAAGTTTTCAACGCAATGTTGTGACCAGTTTACAGTTTGTATCGTCGCGCTCAATTACCGAACTTTCCTTACATTCGTGTGGTGTTGCAGTGACGCGTGCCTCAGTTCTGACATGGTCCTAAATATTGCTAAACTTTCCGAGCGCGAGCAGCAAACTTGACTTTCACCGTGGATTACTTGTGGCATCTCGACTCGAATTTCCTTCGGGTGAGTTCTGAAATTTCACGTTTGTGTTTTTTTAGCTTTTTAGTGCAGGTGTTTTTTTTAGTGACCTTTTTTGATCTTCTTAACACGCTAACTGCGAGGGGTTAAACTGAAGTTCAATACTCAATTCAAATTTGAAGTCAATTGCCGTAAACAATTTTGAAATTAGCTAACGTTAACTGTATCGTACCTTTCATTATGTATTTATTAAAATTGAGTTAGTGACTGCAGGTCGGTCAGCAGCATAATGAAATCCTCTGTGACCACCGGTGGGTCCCTTCGCAGGAAACGTGTTAATATGCTGTTTATACTGAATAGGGGACAATAATTAGAAAAGGATATTCAGGAAATTCCATTAGAGGGATGTAACTTATTGTATTGATGAGAATTTGCACTTTCACGGGGGAGATGTGAGGTCCCGAGATGGAGGTAAGACGAGCCTTCCTATTGTTTAAAAAGAATAATTTTTCTGTGTATTTTTGAACAATCTGCTTTCAGCTCACTGCTGCTCAGGTTTTTAGCACTTCAACTTTTGTTCCGTAAACTTCTTCCAATATTGCTGTTTAGATGTGGGGACACACTTCGTGCATAAATTCCACGTTCCCGTTATTCCATACTTAATAGTGCTTTCGTCCTTTCTCTCATGAGCAGACCTTTTTCGTGGTCAGTAAGCTGACTTATCATCTTATGTAACTCACCTTGTTTTACAAGCGTTACATTGGGCTGTGCCAACATAGACACCAAAATTCTATTGAACGGTCTTAAGAAAACAAGATTACATTAATTTTCGTCTCATTAAATGAAATGAATTGAAGTGCTTAGAAATTTATGTTTACATGTATGTTATATAATACGGAGTATCATAGTTATTGTTTATACGCGCTTAATTTAGTCGATTTAATACGGTTGATAGTGCTAGGTTGTAAGTAGCAGAATAGGTAAATTGAATACATTTTTATTTTACCTAAGATATATGAAAAATACATTTGCACGATAACATTTCACCTCGAATGGCATCAGTGGTTTTATTTTTTCAGCATGTGAGAGAGCAATTTACCCTGTGGTACACGTGTGGCCCAATGCTAGGGGAACGTTGAATTCTACGCTGTGGTATAAAATAGATATAGTATTTTAAAATAGGTGCAGTCTTCATTCGCTACGTTGACAGAGCGCAATGTAATTCCCGTTCGCTGGATTGAACATTGATGGGTGCATCAATTCTTGATGACGTTAGTTCGGGCATTGGATTCGTCGAGAAACTTTCAAACTTCTAACTTGTGTCCCCTGAACAAGAGTGAAGGATGGTTCAAGCTTTCTGGAGGTACGTGAATGAGATTCCATTATTACTTGTGCATGGAACGTCTGTCGGGTTATATGAAGTTGATGCTTCGTCGTATTCTGGGGCTGAATTGGCATCTAGGGGTTCAGTTGGTATCTAGGGGCTCAATTGGTATCTAGGGGTTCAATTGGTATCTAGGGGTTTAATTTGTATCTAGGGTTTATTTTTATTCTAATGTTCAATTGGTATCCTAGAATTTAATTGGTATTCTGTCGTTAAGTTAGTGTGGTGGGGTTTGATTGGTAGTCTGGGGTTGTAGAGGTATTTTTTAGTTTTATTCGTATTCTAGGATTGAATCAGTATTTCGAAGTTTAATTTGTATTGTATGGTTCAATTTGTAACCCAGGGTTTGATTGGTATTGTGAGGCTTTCATTGGTATTTTTAGGTTGAATTTATATCCTCGAGTTGATTGTTATTTTAGGGCGTAGTTGTCACTCTCCGATTTAATTGGTATTGCTGGGCACAATTGAGTCTAATTGTTATACTACCATTCTGGGGCTTGACTGTTTTGGGTTTGATCAGTATTATTGGGCTTAATCGATGATTCTCAGTGGTTGAATTGGCATTTTCTGGATTAGTGGTGCTATGGAGTTTAGGTGATGTTCTGGGATTTTATTTAGTGTCCTGAAGAATAATTGGCATCTTGAGGTTCGATCACCATCCTATGGTTTCAATTTGTACGCGTTGCTTGGAATTGATTAGTGTCCAGGGGCTTAATTGAGATCTTGGGTTTTATTGACATTCTGGGATCTTACATTCTGGGGTTTTACTGACATTATTGGGTTTTACTCAAGGGGTTTTACTGACATTCTTGGGTTTTACTGACATTCTTGGGTTTTACTGACATTCTTGGGTTTTACTGACATTCTGGGGTTTTACTGACATTCTTGGGTTTTACTGACATTCTGGGGTTTTACTGACATTCTGGGGTTTTACTGACATTCTGGGGTTTTACTGACATTCTGGGGTTTTACTGACATTCTTGTGTTTACTGACATTCTGGGGTTTTACTGACATTCTTGGGTTTTACTGACATTCTTGGGTTTTACTGACATTCTGGGGTTTTACTGACATTCTGGGGTTTTACTGACATTCTGGGGTTTTACTGACATTCTGGGGTTTTACTAACATTCTGGGGTTTTACTGGCATTCTGGGGTTTTACTGACATTTTTGTGTTTACTGACATTCTGGGTTTTTACTGTCATTCTGGGGTTTTACTGACATTCTGGGGTTTTACTGACATTCTGGGGTTTTACTGACATTCAAGAGCTTACTTAACATCCGCGGGTTTAATAAACGTCGTGCGGTTTGTGTATCATTCTGGGGCTTAGGTGATACTATAGGTTTGGTAGGCCTTCCGTTTTATGATATACACTGTTTTTTTGTCTTGTTACAGACATTTCATTCTTTATGATTCACTTCTGTCCAGTTTTTCAGCACCTTCTACTTTCTCCTTTAACGTACTGTTCCTGTGCACCTTGTGCGTAGATTCCGTGTTCCCTGAACTACATACTTAGTGATTCGTTCCTCCTTCTTCTCTTTAAAGCGGCTTTTTTTGCGGTTAGGGAGGCTTAAACTAGCACCTAATCTTAGCCGAAGAGTTTCAAATCAACTAATACTGCTGATAGAGCTGGATTCCGTAATGTTTTTCAATTAAAAACGGGGATAATTCAAGCGAAATCGATCATATTTGAGAGGAAAACGTTTCCCAGTCCAGCTCCATCCTCATTATTAGTTAATATGTGGCTAAAGGTTAGGTAGGCTTCCTTTTTATTGTAATTAAATAGGTTTTTGTTTTGTTACGGACCATCTTTTTCGGTTCACTGCTGTCCTGTTTTTCAGCACCTACTACTTTCTTCTTCAACTTTTTTCTTGTTTCATGAACTTCTTTCCTAGCTTACTGTTTCTGTGCACCTTGTGCATAGATTCCACGTTCCCTCAACTCCATACTAAATGGTGCCTTCCTTCTTCCTCTCTTGGAACATCTTTGTCGTGGTTAAGTGAGGCTAAAACTTTCTTATATAATAATAATAATAATTAGTTAATTTGAGACTCTTCGGGCAAAATTAGGTGCCAGTTTAAGCCTCCCCATATTTATCACATTTCTGAGGAACTTAAAAACGAAAAATATCCCTACGAAAATTCTTAAAATTTAAAAATAATTTTTAAAATTTAGGAAATTTATCATACACAAGTTCCTCAGAATTGTGATAATATTGGGGTAGCGCGTGCAGGTCATATCGAGTACTGCAGGTGCGTGCGTGATCGTTGTTCAGTTTTTTCGTCACTCAATACGTGACCGTGAGTGACATGCGTGCAGATCACGCGCTGCAGGTAGGCCTCCCTTCTATCGACCGACTCTCCGACTTGGCTAAATGGCAAGCGGGGCATAAATAAATAGACACCCACCACACTTGCTCTCCCGGCTGGGAGAACTGACAGGTTAAAGGTAGCTTCGTTCGTCGTCCCTTAACAACTATTGTATTGAAATACAACTATTGTAATGCAACTATTGTATTGTAATGCAACTATTGTATTGAAATGCAACTATTGTATTGAAATGCAACTATTGTATTTATGGGAATTAGTGCTCCCGGGGGGATTATGTTAGGTCCCCAGCTAAAGGCTAGGTAGACATTCTTTTTGTTGAGGTAGAATAGTTTTTTGTCTTGTTACGGACCATCTTTTTTTCGGTTCACTGCATGTCTCTTTAAAGGTTGGGCTTAAGTAGCAGATTTTAAAAATCGACTTTACTACTAGAAAAAAATGGTATCTTTCCTAAGAAGTGTGAAAATGTTATAGCATGATGATATTTTACTTCGTATGCTTAAATCTCTTCTAAAAAAGCTTTGAAATAATGGAAATGCTGTTCATTCACACCAATACGTGAATGAGCAATGTACCTCGTGGTACTTTTGCTCCTCAACAGGCAGTCTATGCGTTATTGCATTGTTACCGTACCAATTAGCGAAGACTGTCGGGGTACTTAAAAACCTGTACCTCGTAGTCGACGTAACCCAGTCTAACTTTTTCACCGCCTGCCTGCATGTTTTTTGGAGCCCTAGTGATTAAATTACATAGGCGGCGAAAACATGCATGCTCTGACGAAAAAGTTTGACTGGGAACCAACTTCAATCTGTAGATTGCGTGATGAAAGACGTTATAAAAAAGCGAATGAAATTTGATAATTCTGCCTAATTATTTACTTGTTATTCAAGGGCATTATAGGTTCTGCCGCCGTGCGGCAAGGACCCGGGATCGAGTCTCGGCGCTGGCAGTGGCGATTTTCTCTGTTGGGTATAGGAGAAAAATTCCAAGCACAATACCCCACTCCACCCAGGTGTCTGAAATGGGTACCGGTCTCGACCGGGGGAAAGCGTTATGGCGTCCTGGCGTTAGTTATAAGGCATTTGAAAATCCAATGTAAAAGGTGATATATGTATCAGGCTTGATTGGAAATAAAGCATCCGTAGATGCCTTCATTATTATTATTATTATTATAATTATTATTATTATTAATATACAGCCTGATGCAGGTCCCCTCAGGGGGATACAGCTAAGGTATTCATCGGCATTAGTGCCCCCTGGGGGAAAATGTGAGGTCCTCTGCTGAGAGTAGGCATTTTTTCGATGAAATGAAATGTTTTTTTTTATTTTGATAAGGATTTTTTTCGGTTCACTGTTTTTCCTGTTCCGAATCCTGTTCACTGTTTTTCTTGTTCCGAATCCTGTTTTTCAGCACCTCTGATTTTCTTCTTCAACTTTTATCTTGTTTCATTAACCTCCTTGTTAACTTACTGTTTCCATGCGCACGGGATCCTGTGCAAAAACACACCTTGTGCACAGATTCCGCGTTCCCTTAACTTCATCCTAAGGGGTGCCTTCATCCTTCCTTTCTTTGAGCATCTTTGCCGTTTTGAAGAAGGCTAAAAATAACTCATCAGTCTGATACAGGTCATTTTGTACTTTGTTTTTGTTCCATTGTCTCACAAAAAACAGCAATGAAAGATAAGTTGAGATCAACGATTTGAGTTCGCAGTAACTGTTTTTATTCAGCAACATGCTATGCTTTTTATGAGTGAGCTTTATTCGAGATAAACTGTGTTTCTTTTCTTTAAGTACGAAATTCAACAGCCCGCGCTGACAGAAAACTTCTTCTCGAAAGATACGGTACTGCAGAATAGAGTCATTGCCTGCATGCGAAATTCTTTGGTGCGCGTTAATAGAAAACATCTCCTAGAAAGATACGGTACCGCAGAATAGTCATTGTTTGCATGTTATTCTGGGCAGGAGTTGCTGTGGGTGTGTACATATGTACGTACGATGTCAGTTGTGTAAATATAAAGCAGAGCTTCTCAACCGGGGGTACATGTAATGGCACATATACTTCATATGTTAAAATGGTGTGTAACATACTTCATATTGGTACATATAACATACTTCATATGTTAAAATGTACGATATATATTTACATACAACCGTATGAGTATATATAATTATGAATCATTAAGTATATTTTTATAGTTTCTTAAGCCTTTAACTGTGCTGGGCTAAGGGGGTACACGACAATAGAAAGGTTGAGAAGCCCTGATATAGAGCCTCGTTGATGCTCCGTACTCTTGTGCGCAAGCCTCTATATTTTCTTCGTAGTGCAGGCTTAGTTTCTTGGTCTCCCGAGGTAAACGTTAGGCAGGCCTTCATTTTAGTTGAAATTAAATAGTTTTGTTTGTTTTGTTACGGATCATCATGGGAAAATATGGGGCCCCAAGCTGAGAATTAGGTAGGCCTTTGTTTTTGTTCAAATAGAAGCAATTTTTTGTTTTGTTACAGACCATTATTTTCCGGTTCACTGCTGTTATGTTTTACAGCACTTATTACTTGCTTCTTCAATGTTTATCTTGTTTCATAAACTTACTCTCAACTTCCTGTTTCGATGCACCTTGTGCATTCATCCCGCGCTCCCTTAACTCCATACTAAATGGTGTTTCCTCCTTCCTCTCATAGGAAGGCGCCATTTTTGCGGTTAAGGAGGCTTTAAACTAGCTAATCTAATCCACCATCATCCGTGTGATCGATATTTTAATTTCACCATTCGCACCACTGGTGTGAATTGCTTGTTTGGGCTGCAGGAATATAAGTTTGACTTCACACTTTGACTACGACTACTAAATATTAAGTTCAACACCAAACTCAAATTTAAAGTCAATTGTAGTTAACTATTTTGAAAATACCAAGTGTGAACTGAATCGTGCCTTCATTTAGCTTTGATTAAGTATTTATGAAAATTGAGTTTGCGACTACTGGTCGGTCAGCAGCATTATGAAAATTAACTCCGTGTACCACCGGTGGCGCACGTCGCAGTCAAAATGTTAAATGCTTATTGCGCTGAGTGAACGAAATTGACTGTTTTTTAAAATGATTTAAGGTGCGAATTAGATTCAAAGTTATTATTATTCCAGTGTGCACTTCTTGATGTACACTAAGGGAAAGCTTTTAGCTTCTGTTTTTATTTATTTTAATGTTTTTTATTCGTCGCGTGTCAGAAATGGTCGTTAAGACTCCATTTAAGTACTTATGTTGACCTAAACTCATTTACTGTGCGCAAGAAATTATTGGCATTTACAGTCATTTGAAATGCTTGTTCTGGACTATGCTCGAAGGCTCTATGAAAGAAATGAGAAATGATTCTTTCAAATGAGGAAATGAATGATCTCACTTGCGTCCACCAGTTACTGCCTTGCGTCATCGTAACCGGCGCTTCGGGAAGAATTTCTATTTCGAGGCAAAATTTTGTCTATTTATTATTTCGCGGTTATCTTTGTGTCTCCTGGCAAATATTTCCAGGCAATGTTTGTGCATGCGGACAAATGTTTTGAGGCAATATTAGGGTCTCTGGACAAATGATTATTATTTCGAGGTAATATTTGTGTCTCCGGACAAATGATTATTATTTCGAGGCAATATTTGTGTCTCCGGACAAATGATTATTATTTCGAGGCAATATTTGTGTCTCCGGACAAATGATTATTATTTCGAGGCAATATTTGTGTGTCCGGACAAATAATTATTTCGAGGCAATATTTGTGTCTCCGGACAAATGATTATTATTTCAAGGCAATATTTGTGTCTCCGGACAAATGATTATTATTTCGAGACAATATTTGTGTCTCCGGACAAATGATTATTATTTCGAGGCAATATTTGTGTCTCCGGACAAATAATTATTTCGAGGCAGTATTTGTGTCTCCGGACAAATGATTATTATTTCAAGGCAATATTTGTGTCTCCGGACAAATGATTATTATTTCGAGGCAATATTTGTGTCTCCGGACAAATAATTATTTCGAGGCAGTATTTGTGTCTCCGGACAAATGATTATTTTTTCGAGGCAATATTTGTGTCTCCGGATAAATGCAGCACCGTGCGATTTTCGAGACTTTCTTGCAATACGTTGACTTTTGTCCGGTCTTGCTAATTGTTATAGACCTTGGGGGAAACGTTAGCATTACTTAATTATGTTGTTATGTCGACTGAAATGGCAAGGACCTCGAAAGATTACATCTTCTTATATACATAGTCGATAAGGATACTTATTGGTACTTATGGACCTCGAAAGTTATATCGAAAAATCGCTCGTTGGGAAGAACAACGTCATAACTCAAAATTATTGGAAAAATGACTTATCCATATTGTTAAATTCGCCATTTCGTTCTACGTATTTTGGTAAAACAGTCATGACTGTGCCTGCAAAATTGACCGAGAGGAAGGATTCCTTTTTACGGTCAAAACTAATTCCGTAAAGCAGTTTGCAGAGTTAAAACCACTTCTGAAAATCAAGAATTTTGACTTATGACTTTTTCCTAATGAGCGATATACGAGTATAAGAAATATATTGAAAGTTATGTCTACGTATGGAGGATGGATTTTGAAAGATTACATAGACTTATATAGCAAGGACCTCTAATGATTATATCGACTTATCCAGCAAGGACCTGTGAAGATCATGCTGTAAGCATGAGCTGTAAGGGCTATATCCACTCATACATTTAAACCTTCAAGGTTCTTTGAATCTTCACTCACACATTTAAACCTTGCCGATATAATCCTTTGACGTTATTGCCATATAAAACGATATAATCCTTTCCTTTGTAATATCATTAAACCCGTTTGGGGGGAGGGTTGGGCCACACAGTCGCCTGATCTGCAGCGACCACGCCCGAGTGGTGGGCACAGAAGTGGGCACAATCACACCCGAGTGGTGGGCACAGAAGTGGGCACAATCACACCCGAGTGGTGGGCACAGAAGTGGGCACAATCACACCCGAGTGGTGGGCACAGAAGTGGGCACAATCACACCCGAGTGGTGGGCACAGAAGTGGGCACAATCACACCCGAGTGGTGGGCATAGAAGTGGGCACAATCACACCCGAGTGGTGGACACAGAAGTGGGCACGATCACACCCGAGTGGTGGGCACAGAAGTGGGCACAATCACACCCGAGTGGTGGGCACAGAAGTGGGCACAAGCACACCCGAGTGGTGGGCACAGAAGTGGGCACAATCACGCCCGAGTGGTGGGTACAGAAGTGGGCACAATCACACCCGAGTGGTGGGCACAGAAGTGGGCACAATCACACCCGAGTGGTGGGCACAGAAGTGGGCACAATCACACCCGAGTGGTGGGCACAGAAGTGGGCACAAGCACACCCGAGTGGTGGGCACAGAAGTGGGCACAATCACACTCGAGTGGTGGGCACAGAAGTGGGCACAATCACACATGAGTGGTGGGTACACTCCAGCAATCACACTCCAGAAGTGGGCACAATCGATGAGTTTGGTGAGGAATGCCAGGTTGCTATAGAGAAGCTAGCCGCTCGCTGCCGCGGTCGGGTCTGACTCCAGTGTTGCTCCGCTGCTTCCGTGACCTGTTGTGTGTGTGTCTTGTGTTTTGTGTTGTGTGTGTTGTGCTGGGTGTTGTGTTAGGTCTTGTGTTGGCTGTTGAGTTGAGTCTTGTGTTGTGTTGGGTGTTGTGTATTGTGTTAGGTCTTGTGTGTTGTAATGGGTCTTGTGTGTTTTGTTTGGTATTGTGTTGGGTGTTGTGTTAGGTATTGTATTAGGTGTTGTGTTGGGCATTGTGTGTTGTGTTGTGTGTTGTGTTGGGTGTTGTGTGTTGTGTTGGGTGTTGTATTGGATGTTGTGTGTTATGTTGGGTTTTGTGTGTTATGTTGGGTTTTGTGTGTTATGTTGGGTTTTGTGTGTTGTGTTGTGTTGGGTGTTGTGTGTTGGGTGCTGTGTGTTGGGTGTTGTGTTGGGTATTGTGTGTTGGGTATTGTGTGTTGAGTTGGGTGTTGTGTTGGGTGTTGTATTGGGTGTTGTGTTGGGTGTTGTGTTGGGTGTTGTGTGTTATGTGTTGTATTGGATGTTGTGTGTTATGTGTTGTATTGGATGTTGTGTTGGGTGTTGGGTATTGTGTGTTGTGTTGGGTGTTACGTGTTGTGTTGTATATTGTGTGGTATGTATTGTATTGAGTATTGTGTGTTGAGTGTTGTGTTGAGTGCTGTGTTGTGTTGGGTGTTGTGGTGTATTGAGTGTTGGGCATGTTGTGTCGGTGTTATGTGTTGTGTTGTGTGATATGTGTTGTGTTGGATGTTGTGGTGTGTCGAGTGCTGGGCATTGTGTGTTGTGTTAGGTCTTGTGTTGAGTGTTGTGTTATAAGTGTCATGTCTGGAGTGGAATTAAATGCTGGATTAGATTTTTCGTGCCATGAGAAAATAACGTGGTTAGAAGTGGTGCTTTTTCTTTCAAAGTGAACAGAAAATTTGTTTGTCCCTGACAAACGCACTTGATTTTCAATGCAGTGTCCGTGAATTGTGATACATGGATTTTCCAAATTAGGCACCATTAGGCCCAACACTTTATTTCTCTTCGTCTGGCTGACACTTTGTGAATTGATTCACTCTTTTTCAATATTCAGTGTAAATTAGATTATTGTTCACTATACGTAGACTATTTTTTTGAGGTGACATTCAAATCGCATGAAAATAACTTGAAACAATTCGATTTCACGTGGTATTGATTTTGTGCATTTTTCTTCAATGTGAGCGGGCGTAACAAAGCTGTCAGTTACGTAACGAAAAACACAAACCGCATTCATCAAACATTATTTATTAAGAGCTAGATCCGAGCTAAAGGTTATGCAATCCTTCCTTTTGTTGATCGATGTAGAAAAGGATTTTGGTTTTGTTACGAACCATATTTTTTCGGTTCACTGCTGTCCTGTTTTTCAGCGCCTAGTACATTCTTCTTTAGCTTTTATCTTGTTCACTACCCTCGAAAGGTGTTGGATTATCCCGAGGTGTTGATGAAAATTGGGTAAACTCGCTTTGAGATGATCAAGATTGTCATTCAAAACCGGAAAATTAAACTGAGGTGTCAATGTATCCAATAGTATTTATAGAAGATAGAGCTACTACATAGTATAATTTACTGACGTTTAGATGCTAATATGATTCGTTGTCACACTGCTTGATGCTGCGCTTATGTGGAGTCTGCTGATTTTTTCTTTCTGTTATGACTGAATCATTCCAACATCTTTCAAAAGCTTTCGAAAAGAACCGCGAAAAAGTACCATTTAATGCGAATTTTGATACGTGTTTAGCCACAACCTTCTTGTTCAAAAAAGTTATAATGATTCTCGGTTGGCTCGTTTTTCACATTTTACTTTTTTCGCACAAAAATACATATCCCCATTTTTTCAACACCAAAAAAAAACATTTTAATTCCTTCCCTACATTTTCCCTCGCATTACAAGGCCCCACTAGTCATGGCCTCGCCACACACTACAATAATTGTAGTGTTGATCAATTAGTATAGTGTACTGTAGTAATTATATCCCCTTACAGTATGAATAACTTTTTTGAAAATATGGAAATGCACTCGTCAGTAAATCCCAAATTTAAATTTTGTAAATCTAAAAAATTACAGTAAATCCCAAATTTAAATACAAACTGAAGTCTACTGCGTGAGGGGCGTACCGAACACGTATCACACGCGTTCATTTTATGCATAGTGTATCTCATTTGTGGTACACACCGTAGAAATGTACTTATCTTTATTAATTATTTCTATATACCGCAAAATTCTGCACGTGTCCCATTCACCACACCATGCACTGAAGGGATACATAACACCTATTCACAAGCCGTTCGCCAATGCCAGCGCCGAAACCTGTTGGCATGTTTGATCGATTGACGCTCGGTGCGCTGAAGGATCTATAATGATCCGTCACTCCGTGAACTGGCTTCCATTGGACGGAGTCACGTAAGGCCTTCTAACGTCGCTAGCGCTTGACCTTGAATTCTCTCCCACCAACGTCATATTCTTTTGAATCATCGTAAATTCTAGCAGAATCGATGAACAAATTCAAGGATATTTTTTTAATTTGTAGACACACTCTCTCCTTATCTTAAATTCACGATAAATTGAAAAGAACTAGAAAAAGCTAAATGAATAGACTTCCTAATGGTTCCTAACTTAGGGTGTACGTGTTGGTGATGATATAGCTTGAAGAACACAAACAATTTCTCTCGTATCACTTTTATTAGAATATCACATTTTTAGAAACCGTTCTGCTTGCCCCCTCTCGTCAAAAAATTAACTTTTAATTCTCCTTTCTGTGTCTCCCAGCTCCTCCAGTGTAAATATTTTGAAAGCAATGTAGGGAGTAATATTACTAGTGGTATTAATAATTATGTTGGCTTTGTTTTTGCGGTAATAGTGAACGCTGACGTTATGTGGAAATTGTTCAAGTCGATTTCATGAGCGTTCTTCGATGGATAAAAAAACGTGTTCTGTGAATTTCTTCAATCAATGAAACACAAAGCAGATATGAATGTTAGATCTCTCCTAGAAGTGAAAACAGAAGTGTACTCCTTCTTTGCTACATCTCAGTCGGTGTAACCATTCGAACTGTCCATGCCATTTTCACACCGGTATCCAAACACAAATATAGTGGGCCATGACAACCTGCAAGGCTTAGAGTCTGTACGAGAAATGCTACGCGACTTGCCTGCTTCAGAGTCGTACGGCTCGACCATGCGGATATAGTGCAAAGAACAAGCCACCGCAACATGCCCAACTTTTGGCCACTGAGGCGCCGTAGCCTGTCGGCGCCGCCGAGGGTGAGATGCCATTCTATTCTATAGCGTGAATGTGGGAGTTAAAAAGCCTCGGTCTAAAGGAATTGAAGTACTCAAACTTATATGATGTCAGATAATTTTTTATCTTGGATACGGGACATAGAGGCCTCGCTCTAAAGGAATTAAAGTACTCAAATTTATATGATGTCAGATAATTTTGTATCTTGGATACGGGACATATAGGCCTCGGTCTAAAGGAATTGAAGTAAAACTTAAATGATGTAAGATAATTTTGTATCTTGGATACGGGACATAGAGGCCTCGGTCTAAAGGAATTGAAGTAAAACTTATATGATGTCAGATAATTTTGTATCTTGGATACGGGACATATAGGCCTCGGTCTAAAGGAATTGAAGTAAAACTTATATGATGTCAGATAATTTTGTATCTTGGATACGGGACATAGAGGCCTCGGTCTAAAGGAATTGAAGTAAAACTTATATGATGTCAGATAATTTTGTATCTTGGATACGGGACATATAGGCCTCGGTCTAAAGAAATTGAAGTAAAACTTATATGATGTCAGATAATTTTGTATCTTGGATACGGGACATATAGGCCTCGGTCTAAAGGAATTGAAGTAAAACTTATATGATGTCAGATAATTTTGTATCTTGGATACGGGACATAGAGGCCCCGGTCTAAAGGAATTGAAGTACTCAAACTTATATGATGCCAATTTATTTCGCAGCATGAATGTGTGACGCAGAGGTCCCGGTCTGAAGGATTTGAAGTCCTTAAACTCGTAGATACCAGTTAATCACGGAGCTTGGATACGGGACAAAAGATACGAGTTAATTTCGCAGCATGAATGCGTGACTTAGAAGCCCTGGTTTAAAGGGATTGAAGCACTAAAGCTCATACATGGCAGTTAATTTCGTAGCTTGGGTACGGGACATAGAAGCATTAGGAATTGAAGTACTCAAACTTATAAATTACGTTTTATTTCGTAGCATGGTTGTGCGACATAGAGGCCATATGATCTAAAGAAGAGGTTCTCAACCTGGGGTAAATTTACCCCTAGGGGGTAAAAAAGGATATAGTCGGAGATAAATAACCTGATAATTTAAAAATACTTAAATTAAATTTAATTTTGTAAAATGAGAAAGAGATGATGCAAAGACAGTGTGTGTTTTATGTGGGATGAATCGGTGGTAAATGGAGAAATACAGAAAGCCGAGGGGGTCAAAGATGGAGGAGAGGTGGAGAATGGCTGGTCTAAAGGAATTAAAGTATTCGAACTTTCGGTAAATCTGAAGGATATTTCAGTTATCGATTTTGTTAATTTCGATGCCTAAGCATAGTTAATTAGATCGAAATAAACAAGTTTTCTTCCATGCACTTTCCGTCTCAAATGAGTATTTTATTAGTTTTAGCGGTTAATGACTTACCGCAACTCCAGTGTTTGAAGCGGCAAGTAATTC
This sequence comes from Morinoia aosen, assembly GCA_030386875.1. Taxonomy (NCBI): domain Eukaryota; kingdom Metazoa; phylum Arthropoda; class Malacostraca; order Amphipoda; family Talitridae; genus Morinoia; species Morinoia aosen. The sequence goes on from CM059566.1 coordinate 26,561,857, forward strand.
AAGGAGCACGTCGGACAGCAACACTGCAATGCGCACTCGCTTCCAGCGCGATCGTCATCAAAAACGAAACCAAACCTACCGCTATACCTCATTAAATACTCATTTGACGAAAAAAGTGTATAGAAGAAAAGTTGTTTATTTCGATGTTATCACCATGATTCAAGCAACAAAAATTCGAAAATCGATGAGTAGCTGTTTATTCGAGCGCATTCGTCATCAAAGACGAAACTAAACTTACCGCTATAAATCGTAAAATACTCATTTGAGACGGAAAGTGCATAGAAGAAAACTTGTTTATTTTGATTCAACTAATTAGGTTCAGGCACTAAAAAGTTGAAAATCGATAACTGACATATCCTTCAGATTTACCGAACTTTCAGATACCAATTAATTTCGTAGCATGGGGACGGAACATGGAGGCCCGTTTTAAGTGCTACATTATTTTCTCGATTCATTAAAATTAAGGCCTTTACTTGGTAACACCATGTTCAATTATGGAATGATTCATACAACATTTCAGAGTTGCAGACTTGAAACACAGAAACTTGGGGATAACAGTTGTTTCATAGTATATTTACGTATGAAAAGACTTTTTTTGGCACTAGCTAAAAATTTAAAAAACTACCGAAATGACGAGCTCAATTTAGTGATAAGATTGTCTAATTACTGAAGGATTCAGGAATAATATCGAAATTAAAGACTTCAATGACACACTTCACTTAGGATTCCAATTTATTCCGTAGCATGGTTACATGACCTGAAAACGTAATCTAAAGAAAAATCTGTTTGTGTCACCTAGAGATACTATCTCGAGCTGCTGAATTAAATCTTCCATTTTCTAATATCCATGATATTGTAAAGAAGAGAGAAACATAGCCACTCAGGGGGCTTGACACTTTGACTGCGACGTGCGCCACCGTGGTACACGGAGGTAATTTTCACAATGCTGCTGACCGACCAGTAGTTACAATGTAAATTATAATATATGCTTTAATGATAGCTAAATGAAGGCATGATCCAGTTCATGATTGGTATTTCCAAAATAGTTTACTGTAATTTACTTTAAATTTGAGTTTGGTGTTGAACTTAATTTAGTAGTCGCAGTCAAAGTGTTAAGATAATAGCTTAAGAAAAAATAGAAAATAGGTTAAGGTTTGCCGGTGCCGGTATAGTATGTCTACCGTCGGTTTTCTAGTATAGTATGAAATCTACCGTAAATTGAAATCAATTATTAAAGATGAAGTTTATTTGGTTAAGGATGATTGAAACATTTATCACTAAAGATTATTCTGTTATTATTTGTAAACAAATCTTACAATGTTTAAGAAAGCTGTAAGCTGATCCTCATGTTTTCTCCTTTTTTAGTGTGCCGATTTTTGCATCATCGTATCGTAGATACTTTACAATTATTGAAAAAAAAATATTCAGAAAAATGAATACATAGGATAAAGAGGTTTATAGATATTAAAACCGACGTTTGATATCTTACTATACCGACGCCGGTTTGCCTATCCTACGCTATGGGGACTAGCATCCCTAGGGTGAAACTGTTAGGTCTCCCCCACGGTAGAGCAAACAAGGTAGGGTCATTTCTATGGGAGAAAATACACCTCTCTCAAAACTTCTTCGCGATGGAAAAGGAGCCTTACATTAACTACCGTTCTCTTATACCCTGATACATTTCAGCGAGTGGTTCATAACATGCCGAAGGGTGAAGGTCAGGGCTCTAAATTCTTAAATTAATTAAGGTATTTACTTGGTAACACGTGACATGAATCCAGGGGTTAAGCCGTGAAATTTCAGCTGGAAAAATTATTAAATGCCTTTTTGTTTTGTGTCACGCTGAAAAACTTTCTTAAGTCACCCTAATGAAGAAATTCTTCTGTTTATCACTGGAGGCGTCAGATTTTTCATTTGCTTTATGGGTATTTAAATTGTGATAATGATGAACTCGATATACCTGTATTCTGGTGCACATATCAGATACGGCTAACCAGCGTTCCCTTGTGTTCAAGTTGATGACTTGCAGCACTGAATATCTCGTGTATAATTAGCTGACTAATGCCAAGAGTTTGTGAAGGAAATGCCATGTTACCGTTCTTAAATTATCATGCGTGACATGTTTACGTGGGTGAAATGCCATTAATACCTCATACCCAATCTAACTTTTTCGCCGCCTGCATGCGTGTTTTTCGCCGCCTAAGCGATTTAATCGCATAAATCGCTTAGGTGGCGAAAAACATGCATGCAGGCGGTGAAAAGTTGGGTATAGCGTTCGCCTGATAAGTTACATGGATTGTATAACATGTGTCTGTCCGATGCACTTCTGTGGGTAGTACAATAGGTGCTGATAAGGTAGGTTGCCTGATAGGCGTTTGCTAGGGTAGGTGGCTTAACCTTTGTCTTCAGAAAGCTCGACTCGCAAGGAGATGCAACTATTGTATTCCAAAGTAGTTGTGAGGTCCCTATCTGAAAGTTAGATAGGTCTTCTTTTTATTGAGATAGAATAGGTTCTTTGTTTTATACAGTCCATCTTTTTCGGTTTACTGCAGTCCTGTTTTCCGTGCCTATTTCTTCTTTAACTATTACCACGTTCCGTGAACTTCTTTTAATCTTGTTATTTGTTTATATGTGCAGGGTGTGGGGACACGCTTTATGCACAGATTCCCTATTCTCTTAATTCCATACTAGATGGTGCATTCTTCCTTTTTCACTCGGAAACACCTCTGTTGTGATTAAAGAACCTCAAGCAAATTTTTCTGTTCTAGTCTAGCCGAGTGCTCACCGGCTTCTCTTTGGAACCATAAAAACTGTAATTCTTTTTTCAGGTCAAGTGCTTACAATGGCGTGTCCATCGACATAAACAATAGCAAGCTCATTAAGAAAGTACTGTATATAATGATAATAACAGTATTTCAACAGAGTACTGTATATAACGATAACAGTATTTCAACAGAGTACTGTATATAACGATAACAGTATTTCAACAGAGTACTGTATATAACGATAACAGTATTTCAACAGAGTACTGTATATAACGATAACAGTACTTCAACAGAGTACTGTATATAACGATAACAGTATTTCAACAGAGTACTGTATATAACGATATCAGTATTTCAACAGAGTACTGTATATAACGATAACAGTATTTCAACAGAGTACTGTATATAACGATATCAGTATTTCAACAGAGTACTGTATATAACGATAACAGTATTTCAACAGAGTACTGTATATAACGATAACAGTATTTCAACAGAGTACTTTATATAGCGATACCAGTATTTCAACAGAGTACTGTATATAACGATAACAGTATTTCAACAGAGTACTGTATATAACGATAACAGTATTTCAACAGAGTACTGTATATAACGATATTAGTATTTCAACAGAGTACTGTATATAACGATATCAGTATTTCAACAGAGTACTGTATATAACGATATCAGTATTTCAACAGAGTACTGTATATCACGATAACACTATTTCAACAGAGTACTTTATATAGCGATAACAGTATTTCAACAGAGTACTGTATATAACAATATCAGTATTTCAACAGAGTACTGTATATAACGATATCAGTATTTCAACAGAGTACTGTATATAACGATATCAATATTTCAACAGAGTACTGTATATAACGATATCAGTATTTCAACAGAGTACTGTATATAACGATATCAGTATTTCAACAGAGTACTTTATATTGCAATAACAGTTATTCAACAGAGTACTGTATATAACGATAACAGTATTTCAACAGAGTACTGTATATAACGATAACAGTATTTCAACAGAGTACTGTATATAACGATATCAGTATTTCAACAGAGTACTTTATATTGCGATAACAGTTATTCAACAGAGTACTGTATATAACGATAACAGTATTTCAACAGAGTACTGTATATAACGATATCAGTATTTCAACAGAGTACTTTATATTGCGATAACAGTTATTCAGCAGAGTACTCTATGTTACCAGAATTACAAAATTTTTCTGGGACAGCAACAGTGTCTTCTGAAAGATCGTCGATTCCGTCATTATTTTCTTTAGGTTTCATTTTCAATTTTTGTTCTGGTTCACAATTATTAGTCTTCGTTCCGCTCTTGGGAAGTCCTTAAAAAAAGTTTAATACGTGTTTTTTAAGTATAGTTTTCCCTCAATAATGTGTTCATAGACTCGCCCGGCAAAAAAAAAATGAGTCACTGCTTCCAATATGGCTTCAGACTTCCAATAAAGCGCATCATTGCGGCACTTCTGTGCAGCGTCGAGTCCACTAGTGCTCTGCTTCGTAAGAATGGGCAGGCTCTAATTTTTCCTGCTACCTGTTGAGCAACAATTCCTGGCGTCGACTAGTGCTCTGCTTCGTAAAAATGAGCGAGTGTCCAGTTTCTGGTGCTCCTTGTTGAACTGCGATAATTTCTTGTAAATTTCTTCATACGCCGCTGCGTGTTGGTTGGTATTGGCGTGAGGTGTAAAGAGCATTTGAAGAAAAAACTATGACTCCAAAAATTGTTGGGGAAGTTGAGTGCAATATGTTTTATAACAAATTCAATACAAAGTGCCTTTAGACATAACTGGTAGGAAATCAATAAGTATTCTAATATACGGGTATGAAAGTGGTTGAATCAGAGATGTGTTCAAAGATGCTCATAGTGGTCTAAGTAGACTCGTACGTATTACGGCTTTATTTTAGTATAACAACTATATCCCATGTATCTTTTAATTGCAAGTTGCTTTACTATTAATATGATCGTCATTCCATTCAATTAAAATCTTATTTCCAATTAAGACAAAACTTTCTTTCAAACACGGTTGGCTCTCATTTGAGATTACCAGCATTTCTTTCGAGAGAAGTTCCCTTTGTGTTGAGGTGAACGTTAACTCATTCAACTTCCTCCTATCAACATTTTTTTGGAAACATACGTTTTTTCATTAAGTTTTGCATTCTTTCTTGCTGCAGGCGAAGCTGCAAGAGCAGCTGATGGTGGAGAAGGAGTCCCGGTTGCTGGAGATGGCAGCGCGACAAGAGGCCGAGCGCGACCACACGATCCAGAGGGTCACCAAATCTTCAGCATCGTCCCTGAGTTCTTCTCTGTCATCTCTGTCTCTCGGGTCGACCATGTCGGGCCAGGGCAGAGTACGCAGGCTGTTTGAGGACCGACGATCCACAGGCTACGACAAAAGCTACCCTTTGGTCCCCGTTAAGGGCAAGACATCGGACTCCAAGCCACCGGTGCGAGGAGTTGTTAAGAGCAGCGCCAGGGCACCTCCTGGAAAGAGCGCCTATGGAGGAGGCTACGGACAGCCGCGGTCCAGAAGCCAAGTGTCCTCGGAACAAAGGGGTCCCAAGCCAAACAACCTCAACCGACAAAATAACAACCCCGGGCCGAGATTGGGGTGGCATAAGTCTAACCCTTCCTTGCTCGACGCCGACAACAACCCTTCTAACAACAACAGCAGTAGTCGATTTGGCAGAAAGCCGTCCCCAGCTCCTTCTGTTAACGGGTCGGTGGGACGTCCGTTTTTGTTGCAATTGAGTTTGCACTAGATTTAGCTGGTACTATATTTAGTTGGTACTGTTTCAAGATGATACTATTTTGAGTTGATACTGTATTAAGTTCATACTACATTAATTAAGTTGATTCTATTTTAAGTTGATAACACTATTCAACGGTTCTTAATTAAAGATGATGTTTTCAAGTGTATCAATTAATGAACATGTTTTCAAGTGTCTTAAATAATGATGAAGCTTTCAAGTATCTTAATCAATATTTTCAACTGTCTTAATTAATGATGTTTTCAAATATCTCAAATAATGGCGATGTTTTCAATTGTCCTAATTAATGATGATGTTTTCAAGCACCTTAATTAATGACGAGCCTCGGGTAAGTTGACCCTAAAGCCAGGCAAATCCCACGCAGCCCGTCAATTGACACAACCTTCCCTTGCAGCCGCGGCCCGTCTCCTCTGCCCCCCTCCACCGCCCCCCAGAGACGGCCTCCTGCACGCAAACCTGCGCCCTCTGCCGTCAAGGTGGGCTGTTAGCGCTATTTACCTCCTTATTTATTGAACTCGAGGTGGACCTCTATTTAATTCAGGTTTAAACTGTATTTAACTCGAGGTGAGAGTCCATTTAACTCAGGATTGAACTCGGGATTAAACTCTATGATACTAGAAGTAATCTTTTGATGAAAATAGAATTAAACTCGGGATGAAACTAGAATTAAACTCGGGGTGGAACTAGAATTAAACTCGGGGCGATACTAGGATTAAACTCTGTGTGAAACTAGAATTAAACTCTGGGTGAAACTAGAATTAAACTCTGGGTGAAACTAGAATTAAACTCTGGGTGAAACTAGAATTAAACTCGGGGTGAAACTCGGGGATGGAAAAAACCCTGGGTTTTTTAAAAAAACCCAACCCACGTGGGTTTTTTTGGGTTAAATTTTTTTTGGTTTTATTGTTTTTTTTTGGGCTTTATTGTTTTTTTTTTGTAATACCTGTATTTGTTTAAAAGAGTTATTCACATAGCTCCAGTTGCCTCTTTTCCAGATTTATATACACTTATTGAGTAAATATTGTTATTTGATTACTTTATTTCCAACATTATATTCCCCTCAGGGGGATACAACTATTGTATCTATGGGAACTAGCGCTCCCAGGGGGATAATGTGAGGGCCCGAGCTGAGAGTTAGGTAGGCCTTCTTTTTGTTAAAATAAAATGTTTTTGTTTTGTTAGGGACCACCTTTTTTCGGTTCACTGCTGTCTTGTTTTTCAGCACCTACTATACTGTCTTCTTCAACTGTGATCTTGTTTCATAATCTTCCTTCCCAACTTACTGTTTCTATGCCTTTCTGCGTAGATTCCGTGTTTCCTTAACTCCATTCTAAATGGTGCCTTCCTCCTTCCTCTCTTTGGATCGCATTTGTTGCTGGGTAGGGAGGCTAAAACTAATGACTAATCTAATCCTACATTATATTATATTATTATATGAATTATAACATGATTTGAACCATATATGAATTAAGTTTGTCCATCACAATTCCCACTTACCAATTACCATATGCATAGGGACATAGCTGTGCAGTTTGTAAAGATATAAGATGTGCAAAGCGAATTGCTATGCTTGTCAATTCATAGTAAGTTGTTTTAGCAGCTGACAGACGCAAGTCATGTGAGAGGGAAGCACCATGCAGATCATAAGTAACCACCACAAGCAACTTGAAGCAAGACAGCTGCACATCACTTAACAGTCATGCTGTTAACAACTTAACATGTGTATTGTGTGAGCTGGAGGGCTTAGCAGCGCAAGCCAAGTCAGTCAACCACACTGTTACATGTTACAACATGTAGTGACATGGCAAAAATTTTTTTTAAAAATTCGTCAAAAAAATCACTTTTTGCAGTTCAGGATAGCAACAAACACTAAAATGATTAGAAATAAATGCTCTTACAGATTCCATCGTCAAATTTGTTCTAGTGCAGCTTGAATGCTCACCATAGGCCAGTCGTTTATTTACTTTCTTACCCCATGATGGCTGCGGTCGTGTCTTACCCCATCTGACTATAATTGTTCGACTTATTTCAGGCAAAGCTCTCACAGGAGACAGATATTGAAGAGTGGTTGGCTGAGTACAATCCAGAGTTGATCGGTGCGATTTATTTGTATAAATTGAAGGACTCCAACATCTTCCCAGAACACATGTTCAACAAGAATATCACTAAGACAATGACTACTCATTGATGGTGGGATATTCAAGACATGAAACAGCAGAAAATGCAGATTCTTAAAAAAAACACTGGCAGAGGGTTTCTGCAAGTTTATAAGCAATCTTCATTCTTGCTTTGCAAGTTCAGGATCCGTTGAGAGCATTTTCTAAACATTTGGAACAGTGCGGAATAAATTGAGAAATAGATTAGGATCGGAATGCGCACAGAAATTGGTCTCATTATATTGCCACCTCGCAAATGATCATGATGTGGATGACAACGATAAAATGGCAGTGGATATAGAAAGAGAAATACAGTAGTACTGTAGTAGCGGTCTACATAGTCTAGAAGACAGAGGAAGAATACAGAAGTCTCGTTACTCTCAAATAGTCAAACTGCATTTGTTTCTTAATTTATGTGTTTTACTTTGGAAATGGAACTCATCGAAATATACTAGCCCCTTGAGTTTTTTTGTGATTAGAGTTTTTCTTATTTTATTTTCATAGTGTTTTTTAATATTTATTCTCATAGTGTTGTCGTGCAAATGCTTTGGACAAACTTTTGACAATATGAATATTTAGCTCATTTTGATTCTATAAGCTTGAAAACAAGTGAAATTCAAAAGCACTAATAAAACCCAAAAAAGCCCAAAAAACCCCACTATTTGGTGGGTTTTTTACGTGTTTTTTTTGGGCTTTTTTATGTGGGTTTTTTGGGCGGTTTTTTTTGTGCCAACCCTGGTGAAACTAGAATTAAACTCTGGGTGAAACTAGAATTAAACTCTGGGTGAAACTAGAATTAAACTCTGGGTGAAACTAGAATTAAACTCTGGGTGAAACTAGAATTAAACTCTGGGTGAAACTAGAATTAAACTCGGGGCGAAACTAGAATTAAACTCTGGGTGAAACTAGAATTAAACTCTGGGTGAAACTAGAATTAAACTCTGGGTGAAACTAGAATTAAACTCTGGGTGAAACTAGAATTAAACTCTGGGTGAAACTAGAATTAAACTCGGGGCGAAACTAGAATTAAACTCTGGGTGAAAGTAGAATTAAACTCTGGGTGAAACTAGAATTAAACTCTGGGTGAAACTAGAATTAAACTCTGGGTGAAACTAGAATTAAACTCTGGGTGAAACTAGAATTAAACTCTGGGTGAAACTAGAATTAAACTCGGGGCGAAACTAGAATTAAACTCTGGGTGAAAGTAGAATTAAACTCTGGGTGAAACTAGAATTAAACTCTGGGTGAAACTAGAATTAAACTCTGGGTGAAACTAGAATTAAACTCTGGGTGAAACTAGAATTAAACTCGGGGCGAAACTAGAATTAAACTCTGGGTGAAACTAGAATTACACTCTGTGTGAAACTAGAATTAAACTCGGGGCGAAACCAGAATTAAACTCGGGGCGAAACCAGAATTAAACTCGGGGCGAAACCAGAATTAAACTCTGGGTGAAACTCGAATTAAACTCGAGGCGATACTAGAATTAAACTCTGTGTGAAACTAGAATTAAACTCTGTGTGAAACTAGAATTAAACTCGGGGTGAAACTAGAATTAAACTCGGGGCGATACTAGAATTAAACTCAGGGTGAAACTAGAATTAAACTCTGGGTGAAACTAGAATTAAACTTGGGGTGAAACTAGAATTAAACTCGGGGCCAAACTAGAATTAAACTCGGGGCGAAACTAGAATTAAACTCTGGGTGAAACTAGAATTAAACTCTGGGTGAAACTAGAATTAAACTCTGGGTGAAACTAAAGTTAAACTCGGGGTGAAACTAGAATTAAACTCGGGTTGAAACTAGAATTAAACTCGGGTTGATATTAGAATTAAACTCGGGGTGAAACTAGAAATAAACTCGGGTTGAAACTAGAAATAAACTCGGGGTGAAACTAGAATTAAACTCGGGGTGAAACTAGAATTAAACTCGAGGTGACACTAAAATTGAACTCCTGGTTGAACTAGAATTAAACTCCTGGTGAAACTAGAATTAAACTCCTGGTGAAACTAGAATTAAACTCCTGGTGAAACTAGAATTAAACTCCTGGTGAAACTAGAATTAAACTCCTGGTGAAACTAGAATTAAACTCCTGGTGAAACATAAATAAAAATCTGGGTAAAACTAGAATTAAACTATGGTTGAAACTAAAATTAAGCTCTTGGTGAAACTAAAATTAAACTTGTGGTGAAACAAGAATTGAATTCGAGCACTTGTGAAGAACTAAACTCGTGACGAAACTAGAATTAAACTGTGGATGGCTGCTCTCATGGTTTACTGTATTTGTTTATAAACTCTTATTTGCATGCCACGTTACTTGTAAGACGCGAGCAAAACTGCAGTAAAGTACAAAATGTCATTTGTTTCTATGCGTAAAAGGATTGACTGACGCGTAAGATCTTGAAATACGTAGTACAGCATATTCTAAAGTACACTAGATAGTTTGCGTTGAAAATAATCTTATTCGGAGCTCAGGTCTGGTTAATTTCACGGACTGAGTTCACTGTTCCCAATGAAATTCTCCCTCTACGGAGACCTGACGTGGTAGTAAAGAAATCCTTTTTTTAGTTTAAATGTTTAAAATATCTTAACATACTTCCTACATCCAGTAATGTCTAAAATATGGTTTCGAATTCAATGAAATATTTGATTGGAAAGTTAAAAAGCACGCAGGCAACCTCATTATAAGCGGCATTTACGACGTCAGGAAGCAGTGTGTGTGAGGGAAACGGAGGTGTGTCCACTGCTATCTCCGCCGTTGGTTGCGCGTCCCATCCTGTCGTGCGTCAGTACTCGGACGCGGGATGGTAACATTTTGTTGCCATGGTTACTGCCTTCGGTTGATGCCTGTTTGAACTGACTGAGCGTCTCTGATTGTAATAAAATTATGAGAATAATTGTTATGTAAGTAATATTAATGATTCTGTACTTTTCTACATCGTTGAACTCTTTTTTGTGTAATTTGGTTGATGGAGCTGGCTTTTGTGATCATCAGTCAAAGTATGGTACTTGTTGCTGCTGTATTTCTATTTGTCTCGTATATGTATCTGGAATAATTAGCCCTAATGCAAGGTTGAATAGCTTCGAATGACTATTCTTAACTACCCCGCACTATATTCCTTAAGCTACTTGGTATTCATTTATTCATTATTCACAGCGCCGTCATGTGTAGTAAGTAACCTGTCGCTATCAGACGGTGAAGGCTTCAAAACTTCTGTTATTCTCACGGGTACAAAACGAGCGACTCGTCACATCAACCAATACTTATCTTGTAGTTAAGAGAGAACTTTCATTCAATACAAGTTGTATTCATTCGTCATCAATATACAAAGTGAGGCTTTTGTAATTCATCAATGTATAAAGTACAACTTGAGTGATTCAACAATATAAAAAGTGTAACTTTATTGATCCTTCAATATAAAAAGTGTAACTTTAGTGATCCTTAAATATAAAGAGTGAAACTTTAGTGATTCTTCAATATAAAAAACGCGACTTTCGCGTTTAGCAATGCACTTCGATCCGTTCCACGTAAGCACTCGGATCTTTAATTGATAAACAGCCGTAGTCAGTGGCGACCAGCGGAGTTATTGACTATGGCGCACGCACGAGGGCCTCTACCTTGTTGGATGGCGATGTTGTGTCGATGTGTCTTGTTAGACGATGGCGATGTTGTGCCGATGTGTCTTGTTAGACAGCGATGTTGTACCGATGTGTCTTGTTAGATAGCGATGTTGTACCGATGTGTCTTGTTAGACGGCGGTGTTGTGTCGATGTGTCTTGTTAGTTAGCGATGTTGTACCGATGTGTCTTGTTAGACGGCGGTGTTGTACCGATGTGTCTTGTTAGACGGTGGTGTTGTACCGATGTGTCTTGTTAAACGGTGGTGTTGTACCGATGTGTCTTGTAAGAAGGCGGTGTTGTGTCGATGTGTCTTGTTAGATAGCGATGTTGTACCGATGTGTCTTCAGTAGGAATGGCGAAAGCGTTGTGTACAAGGCAAACCCGACCTCTGGTATTAGATGAAGTTGACCCTAAAGCCAGTTAAATCCTTCTAGTTTCACCACAAGTTTAATTCTAGTTTCACCCAGAGTTTAGCTCTAGTTTCACCCAGAGTTTAACTCTAGTTTCACCCAGAGTTTAACTCTAGTTTCACCACAAGTTTATTTCTAGTTTCACCCCGAGTTTAAGTTTAGTTTCATCTCGAGTTTAATTCTAGTTTCACCCAGAGTTTAATTCTGGTCTCACCACAAGTTTAATTCTAGTTTCACCCAGAGTTTAACTCTAGTTTCACTCCGAGTTTAATTCTAGTTTCACCCAGAGTATAATTCTAGTTTCACCCCGTGTTTAACTCTAGTTTCACCCCGAGTTTAATTCTAGTTGCATCTCGAGTTTAATTCTAGTTTCACCCCGAGTTTAACTCTAGTTTCACCCAGAGTTTAATTCTAGTTTCACCACAAGTTTAATTCTAGTTTCACCCAGAGTTTAGCTCTAGTTTCACCCAGAGTTTAACTCTAGTTTCACCCAGAGTTTAATTCTAGTTTCACCACAAGTTTAATTCTAGTTTCACCCCGAGTTTAAGTTTAGTTTCATCTCGAGTTTAATTCTAGTTTCACCCAGAGTTTAATTCTAGTCTCACCACAAGTTTAATTCTAGTTTCACCCAGAGTTTAACTCTAGTTTCACCCCGAGTTTAACTCTAGTTTCACCCCGAGTTTAATTCTAGTTTCACCCCGAGTTTAATTCTAGTTTCACCCAGAGTTTAATTCTAATTTCACCCCGAGTTTAACTCTAGTTTCACCCCGAGTTTAATTTTAGTTTCATCTCGAGTTTAATTCTAGTTTCACTCCGAGTTTAACTCTAGTTTCACCCAGAGTTTAATTCAAGTTTCACCACAAGTTTAATTCTAGTTCCACCCAGAGTTTAACTCTAGTTTCACCCATAGTTTAATTCTAGTTTCACCACAAGTTTAATTCTAGTTTCACCACAAGTTTAATTCTAGTTTCACCCAGAGTTTAATTCTAGTTTCATCTCGAGTTTAATTCTAGTTTCACCCAGAGTTTAATTCTAGTTTCACCACAAGTTTAATTCTAGTTTCACCCCGAGTTTAATTATAGTTTCATCTCGAGTTTAATTCTAGTTTCACCCAGAGTTTAATTCTAGTTTCACCCAGAGTTTAATTCTAGTTTCACCCAGAGTTTAATTCTAGTTTCACAACAAGTTTAATTATTCTAGTTTCACCCAGAGTTTAATTCTAGTTTCATCTCGAGTTTAATTCTAGTTTCACCCAGAGTTTAATTCTAGTTTCACCCAGAGTTTAATTCTAGTTTCACCACAAGTTTAATTCTAGTTTCACCCCGAGTTTAATTCTAGTTTCATCTCGAGTTTAATTCTAGTTTCACCCAGAGTTTAATTCTAGTTTCACAACAAGTTTAATTCTAGTTTCACCCAGAGTTTAATTCTAGTTTCATCTCGAGTTTAATTTTAGTTTCATCCAGAGCTTAATTCTACTTTCATCAAGTAGTCTGAGTATCACGGATACTCGCGTTCTCCCAATAAATGGAACGTCACGGTAAATAATTCAACCCCTAAGTTATAGTTCAAGATTTCTTAACCATCTCTGCATGTTATTTTTTCTCCTGTTTCCCCTCAGGGGGACACAACTATTGTATCTATGGTAATTAGCGCTCCCAGGGGGACTATGTGAGGGCCCGAGCTGAGAGTTAGGTAGGCCTTTTTTTTTGTTGAAATAAAATGTTTTTGTTATGTTAAGGACCACCTTTTTTCGGTTCACTGCTGTCCTGCATTTTAGCATCTGATACTTTCTTCTTCAATTTTGATCTTGTTTCATATTCTTCTTTCCTAACTTACTGTTTCTATGCCCTTTCTGCGTAGATTCCGCGTTTCCTTAACTTCATACTAAATGGTGTCTTCCTCCTTCCTCTTTTTGGATTGTCATTGTTGCAGATAGGGAGGCTTAAACTAACTAATAATCTTATCTAATCTAATCTATTGAAAATAATTGTGCGACTAATCGTGTAATAATTATGCGGTTATTATTACGCAGTATTGCACAATTTAGTATCTAACCTAATAATACCCGTTGTGTGTATTTATATATTTATTTAAATATTTGTTTGGTGTCCGCTTCTTAAGAAACATGTGTTGTATATTTATTTGTTTGGTATCCGTTATGCTTTTGTCTGAGTTTGCGGTATAGTGGTTACCGAATTCCTCAGTGTAACGTTAAAAGATCGCCTTCACATGCGTTGGTATCTTTGGCATTTTATCAGGATAGGTTCGGTTAGGGTAGGTTTCGTTAGGTTAGTATAGGAAAGGCTAGGATATGTTGGTTTAGGATAGGTAGGTTAGCATAGGTTAGGTAATGTTGACGGAATGGATATGTTTCTTTTTCATCGACGTCTCGAAAATTTGTTCGAGAAAGGCATTGAATCCTGTCATTTATGACGGGCCGTGTACACTAGTCACTAAATAATTTTGTAGTGTACGAATAGGTCAAGTGCAAACACAAATGTACACCTTACAATAGCGTTGATGATAGGATGCCCAAGAAATCGCTGAACTTATTCGGGACCACTGGTAGCTATACTCAAATGTACCCGTTGTAATAGCCTTAAGAAACAATCTACTTATGTACTTTTGTGGTATATAGATTGTGTACATTATATACGGGAAATTTAGTCATTTATGTCGTTGTCTATGATTTTTGGTAATTTTCTCAATAGCCTAATACTTTTATAATTTTTCAATAGTCAATAATTTTTATAATATTTTAATTGGGTGTAATTTTAATTTTTTAAATGGGCTGCAAATTTTAGCCTCGTGTCGTAAGCATCAGTTGAACGATCATTGGTCTCTGAGCTACTTGCTTAATCTCGGAGGGAAAAAGTGTCAGTAAAACATCAAGTTTCTATCTCTCTTCGGCACGCGTGCTTCAATGGCACACTCTCTAGTACCCTAACGCTATTGATTTTTCCTATCAATTTACTGTAAAAGTATCGCGCGGCAAGGTATACCTATATTCCGTATCCAATATACGTGTGTGTTCAACTTTTGATCAACTTTCTTCAGAAGCGGCTAGGAATATTCATTTATACTCCGTATCCAATATATGTACGTACGTACCAATTTTTGATCAACTTTCTTGAGGAGCTCCGAGGAATATATACCGACATTTTGTTTCCAATACACGTGCGTATTTAATTTTTGATCAACTGTTCATGGAATCCTGTGATGCGCACATGGTGTGGGGGATGTACCTCTTTCTCTTATTGTTTCTATGCACCTTGAGCATAGATTCCACGTTCCTTTAAATCCATGCTAAATGAGGCTTCCCTTATTCCCCTCTCTTCGGAACGGCTTTGTTTCTGTTAGGGTGTCCATGGCTTAAGTTAACTTATATAATCTAATCATTTTAAATGAAGTCTGTGCTGTGACGCTAGTCATTTTTTATTTATTTTCGACCCTATGACCGCAAACAGTAATGGATTATTCTTATTTTTTATCTGCTCCCCGTCAACAGCGATGGATTTTTTTCAGTCTTCTAACACGATTCCATCATTTGACTTCCTCCTCCAATTGTACGACCTGTCAATTAAGGCCTGACTAACGCTCTATGGAAATGCGTGGCGATGTTTGTCCACTTCTCCTCTATTTATGTACAGGTTCTGCCATGGCAACGACCGCTGTTTTAAATTTCTTTTACGTTCGATCTTCCTGTTTTTGTTGTTAGGCATGAAGTTGTGATTGATTATTCAACCGTGGTTGAAAGGGTTGATTGCAACAATGCGTAGTGGTTGTGCAGCCTTGGATAAATTTGTGTTCAATTCTGGTCGAAAGTTTTTCTTGTAGTTTTTGGTGCTCTGTTTTGGGTGGAAGCTGGACTTACTCAATAATAATTAAAGGGTTAATCAATATCAGTTTTGGTGAAAGTCAGTTTTAGTAAGAGTCTGTCCTGGTAAAAAGAGTTAGTCTTGGTAAAAAGAGTCAGTCCTGGTAAAAAAGTTAGTCCTGGTAAAAAAGTTAGTCCTGGTAAAAAAGTAAGTCCTGGTAAAAAAGTTAGTCCTGGTAAAAAAGTTAGTCCTGGTAAAAAAGTTAGTCCTGGTAAAAAAGTTAGTCCTGGTAAAAAAGTAAGTCCTGGTAAAAAAGTTAGTCCTGGTAAAAAAGTTAGTCCTGGTAAAAAAGTTAGTCCTGGTAAAAAAGTTAGTCCTGGTAAAAAAGTTATTCCTGGTAAAAAAGTTAGTCCTGGTAAAAAAGTTAGTCCTGGTAAAAAAGTTAGTCCTGATAAAAAAGTTAGTCCTGGTAAAAAAGTTAGTCCTGGTAAAAAAGTTAGTCCTGGTAAAAAAGTTAGTCCTGGTAAAAAAGTTAGTCCTGGTAAAAAAGTTAGTCCTGGTAAAAAAGTTAGTCCTGGTAAAAAAATTAGTCCTGGTAAAAAAGTTAGTCCTGGTAAAAAAGTTAGTCCTGGTAAAAAAGTTAGTCCTGGTAAAAAAGTTAGTCCTGGTAAAAAAGTTAGTCCTGGTAAAAAAGTTAGTCCTGGTAAAAAAGTTAGTCCCGGTAAAAAAGTTAGTCCTGGTAAAAAAGTTAGTCCTGGTAAAAAAGTTAGTCCTGGTAAAAAAGTTAGTCCTGGTAAAAAAGTTAGTCCTGGTAAAAAAGTTCGTCCTGGTAAAAAGAAGTTAGTCCTGGTGAAAGAACCAGTCATGATGAAAGCATTTATTCCCTGATATCCGTTCATGAATGTTAAAGAGCGAAAATCACTTTTTTGTATTAAATTAGCATTACATAGTAACTCAAATGTACATAGTAATCTCCGTAGTTTTTCTAGACATAATTAAATATGCATAGCAATTCCCGTAGAGTTTTTATTACTTTCTTTAAACTAAAAACATTCAATCCTTCGTCGCGGCTCAGCATTAATTTGTTGTGTGCCTGCTTTAGAGAAGCTCGTGTGACGAATCAAGGCGTTGTGTTTCTCCTGAAAGTACCTAGTGTGATAAATGAGCTGAGAGGGGAGCATCGTAGGGGCGGGGCACGGTGATACAGTCTACCTCACACCCTCTAGTGAACTGCAGGCCGTCGTGACGGACGGGTATGGTGGCAGTCTAGGAAGCCTTTGGAGTCCATCCTTGGTGACTTTGATGCTTGGTGACGTTGCTGTGAACGTCGATATGTACGGGTGAAAATATCAGTGGTTCATCTTAAATGACGATTTATTCAACATCTTGTGAATAACTGGGACTAAGGAGTCACTCCTTGGCTTTAAACACCTCGTGTGAACGTCGACTTTTACGGGGAAAATTAGTTGGATATTTCACTTGAATGGCGGTTAGTTGAAAATCATACGAATAGCTGTGAATGAGTTAATCCTTAGCTTAAATATCTCGAGATGACGGCAATTTCTATGGGTGAAAATGAGTATCAGTTATTCATTCAACTTGGATGACTGTTGATTGAATATCGCACGAATAACTGTGACAAATTCGAGTTATACACCATCTTAACTGTACTCTTGGTAACTGTATAGAAAAAAACGTTAACAATAAATCCGATCATTACACAGTAAAATTCTTTGAAAACGGTTTAGGAGTTATCTAAGCTTTATGAGTAGATCAGTCTACATCGTTGTTTGCATCGTCACTGTTTGTGTGTCTTCGTAAATATCGATTTACACGGGGAATGAAAAGAAGACCAAGACGATAATTAACCTCATGTGGGCTCAAGGTTTAGTAAAGATGACCTCGGATAAGGTAGTTTGTGATAATATCCACCCTGCATCACACATATATCGACCGGCGTATTGCACCTGCCTCTGCCGGCTCCACACTTGCTTACTTGTGTGAGGGCTGTGCTGGTGGGCGGGTGTGTGTTGGGTGTTGCGTTAGGTTAGGTTACGTTAGGTGAGGGTTAGTTAAAATACCACAACGCTGAGGGGTTTTGGTAGGTTAGATTAGGTTGGGTATTTGTTAGCTACAACCCTAAGGAGTTGTGGTTGGTTAGGCTAGGTTGCGTTAGGTGCTGGTTAGCCTCAACACCCCAACCACGACGCTGGGATGTTGAGGTTGGTTAGTTGTGGCTTTTCGATACTTGATTGGTCAGTCTCGTGGATCTGCTTAGAGGTTTTGATTGGTCAGACTTTTGAATCTATCTAGAGCTTATGGTTGGGTAAACTTTTAATGCTAATGACTGATCAGCTTATTCCCTCTACAAATCTCGCCTTATTTTTTTTAAATTTAGTCTATTCTCTCATAAAATCGCGTCTATTCTCATTTTCTTTTGAAGTTGGCTCTGTAAAAGTTCAAACGTTTAATCATGGTGAAAAGTAATCAAGTACTTTTTTATAGATCAAATGTGTTCAAGCGACATTTGTAAAATAAATACAACCGCGTCTTGTGCTGGTGGCCAAGGCTGCTGAACTTGCATTTTTCTTCTGCCAGGATCCACAAGTGAAGAGTTAATCTATTCAATTTGTTAATCTATCCGTCAACGCTGCATGAAGGCCCGCACAAGAGAGATGCTGCATTTTATTTTTGGTTGAACTTGAAATGAAAAATAAATGCAGAGACTCAATGTTTTTAGCCCCAAAATCAAAAATAAATGCCAAGAATTGATGTCTTTAGCCCCAAAATGAAAAATAATGCCCACACTTGATGTTTTTCGCCCCAAAAATCGGAGATTTGTTGTTTTGAGTCCCCCCCCCCCCCCCAAAAAAAAAATACATGACCAAACTTGAGGTTTTTAGCCCCACAGGAAATCCGGTCCGGTAATCTCAGTTGACCGCGTTATGGAGGCGTCACACATCACAAGTGTCAGGAACGGGGTCACGGCCTGCTGACTGCAGTGCTCACCTCAGCTGCCCTCATTGCGAGGGGTGAAGCGTCCTGCGTGACCTGTCTTGTTCATATACGATCATCTTGAGCCAAAAATGTTTTTTGTATTATCTTCATTGGAAATAAACTGTTTTTCTTTCTTTACGTTGAGATTTAAGGTAGGATTAGTTTCTTTTGGGAAGGGTTTCGTTAATTAAACACATTTTTTTCATTCGTGCTGATATCGCGCTAATTTACGAGTGGGTAGCTTTAGTGATGCTACTTTGGGCTAGGTTAGTTTTAGTTACGCTATATTGGCCTAGGGTAGTTTCGATGTTTTGACAAATATTTCAAAGCCTGGCTGGCTTAGAACTTTGCTAGTTTAAGACAGGACCAGTTTGAGCCTATTTAAGACTGAATATAATCTCAAAAAATATTTTTTTTTCTGCTGGAAGTTTCCAAAATCACTTTTTTTCACCCTTATAGGAACACGAAATCACGATTACTTAGTGAATAAGTGACAAATTTAAGGTAAAGATGTAACTCAAGGACTTCATTCAAACCTATTCGGTTGTGCCAAAATCTCATACATTCGCGCATTGAAAACAAATAATATTCGTGATAAACTCGGCAAATGTTCTGTTACGAAGAGATAAGCATCGAGCAACTGCTGACTAACAAACCTAGTGATCACGCCTTGGAAGTTTGACTTTATGAACGGAGTGGAGTTATTCATTTTGCCATGTGAGAAAGCCGTGACTTCTCCCAGAAAACCAATAATATTCATTACAAACTCAGCAAATGTTCTGTTACGTAGCGAAAAGCATCGAGGTATCTAACTCAGTGTTTACTCATTGGGAGTTAACTCCGGAGTTTCAAAAGCTGTTCCATTTCGCCATGTGAAAAAACCGCGACTTCCACCAGACCTGTTCCGCACAAGTTGCCATGGGCTGCAGCTTTGTAAGTTCAATTTTATGGCCTAGAGGTGCGAAAGGTTTTGTGACGAGTTGTGTTTTGTTTCTTGTACGATACCTGTTGATAGGTACGGAGCTGAAATAGTTTTTCAATCCCGTGGTTGTTGTTCGTTGTATTTTTTTATAAGTATTAATTAGCAATATTCTCATTGCATTTAATCTCTTCAAGGGGAAAATTGTGAGATCCCTAACTGAGATTCTTGTCTCTATGGGAATTAGCTCTCCCAGGGGGACAATGTGAGGGCCCGAGCTGAGAGTTAAGTAGGCTTTCTTTTTGTTGAAATAAAATGTTTTTGTTATGTTAAGGACCACCTTTTTTTCGGTTCACTTTTGTCCTGTTTTTCAGCACATACTACTTTCTTCTTCAACTTTGGCCTTGTTTCATAATCTTCTTTCTCAACTTACTGTTTCTATGCCCTTTCTGCGTAGATTGCGGGTAGGGAGGCTAAAACTTACGACTAATCTAATCTAACTGAGATTCTGGTGGAAAGAATTTTTTTGGGGTTTGTTAATGAACCATTTTTATTCGGTTCACTACCGTTTTGTTTTTAAACATTTACTACTTTCTTTTTCAATTTTCATTGCTTACTAAATTTATTTCCGATCATACAGTTTTATACGCTGGTGATCTTGTGTGATTGAGAACACACCTTGAGCATAAATTCCCTGTTCCCATTACTCTATAGTAAATGGTACCTTTCTTCTTCCTCTCTTTGGAACACTTTCGTTGTGGTTAGTGAATCTTAAATTAACTTATTTAATCTAATCACCTGTCAATTAATATCCCACCTAGCATTCATAAGATAGGTGATACCTATCATTCAATACGTCACCTACTATTTTATGATGTCTATGACATCTATCATTTTATGAGGAATTACTTCTCATTTAATTACATCTTCAATTTGTACGTGCATCTGCATTGCCTGTCTTTACTTCTAAAGAAATTCCAACCATGATGGAAGGGACAGTTTAAAAACTTGCTAAAGATAGCTAGAAATAAATAAAGCCGTATATGACTATACAATAATCATTGTTGCATATATTACTAATTGATCGATTCCTTGGAAGAGTAATTTAATGATGAAAAGAGAACAAATATATCGATGGGCATTCCAATTGAAAGTGTTTCGGAATTTTTCAAAGCCATATCTTGAGAGCAAGAAGTTACGTCGATTTCCTCCAGAAAATGTACGGTATTGGACGCATATCGAATTACTGGTCACACCTGTTATTGTCTCACCAGTGAAGAGCGGTATTGGTGAATGTAAGTGGTGGTGCTGGGGAAAGTGACAGTGACGGATGAAAGTGGGTGATGGATGAAAGTGACAGTGACGGATGAAAGTGAGTGATCGATGAAAGTGAGTGATGGATGAAAGTGACAGTGATGGGTAAAAGTGACAGTGATGGATGAAAGTAACAGTTGTGGGTAAAAGTGAGAGTGATGGGTAGAAGTGACAGTGATGGATAAAAGTGGCAGTGATGGGTAAAAGTGACAGTGACGGATGAAAGTGAGTGATGGATGAAAGTGACAGTGACGGATGAAAGTGAGTGATCGATGAAAGTGAGTGATGGATGAAAGTGACAGTGATGGGTAAAAGTGACAGTGATGGATGAAAGTGACAGTTGTTGGTAAAAGTGAGAGTGATGGCTAAAAGTGAGAGTGATGGGTAAAAGTGACAGTGATGGGTAAAAGTGACAGTGATGGGTAAAAGTGAGAGAGATGGGTGAAAGTGACACTGATTGGTATAAGTGACAGTGATGGATGAAAGTATCAGTTGTGGGTAAAAGTGAGAGTGATGGGTAAAAGTGAGTGATGGGTAAAAGTGACAGTGATGGGTAAAAGTGACAATGATGGGTAAAAGTGACAGCGATGGGTAAAAGTGACAGTGATTGATGAAAGTAACAGTTGTGGGTAAAAGTGAGAGTGATGAGTAAAAGTGACAGTGATGGATGAAAGTAACAGTTGTGGGTAAAAGTGAGAGTGATGGGGAAAAGTGAGAGTGATGGATAAAAGTGACAGTGATGGGTAAAAGTGACAGTGATGAGGAAAAGTGAGAGTGATGAGTAAAAGTGAGAGTGATGAGTAAAAGTGAGAGTGATGAGTAAAAGTGAGAGTGATGAGTAAAAGTGAGGGCGATGAGTAAAAGTGAGAGTGATGAGTAAAAGTGACAGTGATGGATGAAAGTAACAGTTGTGGGTAAAAGTGAGAGTGATGGGTAAAAGTGAGAGTGATGGGTAAAAGTGACAGTGATGGGTAAAAGTGAGAGTGGTGGGTAAAAGTGAGAGTGATGGGTGAAAGTGACAGTGATGGATGAAAGTAACAGTTGTGGGTAAAAGTGAGAGTGATGGGTGAAAGGGACAGTGATGAGTGATTGTATCAGTGACAGATGAGTGTCACTGTAAGTTGAAAGTGACAGTAGCAGATGAAAGGAGTAATGGTTATAATTATTGGAAGTGAATGATAGGTGAGAGTGACAGTGATACGTGGAATTGGCTGTTACAATGTGATGGTGACGAATGATCGTTGACATATCGGAACGGTGGGCCAGTGTGCTCCAGAAACATTATGTTTGATACATGACATATGCGACATAAGTCACACTCTGGACATATGTTTAATTCGTACGCGACAATTTTCAATATTGCACGTTACGTTTTCGTTTGTACGATATTTCTGTCTGGAAAAAAAATATGCGTCCAGTTCTTTACCCAACAACTAGGCATGTCATGCGGTCATGAAGGAAGGGCTTAACACTTTGACTGCGATGTTAACCGCTGGTGTACACGGAGGAGATTTTCATAATGCTGCTGACCGACTAGTAGTCACAAACTGACCAGTAGTTACTCGAAGCTAAATAAAGGCACGATTTAGTTAATGCTTGCTATTTTCAAAATTGCCCGCTACGATTGACTTTGAATTTGACTTGATTATCGAACTTCAGTTTAACCCATCGCGATCAACGCGTTGAATATTAAGTGTTTCACTTGCGTTTCGTTGTCTGTCTTCGGTCGACGTTGTATAGGCTCTGGTGTTTAGAAACCACGCTGAGAGTAGATTCCCCGTTCCCTCAACTCCATTCTAAATGGTGCCCTCCTCCATCCTCTCTTTGGGTGTACTTCTGTTGTGGTTAAGGAGCCTTAAATTGACTTATCTAATCCGATCACGTGGAAGGACTAAACTCGGCACAAATGATCAACCACAGTTCATGCGCTGACGTTTGTTGCGTAGTCGCACCTGCGGAACACTTACCGATCATTTGTATTTTTCTGTGATGTGTAATTATCTCAAAATTTAAGATTACATATAAGTGTGGGACTCATCGAATGTTGCTTTGCCTGTAAATCATTTAACGAACATGGTAATGTGTATTAGCAGGATATAATTCATCCAACATGCACACTTTTGGGGAATTTTAGTGTGTATGATATTAATTTTATATGAGACAGGTTTTTGAGGTAATTTAGATTTTCTGTTTTCCATACCATCGGCCGGGTCCTTTTCCTTAATTTTTTTGGTGTCGGTCATTTTTTCCTAGCTTTTTCGGTCTCGATTGTGTTTTTTTATGTCATTGTTGTCGATCGGATAGCTTTTCTTTGAGATTTTCAAGGTTAAGATAAAGTCGGCTCCGTGTAATTTCTTTTGATATTGAACTTTTTTGACATCGATCGAAACTATTTTTATAGATTACTAAATTCTTCCTTAAAAATAGAAAAATGTATTATTCAACCATCACAGAGTAATGTATTATTCAACCATCAAAAAATACTATATTATTCAACCATGAAATAGTAATGACTTATATTATTAGTCAGCGCACCACAACATTTTGATGTTCTCTGATTTGCAGTGGTCTTGAGCTGAGAGTTAGGTAGGCCTTCTTTTTGTTGGATTAAAATGTGTTTTGTTTTGTTAGGGCATATCTTTTTCGGTTCATTTCTGTCCTATTTTTCAGCACCTTTAACTTTGTTCTTCAACTTTTATCTTGCTTCCCAACCTTCCATCTTAATTGACTGTTTGTATGAGTACGGGAATCTTGTGAAGTAATGCCCTTTGTACTTAGATTCCGCATTCTCTTAACTCTATACTAACTGGTGCCTCCATCCTTCCTCTCTTTGAACATCTTTGTTGTGGTAAGGGAGGCTAAAACTAATTTATAATTAATCTATTTTGCAGTCAAAACCATCACCATCGCCCTCACCACGCCCCAAGCCGCAGCCGTCACCATCAACACCATTCGCAGTCCAGGTGAATTTTTTAAAGTCCTAACCTTCCAAAAAGCGATACGGTCTTTTTTCTAAAATGGCCTCATTGTACCGGGTGTCCACAAATTATGCATCCACCGACTCATGTATGTATATATGATATCGGAACCATACAACAGTTTAATAATTCGACCTTCGTCAGTGGATACACTTTTGTGGATTTTGTTTCTTTTCGAATTTGTGCCCTAATGTGTAGCTTGAAGTTCACTGACGAGTGGCAGTTCCTTCCCCGTAATATGTGATGTCGGTGACAATCTGATACCCGTGCCTGTCTAAAAGCCTGTTTACACGATCATTGAGTGCGCGCGTGAGCAGTGAAGAGAGGCGCAAGCCCCGCTCACTTGTTCTCGCTTCAGGCTCATTTACTTGCTCAATGACTGTGCGTCTGTAATGACACTGACAAGCTCTGGCCAGCGCCATGAAAACGAGCATAGTCCGCATTGTCATTGAGCTGTAAATGCGCCTGAAACGAGAGCAAGTGGGCGGGACTTGCGCCTCTCTTCACTGCTCACGCGCACGCTCAATGATCGTGTAAACAGGCCTTAATGGCGGTGGTTGTAATGACAGTAATATGAGTGCAAGAATGTATATGTTAAGGGTTCATGCTTTTCTGTCCGTCCAGGTGCTATATTTTCAAACTAGTTAGTCGTTATGGCGGTACTACTGGTAGTGCAAGTTCTGCTATGTTTACTTGGCTACTTTACGTGCCGTATCCAATGTGGAGTTCAACAGTAAATTTTGAGCAACACACTAGGGATTGAATAAAGTTTATCAAAGTGACAGGAATTTAGGTATGTTTACTTAGCGTTAGATAAAGTGTATCAAATTTAGTGATTCGTTCTATTACCTTAAAACGTTAACCGTCACGTGTACCACCGGTGGTCCACGGAGGGAATTTTCATAATGCTGTAGACCGACCCGAAGTCACAAACTATATTTTTATAAATTCTTAATCAAAGCTACGTAAGGGCCCGATCCACATAATGTTTGCTATTTTCAAAATTGCTTACTACAATTGACTCTAAATTTTAGTTGAATATTTAACTTAACTTAAACCCTTGGCGGTTAACGTGTTAACAGTGGATTAAGTGGATGATGTGAACCGTGATTTACTCTAGTATTTCACTTATGGGTTAGCTGTATCTAATTAACACATGCTTACCATATGATATAAACAATGAATCGACTGTATCAAGCTAAAAATGATTCAGCTATATCGTCTTCTTAGGAATGAACAAGCTTCGTTAAATAAACGATGATTTAGCTCTAGCAACTTGGGATAAATTTATTCCAATACAGGTACTCTCTATGTAAAAATCGACCAATTGGTTCTAAAAAGTCACATTGTATTGTCTACATTGCAAAGTAACACACCTTGTATGTTCGTAAAATTAAATGTGATTAACGAATTTTAAAAACGTAGACCACAGCCCTGAGTCGTACACACCAAATACCTAAAATGCCAAGACCATAGGCCAATAATGTGAAAACTAAAGGCCTAAAATTTAAAGACCAAAAGTCTAAAACGTAAAAACCAAATACCTAAAATGCAAAGACCTGAGGCCAAAGATATAAATACCTAAGACCAAAGTTGGGAATTCTGAAGGCCTAAGACGTAAAGACCAAATATCTAAAATGCAAAGACCTATGGCTAAAGATATAAAAATCAACGCCTAAAACGCAAAGACCAAACGCTAACACATAATGACCAAAGGCATAAAAACCAAACGCGAAAAGTATAGAGCCCAAAGGCATAAAACGTTTAGTCTCGCTCACAGCCAGGCTTGTTGTGTGGGCGGTCACCAAGGGTAACCTTACTACTCAGAACTGCCTTACCCTCTGTATTCATTGCTCTTTTTATCGATGTAGCTATCTATCTTCCTGAGTCGCTTATTGAGCTTAAAAAACGTGCGTAATCGCTTTCTCTTTTTTGGAGAATACCTGTGCAGAGTACAAGTTCTTAGGAAAAGGTACCCAGTCTAACTTTTTCGCCGCCTGCATGCATGTTTTCCGCCGCCCAAGTAATTAAATCGCTTAGAGAATACCTGTGCAGAGTACAAGTTCTTAGGAAAAGGTACCCAGTCTAACTTTTTCGCCGCCTGCATGCATGTTTTCCGCCGCCCAAGTAATTAAATCGCTTAGATGCCGAAAAACATGCATGCTTCGGCGAAAAAGTCTGACTGGGTATGTGATTCGTGTATCTTCAGCCCAGGCATTTGATTCCGGTAACTATGCTTCGTGAGGGTAATGTGTTATTTTAGTTATAGCGATTCCATAACGGGCGGAAAATAGCAGGCTTGAACTCGTTGCTTTCCAGCAATCAGTCTCAAACATCGGGCCAGATTTCAGTGAGGCATCGTTTCTAATAAGAAACTCACTCGTAATTTACGGATGAACCCCAGAAACGATAGAAAAAAAATGAAGTTTAGGTTGTACGAAATTAGGCTCTTACCAACTCATCTAATTTAAATCTCTTGAGAGTACAGTTTTATTGATAGGAAGGCTTAAACTAACATCAGATGCAGTCAAATCTTACTCTTGTGCGTAACGGTTAAAAAGGCTCATGCTAACTTATCTCATTTGATCCTCGTTTGAGAATACTTTTTACTAACATGAAGCCTTAAAATAACATCAAATCCAATCAAGTGTTATTTTTGGAACACTTTGTTACGGTTAGCGAGTCTTGACAGTTCGAATCCTGGCTGTGCCGCTAGGTGATCCTGCCCGTTGGGAAAAGGGAGAACTCAGCCACAATTCCCCACTTTATCCAGGTGCCGGAAATGGGTACCGGCTTGACCGGGGGTACCCGTCCTGGCGTCCTGCATGGTGTTAGTTATGAGGCATTTTAAAAACGAATGTACGAGATGATATGTATCAGGCTTAAGTCATTACGTCCTGGCGTTAGTAAAAATGCATTTGAAAAACCAATGTACAAGATGATATGTCTTAGGCTTGAGTCATTACGTCCTGGTGTTAATTATAAGGCAATTGAAAACCCAGGGTACAAGATGATATGTATCAGGCTCAAGTCATTACGTCCTTGTGTTAATTATAAGGCATTTGAAAAACCAATGTACAAGATGATACGTACCAGGCTTGATTGGAATAAAACATCCTGTTTACTTTTGGGTCCCTAACTTCTGACCTCCTCTCTCAGCTTCCCGCCTCGCTAGCCCCGTCGCCGTTCCCCGTGAGGAGAGGCTCCACGGCCTCTGAGCGCAAGGGGCCCCGCCCGGTGCCCCCCGGCATGAAGCAGTGCCCCGTGTGCGAGAGGAACTTCAACGAGGACCGCATCCAGAAGCACGCCGCCATCTGCCAGAAAACCGCAACCAGGGCCAAGAAACGCAAGGTGGGGGCGCGTCTCGTTTTCTATCGTTACTTTGTAGAAAAATTGTGATTGTCCCATGAAGGTGCCAGGTGTGCTCTGCGTCTCGATTTCTATTGTTCCTAAGTAGAAAATTGTGATTGCCGATGCCTGTTAAAGAAAACGCGCAGAGTTACTGAATAAATGAATGCGATTGTCCCATGCTGAGAAAAAATGCAAGGTCTGTTGGGCGTCTCGTTTTCTGTTGCTACCGAATAGGAAATTGTAATAGCCCGATGCCTGTTACAAATAAAACGTACTGAGTGGGCTCCGTACTATGTGTTTCGTTTTCTATTAATACATACATATACCGGGCGTTTCCTCCCTATCCTATGGGAGGGTAGCCGACAGCAGGCCACAATCACTACACTTAGTCACTAGGAGGCGAGAGAGGCAGCACTACAACTGCCATGATCAGCAGCAGCCCAGCATAACCATCTTCCACAGTCAGGCCCGACAGCCATAGCTGGTTACCCCGACCGCTTCATTGAGTGCAGCCCCTCCCCCCGCACAGGACAGGGCAACCCCATCACACGCGGGCAGGCTTCCAGTACCGCGTCAAAAATATAATTACCTTCTTATGCACTGCCCCCCCTCACTTCTGTCCGCAGTCATCCCTCTCGCCACCTCCACAGTCAGAACCTTCTGATACAAAGTACGTTTCACCCCATCCATCCAACGCATCCGTGGTCTACCTCGCGCTCGAAGACCACTCACTTCCGACGTATAAATCTTTTTCACCAGCCGCTCAATATTCATTCTTTCAACATGCCCAAACCATCCAAGCACTCTTTCATCCACTCGCCTGCTCAATTTTTTGATAACACCCGTCTGCCTCCTAACCAACTCATTCCTGATCCTATCTCTTCTTGTTACTAGATACATGCTCCTCAAACACTTCATCTCAAACACATCCAACTTCCTCCTCTCAGCTGCTCTCAACCCCCAGGACTCTGCTTCATACAACAAAACTGGCACAATCAAGCTTCCCCTCTTAGCATTCATACTCAAACTCATGCATTCAAAAACTTTCCTCATTGCACCCAATGTCTTACAGCCTTCACTCACTCGATGCCTCACTTCTACTTCCATACTATCCTTAACAGCCACAGCCGACCCGAGGTACCTAAAATGCTCCACCTCATCTAACACTTCACCATTCATCCTCACATCCAAAGTTCCAAACACTTCACCTCTTGAACATCTCATCACCTTACTTTTATTCACATTTACCCTCAATTTCCGCCTTTCGCACACTCTACCAAACTCTGCAACCAGTCTCCTCAGTTTTTCCTCTGAATCAGCCACAAGCGCTGTGTCATCTGCAAACAACAGCTGGCACACTTCCCAATACATACCATTTTGTCCCACCAACTGCGCATCCTTTCCCAACACTCTGGCATTCACTTCTCTCACCACACCATCCATAAACAAATTAAACACCCACGGCGACATCAAACATCCCTGTCTCACACCTGTCACAACTGGGAACCACTCACTCGCCTCATTCCCTACTCTCACACATGCTCTGCTATCAATGTAGAAACTCTTGATCGCATTCAACAGCCTCCCACCCACTCCATACAAACTTACAACTTGCCATATAATAAAGCCTCACGGTCCACTCTGTCGTACGCCTTCTCTAGATCCATAAAAGCCCAATATACATCATTTCCTTTTGCTAAGTATTTCTCATTCACCTGCCTCACGGAAAACATTTGATCCACACAACCTCTACCACCCCTAAAACCACATTGTTCTTCAGCAAGCACACGATCCGTCATCACTCTCACTCTTCCAATTAAAACTCTTCCATACAGCTTCCCAACGACACTCAGTAGACTTATACCCCTATTAATATTTGATTTATATTTGATAGAAAATTATGGTTGTCTGATAAATGTCAGAGAGAACGTGCCAGGTGTGCTCCGTCTATCGTTTTCTAGTGTTACTTAATAGAAAATTGTGATTTTCCAGTGCATGTTTGAGAATAAGTGCAAGTTGGGCTGCGTGTTGCGCGTTTCGTTTTTTATTGTTGCTGAATGGAAAATTGTGATTGTCTGATGTGCGTTAATGAGTGAACGTAATGCTCCTGCTTCCTTGTTTCTGTTGTGCTTCTGAGAGCAAAATCTTAATTGTTCGATGCATCTTTGTGAAAAAGTGCAGGATGGCTCTGCGCAGTGTGTCTCAATTTCTATTCCGTTGATGAATGTAAAAATATGGCCGAATGTTGCATCGCAGTGAAGAAAAGTAAGGTGTTATCTATCACATTTTTTATGCTGTGACTGAATAGTCAATTGTGATTGTTTGATACAGATAAGTGAAAAAACGAAAAGTGGACTCCGTGTTTTTTGTCTCTTTCCCTAACCTGAAACAGCTATCACTGGATAGAAATAATACTTTTATTTATTATTCTATTTTCAATGCCTAACTTAATTTGATGCAGCGATCACTGAATAGAAACATTTTTATACACTACTGCTTTATTGCAATCACGTTGTGCAATCTATGGATTTTCAGCACCTTACGTAATAAAGTGTGAGCTCAGTGAGTTGAAGTGTATCCCTTAGAATTTCTTCTACCCGTCTTCTCCGTTGTCTATAATCCGCAGAGGAACTGCTTTCTCTCTTCTATTTTTTAAACCCCAGAGTAACGGAAGTGGAATTAAAGCAAGGTTTCTCGTCTATTAAGTGTGACCATTTACTTTCACCCATAGGAGAATAGAAAACTGTGTTTTTTTTTATTGTTAGTTAAGGAACACAAGGTAAGGATAGTCTTTCATGCGTCGTTTTCTATCCTGGTATAGCTACCACAAAAAAAAGAAAACATTTTTAGTTCGATGCACGTTAGTGAAAAAACGGCATGCGAACCTCTATTTTGCGTCGTTTTCATTTTGTTTTACAGTATGAAGCTATCACAAAGTATAAAACAGTGTTTCTTCGTTGCACGATAGTACATAAACACAAGGATGGTGCTGTTTTTTTGGAGTTACTGTGTGGTTTTGTTACCTACGTTGATGCACGTTCATGCAAGAATCGAAAAGTTGGCTTGTATTTTTTTACTTGTTTCTATCTACCTTAAGATATAATGATGTTATTGCATTATCTTTATTGGAAATAAACTATTTCCTAAATAGGTACTCAGTTTCCCTGCACATGCCAAGAGAGGGGCTGGTATTATTACACGTTGACTGCGATAGGTTAAACTGAAGTTCAATATTCAACTGAAATATAAAGTTAAAAGTTGTTTGCAATTTTTTAAACACCTAACATTAACTGGGTCCATCAAGTACCATCAATTTTAAAAAATTGGTAACAATTTTCAAACTAAATTAATTTTTTGATTAATTTTTAACGTATCGCAAGCAACTCGTTAAGTCTAGATTGTGAGCACAGACGATTTTCGAGAACATTTTGGTTCACATTCATCACCCTTGGTGAAAATAATCATTTACCCCACCGCGAAGATGCAAATTTGGAAATTACTTGGGATATTTATCAGGTCATCTCATAAGTTTTAATTTTATTTTAATTACTAAGTGTCAGCTACTAAGAAATTTGGAATGAAATTCTAATGTTTTTCCTTATTTTCCTGCACTGCCTATCAAAGGCTAAGGTAAGTTTTTACAAAATCAACCTTTATTTTCCATCATTCGGCATTGTTTCTTTTCAACACATTGACTACGTTTACGCGTTTGGTTAGGTCAGGTTAGGGAGTAGCAGAACTGAAATTATTGCTTCATTTTATTTCTTTCCATTCTAAGAAAAGAGAAAAATATAATTACAAGATAATAAGTGAACTTACACACTCCGATTTATTTTGAAAAGGATTGTGAAATAATCTAAATGCCGTACATTTATTCCGGTAGGTAGGTAAATGACCAAAAGATCTAGTGCACTACGTTGTCAATATTGTGACGTTGTGTGATATTTTAAGTAATTAAAAACTTTACTGAGGTTGCTGCTTCTTGCGGCATTTTGTGTCAAATGCTTGAAGGGATGTTGGATGTTTTCCATCACGTTTCAGGACTGTTGAAATTTGCTAGATTCTTGGGAGTTTCTTAATTCTTGTGACTCTAATGGATTGGTTTTTTAACCCTATATTACGCAGCGTTCTTTCTAAAGGACATTAGGGAATAACTTGCATTTTTCTTATTGTATATGCTAAATGTCTCGATGAAAAGTTCACATTTGCTGAGTTTCATAAGGTTTTAAGAGAAATTACCGCAGTATTTCATTCAAGAGCAAATTTCGTCGTTACAAGGTTAAATAGTTCAGTCATAGTAATTGAACTTTGCTGAACGCTTCCGTATAACATATAATATGACATTTTAATTACTAAAAAATCGTATTTTATGCATCGACTGTATTGGAAATATAACTTTTAACCTTTTTTTGTAGCTGATCTTGTAATACTAAGCAATGGACAGAGGTAACCCCAGCTACTCGCCGCAGAAAACGGTAGCACAAGATGCAAGAGCCTGTTGTGGGTTTAGGTTTGTTTGTACCGTAGTCGAGTAAGCCTCACCTTTCATTCGTTGTTTCTCTGTCTCTCTTGTAGCGGACGCCGGCGGACAGTGCTACCGTCATCCTGTACAGATGATATCTTTTATTCTTCATGTTTATTTCATCTGATGCTTAAACTGACGTATAATCTACGTTTTTTACTCTTTCTTTTCGTATCATCGAGATGTTTAAACTTTTCTTTACCTGCGTAACGGGCTGTGCCAACTAAAAAACTAAATTCTGCGCCCTTATGGTGCTACTGAAGCCTATACCTGATGATCACGAGAGCAGAAACGAAAGTTAAACCTTAATTATATTAATAAAGATCAGCAATGGTTGTGGTATTTCTACCTGTTCCTGGTTTGAATTATTTGGAACAAAAATGCCTAAGAAAATTGAAGCATTTATGCAACGAGAGAGAGCTGGTTATTTATACCTCTGTATTAGTTTTACTATACAGTTCATGTTTATTGCTTTTCCCGAGATCAAATCAAGAGTATGTGTGATCTAGGTGTCATCTGCAGGGGACGTCTATCTAACAAATGATATTAATCCAAATTTCGCTAATTTTTTCCAAATAATAATCAACATTTTTCCGAACTACTTGCCTTTTTTGTATTTCTATGACACAATTGTAGCCTTTCACGAATATTTTAAAGTAAAAAATTTCCTTGTAATTAATTCTAATTGTGAGGGAGGCAGTGAACAACCAACCATTTTCTTCATGGAATTGGCATGCCCATGATTTTTCCTTGATTTTTCTCAACACCCGCCGATATCTGGATTTTTCCGCATTGTATTAATACTACGTCATTTTACCAGGCATTCGATCCCGTCAAGATGCGCAACAAGGGCACTGAGGCTGAGAAATATGTGGCCAGGGGACTGCACCTCAAAGAAGTCAAGGTGAGCTCCTTGTAATTATTGTACGTACATTTTTGTACGCGCATTAACGCCGTGTGTGCCACATCTGTGCGTGTATCACACTATATGTTCCCATTGCATATTTATCTTATTTGTTCCCATTACATATTTGTGTCATTTGTTTTGCACTGCATGTTCCCATTAAATATTTTGTCATTTATATATAACACTGCTTTTTCCCATTACAAATTTGACTCTTTTGTATATCACTACATGTTCCTATAACATATTTTGTCATTCATTTTGCGCTGCATGTTCCCATTACATGTTTGTATTATTTGTTTCGCACTGCATGTTCCCATTAAATGTTTGTATTATTTGTTTCGCACTGCATGTTCCCATTACATGTTTGTATTATTTGTTTCGCACTGCATGTTCCCATTACATGTTTGTATTATTTGTTTCGCACTGCATGTTCCCATTACATGTTTGTATTATTTGTTTCGCACTGCATGTTCCCATTACATGTTTGTATTATTTGTTTCGCACTGCATGCTCCCATTACATGTTTGTATTATTTGTTTCGCACTGCATGTTCCCATTACATGTTTGTATTATTTGTTTCGCACTGCATGTTCCCATTACATATTTGTATCATTTGTTTTGCACTGTACCATTTCCATTAACATATTTGTACCATTTATGTATAACACTGCATGTACCCATTACGTATCTGTGTCATTTATATTGCCCTGCATGTACTTTTTACATATTTGTATCATTACTACACATATTCACACAAATAACACTACATGTTCCCATTAAACATCTGTACCATTTATTATCATATTATTAGTATTGTACATAATGTTAGTATCATTCTATTAAACTACCTCCATTGAGCACCACACTCACCAGCTCCTGTGTTCCAAGTGAACCTACTGATCACCTGGAATTTATGGATCATATTCGAGAACCCAACTCCTTTTACTTTACGCCTACAAACTCCTCCGATGTAATTACGTGCATAAACAACATGAAAAATAAATCGAGTGGGTTACAAACGTTTCCGACTAAAGTACTTAAAGTTATTGCTGACATTGTAGCCCCACTGATATCAAATATTATTAACCAGTCTCTCTTACTAGGCACTTTCCCGAACTCCCTCAAAGTTGCTAGAGTAACCCCTATCTTTAAAAGTGGTGAAAAAACCTGTGTAAACAATTATCGACCTATCTCCATTCTACCAATTATTAGCAAAGTATTCGAAAAGATTGTGTATAAAAAAGTGTACTCTTATTTTGAACAAAAATCATTTCTTTACGATAAACAATACGGTTTTCGCTCTAAAAAATCAACAACACAGGCTATATTAAATCATTTACAATTCCTCTATTCTAATATAGATGAAGGAAAGCCTGTCTTCTCTGTATTTCTTGACTTCCGAAAAGCATTTGATTGTGTGGACCATAAAATACTATTATCGAAACTACACTGTTATGGCATTCGAGGGATTGCCCATGATTGGTTCAGATCATACCTAACAAATCGGAAGCAATACGTTGTCATTGACGACGCAAAATCAGACCCACAGACAATTAGCCATGGAGTTCCTCAAGGATCTGTTCTCGGGCCTCTCTTGTTTCTGATTTTTATCAATGATATTGTAAAATCTACATCATTCTTCAAATTCATACTTTTTGCCGATGATAGTACGCTTTCTGCGGTCCTTCCGAACCAAAATCCTGCTATGATTGTGGAGAGTATAAATACTGAACTTCACAAGGTTTCATCGTGGCTCAAAGCTAATAAAATAAGCCTAAATATCGATAAAACAAATTATATTACTTTCTCATACAAGAAAGATGTATCTCTCCCATGCATTAAAATTGGCGAAGGTGAAATCGAAGAAACCAACTCATGTAAGTTTCTGGGCATCATAATAGATAAACATTTGACCTTCAAAGAGCACATCACTCATATTAGTTCTAAATTATCAAAATCCATCGGAATCCTAAATAAAGTTAAAAAATTTCTGCCTGAAACAGCTTTACAAATGCTCTACCGAACGCTCATTTCTCCATACTTGCAATACGGAATAGAAGCATGGCACGGAACTGATAAAAATAAAACCAACAAAATTTTTACTCTGCAGAAAAGGGCTGTCAGAGCGGTAAAGAACCTAGAATATAATGCTCACACAAATGATTCTTTCAAAAATTTACAAATACTTAAACTTTCGGATCTCTACAAAATCTCCATCTGTAATTTCATTTACAAAACATTAAGAAATGATGGCGACAATAGCCTAAGACAATTATTGACTGCGCAAACTGGTCATCACGACCATTTAACCCGAAATAGAAGTAAATTCATGCTTCCTCATTATTCAAAGGCCAGGTCGCAACACAGTATTCTCTTCGTTGGAACCAAAACTTGGAACTCTATACCTGCAGAGATCCGTGAATGTAATTCGTACAAAGTATTCAAAAGACATCTTGAGTCTCACTTCCTATCAGAATACTAGTAGTGTAAGATCACCGTGTCGAAATCTTGCCTCCTACATGTAACTAATGATAATGTCATAATGTAACTTGCCTTGTGTACCATAACCAATCTTCTCTCTGCTCTTGAATCGTTTTATCGAACATACTGTTAAATATAGCCGACTTGACCTATATTGTAAAATACAGCATAAAATATCGAGTTAATTATCTCAATGATCAGTCTAATGCGAAACTAGGTTAAGTGAACTAGGTTAAACTTTTGTACACCCTAGAATAGCGTGATGGTAGGATGCCCTAGAAGTCGCTGAACTTATTCGGGCCCACAGGTAGCTATACTCAAATTTGACCATTGTACTAGACTTAAGTAAAATTCTACCTCTGTATCACCTGTGGTAAATAAATTGTTTAAATTGTTTACAGACCAAGAAGAAGAAAATAAAGAAATGAAAAACAGTTTATTTCCCATTAAATTTATACATGAAATGTATTACATTGGTTATTAAAAAATCTTACCATTAAGAATCCTTAGCTAATATTCACACATGGGTATTGTATTACCCACGTCAATTGTCGAAACGAATGATTCAGAGAAAAGCACGATAAAATGCGTTCCCTTCGTTGCGTTAACCTGATTTTGGCAATGCATATAAATACAAGTAACTAAGAAAATCTTGTCTTAGCGACGCGTTGTTTAAAACACTCATTAGTGTTCACTTGCATTTAAATGCGAGCATGCGAACATAGGAACTAGTGATAGGAAGGATTCAAATTGAAAACAAGATGAGTAGATTTAAACCAACTGGCGCAAGCAGCACGAAGACTTCCTCCTGATTTTAGTTATAAGGCAGCATTTAAAAGCTAGTGTACAAGATGATATGTATGAGGCTTGATTAGAATATAATGATGAAGACCGTCCTGATTTTAGTTATAAGGCTTTTGAAAAACCAATGTACAAGATTCTATGTATGAGGCTTCATTGAAATAAAATAATGCTAACCTGCTTTACAGACGAAGAAGAAGGACTGGCG
The DNA here is from genome assembly GCA_030386875.1 of Morinoia aosen. Classification (NCBI taxonomy): domain Eukaryota; kingdom Metazoa; phylum Arthropoda; class Malacostraca; order Amphipoda; family Talitridae; genus Morinoia; species Morinoia aosen. The sequence continues at coordinate 26,597,913 of CM059566.1, forward strand.
CAAGCAGCACGAGGACTTCATCAAGACGGTGCGCGCTGCGAAGGGCATGAAGGGCTACGAGGCGCCACCCCTTGACGTCTCAGACTACGTGCAGTGTCCGCACTGCGGCAGAAAGTTCAACCAAGCCGCCGGCGACCGACACATACCCAAGTGCTCCGACATCAAGAGCAACAAGCCTTCCGTTGGCAAGCGACGTTAGCTAACTTGTGGTGTTCGGTAACTCTTTCTCCGCGATGGGTTAAACTGAAAGAAAGAGAAAGGAAAACCGTTTATTTGAATGTCCAACCAATTCGCCACCGACCGGCACATCTCCAAGTGCTATGATATCAAGAGTAACAAGCCGACGCCAACTCACTTGTGGTATTGAGTAACAAGGTGACCGCGTAAAATAAAGAAAAAGCATTTATGTCCAAGAAAGTTGATACATGAGATGTGTAACGTGCTGGTTTTTAAAACGTGAAAAAGGAAGAACTTACTTGTGATGTTTCGGTAATAGGTTGACCGCAAAAAAAACGTTTATTTCTAAAAAAGTAGATACATGAGCTGTATAACATGTTGGTTTTTAAAATTTTTCATTACAATGGTTCTTAAATGATAGACAAACTCTCCGAGGTGTACAATTCCGAATTTCAATGTTCAACTCGAATTTAAAATCGATTGCAGTAGGCAATTTTGGAAAGTAGCAAACATTAACTGGATCGTGCCTTTATTTAACTGTGATTTAAGCATTTATGACAATTGAGTTTGTGACTACTGGTCGGTCAGCAGCATTAGGAAAATTGCCTCCGCGTACACCGGCGGCTCACGTTGTGACCAATGTGTCAAAATTGCATAACCAATATAAGGTGTAGAGCAGAGTCCCTAGAACCATGAAGAACAGTGGAAATTCGTGTAATGACCAGCGTTGAAGATATATAACGACATCTGCCACTATATCTTAATATGGCTTTCAAGTAACAAAATAGCCTGGACAATATTTGTGAAACTATTTCAATAAAAGCTGCTGAAATTTTGACAATTTTATGTTTGAAAATTAAAAACAAATAGAAAATTAATTTAATTTAAAATTGCAGAATTATTTCAAGAAAAGTTCCTAAATTCAGAGCAATTTGTTATATAAAATCGAGTGGCCAGGAAATTTTGGTGTGTAAACTACATTAAAAATTAATTTCTAAGTTAGCTACCGGGTAGCTGCGCTTACCTATTTCAACAGAAATTCTGTTGTTTCGAAACACTAGAATAATTTCATAGAAAATCTAGTTTTTTGTATTAACATTTAAATTTGCTCAAAGTAATTCAGGTATGTGAGGTATTCCCAAACTGATGAGATATAACGAAGCGAAGCCTTTGCTCTACTCAATTGTCTTCTGAAAACTAGGATGATTCATAATTTAGCACTTTGCCACTCAGGGATCATTCCACCTGAAATCTTACATTAAAACTTCGAATTCTTGAGCTAAATTGATCTGCTATTTTAATTTAAGAATGAAGTTAATCATTCATTTAAGTGGAGACGCTGTAATTATCGCAAGATTGCCTCTTTAGTTGCTATGATGACCGCAAAAAGTGCCTTAAATATCTGTTGCTGCTGGAAGTCTCCGAAGAGAAGCCAGCGTAGCGTTGAAAAGATGCTCATTTGAATGTAACTGAATGTGGAATTAACTGTCCCGGTTAGGTAGCAGCCCGAGAATAGGCAACTACGCTCGTTATTGACACCACGTTCCATTCTGAACATTTTATTGACGCTGCCTTCAATGTGGTGCCATTCAGCCTGTTCAACTTGTCCACTTCCTTCACGTTCTCAATTTATGAATCCAAATTGTAGTCCATCAAAGCCCTTCAACTGCTTTTCAGAGATACGGCTATTTGTTCTTGTGAAAAACGACTTGGCATTCTCAAAATCAGCGTCACCTTGTATTTAGTTCCTAAAAGTTGCAATGAGACGAATACGACCAGAAATTTTTATTGTAAATTTATTTTCGGTGAGCTATTTCGTCACTGCTGTTTTGAAAATTGCAGAGACCTTCCGCTCTCTTCCACTGAGAAGGAAGGTAAAACTTCGGCATTTCAGAGCATGTTAAGTAATCGTAACCAGCGTCTTGAACCATCTGAGGCGCAAGGTCTCTATCTTCTTGTCACTCATCTCTATCTTCGATTTCGATATCCGAGCCTAGCATCCTGCATCAAGGACTCTAATAGCTAAACAAGGACGCTGGATGACAAAAAAAAACCTCCCATGATATTTGTTATCGAGTTGTTGAGCAATCCATGGGATGTTTTTCTGTGTTAACGAATATCCTAAAATAGAACTCATTTCTGATTGGTACCTAAAATAGAAAAAACGGCTACTTTTTAGAAGGATGCTTGAATAATTGTCATCTCAAGGTACTGTACAATGTTCCTCGCTCTCCCAAGTCTGCATACTATATGTATCCAATTGTGTTTGCGTATGTGATTGTGATTATGTTGACATGGTTTCAAGAACAAGTTATAGGTTGATGTAACCCACGCCCTATCCACGTAAAATGCTTTAGGCTCCCAACCATTTTCTTCCCCTCGAAGTTTTTTAGTTTTGTATTCAGGTAAATGAAATATTGCGTCATTATTCTGGCACTGAAAAATAATACTATGTTCTTTCTAGCGTACTTGAAGAAGAATAAGTTTTTCAGTTGATCAGAATTATTTGGCTTGTTGAAGTTTTTGACGTTGAGAGGCCTCCACCTTCTCCAGACCTGAGGCATGACGATCTCTACCTCGTAGAGACTTGATGGCCAGAATTCAAGATGTAAGAAAACAATTTGCGTGGATTTATGAGATTCTCTGATGGGGTAATTAGATGGGACTATACCTTCAATTATGCTCAAGCTAAGTATTTCGTTCTCATGATAACTTCATCCTCACCAAGTTACCTGCTGTAGAGAGAACAAATATCAACCGTTCGCAGTTCCAGATTTTCGCTAACTTCAACTTTTGGTGTGCTTTTGCTTGTCCCGCATCTTAATTGAGGTTTACCTTATAGTTCATTAGTATACGCATTCCGTTATTTTTCAAACCATTCCCTGATAAGTATTAAAAGCGATCGGATTACAGTTCATTAGTAACCATATGCATTCCTTTGTTTTCCGGATCATTTCCTGTTAACTCCTAGATGCAGTCGAATCATCATGTTCGTATTTCTTTGTTATCGTCGATATTTCATGATGTCTACGGTTCGAGTTGTCAGTTTCTGAGTTTATTTTAAGCATAATTCAGCTTTACTTCTCAGTGCACGTTTAGGTTCAGTTCGTACTGCCCTCTCCCGCTTCTATTGATTACAATTATTGAATACTCCAAAGCATTTTTGTTGTTCACGATACTTGAAGCCGTAGAGGTTATAAGTAAGTTTCCAGCATTTTGATGCAGCCAGAAAAACTGAGCTTCGGTGTCTCTTATGGGTAGAGTCCTGTAATTAAGCGATGATTCACGTTCTGTAATTGTATGTATAAATCTCCCCCGTGTTTGTGTTCAACTATATACTTAAACGAATGAAGAGCGCACACACGGTAGAGGAAACAAGGTAGGGTTATTTCTATGGAAGAATAGGAAGGCTTAAACTAACTTATAATCTAATCTAATCTTCTATGGAAGAAATTACACCTCCCCTTGTTCGGCTAGCCAATAGAACGGCTTCATTTCAAACAAACTTCATGACGTCACCAAAACACCATGTCGTTAGGCCAATAGTGGAGCCAGATTTGGGAGTAGCGGTGCTACCAGATGCAATATGAGCGCTGCTATTGGTTCGTTTCCGTGACGTCAGCAAAACCACACCGTCAACGAAAAAAAGACTGGTTTGAACCTACCTTGTTTCCTCTACCGTGAGCACACATCAATCCTTCCGTAGATATTGTACCACATAAAATTTTGTCAATTTTATAGAGGAATTCCTTTGCAGGTTTTGTTCAGTATTAAAACAGTAGCGGTCAATGATTTTACTAAAAAGGGTTCAGCTAATTGACTGCATCAGTTTTGTAACCGTATCTATTGGAGAGGATACTGTTAGGTTACTTCAGCTTTGCGGTAGATATTGCCTTCGGGAAATGTATGTTCCGTGCCCATTTTGTCTCTTCCAATTTTGATACCTTTTTTCGATGTTTTATTTTTATTTTCGACATTCCTACCTTACGTTTTATATGGGTGGGTTGGGAACACACCTGGTGCATAGATTCCCTGTTTTCAACAGTCTATATTAAATGGTTCTTACTCTTTGTTCTCTTGATATTGCCTTTATTATGGCTAGGGAGTCTTAAACTTGTTAATTTAATAATCATTATAATTAGCAACCGTACCTTTTTTGCTGAATAATTCATTTTACAATTGCATTTGTGGGAAGTTCGATCCAATATAACGAAAATGTAAAACGCTTTCGTAAAACTGAACGTTTTCATTTATATTTTGCTGTCTCGTATTGTAAATCAGAAATGATTGTTCTAAAAGTTCCTTGCCGGTTTTTTCCGGGATATCCATGGAGGAATGATTTCAGTTCCGTGTTTCTATGAAGGAAATGGGAAGTTCCTTGCTGGTTTTCAGAAATAACCCTCGATGAAAAATTTCGGTTTGTGTTACTATAAAGGAAACGGACGTATCTGTGCTACTGTTGAAGTCATTAGATGGTAATGAGTATCTTTAGGCATCGCATGCCCCGTGATACGGTGTACGTGCATCACATGCCCCGTGATACGGTATACGTGCATCACATGCCCCGTGATGCGGTGTACGTGCATCACATGCCCCGTGATACGGTGTACGTGCATCACATGCCCCGTGATACGGTGTACGTGCATCACATGCCCCGTGATACGGTGCACGAGCGTCACATGCCCCGTGATACGGTATACGTGCATCACATGCCCCGTGATGCGGTGTACGTGCATCACATGCCCCGTGATACGGTGTACGTGCATCACATGCCCCGTGATACGGGATACGTGCATCACATGCCCCGTGATACGGTGTACGTGCATCACATGCCCCGTGATACGGTGCACGTGCATCACGTTTGACTGCGTGTGTGCACGTTTTTGTCTTTTGTGAAAGACTGAAGGAATATCGCTGTAAGATATAGAATGTGTGAAATATTAGATGCAGCAAGCCGAGCTTGCATGAGTGTTCTTTTTTATGAATGACTAACATACGCTGAAGGTTGCCCGTAGTGATAGTACATATATTAACGTATATAACTTTTTCACTTGTGAATTTAAAAGTTTATCTTCGAACTATGTACGTGATGCTGCTATTCATCAAATAATATTTTTATCGCTTTAGTTTCGTACTAAGTTTTGTGTATTCTGTTCCGTAATTTAATTATTTAACCTTGTAACATAATGCTTTTTTGGCGATGTGTTGTGTGACGTAGCTCAAGTGATGAAATTCTTGGTTTTGAATTGAACTTTTGTCTTCAAATTTGAAAGTGATTTTCGTGAAAGTTCATTAATTCAAAGATAAATTATCTTTAATTAAATTATGAAAGCATAAAACATTAAAAAAATTAGTAGGTGAAAAACGGAATGAATATTTTTCTGGGCTTGTACCTCTACTGCAAAGCGAGAGCAACGTATCAATAATGCTCAAGAAAAACTACGAATTTTACTGGTAGTTATTATTCATTAGCCATGAACTGTTCTTAACATTACTTATAATTTCATATTTTATTTTAATTGAGTCATTTTATCTAGGACGTAAAAGTCACTATGAAAATAGGGCTTTCGATGATGTCATTATATTGATCTTTCGTCTATGATGGACTTTATCGCTATCTCCCTCATACGCGTCGCGTATGACCATGCAAAACGCAGGAATTATCAAAACACTTTTGTGAAGTGCAAGCCCCTCAGGGGGATACAACTGTTGTATCTATGGGAATTAGCACACCCATGGGGAAAACGTAAGTTCCCGAGCTGTGAGTTAGGTAGGCCTTCTTTTTGTTGATATAAAAAATTTTTGTCATGTTAAGGTTAACCTTTTTTTCGGTTCACTGCTGTCCTGTTTTTCAGTACCTACAACTTTCTTCTTGAATATTTTATCTTGTTTCATGAACTTATTTCTCAACTTACTGTTTTTATGCACCTTGTGCATAGATTCTGCATTCCCTTATCTCTGTACTAAATGGTGCCTTCCTCCTTCCTCTCTTTGGATCATTTTGTTGCGGATGGGGAGGCTCAAACTATCATCTAATCTTAGGAGTACGGGATAAGTGCGGGCAGCTCAGTAGTGTTCCGGTCGGCAGCTACTTATCGGAGGTCGAATGCCAACAATGGACTGGTTGCGGGTCCCCACTAGAGCTCAAAGAAACACGCATCGTTTTGTTTAACACTTTGACTGCGGCAACTAAATATTAAGTTCAACACCAAACTCAAATTTGATGTCAATTGTAGGAAACTATTTAGAAAATACAAAACATGAACAGGATCGTGCCTTCATTTAGCTTTGATTAAATATTTTTGAAAATTGAGTTTGCGACTACTGGCCGGTCAGCAGCATTATGAAAATTGCCTCTGTGTACCACCGGTGGCGCACGTCGCGGTCAAAGTGTTAACACGTTGATTGAGGTGGATTTAACCCTTTAACGTCCCAGAGGACACCAGTGTCCTCTTTCAAAATTCCCCTTCAATATATTTTATTTCTTATTCAATTAGTTCCCTAATGTGTTCTTTGAAGTTCTCTGCCGAGTGGCAGTTCTTATCCCATCCTGATATCGGTGACTGCCAGATGCCAGCGCCAGTTTAGTGACGGTGGTTGTGTTAACGGTAATATGAGTACAAAAATTCGGACGTTAAAGGGTTAACTCGAGTTTAACGCTCAATTCAAATAAACGTCAACTTTAGTGATCAATTTCAAAAATAATATGAGATGGATAGTACCTTCGTTGTGTTTTGATTGAGTTAGAAAATTGAGTTAATAACTAATGACTGGTCGGTCAACAGCATCATAAAAATCCCCTCAGTGACCACCGGTGAGTCACGCCGCAGTTAACAATTAAGCGGGGAAAAATAAAGTGAATGAACGTAAATTCCCGGCTGTATATTTTTGAAATTCGGTTATCGTTGGATTTGGGTGTATTTTTGTTTTAAAATTAGGAGCCATGGTAGTATCCCCAACACGAATGTTCGAGGGAGACCATCGGGTCGAATCAACAAATTCTCGAAGTAGCTCAACGTTCCCTTACAATTTTCCATCTTTTTTAACATTATATTTGCGTTATCAATTTCATACGTTTGCTTTGCTGTTCATATTTCTCAATGCCAGACTAAACCACTCATGGAAAAATGTCTTCATCATATTTACCATGCCAGCTAACAAGTGTAAAATTATAAACAAGTGAAGTCTGAAGCCGAAGTTTTATTCTCGTCTGAACCCTTCGAGAAACTTTGAACCCTACCAGAGTTGTCGGCGGATTTTTCTGTAATTTTATTCTAATTTGAAGCAAGGTCAATAAAATTTTGCAAAATTTTCTTTGAAAAAAGTTAACACGTTGCATATCAATTTAGTTTTACAGTCATTCGTGCGTATTTTTTTCTAGTGACTGTAATGTTTTATCCGATAATACATTTTAAAAAAATGGATGTGGGTTCAACATGAATCTAGCTGGAACATTTTTTACCAAACTAAGTTATTTCAGTTTTTTTAACCCAATTAAGCGTCTAGTTTGGTAAGACAGTTTCTGATATGTCGAGACAGTCGTTTTTTGTGTCGCTCTCATTGGTTGTAATCATTTTCTACCTGTTTGACTTGAGGTATTTACAACGTAATCATGCTGGTCATCTGATGGAGCCAATTTGACGGTAGTTAAAGTACAATTATTAATCTCAGACACCATTCTTCCTCTAACCGTAAAATCGTGTGTCAACAACAAATTTACTCACTTCAGTCAACGTTAAAAACAAACCGATTACAAATTTCCTTTCATAAACTTTTGATGCTCGTACCTACCTCTGAAATATCAGCAATTTATGTACTTTTGAATGGTTCTGAAAAAATTAAACTTGATTTAAATATAATTTTGCTAATCAGCGTTTGAGATACTAAATGTGTACATGGTTTTTATAATCCCTCATCGTGGGCTTCCATAAAGCTCAAATTTCTAGGGCAGACCTACCAAGGTCTTGCTCTTATCTTACAAATAATCTAGATAACTTCAAAAGAATTACGTAAGTTGTCTAAATGAAGTACAAGTATACCATTTATGGTAAGGAGACATATATATATATATATATATATATATATATATATGTACGCGTAATGTCTCTCATTTGTTCTATTATTCAATTTATTTAGATTACTTCTGAGCAAATGTAACTGTAGTGCCCTACCTTATTTTCCCTAAGGTAGGGCACTACATAACAGATGAGCAAACAAGTTCTAGAAATTTGATAGGTGTTGTTATTCAAATGCATAGCTTTTTAAACGCACGTATTTTTAGATATATTCTAATGTTGCCTTATCTGTAACTACATTTATTGTTTACACAACTGTAAACCAACATTTAATTTGCAAAACAAGTTGTGCGTGGATATTAAAAAAGTGTACAGGTGTATGCTAAATGGTACGGGTATGTTGCTGAACGTTTATAAACTTGTCACAATTTTATTACTTCGATCGTTTGATAAATCACAAGTTGAAAATTATCAATTTCCTCTAGCAGTTGAAGCTGAAAGGAAAAGGGCCAAAAACAAGGTACGGTGAATATTGTACGCAGACTGAGGTAAGCACACATCTTTAAATGTCTTACAAAAAGAAATAGAAAATATAATACGACAGGAGAGAGTCAATGTACTGATACCTCACTCTCCCGTGAATAATAATTAATAATAATGAAGGCATCTACGGATGCTTTATTTCCAATCAAGCCTGATACATATCACCTTGTACATTGGATTTTCAAATGCCTTATAACTTAAGCCAGGACGCCATGACGCTTTCCCTCGGTCAAGACCGGTACCCATTTCAGACACCTGGGTAGAGTGGGGTATTGTGCTTGGAATTTTTCTCCTATACCCAACAGAGAAAATCGCTACCGCCAGCGCCGAGATTCGATCCCGGGTCTCCCGCACGGCGGCAAAACCCTCTAGCCACATGGCTATGGCGAGCAAGCCATAGCCACATAAGTATGTGATAACCGAGATTCGTGGTAATGTGAGCAAATGTTTTTTAGTCTTTGCGTTTAACAGAAAACCTAAAGAGCATGAAGATAAAAGGAACGAACGGAGGGAAAACATGTACTGCTGGATGCATAATCTAAAGAAGTAAACGCAGAAAACTGGTGAAAGATATCAGAGAGGATATTCTACTACTCATTGAGCAAGTGCATCTCGGGCGAAGAAAGTGAAAAACATTTCTGCCACTCAATTTTAACAACTGAGCAATTGGGAAAAATATATCCTTATATAAAATTTAGGAAAATATATCCTATCTGTCTCCCAGTCGTATAATTAAGTCACCCGCAGTATTTTCAGTTGAGTGCGTGCAGCAACTCAGGAAAACGTAGAAAACGGGTTGGAAAATAGAAGACTACTAAATGAGCTCGTATTTCACTCTCTCACTTTTTCCCTACAGGATTAAGAATTTATAAGTCATCTATAGAACGCGTTTGGGAGTTTGTGATATCTCCCGCTTTCATTGAAGAATTTCCCTATGCATGACCAATGAAAATTGAACTTAATGAATGGAAGTTTCACAAATAGAATACTGATGGTTACTAAATTAACTTGATAGAAAGCCTGGATGAGCATACTTGGTGTGAGCTGCAATATAACTATAATTCAACAATTATCTTATGCTTATAGTTTCTAGCCATCGCTTATATGGAGTCCATTAAAAAGGTTCTGTTTTATCATTAATGTATTTTTACTATCAAGATTATATTTTCTTAGTCCAGTCGCAGCTATATATTGAAATCTGGTACAGGTCGAACAATTTACTCGAGTTATAAACTACATATATTTTACTGATCGCTGCTCTATGACGATTTTCATTCTACATTGATGAAAATTTCCTAGCCGTGAGACTCCTATGGTAATTTCAAACAGCCAAAATGTTGCATGAAAATTCTTTGCGACAACTTCATACTTATTTCAACACTGATGCATCAGATAAAAAACTATAGGCCCGTAGTTCGATTTCTGCTTAAAGCAAACACAGCTGTAATTTTTTAACCAAAATATTGCATCACATTTAATATCGTGAACTGTTTTGGAGATGTACTTATTTTCCTTCCGTCGTTTCTTACCCAAATAAAATATCTCATCTTTAAACTACTGGCGCAGAATACTTTTGACGAATATAATTGCTTCTCCTAATCCACGCAAATAAAATAAAATGAAATAAAATAAAGAGCACACGTACAATAAAATTTCCAATAAAATATAATACTGCAAGGGAAAAATAATTGTTTATGAACTTATGCTGATTATAGAATTAGCTGCATCCATCTGAGGCGTCCTGGAATGATTTTTACGTCATCTCATCACTTGAACCTGTAGTGGATGTGTTCCAGCCCTCTTACCAACTAAAATTTACGATTGCTAAAACGTCCATCTAAAAATCCAATTATCGCATAATAATCACTTCCAATATTTTTGGAATAATAAACTCAAGCAACTGTATCCATAATCCATTGAAATTGTGCACCAAATAATACGTCCCTGTAAAATTCAATCCAAAATATTTAGAGACGTCCCATAGACGCGTCGTGGCAACATTTGTCGACACCAGACGCTCACTTTTTAAAAAATCACTGCTTGGTGCACATCTCAGTTTTCTTACTGGTGAGACTTAAAATATTGGTTTACTGTGCTGATCTACGGGTAACTATATATATTTTATGTAACATGCAAATAATATTGTGCTGTGTAAATATCAAGTAGGCTTACCTCAAATTACCAATAATGCTAAAATTTGTGATGTAGTTTTCTTGCCCAGAAGTTGTGGTTCTCACAGTGCCTTTGTTCCTTGTGTATTGTGTATACCCTATTTAACTAGAGTTTGGGCAAACAATTTATTACTGGCCAGGAGAATTACTCTCCGCATGATGCATAGTAGCAATCTAGTTGCCGTCATTATCTTCAAAAGTATGAAATTACCAAATCCCTATTAAATTTCAAGTCAGTCTCATTTCTTAAATAATTCAGACATGCCACTAGTTGTTAAGGATATAGCGCTGAAGGCTGCTCATATCTCAGTTGTCATGCTTCTGAGTGCTATAAAATTAGTGATAAATATTTCAATATGTACTTTGTAAAATAGGTACCCTCACTTTTGCAAAATTAGTAAGTTTTCAAAGTTCTAATTTTTCCAGGCTCATAATTAATGTGTCATATGGACCATGTGTTTCACTTGGTTCAGTGTTCATGTGCTAAAGTTAATTAATTATTAAATAAGGTATGAACCTTCACCCGGCGCAGAGTTCTTATTTCACTTATTGATGTATTAGTAATTATCTAAGCTAGGTTCATTAATTTCCTTGTACCGGGTGAATATGGTAAAAGTTGTCTTAATTTATGTGCTACATAGGTTAGGTAGGTTTCAGAGTCTCATTGTGTCAAGCATACTGATTCCCATTCCCTTATCAACTTGAATCAATTTAGCTAACTCAAAAACAATTTAAACAATTTAAATAATTTATTTACAATTCACGATTTACTCAAGCACCTTAATAATTTCATACTCTAAGCCAACTTCTAAATTTGAAGTTGTGCGGCTATTCCTGCTATTGTTTGATCCTAGTTAATTTCTAACTTAGGTATAATTATTGCAGACAGTTCTTAGTGGTCTGGCAGCCCATTCTAAGACCACAACGGCCAACCCAAAAAGCACTTGTGCATTCTAGTAAAATGTAACCCAGATTAGGAGGAAGTAACTTCCTAGATTTAGGGAAATAAAGTCTCCTTTTTATCGATGCACAGCCAGTAGCCCTTATGTGTACAGAGTCAACCTCCATGACCTAGTTGCAAATTCTGCTAATGCAGAATTACCATTACTTTACTAATGACCATAAACTTATTGACTGCTAGTGATGTTAGGTTAGGACTTGTCAGAGGGTCTTTAGAAAAACACCCGATTTTAGGTGCCAACTAGGCTAGGCTGCGGCTCAGGCGCCGAGTTGTAGTTTACCTAGTTTGCCTTGAGTACTAGACCTCTGTCAAATTCTTCCATGTAAGCACATTGTGAGGCAGTCTTGCTCGTGTGTCAGTGCTTGTTCATCTGTGCACAGTAACCCAGCGTCTTGTTCCGAACAGGACCCACGAGTTCATCACAACACAACCCATCCCTAAAACAATTAGGGATATATAGCACTTTACTCGCACCTTCCTGAAGTGTAGCCACTCAACCATCACGACGGCTAAAGAATACTGCCTCTTCCAAGTTCCAATACTTCCAACTCTCCCAAATACTTCTGCCGGATCGTCTTTCGAATCCTGTCCGGTTCTCACTTCACATTAATTATCACCCAAACCGTGTTTGCTCACCGGTTGTTCTTCCTCTAACGGTGACAGTTGTCCGCCGCACCATTCATAACAATTGAATTCACTCAATGGCGACACGTCACGCAAACCCCAAACGCATTCCCACATAACGCTCCCAATTACACGCCACGAGACGGACCCTGGAGCGCAGCGACGGGAGTTCTCGCCTTCAAAGAGAAGATCCTCGAGGACGCCTCAAGATCCCACGGATCCCGCTTCGCTTCAGCATTCCATCAATAGGGAATAAAAAAAAACCCACAAGGCGAGCGTAAACTGACATTTTATTGACCTTTCGAGTTTTGGCAGATGGGCTTTCTTTTGATCAGTTAGAGGCGCCAGTAGACGCGTCCGAACCCATATCAACCTCCTTCTGAGGACGAGTCAGATATTTCTCCATGTATCTAGTAAGTGTCGCCTTCTCCGGTGACTGGTGACCCATTATTATTGAATGCCTTAAGCCTTGCTGACGACTCCAGAACATCCACTGGTGTACTAAAACTTTACTTGATAACTTCAATTAAACGGGCAACATCGGAATTTCACAAACCAAACAGCCGATTGTAATATTCTGTAAAAGTTGTATTGTTTTCTGCTGTCACTGTCTCTAGGCAATGCACTCCGTCCAAATTAACAAAATAATACAATGACATGATAACGTCAAGTTTCAATGCTATGTTCAAATAAAATGAGCAGACTACGATGCAGCACTAGGGTTTAAGATGAGACATGCTCTTACGTGCTCATACGAGGCACACCCAAAAGTTTACACCCATTTTCTTCTTGGATTTTTTAAACCAATTAATTTAAATAGAATAAGTGAATATATACGTTGCAGGTGTGAGTGTAGCATTAGCTACAAAATGTGTAAATTCAGAAATTTCTAATTAACATTTAAATAGCATAAGTATTGGCATTAAAAATCTTACTTCACCTTATTATTAATAATTTTCTACTTATAATTAGTAATCTTTGAAGTTTTTGTGTAAAAGCATAAAATTAAAAATAACTATCGACAGTTTCGAGTTTTAAGCCGTTGTGATGGCAACACCGCAGCTGAAGCGGTTGTCGGACTGTCATTTCTTACGCGCGTGTTAGCTTGTGTGGCTCAGCGTTCTCGTAAGTGAAAAATAAGTGTCTAAAATAGAGTAAATCTTGCTTAGAAGATATGGTGTTATTTTTTCTTCTTTTTTTGCATTGTGTCAAGTATAAGTGATTTTTGCCAGTGCAGTGTGATTTAAAGATGTGAAATAGTTCGTAGAAGTCGTGCAAATGGCATGGCATATTTCTGACGCTTTCTCAAAGATGGCGTAGCATGGATGGTGTGTGTCATGTGAATTTTTATGTTCAAGATTACACTATAGATATTCAAATATGTCCTTTTCTTTACTGCAAGTATAAACTTACAGTTTTCAGTATAATTGGCATGTGGACAATGTAGTACGGCCTGTTAAATTTCGTACTGGCATATTAATTTACGGGATTCATTCCCCACTCATTCATCTTAGAGCGATCGTGTGCTTAAATCACATGTAGATTTTTATAATAGGAATAACAATGACGATCTCACCATAACCAAAAGTTTTGGTAAATTGCAGGCTTACACATGTAAACCAAGAGATAGCTATTTGCAAGCTGTTAAATCTATCCTTATTCTTCATGAGCTTAAAATGAAACGAATAGCTTGAGCTTAGATCTGTAGAAGGAAATCAGGGTTTCTCCGTGATGTGAATTTACCGTTTGCAATGTAGGGATGACAGTTGTGGACTTTTTTTCTCGATGTCTCTCCGGGAATGTATCATTCAGCGTCTTCGATTATTCTTCCAGATTCCTCGACGTCAGTAAACGCCACAACACATATTCCCTGGGCCTCGAGTTTGTAGCATACCGCTACATAAGCGTAAAAATTAAAAATTTGCCATTCGTACTTAAATAAATTAATTAGTAGCATTAAAAATCTTACTATAATTTATTATTAATCATTTTCTACTTCTAACTTGTAATCATTGAAGTTTTTGTGTAAATACATGAGACGATAAAAGAACAATTTCCATTTCTCGAGAGAGAAGCCCTCTGGTGGCAATACTGCGCAATGCGCGTCTCTGTTTCAAAGAGAGCACTCTTACTTTGGCGGTTGACTAGCCAGCCCACAGCATTTTTCTCGTGAGTTTAAATGTGTTAGAAATTAATCGTGTTCTTTCTTCGTTCTCGTGAGTAATCAATGTTAGAAAATAATCGTGTCCTTTCCTCGTGTTCAGTGTGTATTAATAGTTGACAGTGCAGTGTTGTTAAGATACGTAGTTATGCGTAGGAATTGTGATGTAGCATGTTTTCATTCAGTGCTTTGTTTTGTTCTCAACGTGATTTAGCGTAAAATTTTGCGTCAGATGTGCATTGCATTTCCGTGTCATGATTTTATTATCAAAGCATAATCATGTTCGTTCGTTTTCTTTACGATAGTAGTATATACCTGTAGTTCCATTCATGATTCGATACTCGGAACGAACGCGGCTGAACTTGCCGGCTTTCGTTGTCGATAGCGTCTTTGTGTAATGGCGGAACCTCACACCGTCGTCTCTTGTCACTACTCTGTGACTATAGATACTATAGGCATGTGTTATAGTAGCATTTATTCTTTTTTTTTTACAAACCGACTTGCAGTAGTTTTTAAATTACGAAAAGAATTCATGTCTATGCTTGATAAGTTTTGGAATTTCATTTCTTAATTCCATACTCTTTGGAAACCTTTAAAGTAACCGCACTTATTTCAATATAAAACATTTCAATAAAATTTAATTTAACTCATCGCATTCTTGTGACAAACACCCACTACCATCTGCCTATCTTGAGTGTGTGCAAATTGCTGGCGGCTTCGGCTGAGGCCGACGCGTAAAAGCCGCCCGGCTAAATCGCCACACGGAACTTTCATGCTTTCGTTTTTTTCTTTCTTCGCGTATTCTCCGCCTGTGAAATCAACGCTTAGGTTTTTTCCTTTTCCTTTTATCATTGGGGATATATATTATTCCTTAATTCCTTTATTATTGCAAATGATCTACCAGGATTTTTTAGTAGGATTTACATCCATGAACTTTAGGATTTTTATGTTTTTTTTACTGCTTTCAAAAGTGCAGTCACTTGATATTTTCACGATATTCCGTGGATCTCGTGTTTACTTGCCCGTAGTCTCTGTAAGGAATCACGATCTTTATTACCGGAAGTTCTTAAACCTAATACTTAGATTTTTTTAAAGCCAGAGGCATTAGTGAACAGTTTTGACAGCTAAACAGCTTAAACAATTTATTTATTGTTAAAATCTGTCAACCAAAAATCTGTCCTATCTCTTTTGAGTTTGCCAAAAGTGAGAATCCTAAGTAGCTGGTGTCAAACCTGTAGGAGTTCTCGGATTTCTCCGTGTGGGAAGAGTTGTCATTATATCTGGATTGTCAGTGGTGGAAATGTCTTGATGTCTCTCCTGGAACGTTTCATCCAGCTTTTGGACTCCTTGCAGGACCTCAACGTCATCACACACACCACTTACAACATTCTCCCTGGGCCACTTCCTGGAACGCTTCTGGGCTGCTTCTGGGCCGTTTTTGGTTTCTCTACTTGGAGTGGATTAGGCTATGCTTTGTGTCTTTAGCCTGATATATTCTCTAAGCACGGGCCTTAATTCTCAACTGCCTAAAAGTACGGGCATCATTGAACTATATTTGCATTCGCTGAATTCCGCTTGCCTGGATCTTAAGTACTATTCAAACTAAGAGTCATCATCGCCATCAGGCTCGGCATCTTGATCAAAACTCTCTTGCTCCAAATTAAGCAAGTTTTGCCCACACAAATAGCTACGCACCGATTGTTGTGCTTGATTAAAAATTGCCCACCGTAAATTGAATATTCGGAACTCAATACACTTAAAAATCTCATCCACCGGCCGGAGTGACGCCCGCGCGCACCGAAGCTCACCACCGGCACTCCGGACCTCACTGGGATTCCCCAGTCAAGCATCGAAGACCTCCTGGTTTTCCTCTTCCAATAAACTCCACCTGAATTAAGCTGAGTCCTAACCCGCTTTTCATTATCCCTCTCATAATTTTCCCAGATCACTATCGAGAAATTGTTCGAGCTTTTTGGCCGTCAAGAATTGATATATTTACATTCAAACCACCCAACGGCGAAAAACCCGACACTGGTGCATTGGCCGGGAACTTAAAAATAAAAACTCAACTCGAAGTGTTGGAGAGATTGTGAGAGGATAATGTTGGCGTATCATTGTAGTGATAAAGTTTCCCATGTCGTAGTAGTTTGAGAGATTCCTGTGGATTTTGACCGTGCTAATTGTTCTCTGAGCAGCTCTAACAAAATTTCTTTTTCAGCGCTATTCCTGTCCTTGTTCGTTTGTTTCATGTGCCTCAGTAGGTAGAAAAATTTTTTTTTCTATTTCCGTGCTTACGTGCATTCTGACTACCGTAAAATTCGCGTTTCCATTCTCCATTTTTCCTCCGTTTTCTTCAACGTTATTGATTGATTGAGTAGGTAGAAAAATAATTTTTCTCACCTGCTTTATTTTTGTGCCTACGCAAATTGCCGCATACCGCAGAACATTTTTTTTTCGTTTCCAATTTCATATTTAATTCCTTCTGTTTCAACTTAATTTGAATGATTGAGTAGGTAAAGAATTAACGCAAACCATTGCCACTTAACCCCAAGTCTTAGGCACTGATATCATTAATTGTGCATTCCCAAAAGTGATCGCTAGCATGACTGAATCAGATAATGAAGATCGAGCATCCTCAAAACCCATTAGGCTCCCGCCTTTTA
Source organism: Morinoia aosen (assembly GCA_030386875.1). Lineage (NCBI taxonomy): Eukaryota > Metazoa > Arthropoda > Malacostraca > Amphipoda > Talitridae > Morinoia > Morinoia aosen. The sequence continues at coordinate 26,615,228 of CM059566.1, forward strand.
TTCCGGAGGACGCTCACACCTGGTTTCAACAGTGCGAAGCCGTGTTTAGATATCATAAAATAATAAATGAGATAGACAAATTCTATGCTCTTGTGAGCGCCGCGCCCACAAAACTATTGAATGACTCTAACGAAATCTTAGAAAACCCTCCACCTCTCAATCCTTACGGAATTTTGAAAGGCAAAATTTTGGCAAGGCTTCAGATGTCCGATGCGGACAAATTCCGAAGTCTTGTAGACGCCTCAGCAATTCCATCTGTCTCTGTTTCTTTCTCTCCAACTTCGCTAGTGAAAGAACTGCGGAAACTCGCTACGGGTGTTGCCGTAGCTGAGGGATTTCTGAAGGAAGTTTTCATGACTAAGCTTCCCCCGAACGTTCGTCCGTTTCTATCGCTAGCAGGGCCCGAGCAAACGTTAGAAAAATTTGCGGAAGCCGCAGAGACTGTGATGAGAAATATTAATTTGCCACGAGAACCACAAGTTGCTTCCTTGAATGTAGGAGCTACAAATTTTAGCCCGTCAAATACGGCGCAAAATCAATCCTCAGCCACCATAGATAAGATGCAGCAGGACATCGCTGAAATAAAGCAAGCTCTCCAAAATTTTCAAATAGGTCAAAGTGTGGCTCACATTCAGCAAGGCCCAGGGAGATTCCAAAGCCACCAAAATGCCTACGACTATCCCTATGACTATCACTCAAACTATCCTTCTCCTCCTCCTCAACGCCTTGATAGAGGTAGATCTTATGATAGGTCAAATCAAGACCGCCGCTTCAGGTCGCGCTCTCGTGATGCTAGTAGCAATTTATGCTGGTACCACACGAAATTTGGTGACCAAGCTCGCAAATGTGCCTCTAGATACTGTCCTCGTTATACCGAAATGACTTCGGGAAACGCCAACAGCGACGCATAGTAGCGAGTACTGCGTTGCCTCATTCCCAGACTACTCGCCTCCTTACTGTTCTCGATCCCGTCACCAAGTATCGATTTTTAATAGACACTGGCTCCAGTGTGTCGATTATCCCAGCTACGGCAAAAGACAAAAACAACCCATTGTTGGTGTAATGTCGTGCGCTAGCGGAATTGATCTTCGCTTCGGCACGCCATTGAACGGAACTCAGTAGGACGCCCAAAGGGAAACGAGGTCTTTTCAGGTTTTTTATTTCTTATCCCGTTGAGCCGTATATCTGCACAGACAAATATGATTCAGACTCGGGCTAGGAATTACGTGACAAAAACCCCAATTTAAGGTTATAGTCGAATGAACAATTAATTTATACGGTGCTGCATGACGAGAAAGGAGCATCCTACATCTTGAGCAAAACACAGATAACAGCTAAATAATGTTAGAACTAGGTATGATAGTCTAGTGACGGAATTCATAACACAGTATTCGTTGTTACACGAGAGGGGTTTAGCTTCCCTTAACCACGACAAGATGTTCTGAGATAGGAAGGAGGAAGGCACCATTTATATATCACCGCACGACAAGAAAGAAACTTCATACCGGAGACATAAGAGGCAATCGGGTAGTGCTAACGCTAGGCATGACATTTCAATGACCGGTGGGCGATAAGAGTGGTCACGGGGCATAGTCCTCAGAACGACATAGCACAATGATATTCCATGACTCAATTATTATCATTATATAGGAAAGTTTTAGCCTCCCGCAACTACGACAAAGATGTTCCAAGAGAGGAAAGAAGAAGGCACCATTTAGTGTGGAGTTGGAGGAACGCGGAATCTGCGCACAAGGTGCACAGGAACAGCAAGCTAGGAAATAAGTTCACGAAACAAGAAAGGTTTCCGTTGCGTTGGCAAGGAAGAGAATAAGTACCTAGTCGAGGAACCCATTTTCAAGAACACCCTGCCAAAGACACACAGCTAGAAACACATTTAGAAAGAACACATTTATGATACGCACACGAATATTGTAAAACTCGTGTCACTAACGCTAGGCAATGATACATGAATCGCTTGTTTCGCCCAATGTTCAAAGTGTCTTTTTGATGAAGCATAAAAGGATATATACATGAATACACATCCGTATCTAACAGTCTTAACACAGCGGTCATTAGTCAATAAGCACTTTATTTGAACAAAGGTGGACGATCGCACAACAAGTTTTAGTTTTCGCACTGCTTCACAATATAAAAAGATGACGAGTTAGGTAACATCACAAGTTAAAAGAGGATACTCTAAAATACTTACAGACGATGAGGAAAGGTCCCTCAGTTTAGACCTGTGACATCTTATTTTAGTCTGCAAAATAAGTGCCTACTCTGGCTTTCTTTACCCTATCTGTGGAAAAGAGACAGCAGAAATTAGGTCTCTGAAGCAGGGGCAAGTCACTAAGGTTATCAGATCAGCCATTATCAATAAATTCTATTATCAAAGAATGAGAGAGGCAAGTACACGTTTATCAACGTCGCTTTGAGAACACAAATCGTATGAGCTAGTGGTCTCGAGTTCCTGCGCCCATTCTCAGTCTACTGAATGCCGTGACTTTAGGCTTCCACCTTGCTGACTGGCGCAACTTGCCCAGCACAGCTCATAGGTAAAAAGCCACTCAACTAAATTTATTTTACTTTGCTATTAATGAATGTTATAAATAATACAAAGACAAGAAATAATACAAAGACAAGAAAAACACCAAGACTTCTTAACATCAGTTTCTTTTTGCAAGTCAATCAAATTTTTTTTTTCCTTTGTTGTTTGATACTCAGCCATAGAAAGTGTATCTTGGGAAGCTCGCATAAGTTTACTACGTCATACTTCACATCAATTACTTTTGCTGACTGCTAAATGATACTTGAAAACAAAAGATGTTCTTCTTTACCAATAAGTTATAAGAAATTCTGTATCAGCTGATCAGAGTAAAAGAGATAAAATTAGTAAGAACTCAATTTTCTTCAGTAAGTATAGTAAGGCCATCTGATTTCAGTTTCTAAATTTAGCATCAAATCTGTGACAGAATTTGGCTCCACATTCAAAAACACAAATTACTTGGGGCAGTGAAATAGAGATAGGAAAGTTCATCAGTTAAATCACACGCTTTTCTTCTAAAGTACTGCCAAAATGGAACTTGACATTTCCAAACATTACACTGCAGCGCACTTGCTATGACACGTTACGACGGCTAGTCTAGCTTAATGTGGGTGGTTCACCAGCGACCGGAAGCATCCTCGAATGCTCTAGAAGCCGGCTGTTCACCGCTATCTAAACACAAATATGTTAAAAACACCCGAAAATATAGCTAGCGCGGCAACACGTAAACCGAAAGAGTTTCCCACTCAAGTTCACTCTCTAACTACACAATAACTTAATATTAACCGGGAACATGTTCCTCCCACGCACTTCAAAACAAATAAAACGTTGGCGTCATTCTTGCGGACGAAGCGCGGATCCGCAAAATGTTGCCGCATAAATTTATCAAAATTCTTCAAATTTTCTCACGTCTTGTACGACGTGACACTCCCCCCCCTTGGTGGCTCTGGCCACCAATAACTGCCTTCGGGGGGGGGGGGGGAGCGCTGGTTGAGGGCTGGTTCAGTGGCGGGGCGCCACCCGCTACGTGCTCGTCGCAGTCGTCTCGCCCCGCGGGACGCGTCGGTGTCGTCTTCAGCGACGCGTGGGTGGCCTTCCACCGGCTGCGCGGGCGTGACTCATAGAGGAGTCCTCTCTGCTTCCCCGACCAACGTCGAACTTTCCGTCGCTGGCGGGTGGTGGACCTCTGGAGGGGTCCGGGTGTTGTCTCCTGGTCTTTCTCGACGCTGCCCGGCATTCCTCGTGCGTCGGCGAGTGCGTCATGCTTGTCCCGATGCTTCAGATTCCGACGGCAGCTTGTCGCGCAGGCGGTACTGAGAGGCTGGTAAAGGGAAGATAGAGGTGGGTGCTCGGCGTTTCCTGGAGGGTCGGGAGCCGCATGGCCGCCTCCCCTTTTGCTTGGCCCGTTCTGTCGAGCTCTCTTGTCAACAGATGTGTGCTCAGCATGGTGCGCGTCGTGCTTTCTCTTCGGATCGCCGGGGTACGGGAGCTCCCATTTCCGTTTCTTCTTGGGCTTCGGTGATGCGCTGTCTGGATCGCACTGAGCGTCCATTTCATCGTTTGTTGCTGACTGGTCGATAAATCTCGTCGTTGGCGGGGCTTCCGCTTGATTGTCTTCCTCTGCCCTTGTGTTTTTTGTCCTTTCAGGGTCTCCGCGGTCGTCTGGGGGCCGCGGTTGGGAGGTCTCATCGCTGTGCTGCTGGGTGATAGCGTCTTTTCCTGAAAACAGTTCAAGGCACGTCTCTGGGCCACAGGTTTCGAGAGCGACTTCGGCTACGATTCTTGCGACCGTGTAAGAGTGCTCTCCTTCGGGGCTGACGTCGTCGTTCACCTTGCCGACCACTGCCCAGCCCAAGGCGGTGTGGTGGACGAACGGAGCCTTGCGGCGTTGTTTGTCGGAGTGACTGTAGAGTAGGTCTCCGCAGTCCGTCCCCAGGAGCACCGCAACTTCTGCGTGTTTGTCCAAGGGCAAGAAATGCCGAGCGAGGTGCGATATCTCCGGGGTTCTTGCGACGCGTTCGTAGGTCGCGACCGCTCTCTTTCTATCGGGGATGGAGTTGCATTCCAACATCGGTGGGAGCTCGAAGGTTTGGTCTTCGGACACTCCCTTTATTTTCAGCCCTGACACGCGTCTGCCGTATCGAGCGGCGGATTGATCGGTCAGCGTTTCCAGCTCGTAGTGGGACTTGGGGGTTGTCACGCGGAGGGCGTTCAACAGCTTGGGAGAGCAGAAGGACGTGGTGCTTTGCTCATCTAAGATTACGTAGGCGCGGCACGACCGACCCGTGCTCTCGTCGATAACGTCTGCCAGAACAATTTTGCTGCATGCACCCGCCTCGGCTGTGGGTACGCGAGAGGCCAGGGCCACAGCTCTCAATCTCTCCCCGAGTTCGCTCTGAGCTCTGTCGTCGCTCGGTTCTCGACTGGGTCTCTCCTGACGAGTGGTTTCACTCGAATCTCCAGCTGCTCGCCAGTTGATGTGGGCGGCTGTGCTGTGACTGCTGGCTCCGCAGTCATCGCACTTCACAACTTCATTGCAGTGCTTTGCCCAGTGAGGGCCTAGACAACGGTAACATAAATTATGCTCGCGTATGAAGTCCTTCTTCTTCCGAGATTCCATCTTTCTTACCGTTTGGCACGAGTTTGTCGCGTGCTGTGCACTCTGGTGGAGAACGCAGCTGCCGGTTTGATTCTCAGAGGACGTGTAGAGAACTCGCGAGGCTCTTGGATTGGGGCGAGCGGGGGCGGCCGTGTCGAGTCGATTGCTCACCCAGTTGAGGTTCGATGCCCCAAAACTATCACACTGGGTGTCTGACAGCGTTTTGATGAACTCGCAGAACCCGGCGAAATCAGGTAGTGATCCAAATAATCTTCTGTGCCTAGTTCGTTCGCTTCTCCAGGCGTCCAGAACGAAGAAGGGTAGCCTCTCAACGATGGGAGACAGCCCTACGTCGGTGTTCAGGAAGGCGAGGCCTTTGTTGTGCTGCATCGTGTGATGAATCGCTATACAGGCGTCGCTGAACTTCCGCAGCTTGAGGCCGACCGTGCGGTCGCCTTTAGATCCCTTGATATCCGAGGCTTGCGCGAGGCGTTCGAGCAGAGTGTCGGCTACCCTGTCGTCAGAGCCGAAGCGAGTCTTCAATTGTTCGCCGATGAGGGTGAGCAGGGCCGCTGTGTCCAGGTAGGTAGCTGCCAGGGTGTCGTCAATGAGGCTCCTTGGCTCGCCGCAGGTGTGGTTCGTGAGGATCTCGATGGCGTCGATGGGCTCCACGGCGAGCCTCTCCATCCTTCTCTTGATGGCATCGAACCATCTGTGGAACAGGTGAGCCTCTCCCGCGTAGGGTTGGCTTGGCGCCTTTTTCAGATCTTCGATCATTGAGAGCCTCATAGCTCCGTCGATCACTGGTGGCTTCGTTTCAAAGACCACGGCGGGTGAGCCGGTGGAAGCCCGGGGCTGGAATGCTGGGGCGGAGGGATTCATCGGAGGCGCGAGATCGGTGTCACGGGGCGAAGCATTCGCAACCGCCGTTGTGCCCCCTGCGGGTTCAATGACGTGATGCTGGAAGGCTTGGTCGACCCATGCTCCTGTGCGGTCCTCTTTGCACTCGGTATTCTGCTCACCGAAGTGCTGATCATTCTTCGTTCGGTTCCTGTTCCTCAATTTCGACCTCTCGATGGCGATTTGCGCCAACAGTACCGATGGCTCTTCAGTGACGTCAATAAGCATCTGCTTATTGCCTTGGCTAGGGGGCTCACGGCGCTCGGATTCGCCGTCCTTGTGACGAGAGCTGGCACTGGGAAGGCTCTGGCTATGATCGCTCTCACTGTCTTGACTCTGGCTGTAATAGCTCGAACCTTGGTGACTCTGACGACGATGGCTGGGGCTGGCCTGGTCTCTGCCCCGACGGTTGGAACGGTGTCCGTTCCTGTTCTCAGCCAATGATGGTTTTGGGGGCTTGTTCTGATGGGCAGCGCCTTGCTGCTGGCTCTTGGACGAGGTCCTCCTCGACCTCGAGCTCTTGCGCTGGGACGGTTCCGTTGTCACACTCAGTGAGGAGCTCGCACCGAGCTCTTCGTTTCTGTGGTCCATTGAGTCCGCTAGTGCTTTCCTGCGAGCTCTAGCGCTTGTCAATGAGCCTCGGATTACCGTCGCTTCTGCGGTGGCTCCTGAACCCTCGAGAGCTAAGACCAGCTGGTCTCCGATTCGCTTGACGGTCTTAGCCTTTGCTCGGATTCCAGCGTGGACCTGATCCACCTCGCTGGGAGTCTTGAGATCTCGTGGTACTGCACCATTCAGGAGACTGTTCAAGGCTGCTAGCTCCGTATGGAATTGTTCTTCCAGCTGTGGAAGTCTAAGCTTGCTCTTTCTTCCGAGAGAGGTCATTTCCGTGGTCTCGGATATTCGCCGCGGGCGGCTGAGAATCTGCTGTGGGCCTCCTCTTTGGAGGGCTTCTTCGTGGGAGGGCGCCTTTCCTCATCGTCTATATACTGTAATGTCGTGCGCTAGCGGAATTGATCTTCGCTTCGGCACGCCATTGAACGGAACTCAGTAGGACGCCCAAAGGGAAACGAGGTCTCTTCAGGTTTTTTATTTCTTATCCCGTTGAGCCGTATATCTGCACAGACAAATATGATTCAGACTCGGGCTAGGAATTACGTGACAAAAACCCCAATTTAAGGTTATAGTCGAATGAACAATTAATTTATACGGTGCTGCATGACGAGAAAGGAGCATCCTACATCTTGAGCAAAACACAGATAACAGCTAAATAATGTTAGAACTAGGTATGATAGTCTAGTGACGGAATTCATAACACAGTATTCGTTGTTACACGAGAGGGGTTTAGCTTCCCTTAACCACGACAAGATGTTCTGAGATAGGAAGGAGGAAGGCACCATTTATATATCACCGCACGACAAGAAAGAAACTTCATACCGGAGACATAAGAGGCAATCGGGTAGTGCTAACGCTAGGCATGACATTTCAATGACCGGTGGGCGATAAGAGTGGTCACGGGGCATAGTCCTCAGAACGACATAGCACAATGATATTCCATGACTCAATTATTATCATTATATAGGAAAGTTTTAGCCTCCCGCAACTACGACAAAGATGTTCCAAGAGAGGAAAGAAGAAGGCACCATTTAGTGTGGAGTTGGAGGAACGCGGAATCTGCGCACAAGGTGCACAGGAACAGCAAGCTAGGAAATAAGTTCACGAAACAAGAAAGGTTTCCGTTGCGTTGGCAAAGAAGAGAATAAGTACCTAGTCGAGGAACCCATTATCAAGAACACCCTGCCAAAGACACACAGCTAGAAACACATTTAGAAAGAACACATTTATGATACGCACACGAATATTGTAAAACTCGTGTCACTAACGCTAGGCAATGATACATGAATCGCTTGTTTCGCCCAATGTTCAAAGTGTCTTTTTGATGAAGCATAAAAGGATATATACATGAATACACATCCGTATCTAACAGTCTTAACACAGCGGTCATTAGTCAATAAGCACTTTATTTGAACAAAGGTGGACGATCGCACAACAAGTTTTAGTTTTCGCACTGCTTCACAATATAAAAAGATGACGAGTTAGGTAACATCACAAGTTAAAAGAGGATACTCTAAAATACTTACAGACGATGAGGAAAGGTCCCTCAGTTTAGACCTGTGACATCTTATTTTAGTCTGCAAAATAAGTGCCTACTCTGGCTTTCTTTACCCTATCTGTGGAAAAGAGACAGCAGAAATTAGGTCTCTGAAGCAGGGGCAAGTCACTAAGGTTATCAGATCAGCCATTATCAATAAATTATATTATCAAAGAATGAGAGAGGCAAGTACACGTTTATCAACGTCGCTTTGAGAACACAAATCGTATGAGCTAGTGGTCTCGAGTTCCTGCGCCCATTCTCAGTCTACTGAATGCCGTGACTTTAGGCTTCCACCTTGCTGACTGGCGCAACTTGCCCAGCACAGCTCATAGGTAAAAAGCCACTCGACTAAATTTATTTTACTTTGCTATTAATGAATGTTATAAATAATACAAAGACAAGAAATAATACAAAGACAAGAAAAACACCAAGACTTCTTAACATCAGTTTCTTTTTGCAAGTCAATCAAATTTTTTTTTTCCTTTGTTGTTTGATACTCAGCCATAGAAAGTGTATCTTGGGAAGCTCGCATAAGTTTACTACGTCATACTTCACATCAATTACTTTTGCTGACTGCTAAATGATACTTGAAAACAAAAGATGTTCTTCTTTACCAATAAGTTATAAGAAATTCTGTATCAGCTGATCAGAGTAAAAGAGATAAAATTAGTAAGAACTCAATTTTCTTCAGTAAGTATAGTAAGGCCATCTGATTTCAGTTTCTAAATTTAGCATCAAATCTGTGACAGAATTTGGCTCCACATTCAAAAACACAAATTACTTGGGGCAGTGAAATAGAGATAGGAAAGTTCATCAGTTAAATCACACGCTTTTCTTCTAAAGTACTGCCAAAATGGAACTTGACATTTCCAAACATTACACTGCAGCGCACTTGCTATGACACGTTACGACGGCTAGTCTAGCTTAATGTGGGTGGTTCACCAGCGACCGGAAGCATCCTCGAATGCTCTAGAAGCCGGCTGTTCACCGCTATCTAAACACAAATATGTTAAAAACACCCGAAAATATAGCTAGCGCGGCAACACGTAAACCGAAAGAGTTTCCCACTCAAGTTCACTCTCTAACTACACAATAACTTAATATTAACCGGGAACATGTTCCTCCCACGCACTTCAAAACAAATAAAACGTTGGCGTCATTCTTGCGGACGAAGCGCGGATCCGCAAAATGTTGCCGCATAAATTTATCAAAATTCTTCAAATTTTCTCACGTCTTGTACGACGTGACAGTTGGCGACATTACGCGCCGCAAATGGCACGCCAATAGCGTGTTACGGTGAAAGAATTTTAGAGTGCGGTCTGGGATTGAGGAGAAAATTAACATTCACCTTTTGGTAGCTGAAGTCCAAGAGCCCATCATAGGTGCAGATTTCCTAGCCAAGTATGGCATAATTGTAGATATTAAGAACCGTAGAATTAGGGACGAGGAGACACAGATCTCAATTCCCGCTTGTAGCATAACTAGAGCAAATGTCTTGCATTCCTTCTCGATTGCTTTCAAGGAGGAGTGCATGTTTGAACAAGAGCTTAAAAATTTCCCAGCATTAACAAACCCTAACTTAGCTTCTAATAGCATGCAAACATGCACAAAGCACTTCATAGAGACGCAAGGTCCGCCAGTTTTCTCCCGTGCTAGGCGACTGCCGCCTGATCGATTGGCGTTAGCTAAGAAAGAATTCGCTAGGATGCTCGAAAGTGGCATCATTCGCACTTCCAAAAGCCCTTGGGCTAGCCCTCTGTTGCTAGTACCCAAGGCTAACGGTGAATTCAGACCGTGCGGGGATTTCCGCAGGTTGAACGCCGTTACTTTACCTGATCGCTACCCTATCCCCTACCTTCATGATTTCAGTGCAAATTTAGAGGGAGCACAAATTTTCTCTAAGATAGACCTGCAGTCTGCCTTCCATCAAATTCCCTTGGATGAGTCTGCGATTCCTAAGACCGCGGTAATCACTCCGTTTGGTCTCTTTGAATTCCTAAAAATGCCTTACGGCTTGAGGAACGCTCCTCAGACGTTCCAAAGGCACATGGCTGAAATTTTCTCTGATCTCACTTTCGCCTATGTCTATCTAGACGACATCCTAGTGGCATCCACAACCCCAGAGTTGCACAAAGACCATCTTAGGGTCGTTTTTCAAAGATTGTCCGACAATGGACTCCTCGTAAACCCTGCAAAATGTGAGCTCGGAAAGCCATCACTAATTTACTTAGGTCATGAAATCTCTAGCCTAGGTCTAAAACCTTTGCCTTCCAAAGTAGAAGTGATCAAAAACTTTCCTCTTCCACAGACCCAGAAGGAACTAAGAAGGTTCCTAGGTTCTGTTAACTTCTACCATCGTTTCATTCGCAACTGTGCCCAAACTTTAGCGCCCTTGTCTGACTTGCTCGAACCGAAACGAAAAGGCAAATCTATTGAGGTAAAGTGGACAGAAGAAGCGCGCAAAGCTTTTGAAACAATCAAGCACAAGTTAGCTTCCGCGACTGAATTATCCTACCCTATTGCTAATGCTGATTTTAGCCTCGTTGTGGACGCATCCAGTACCGCCGTAGGTGCTGTGTTGCAACAACAAGTAGGTACTAATATCTCTCCTCTTGCTTTCTTTTCCAAAAAGCTGTCGCCCACTGAGCGTGGTTATAGCGCGTTCGGTAGGGAACTTCTTGCTATCTACTTGTCTGTGAGACACTTCCGCTATGCTCTAGAGGCGAGGGAGTTTGTGATCTACACAGATCACAAACCTCTGACCTCAGCGATCAAAATGCCTTCTGAAAGACATTCCCCTAGGGAAGCTCGACACTTGTCGTTTATAAGTCAGTTTACCACTGACATCCGTTTCATAAAAGGGTTGGACAATACTGTAGCTGATTGTCTTTCCAGAATCAACACTGTCCAAACCAGTGGTGAAATCACCTTCGGCAACATTGAAAGAGCGCAGAAGGAGGATCCTGAATTTCAGGACCTTCTCAAACCTTCTAACACTTCCTCTCCAAAACTAACCTTGGTTGACGGCGTGTATCGTGACGCCGAGCGACCTTCCCGTTTGTATCTTCCTGCGACGCTCCGCAGAGTAGCTGTCCTCCACTTCCATTCCCTCTCTCATCCAGGTATTAACCGTACAGTGCGTTTGATTTCTGATCGTTTCGTCTGGCCAGCGATGCGTAAGGAGGTCAAGCAAATTGTTCAAAATTGCCATGCGTGTCAGAGTAGTAAGGTGGTGAAACATAATCGTGCAGCGCTGCAGAGTTGTGCATTCACAGGTCACAAGTTCGACTCGGTCCACCTAGATTTGGTGGGTCCTTTGCCTTTATCGCGCGGTTATTCTTATTTGTTGACCATCATCGATAGGTTCACGCGTTGGGTTGAGGCTGTCCCTCTCCCAGATACCCAAACTGAGACTGTAGCGCGCGCCTTCTTGTCGAACTGGATCTCGAGATTTGGGGTTCCCTTAAGTGTCACACATGACCGGGGATCACAATTCACCTCCAAATTCTGGAGTGAGCTTAGCACCGCTTTAGGGTGTGCAAATACATCCACTACAGCGTATCATCCGCAGTCAAATGGACTTATTGAGAGAGTCCACAGAGACCTCAAGGTTGCATTGCGCTGCCTTAATTGCAGTCACGATTGGACTGATAGACTTCCAGTAGTACTACTTAGCATCCGAAATTTACACAGACAGGATCAGCAATGCACAGCGGCTGAAATGTTGTACGGGAGAACGCTTCGTCTCCCCGGCGACATTGTTGACCCAAAACCTTTGCCTGAATTTTCATCCGCTGACCGTTCCGCTTATTTAACCTGTCTTAAAGATTGCATGCGTAAGATCAAGTATGTGGCTCCACGAATGCCTCAGACTCAGGACAAACTGGATTCAGCCCTGCAAGACTGCACACATGTGTATGTCCGCAATGATGCTATAAAACCTACACTCACGCGCCCTTATGATGGCCCATTCAAAGTACTTAAACGCAAGCAAAAATACTTCATCCTCGAAAGATTCGGCTCACACGACCCTGTGAGCATTGATCGATTAAAAGTCGCATACACTTCTGATCATAGTGTAACTTATAACTCATCATCCTCTCCGCAGATTCTCCCTTCCACTGAGACTCGATCATATCTACCATCTCAGCTTCCTCAGTTGGCTGCATTATTGCCTAGTCAACTTGAGTGTAATCCTTTCTTTGTGCCTGTACATTCAAACCCTATCTCTAACCCTGTCGTAGATTCTAACTCTAGCCCTCTTACTGACACAGCGACAAGTCTGGAGAGACCAGACGAGCCCGCTGCAGTAACTCCTGTTCCTAGGACTCTTGCCGATCTAAACTTGCAGACCCGTTTGGTGAAACTTCCCCGCTCAGTATCATTTGCCAATTGCCGAACCCGGCAGGGTCGTGTAGTTCGCCCTCCTTCCCGCTACAGATGATTGCAGCGGGTGGACCTTTCGGTCTGCGCCTTGGGGGGTAATGTAGCATACCGCTACATAAGCGTAAAAATTAAAAATTTGCCATTCGTACTTAAATAAATTAATTAGTAGCATTAAAAATCTTACTATAATTTATTATTAATTATTTTCTACTTCAAACTTGTAATCATTGAAATTTTTGTGTAAATACATGAGACGATAAAAGAACAGTTTCCATTTCTCGAGAGAGAAGCCCTCTGGTGGCAATACTGCGCAATGCGCGTCTCTGTTTCAAAGAGAGCACTCTTACTTTGGCGGTTGACTAGCCAGCCCACAGCATTTTTCTCGTGAGTTTAAATGTGTTAGAAATTAATCGTGTTCTTTCTTCGTTCTCGTGAGTAATCAATGTTAGAAAATAATCGTGTCCTTTCCTCGTGTTCAGTGTGTATTAATAGTTGACAGTGCAGTGTTGTTAAGATACGTAGTTATGCGTAGGAATTGTGATGTAGCATGTTTTCATTCAGTGCTTTGTTTTGTTCTCAACGTGATTTAGCGTAAAATTTTGCGTCAGATGTGCATTGCATTTCCGTGTCATGATTTTATTATCAAAGCATAATCATGTTCGTTCGTTTTCTTTACGATAGTAGTATATACCTGCAGTTCCATTCATGATTCGATACTCGGAACGAACGCGGCTGAACTTGCCGGCTTTCGTTGTCGATAGCGTCTTTGTGTAATGGCGGAACCTCACACCGTCGTCTCTTGTCACTACTCTGTGACTATAGATACTATAGGCATGTGTTATAGTAGCATTTATTCTTTTTTTTTACAAACCGACTTGCAGTAGTTTTTAAATTACGAAAAGAATTCATGTCTATGCTTGATAAGTTTTGGAATTTCATTTCTTAATTCCATACTCTTTGGAAACCTTTAAAGTAACCGCACTTATTTCAATATAAAACATTTCAATAAAATTTAATTTAACTCATCGCATTCTTGGGACAAACACCCACTACCATCTGCCTATCTTGAGTGTGTGCAAATTGCTGGCGGCTTCGGCTGAGGCCGACGCGTAAAAGCCGCCCGGCTAAATCGCCACACGGAACTTTCATGCTTTCGTTTTTTTCATTCTTCGCGTATTCTCCGCCTGTGAAATCAACGCTTAGGTTTTTTCCTTTTCCTTTTATCATTGGGGATATATATTATTCCTTAATTCCTTTATTATTGCAAATGATCTACCAGGATTTTTTAGTAGGATTTACATCCATGAAATTTAGGATTTTTATGTTTTTTTTACTGCTTTCAAAAGTGCAGTCACTTGATATTTTCACGATATTCCGTGGATCTCGTGTTTACTTGCCCGTAGTCTCTGTAAGGAATCACGATCTTTATTACCGGAAGTTCTTAAACCTAATACTTAGATTTTTTTAAAGCCAGAGGCATTAGTGAACAGTTTTGACAGCTAAACAGCTTAAACAATTTATTTATTGTTAAAATCTGTCAACCAAAAATCTGTCCTATCTCTTTTGAGTTTGCCAAAAGTGAGAATCCTAAGTAGCTGGTGTCAAACCTGTAGGAGTTCTCGGATTTCTCCGTGTGGGAAGAGTTGTCATTATATCTGGATTGTCAGTGGTGGAAATGTCTTGATGTCTCTCCTGGAACGTTTCATCCAGCTTTTGGACTCCTTGCAGGACCTCAACGTCATCACACACACCACTTACAACATTCTCCCTGGGCCACTTCCTGGAACGCTTCTGGGCTGCTTCTGGGCCGTTTTTGGTTTCTCTACTTGGAGTGGATTAGGCTATGCTTTGTGTCTTTAGCCTGATATATTCTCTAAGCACGGGCCTTAATTCTCAACTGCCTAAAAGTACGGGCATCATTGAACTATATTTGCATTCGCTGAATTCCGCTTGCCTGGATCTTAAGTACTATTCAAACTAAGAGTCATCATCGCCATCAGGCTCGGCATCTTGATCAAAACTCTCTTGCTCCAAATTAAGCAAGTTTTGCCCACACAAATAGCTACGCACCGATTGTTGTGCTTGATTAAAAATTGCCCACCGTAAATTGAATATTCGGAACTCAATACACTTAAAAATCTCATCCACCGGCCGGAGTGACGCCCGCGCGCACCGAAGCTCACCACCGGCACTCCGGACCTCACTGGGATTCCCCAGTCAAGCATCGAAGACCTCCTGGTTTTCCTCTTCCAATAAACTCCACCTGAATTAAGCTGAGTCCTAACCCGCTTTTCATTATCCCTCTCATAATTTTCCCAGATCACTATCGAGAAATTGTTCGAGCTTTTTGGCCGTCAAGAATTGATATATTTACATTCAAACCACCCAACGGCGAAAAACCCGACAAGTTTTACAGTCACATTGAGTCTTTACCTCTAACTCAACCATTGAGTTACACCACTTATTTTGCCTGTTTCCGACGTGAGCCGGACTCTTACCTGGACTTTAGCTGCCTTGCATTCACCTCGGTTTTCGAGCTGTTTTCAGCCTGGTATATTATCAAATTACTGGCTAAGATATTAACTGCTCCAACCACGGACTCTTGTCGTCAGCGTTTAACGATCTTAAAATCCTACACAAATTAAAGATCGATATCTCAACTTCAATCACGGTTCCAAAATTGCTTCTCATTCACCTGCTAAAATTAAGCAAAATTGAAGCCTATTCCTAAAGCCCAACGAATTTCTCGGGATTGTTAAATTGCCCGCAATCTGAAAGTAACCTCCACAAAACACACTCACACACATCCTGTCAACGTCATCACTCGCCGGAGCCCTCGCCTGCACGGACTGCACCATCTAAGTCAAGCTCTTCAGAGTCAAGCACGCCTCGGTCCTCCCGGTTTTCTTCCAATAAAGATCTAACAGCTGAGTCAAAAGATTGTCGTCATTCACCTTCTCTTTATCGTTGCTCTCAAACGTGTTCTCGAGATTATTTGCGTTTTGGTGGTTGGGTATTATCGTACAGTCTACCCCGACCATCGAAACGTAAAAGGAGTGCTCACTGCTCATATAAATAGATATTAAGGGCTTAATCACAGATAAAGATGAAGTCAAAATTATAGGAAAAATGAAGGCAATGTATTCGGTCTTTATGTTTCATTAACCTTGAATGTTTATTCAAATTATACGCATTCAAATTTTTCAAATATTAGTTGAAGAGGAAGGGCCTCTAAAATATCGTTGCTACGATTTCAGATCTGTATCTACAACGCAGCAGAAAGCTCATAACTACTATTTTCTATACAATAAATAAAAAACCATAGGGCTGCTGAGAAACTTTATCTCTTTGAATGTGATAGTAAACAAAGATTATTGGAGTTGATCAGTCTAAAATGTTCGAAAATCATTAGCCTCGAATGTGATAATTTCTTACGTTCTACTCACAGTAACATAGCAGTTTTGACAAAGTAAGGTCAAGTCTGCGGCCGAGAGAGCTCGCGAGATCGATTTGCAGTTAAATTCTGTATAACTTCAAGCCATTGTTCAAAATTTTTTAATCGTGTTTTGTGAAATTTTGCATTTGAAAATAATTTTATTCATTAACTCTTTCGATTCTTTTTGTTTTATCAAATAATCACTGTCAGAGAGCCTTTGTTTACGCGGATTTCGTATAGTTGCACCTGGACGTTAGGCTGACTGAGGTCAAGTACTTCTTGCTGATCTCTGACCAGCTGGCCTTGCGGCCTCCAGAAAATTTACTAGCTAGGCCTATTGATGGTGAAAATTTTTATAGGTATGTTCTTGTGTTGTTATTTTATATATTCTTGTGTTATTATTGTAATTAAAAAATGGTAGGTAGTTAGTTGCGTTTGAGTAAGAAATCTTTAGCTTTTAGCTACAGTGAAGTATCAAATTCTGCTATGGGAAAGCCTTTTGCTATGTTAGAAGCCTACAAGAGTGTTGGAAATGT
The DNA here is from genome assembly GCA_030386875.1 of Morinoia aosen. NCBI lineage: Eukaryota > Metazoa > Arthropoda > Malacostraca > Amphipoda > Talitridae > Morinoia > Morinoia aosen. Next base: position 26,631,785 of record CM059566.1, read on the forward strand.
TCCCTAACTAAATGTTCAAGTTGTTGCTCAAAGTTGATGGATTAATACTAACTAATGTAATAGGAAAAAATTGATTTAAAATACTTTAAAGTGGTAGTTACTTAGTATTTATAAAACTGAAATGATAATAGACTAGTCATCTAGAAAATTGCAATGACAAACAGTTGCGGTAGAAAATGAAAATCAATTTCATAAACTTGGTGTAAAACACTTTGAAACCTGAATTAAGTTTGAGAAATTTTAGGGTCAATATTGAGTTTATTGTTGTCAACAAATTTCATAAATTTCGTAGGGATAGATAGGTAATATAGTCCATTTTAAGACGTTTTACAAGAATGACATTCCACCCGGCGATGCGTTATTTTTGAATTATTTAACTTTGAAGCTGGCTTGTGCGCGCCATGGAAGTGCGTGCGGCTAGCATATTTTAATCAATAACGGAAGCTAACCCCCTATTACAAACGTAAAGAGGTTGGGTCGTGAGGGATAGCCACAGTTCTTTCAGTGAAAAGCATAAATAAAGCTTCTTACCCACCCGTTAGGGTGACAATCGCAATCTTGTTTACATCGGCACCAAGATGGCGGCGCCTATGGCGGCAGCCATTTTCCAGTTGATGCAAACAAACCTCACTAGAAACCTTTATTTATTATTTTCACTTGAAGAACTGTGGCAACCCCTCACAACCCAACCTCTTTACGTTTGTAATAGATGTCAGCTTCCCTTTTCATTGCAAAAACAATGACTGTTTTTGCACAAATAAGGCCATCCAGAAGCGCCGTTCGTATAACTTCAAACTTAAATAACTCGAAAACTAAGCATTTCCGGGCATATTGCCATTCATGTAAAACGTCTTAAAATTGACTATATTACCTGTCTACACCTACAAAATTATGAAAATTCGTTGACAACATTAAACTCAATATTGACCAATTTCAGTTTGTACTTGACATGGGCGTTATTCATAAATGTAATTTGGGTAAGTTAAATGTGAAGCGTTTGCCAGTAATCGATTTTCAAGTTTTCAGTGCCTGAACAAAGTTAATTAAATCAAAATAAACAAGTTTTCTTCTGTGCACTCTTTGTTAGAAATGATGATTTTAAAAGCTATAGCAGTATGTTAATTTTTGTCCATGATGACGAATACAATTGAATAAACAGCTACTAATTGGATTTTGAATTTGGTTGATTGAATCACGGTGATAACATCAAAATAAACTACTTTTCTTTTATACAATTTTTGCGGCAAATGGGTATTCTATGAGTTAAAGCGGTAGGTTTAGTTTCATCTTTGATGACGAGTGCGTTGCAAGCAAAACTCCATTGCAGTGTTGCCATCCGACGCGCTCGATGAATTACTTCCCGCTTCAAACACTGGAGTTGCGGGGACTAAGTTACCGCTATAACTTCCAAAATACTCATTTCTGACGGAAAGTGCATTGAAGACAACTTGTTTATTTTGATCTAATTAACCATATTTAGGCACCAAAAACTGAAAAATCAACTACTGACAAACGCTTTACATTTACCGTATTTTGTATTGCACAATGTTAAGGGCTTAGTCTGGGTTGAATTTTAAATAATGGTAGGTTTACAGTTTATAAACTCATCTTTTAGAGAATTTTCTTACGCATCCAACGGTATAATTTGCTTTCAAGTACGTACATTTGTTCGTCTCCTAGACGGAGTAGAAGATGCGCAGTAACGTAACGTGACCTTGGCGCACCAGTGTTCTACTAGAATAGCAAGAGAGTTCATTCATGGTCTTGCTTGAAATGCTTTAGTACTCAAACAAAACATTCTAACTCTCAGTGTCAATTATGATGATGTAACTGAGTGTTTGTTTTGAGTCCGGCTGCTCTGAGTCATCAGCTAATTAGCTGTTCTGTAAACATACAATCACCTCCCAAAGGTACCAGAATGGCAAATATATCATTCGAAGGTACCAGAATGGCAAATATATCATTCGAAAGGGCTCAAGAAGATCTACCAAGAGAAAGAGTTGAAAAAATTAAAATTTCTATGTAATTAAAAAAAATGTTTTTCAAAAAATGACTTGTGTTCTGAAATTTGGATTGATTGTTTTTTGATATAAATCCTTTCCCACAGTTTTGAAGTTCTGGAATGGCTAATATAGCAATCAATAGAAATTGAAAAGATCTACAATAGCTGTAAAATTTATGGTAAACATAAGAATAATTAAAAAATGAAATGAAAAAAAATAATTTTTTTTTATATAAATGGCTCTCCTGAAAAGTTAATTTTTTGATCTTTGAAGAGACACTTCCCCTACTGTTTTGAAGGTACAGGAATGGCAAATATATCAATTGATAGCAATTGAAATATCTTAAAGAGGCAGTGGTACAGTTCTTTGAATTTCAAACTATGTTGAAAATTATAAGCAGAAGAATATGAAAAAACAAAAAAAGTGGTTGATTTTTGGGAAAAAAATTCTCATAATTCTAAAAATCAAATTATTGAAAAACTTTACCACTGGATCTCAAGACACGACAATTATCTACCTAGAAAACCTTTATCCAGTTCTGTAACTTTAAAATTGTGGGTGAGGCATATTTTTCCACGACTCCCTTCTTTTCAGGTGTTTAAAATAAAATATTTTTTATGAATTTACGAAAAAAACACACGAGTTCTAAAAGGAATGTTGCATCATTTGACACCTACTGTGAAAATCTTGGAAAAATCCGTCGATTCTTATCATGCCCTTAATTTGTCCACTCCATTAAAAAAATAAATAATTTCTGAAAACAGTCTGTAGAGTATACAAAATTTACTTGCTCATAGTTGAAGCAAAAGTCCGATAATAACTAGTGCACAAATATTAAACAAGTGAAACACTAAATAAAGAAACAAATAAATGAAAATATTTGTGATATTATGCAAATATTTGGTTTATATTTTATGATTGTTTTATATTTGTTGTATTTTCTGATGTTGATTAAAGGTTAGTGCATGTGCAACTGACATTTTAAGGTTATGATTTACATTTTTTAAGTAAAATAACTCTAGCTATATTATGTTACTCTTTGCTTATATATATACCTTTGTTTTTATATATATATATATATATATATATATATATATATATATATATATATTATGTTACTCTTATATTACTCTTTGTTTTAATTGCAGTCCTAATTGAAATGCAGAAATTCTTGAATGAAATGCACTTCTCTGTTAATTAGCTGGTTTAGTGTTTTCTCCAGGCTGCTCAAATGTCCATGTATGCTCCATTTTTCCTTTTATCAGGAAAATTTTTAGTATGTAAAGCATCAATACAGTAAATTTTTCAGAGCTTAAATTTAATGATCTGAACGTGAACCTAAATTTGGAAGTAAAGGCCGACAGTGTTAAAGCCTTTATAACAGCGTACATTCCTTCAGCATTACTCACAATGTTCATATAAGAATTCTGCACTTCTGTACCAGAATTGTCCAATAAACTACTCAAGATCCAACAATCCTTGTCACAAGCTACCATTGGATGGCATCACTGGGATAACCAGTATGTTGAAAAACCATCCTGAGGCATGGTGGGTCACCACAGCCCATTCTACATGGCTAACTCATTCCTGAAACATGGTACATGTAATATTCCAATTTTCAAATTTGTAATAGAACAGAATTACAGCTAATAGCTACTGAAATTTCAATAAGAGCTCCAAATACTTGTTAATGCCTGACCACTGTGGAGAAAATAGTTTTTACAATAGAAAACTAGTACACATAATAGGATTGTTGCTTCATTTCTGGAAAATTATGTAGTTGTAAAATATGGTTAGAATCTACATGAAAACATTTATAGTAGTAGGACCAGTAAGTTGGGGGTTATTTATTGTTCATCAGCTTTTAGTCATTAATTTCTAAAGTTTAGAAAGTACAATTCATTGACTGTATGGCATGTTGTAAGTTGTATCAATAGTTTACTTTGATGCTAATTTAGGAAATCAGTTATGAAGAAATCTATAAGAATTAAATTACTTAGTGCTGACAGACTACAAATGCATAATTTATCTGGCTTTCTCATTGTGTTTTACAAAGTGATGACTTTAACGAACAAACAAAACTTGATGTTGTAGTTCGTAGAATAATGTTATTGCTTGTTCACATATTTTTATATTCCTATTTCTGAACATTTACCTATTCTACATCCTCTGAGTTTTTATGCATCTATTGGATATTGGTATTGGTTGCCTTTTTAGTTCAGGCTAGGGGGACTGACATCACTAGGAGGGATACTGTTAGGCTACCTCAGCTATAGATATAGGTCTTTGGGACTTCTGTCTATATTACTGCTTTATTTCCATACCTTCTTTGTCTTTTGTTTTTCTTCCTTCCAAATTTGTGTTATGCATAAGGTATACTGTGTGGGAACATACCTTGTATACATATTCCACATTTTCTTTAGTCAGAATTAAATTGTACCTTCTCTTTGCTCTCTTGAGATTGCTTTTGATAGCGCTATGGAGTATTAAAATCTCCAATAGAATAATAATGCTGAGAAAATAATGGCCCTGCTTAAATAATTTGATGTGTGTGGTGTTGTGTGTTTACTGCTTATACAATTTTTTCATTACTAGTTTAGAAGGTTGTTAAATCCAAGTGTATGTATGATCTTTCTTGCTAATTTTTTTTGGCAGATATAGCTTTTGGTTTTTTGATGCTTAATGACAATTTTTTTCCTAGCTTACATAATTAATAATCATCACAGTGGAACTCAACCTGGAATCAGTCAAGCGATGTGACAATGATGCCAATTTCAGTATTTACTGCAAGTGTATTAGGAGTATAAATTTGTTTCATTTCAAATTTTAGTATTTACTGCAAGTGTATTAGGAGTTTAAATTTGTTTCATTTAAAATTGTGTGCAGAAACATTACAAACCAGTTCTGTTTTTGTGTTTCCCAGGCAAAGAAACAAATGCTTTGTATCTAGCCAGTGTGTTTTTTAGAGCTGTGTGACTGTAGTACAAATAAATAACTCAACACAGGAAATATATATTGCCTGCTATCCTTCATTGAGCAACATTTGTGTCATTGAGGAGTCTATTTAAGCAGCTATTTGTGATTGCTTGGTGAAAGTGAGAAGTTACCTCACCCATGAAGTGAGACTTGGAAGAGTTCTCGTGTGTCGAGAGTGAGCATCTTATGTGCGGCGGAGCAGACTACGGATGATCATCTCACAGCATGGCCAATAATTCTCCAGGCCTCACCAGGAAAGCCTTCTTCAAGCTACGTGAGTATTGCTTCCCATTTGTAATATTTCAAGCATCTCTTCTGTAGGTGTTCAAACTTACTTTAAGTACTGAGCTTGCATCATGAGAGTTACGCTTATTCTTTATAAAATTTAAAAAATCTGTAAGTGTTCAAACTTAATTTAAATAGTGAATTCAAGTTTGAATACTTGAATATTTAATGCCTTTGTGTTTTAAATGTGTAATTTTTTTTTCTCTTGTTTTCTATGGAATTTGCAAGGGTAATTTCTACCAAACATGTTTCCACGACAATTCTGGATTTTTCCTTTGCATAATTTTTAGTGATGTACCGATACCATTTTTTTGACCGATACCGATACCCATTTTTTGGCCGATACCGATACTCCGATACTTGAAAATACCGATACTTTGACCGATACTACTACCGATACCGATACTTCTACAATCATCTAACCTGATAATACGTATTTCGTTGTATGTTTGTTTATGTACTTGTTCTGTGTCCGCTTCTTAAGAAACATAGGATGTCTGAGTTTGCGGTATCATGGATACCGAATTCCTCAGTGTAACATTGAAAGATCGTCTGTACATGCATTGATATGTTTGAAATTTTATCAGGATAGGTTAGTAGTATTGGATAGATTGTTGTGATCGCCGTAATTTGCCCATTTTTCCTAACCATGTCGCTTTTGTGCAGCTTTCAGGCCATATTGAATAATTAAAAGACATTAAATTAAATATAGTAATTTTGAGAATAGCTGTGCCCGAAGTAATCGTTTTTGAGTTATGGTGATTTGTCACTGGAGGGGAACTCCGAGTCAAGAGAGCTTTGTGTGTTCTTGTACATATGTGCTCGGCATTAAAATTTTAAACCTACCCGACTTTCCGTTCTACGTACGTATTGGCAACAGTGGACAACACATTAGTGGTGTAGGGCCTACAAGAATCGCAGTTTCCGATTATGATTAATAAACTGTCCATGCTATGTTAACTATATTGTTGAGAAAAATAACAGAATGTAATCCATTCAACAGATATGCGTTTCTAATCGTATTGCAACGTAATGTAGACTAGCTACAATAGCAACTGGCTCCAAAAGTGGACCAAAACAATAATTTCTCCAAAAAAGGGGTTGTCATTTTCGTGTTATTCACACCAAATACGAGTACATACTTTGGTGAAGAAAAAAAAAATAATAAAATTCGATAAGCCCCGAAACCGAAAATATCCGCAAATACGCAACCATCTATAAGATGAGGAATTTAAAAACGAAAATTTCAAGGTACTTAATCATATTTATTAGGAATACGTTTCGGAGTCCAGATCCATCATCAGTTCGTAAATGTACAAATCATTATGTCTGCAATAGAAGAAAAACAAAATGTTGGATACAGTCACTAAACGAAATCAAGAAAATTAAAATAAAATTAAAACATGTCCCAGAAAAACTAAAATCGACAAAACTATTATTTAGTTACAATTTGTAATGGGTAGGAACTATCAGAACTGTTGAGGGACGGTTTACGTTTAAAAATATGTAACGATTCTAAAATTCTGAGTTCACATGCAGTTGAAGCCGAGTATAAGATTTTGAAGTCCGCAGAGGATATTGGTTCGTTGTATTTAGCTGCGTGATTACGTACTGCGGAGTGTGAGGAGTAAGCTAATTAGTTCCCCGCGGGGAAGCTTCGACCCCGATGTTCGCCCATTCAGTTATAAAAATATCGTGACGTCATGCCGACGTACGATGATCTGCACTGCACACAACTGTACAACTGTTAAGAATAAATCAGAGAGGCTCGCATCTCCATCGGAAGCGTATCTTTGTACCGGAAAAAAGAAGCAACCTTAAAATTATACAATTCCGGTACAAGACAAGGATACGCTTTTGATAGAGAAGCGAGCCTTTCTGATTTATTCTTACAGTTGTACAGTGGTATGCAGTGCACATCATCGTACGTCGGCATGACGGCACAAAATTTTTATATCAGAATGGCAGAACATCGGGATTGAAGCTTCCGCACGGGGAACCAATTCGCACAATTCGTACGTAATCACGCAGTAAAATGCAACGCACCGATATCCTCTGCGGACTTCAAAATCTTAGATTCGGCTTAAACTACGAGTGACCTCGGAATTTTAGAGTCGCTACATATTGTTGAACGAAAACCGGCCCTCAACAATTCTGACAGTTCCTACCCATTGCAAATTGTAAGTAGATCTTGTCGATTTTATTTTCTCTAGGACATGTTTTGATTTATGTTTTGTGTTCGTGATTTCCTTTAGTGACTGTACCCAACATTTTCTTTTATTGTAGTCATAATGAATTTTACTTTTACGAACTGATGATGGATCTGGACTCCGAAACGTATTCCCAGTAAATATGATTATGCTTAAAGTTCCTTGGAATTTCCCTCGTTTTTAAATTCGTCATCGAGTTGAGATTAAAGCAATCAGCTGACCCGTTCAGATGTATTCAACTATAAGATTGTTCGTGGATTTTTAAACATCTTAACATAGAAGAAAAATACAAGATTCGTTATGAACGGCGATATACTTACTAAATAAAAAATAATTCTTAGCTTCGGAATATATGACGATTTACAAGCCAAATTAAAATAGAATTTTCAGCTACTTCTCTATTAAATTCACAAAAACTTTCGAATGCACCTTCAACTTTATTAAATTGGTTTGGTTTTTGTTACCCTGTCACATACTTTAAGAAGTGGATATTAGGTCAAACTATATAGGTTTTAGTCGTAAAAGTATAATAATTTTATGTCGCTACAGGGTTTAGCTATTCATGCTACATAGCTTTCAGTTATGACCGTACGTGACTCATCGGGAATTCAAAGTAGTGAATTCAGTTAACGGGCCTGATTAAATGCTATAACTCAACAGTTAGCTAACTAATTTACTAGGTATGAATAGGCTCTTTATTTGATTACATGTACGCACAGCCCGTCAAAAATGACGGGATTCACTAACTTTCTTTAAAAAATATTCCAGATGTGGTGCCCAACAAATGTATCCATCCTAACAGCACCCGTAATGAAAAATATTCTTGTACTTGCGCGCTGGTGAAACTCGTATCACAGATACGGTCACTATAACTCTCCTTATGAGCGTGACAAAAAAAATGGAAGAAGCGGAATCCAAATAAACCAAAGGTATCATTAGATAGTAGCAGGACCCGTGAAAATTCCATGGAAAATGTCATTGTTAAGCTAGGTGGACCCGAGAAAAAATTCTGTCAGTATTACCTAACCTGTGCTAACCTAGCCTATCCTAATCTAAGCTAACCTAACCTATCCTAACAAAACCTATCCTGATAAAATGTCAAATATTTAAATGCATGGAAACGCCATCTTTTAATATTACACTGGAGGAATTCGGTATCCATGATACCGCAAACTCACACAACCTATGTTTATCAACAAGCGGACACCAAATCGTAAATAAACACACAACGGGTATTATTAGGTTACATACTTTTACTTTTATGATTTAAGACCTTAATTTTGATGATAAAATACATAATATTGGAAAGTATCGGTAAAGTATCGGCCGGATTTTGCCGATACCGATACCACTAAAAATGGCCGATACTGCCGATACCGATACCGATACATCGGTACATCACTATTTTAATTTTCCTAGTGTTAGATATAAATTGTATAAAAATGTTCTTCAGAAAAACTTAATTCAACATGAAATTGTATTTGATGAAAGGATTTTAAATTTTATTCTAGAGAATTTGAAAATCTTTGGTGAAATGCCTCCATAAAGCAATGTTTAACGTAAAAATGAGCATGGGTCATGAACATTGTGCTGGTAGTTTTACTCCGAGGGATACAACTTTTGTATCTATGGGAATTAGCACTCCCGGCAGGGATATGTGAGTTCCTGAGCTAAAGGTAGGGTAGGGCATCTTTGTTTTGATGTTAAAAAGTTCTTTTTGTTTAGACCATCTTTTTTTAGTTCACTGCTGTTCAGTTTTTCAGTACCTACTATTTCTTATTCAACATTTGTGTCTCATAAACTTTTCTTAACCTACTACTCAGTGCTTATATGCACCTAATGCATAGATTTCGCGTTCCCGTGCCTTTCTTCTTCCTCTCTTCGAAACACCTTTGCCGCAGTTACAGAGGCTTAATAGACTAACGTCTATTCATATGCTAATGTTGAAGTCATACACTTCTACGTAATGGTGAACCAAGAGTAAACAGGTCATGCTGTCCCGGACACGTCTTCAACCTTAGTCCTATTTTTACGTCAAGGTAAGTTTCAAAACAAGGTAGGTTTGATTGTGTACGATATCAGTCGTGCCACTGGCTAAATAATAGGGGCAGTCACGGCAGTGAAGCGATGTTGTACGAGTCTTGCAACGTCTGGCAGCTGCGGTTGACAGTTGTTTACCAGCCGCTGTTGCGTGAGGGTGTGCGATGCCGTGCGCGCTCATCGTATAAGTGCACTCGTCTTTTTGTCGAGGATAACGCAAATGAAATAAACGCATGTGTTAATTAGTCTACGATTCTCTAGTTGAGCGAAACATCTCGTGTCGATATGTTCTTCATGATGTGATAATTAATTAAATGTGTTGCTCGAGTTAGTTGTGGAGGGTATCCTTTGCTTGATGAAACTCATTAATACTGCAAGTTTTTTCTACCTGATGCACATCGTTGGTTTGCCTTTAGTGGCGTGTTGATGGCAGGAGCCTACGCTGCACATGCTTTGACTCGCCGTATAGGTATTTGGGGCGGGTGATCGATGTGTCGTGCGTGCCTCCGTTGTGTCAAACTTCTGTGTCGTGAGAGGTCAATAGTAGCAGTAGTAGGTCCCCTAGTTATAATTTTATTAATAGTAGCAGCAGATGTAGTAGTAAGATGAGGTCACTAGCGCTCCATAAGCCTAGACTAGATCGCGCCGAGACCGTGGAAAGAGGAAAAACAGTTTCCCTTATTTTAAAATATTTTAAAAACCAATGCTGTTTTTTGCATAATCTTTATTTGGAATGAACTGTTTTTTTTTTCTTTTCCTATTCAATATGAAGCATTTAATTAGACATAATGACTTCGTTACTCGGACTTTTATTCATTGGGGTCATGTTGTGAAGGTTGGTGCGCTGTATGATGAAAATAGGGACTTATGTGCTTATTTAAATTAACATGTAAAAGTAGTCAATTATACTCTTATGTTTATGTTTCAAAAGTTTCAAATTTGACTGTTATACCTTGGTAGTTAATATGTTCTGACTCCGTTTTTGTACGAAAAGTTCTTGGGTGGAATAGATTGGTTGGTTAAAATGCTTACAAATAAGCAAATAATATGATTTGTGCTTAGGAAGGCTTAAACCAACATCTCATTTAATCAACGTGGTCTGGGGACTCGGGGAAGAATATGAGAGTTTTATTTTAAGCTAGGGCGCAAAATGTATTTCGAACAACGTAAACGATCCAATTATTTTTCCCTTAACCATGAGTAAACAAAGGTCTAATTTTCCTTAACCTTGGGTACTAAAGGTCTAATTCTTTATTTTTCCCTAAACTATGTGGCAAAATAAAACCAATATCTAACAATTTTTGGCCAAATCCTGTTGACTATTTCGTTATTTGTTGGTCTTGAAATTATAAATTGACTGGTGGTCGTAGTGTGTCGTCGATCTGGGGATTATTGACGGCGTCTCTTCGACCTCCAATGCTACACGACGTGCCGGCTGCGTTTGGTTCAAAATACGTGTTGTGGCGGGGCGTGATGAGGTAGTCTTTATTTCCCTCGGCCTGCCAGTGCAGTTTATAATTTACGTTTTGGACGGTCAATAATTCGGAATAGTCAATACTCATTAACTGTCAATGATTATGAGCATTCAATAATCGTCAAGTCAATAATTTTTAACATTCAATAATCACTAACAGTCAATAATAATTGTGAGCATTCAATCATCATCAACAGTCAATACTTATGAACTTCAATAATTATAAATAGTCAGTTCAGTAAAAAACTACGCATAGTCAATAATTAGGAAGAGTCAGTACAGTTCATAATTTTGTGCTAAATTGTGCAAGTAATTCGTTACCGTAAATTACCATTTACGGTGGTTATTATTCATTTTATACTCTAGATTACGATGGTTATTAAGGGTAAATTACTATTCACGGTGGTTAGTAGTTCGTCACTATTCTTATTATCACTATTTGAGCGGACTTGAGACGTGTCAGTTGCGGCACTGCTGAATTGGATACCAACAACTATCTCCGGTTTGAGTTGTAGGCTGTATGTGTCAGTGCAATAGTTTGAACACTGCCCTGTTCAAACTCATCAAACTTTAAGTCATTAAGCATCGGCCAGACTTATAAACAATTTGAGTCGCTGTAGCTGCGCAGGTGATACAGCAAGTTTTTTTTAAGGTGAACTGGGATTCGAAGCTGTGCTGCTAAAACGATGTAAATTAGATGAAGACCCTGCGTCTGTACTGTGTACCAGTGCCCATGTGTCGAATATCACGTTCATTGTCACCATGATGTATTATTTTATGATCCTTTTTATTATAAGTTCATACCATTACTTAACCTTAATATGTCGGTATTCAATGCGGTACTCTACCGTGATTCTCACAATCTGTTACCATTACATTCTTAATACCACATTACATTCTTAATACCATTACATTCTTAATACCACATTACATTCTTAATACCATTGCATTGCCTGAGCAAGTCGGTGTTCATTGCGTGAGTCACTGTGATTTTTACTACCTGTTATTAAATTTGCTCGTCTTCCGCTTCGTTAGCAAACTGCTCACATCGTGCTCAGTTTCCTGTGATCTGAGTCTTGAATTTATCCTTCCTTGTTTACTGGATGGAAAACTCGCACGTCTTGAAGTTTCGTCTTGGTACCTCGTCACTTTTATTGCGTCTCTTTAGTTCGCGGACACTTTGGTGACGAGCTTCTTTCGAATTTTACTGGGAAGGTTTCGGTCATTTGATATTTCAAACGAAGCGATGACTTGGTCCGCCGCTGTTTCGCGCTAGTGGAGTTGTGATGGGACGAAGAGGTGCAAGTGTTCATGATCAGAGACAGTTGGTGTTATTTAAACTTTTGCAAATTGTTGGGCCGCGTCCTGAGAAATTCACTATCGTAATGTTCCTCCTGTCACACAAGTACATAATGTTAGAGTGAGAGATCTCATGACGTTAACTCATACTTAAAAGCTTCTGTGTACATGAGCTATTACATCACAAAAAATGCGTTTTTCCTTGATCGGTTGATTTATTTTATACTGTATAATTGAAAGCTAGTACCTGTTTGTTCCTGGCCTATTTACTTGGTGTCTTTGTGTCATAGGATGAACATACAAAAATTGTTGTATAGAGTTCAAGTAAAGGTAAAGCTTATGATAAATCCCACTTCTTAAATTGTATTAGGTTGCTGAAGTACTTCTACGCTCTGCTTGAAATTACGTGTGTAATCTTTTGAAAATGCAGCTCGTTAATGGATCTTATTCTGAACGGTCACTTCTCTTCGCTCTCTTCAGATCACCTTTGTTGTGGCCTGTCTTGAACTGACTAATATAATGATGATAACGAGGACCACCAAGTACTTGTATTATTTCTTATAGACATATTTAATGCAGTGCTTCCTCAACGCACCATGGCGGGTGCTTTTTGTTGTGTTAGCGCGAGATGTTACCTCGGTTTGTTTCAAGCAGGGTTGCGGAGTCGGAGTCGGGAGTCGGAGTCGCCGGAGTCGGATGTTTTAGGGTGGAGTCGGAGTCGGAGTCGCTTCTCTGAAGTGTGGTGGAGTCGGAGTCGGAGTCGCTATTCTGAAGTGTGATGGAGTCGGAGTCGGAGTCGCTTTTCCGAATGTGGTGGAGTCGGAGTCGGAGTCGGAGTCGTTCATTCGGATGTGGTAGAGTCGTGGTTGGAGTCGCTCTTTTTTGGTGTCTTCGATTCTAATTTTTGCTAAAAATTATTTATAATTCTTTAAAACTAAAAATAAACCAAAACAGAGTTAGAATGCTTTGCTGAAAAATCTTAAAAATACTCAATGTTTTTGTTGATTGTTTTGTTCTAAGTTTGAAACAGCGTATTTATTCCTATCACCTAATATCGTCATGTTATCTAGTCATTGAGGGTTTGCACAGATATATATGAGAAACCTACGAGTGCGAAATATAATTTTTGTACCCAGCATTGATGCATATTTTGTAGTTAAAAGCAGGAATTAGTAATTGAAAGCGTCGCATATTCATTCTGTATATTTCTGTTTTATTCATTTTTCCTTCAATTAATACATAGGAACTGGAAAATAGTATTAAATGTGTTGCAAGTTACTTGTAGAACATTTCAGCTGATGCAATACATTGTACTCACATAAAAAGTGGTAACTCTGTATGCTCAAAATGATGCATTGATTGATAATGATCATAAACATTTCTAGTCTTTAGGTTATGATTCATTGCCAATGAGTAGTCTTTGCCGAAACCTGAAGCTATGGTCTAGTGCACAAAGACTTTTAGTTTTCAAGTCTTGTTATCAAAATTGATATGGATTCCGTGTTTTTAAGTCAAGTTAGCATGTATTAATAATAAAAATTTATGCTCATTTCTCAAGTTATTCCTTGAATGTAATTTGGTTCTTTCAGAGTTATATTGTATTTCACTATATCATCATCATGTTTAATTTTTATCTTCGTATCACTCCTCAGTTTCTAAGCAAGCATACGCTGAAATGGAGAATATTATAATTATCTTGATACATTTTTAAAAACTGAAATAGTATTCGTTTTGTAGCATTATATAATTAATTACTTCTTGTTAAGGAAGATTTGGAAATGTTGTAAGGTTATCTATATCGGCATTGAGACACTTGAAAAAAATTAAAATACAATGTAAACGAGCTGCAATGAAAATAATTACACACACCAGCAAAAACTTCACTTACAGTCACACACACATTGTAACTGAAAACAATGGACTATCTCAGCTGCAATGGTTTTTGCATTTATGCGATAGTACAAATTCTCTTGCTGGAAACGTTTCAAATTGCTCCAAAAAACACGAAATGAGAAGAACCAGGGCGTTTATTAAAATAACAAAGTGTCCAATACAAAGTAAAAAGTTAGACGAAAATAAGAGATAGTATCATATTACACGCAAAGAAGCTAGAAGTGACTTTTATTCGTAAAAAAACGTTCCGAAAACGTCAGAACCCTGCGATGAAAGCCGAACAACTTTTGCTTATTATATATAGCCGAAATGTAACAGAGTTGAGCAATAATATGACACCTTTTCTGCATTGTTACCCTGCATAGTGTAGGTACAGAGAAGAAAAGGCAGTGTGCAAGTCTGGCCTACCTTATCTACACGTATACATAATTTTGGGGATTTGAAGCATAGTCATTGAATTAACTATTATAATTTCACTGAATTAGTGCATACTTAGTAATAAAAAACTGTTGATACATATCTATGCTTTTCAGTGTAGACAATGCCTACATTAACTACTCAGAAAACACTTGTCAGTAATATACAAGGTGTTTCAGATTCAGAATAAGAGGCAAAAAATTGCACACCAACTAGAAGGTATCCAAATGAAAACTTTTTCTTCTATAAAATTTTCCGAAGAAAGAGACATTGAGTTGGCAGTTTATTGTTTTAAAGGGTGAAATTTAATGAATAAACTACTCGCAATATTTATTTTGAATTTACGTTGATCGGGAGAAATGTGCTAGTTGCAAGACCTCCTAGATCTTCTGACATGACTCCACTCGATTTCAATTTTTTGGGACACGTGAAGAGCCTTGTCTATGCTACACCCATTGAGTCTGAGGAAGATCTTGTGGCCAGAATTGCAGTGGCTGCAGGTGAGATACCTTAAATGCCAGACGTGTTTCCTAATATTCGGCAGCCGTTAAGGCCAACATTCGAAAAGTGCATAGATGTAGGGGGAACACATTTTGAAAAATTTTGTAAAGTAAATTCAGAATCAATATCGCGAGTAATTGTGCCTTTAAATTTCAGCCTTAAAAACAATAAACACCCAATACCTCCCAACCCCGATTTTTTGGGGGAGAATTTCATAGGGCAAAAAGTGTTTATTTGGCCATTTTCTACTTGATGTGCAATTTTGTACCTCGTGTTCTGAAACACTCAGTATACATAATTGTGTACACGACTCGTCAAATGACAGGATTCGATATTGTCTGTATAGAAATCTTCCAGATGTGGACCATAAAGAAATATTTCCATCCTAATAGCACCTGCGATTAAAATATTCTGATACATGTGCACCGGTGAAACTCGCATCACAGGTACAGTAGTTAAGTATTTTAAGAGCGTGAAAGGGAGACAGATCAACCAACAAAGACGGACAGCCAATTTTGTTTGTTCAATGAAATTTCCTGTTGAATATTTTCCGTATTTCTGATGGCGGCTTTGTGGAAGAAAAAGTTTTCTTCAGTTGGCCTCTCTTAGTTCACTGACAAAAATTTGAAACTGATGAAATGAGATCTTTTTGTTCGTTGTTTTTTGTTTTGCAGCTGCACCTTTTCTTTTCGATTTTTGTGTTTAAATTTAACTTTCTATAATTAAGCATGTTTGCGCTTCTAGCAGACCTGCATTAACCTTAAATAGCTTTAATTAAAATTACTTGTTACGCTTTGGCGTTCACTCATTAAATTATCTTCGAGCTTGTTCTGCTTGGGCAGCATGTCGTCCTTTTAATAAAAGTGGGTCTGGTACCTCTAACTTATTTCTCTTGCGTAAAAAGTAGTCTCTTTCTGCGACTTGAACTCCTCGACACGGCTTTTGCAGCGTCTTGAATAGGCACTTACTATTCAAGGTAATTAATTGTCAATTAATTGTTAAAATCTTAGTGCTATATGCAACCTTACAATAAGATACGATATTCAGCTAGTCGGCGACCAGACATCTTAAAACTCTGTTTCTATCTACTCAGAACGCCACTAAATCTTCCTACCAGAGTACCGTACTGATGACCGGCCGCGTCCATTGGGTGTCTTCTATTTTTAGCGCGTATCGTTTTAAAAACTAACCTTACGTTAAAGAAGATCTTCGGTCTCTATTTTAAAGGAATTTAATAGTAAAAGTATTACAGAGGACGCTGCTGAGCGTACTGTTGGAATCCTCAAGATCTGCATATTATGGATACGGTTTCTCTTTTTGCGCAGGAGAAAAGGGAAACGACTTGCTGATGTTCCCTTGAAGTTCTTCTGTATTTGAAATAAATGTTCGAGCAGTTGCTCTTAAGTTTCAAATCCTAAAACTCCATTGTATTAACATAGGAGAGATTACGCTCACGAAATAGCTAAACCTATTTATTAATTTGTTCAAAGGAGACACTTGACCATTTATTGTATATGAACAATCAATACAATACCGGGTGTCCCACAAAAAATGTCCCGGACTTTTTAATTGATAATATCTCCGCTTTAAATTAACATATTTTAATTGTCTTTTATTTACAATTTAGTCAATTTTGTTTCCTTTCGAAATAATTTAAGTTTTTGAAAATCAGTTGAATAAACTTTAAGATGATCGATTTACTGAAAGGGGTAGAAAAATTGTTCAAAGGGAAAGTTTTAAAAACAACACTGGTGTTCTTCTTCATTCCTCAATACCTACTGTTAAGAATAATTTCATAACGATGTATCGTACATACAACTAAGTATTTAAACCCTCTGAGAGGTTTCAAGTTTCAAGTGTTCTCAATAATAGTGTTTCAAGCACTGATAAAAAACGGTGGAATAATGGGTAAAACTCTTCGTTCAATGGTGGCAAGAAGTAATACTTGCCTTGAGAGAAATGGAGGGTATGTCGTTGGATACTGAAATTACCTCATTTATTTAAACGTTATATAAGGTAATGATTTGTTACTCCTTAAAATTTTTGTGTGTTCAGTTGTATGGAAACTACAAAAAAAGGAAGAATATCAATATTGTTTTAAAAACTTTTCCTCTGAACAATTAATTTTTCTGCTCGTTTCAGTAAATTGGACATTGTACAGTGGTTATTCAACCGATTTTCAAAAATTTAAATTATTCGAAAAGGAAACAAAATTTACTACATTGTGAAAAAAGGCGATCAAATATGTTAATTTAAAGCTGAGATATAATTAATTAAAAATCGGGGACATTTTTATAGGACACCCGGTATAAAAAGAAGCCAGGTGTCCGTCAATGATAAGTATATGGTCTCGTGCATAATTTCCCCAATCTCGTTACAATGGGAATCTGCTTGCTTGGAAAGTATCATAAATACCATCGAAATATGAAAAACCTGGCATCTGCCCACATATGTTTATAAGTAAAAAACATTGCGTGAAAATCGAATCAACTGTCAAGAAAATGCGACTCATCGCATTTAAATTTCAAAGGCATTTAAATGCTTAAAAGGTATGGCAAATTTTTTAAAAACCTCTTGCGAACAATAATTTAAATTACAATTCAGGTAGGTATTATGTTATACAATTTGCTTTGTTGTTGTGTGCGTTTGTGACGTTTTTAAATATGCTTAATGACCGTATCTGTGATACGAGTTTTACCAGTGCACAAGTACGAGAATACTGTATTTTAATCGCGGGTACTATTTCAATGGATGTATTTGTTTGCCATTTTTATCTTGAGATTTTTTTAAAACGATACCATTGGATCCCGTAATTTTTGACCAATCATGTACACTAGTAACTTGATTATTAACAATCTGTAGTCAATTTAAAAGTCGCTTGCTAATAAAGAATATAATGAACATATGCACAGGTTTCAACACCTGCAACCGTTTACTACTAAGAATGAGTGTCGTGTGTTTATTTATACGTTTTGTGTCACGCTGTTAAGAATAATTGATGGGAAAAAAATAGCACTGGCGGTCTTGGTTCCAGTTCACGGTCAATTAATACACTCATTTTCGTTGTGCAATAGCTCTGTAATAAGTCATTTTCATCACAATTAGAGCAATCCAGAGCCTTATATACTCAAGTTTGTATCGTGAATACCGAGTTCGGCGGGGTATTGCATATTGAAATATGCTGTATTGTATATTACAATATACTGTATTGCAATGTACTGTATTGCATATTACAATATACATACACAAGTTCGCAGTTGCTTTCAGTAATGCTGAATTTCTGTATTTTGGATACGACACGATGGCTATAACTACTTCTCTTGCGGCTCAAAAATGCTGTGTTCTGAGTGTTTATTACTCTTATAAGAAAATTAAGGTACCTTTGGAATAAGCTGAAAGCATGGAAACTCCACTCAAACGAAAATTTGTGGAAGAAAGGTATTGAATCTTGTCATTTTTACGGTCTGAGTACACTAGTTAAGAAATAAAATATTCATCTTATAAATTATGAATAGGTGAAGTTGGAGTCACAAAATTGTGAATAGGCGGAGTCGGTGTTGGAGTCGCCAAATTCTGGAGAAATGGAGTCGGAGTCGGAGTCGCCAAATTCTGAAAAGGTGGAGTCGGAGTCGGAGTCGCCAAATTCTGAAAAGGTGGAGTCGGAGTCGGAGTCGCCAAATTCTGAAAAGGTGGAGTCGGAGTCGGAGTCGCCAAATTCTGGAAAGGTGGAGTCGGAGTCGGAGTCGCAAATTTATTCCACCGACTCCGCAACCCTGGTTTCAAGACTGGAGTGCGGGGTGTGTTACCTTGGTTTGCCTTTGCTTCAACTTCATTTTAATCTTGGGATCAAAAAGTAGTTGTCCTGACTTCTCTATCGTGTCATACGTTGCTTGTCCCTCAAAAATGCCATTCCTTAATGAAAGCAAACCGCTACATTCTTTGATTACTGCCACATTCAAAAGATCGAGATAGTCAGCGCCTTCTCTCTTTTCGATCCATGTGATAGCGGCGGTTTTTCGTACAAATTCTCGATGCCGTCACAATTACTTCTCGAAAAATATGAGCACCTTCAGATAACTGTTGTTAATACGTTGACCACGCATTGGGCCGCATATGTATCACTTGGTAAATTGCTCATTCATGTACTCGTATAAATGAATTGTATTTCATCCATTTCGCGACATTTTTCAAAAAATAAATGTCATCATACAAGGTGAAATATTTTCGTGGAATTATTCTGTCATATTTCATAGAAAGGATAAAAATATATTCGAACAGTGAAATCGATTTCTCAATTCTGCTTCTTAAAACCTAACCAAACCGTAACAACTACAAAAATGTAGTCAACGTGTTCAAATCTTGTGGAACGGAAACACTAGAGTAAGTTAATGTGCCATGTGTTGCATTGTCCAGAAGAGTGGTGTGCGTTTGCCCCAACAGTTGTGGTTTGCTGAGCAGGAAACCTATTTTTCCATGACTAAATTTTGTCGTCATATTGGTGCAGCTGGTAGGTAGTGTGAGGTGGACTTAGGCCAGTTGTACCGCTACGAAGACGTAAATCGGTGATAATCTGCCTCTTGTTCAGTACATGCAGAAGCTCACTGGCGTCTGCCCCTTGAAGAACACGTTTGAACTTGGTGGTTCACCACACCGGTGCACCACACGGCCATAAGGCTTTGCACTGGCGCCTTTCGGACCTCCCCGTCAGTCAGTTTGTGTGTGGAGAGTGGAGAACCTCCTCTTTGGCTCCGCCGTGTACAGCTGAGCCTACAGTACCTGGCTCGTCTAGATCAGCTGCCCCTGTCTCCTACATGGAGAAGCGTGCACGCGCCTTCCGGACGACATCTGCCTTTCCCGTATTGTCTGCCATCATCAATGAACTATCCTGCGCTGACGGCCGCCATGCAGCTGGGACCCATGAGAGTGCTACCTGTGCTGTTTGACTGCTCTCCGACATGGCGTGTCCCCGTGGAGAGCTTCTGCCCTGGATGTCGAGTGCCGAAAAAGGAGTCAATGCCGGCTAACATCCTGAAGGGAATTTTCATGGAGCATATACTGGAGAAACACGCAAACTCTGTGAAGATTTATACAGACGGCTCTAAGACAGGAGACGCTGTGGGATGTGCCGCTGTGTCCGGGGAAATAGTGAGGGCTAGGAGACTGCTCCCAGAGACCTCAATTTTCTCAGCGGAGCTGTATGGTGTGATGGAAGCGCTACAGCTGATCGAGGAGCACGATTGTCATTCTTTCACCATCTTCGTTGACTCGAAAAGCGTAATAGATGCTGCTCAGATGTACAACAGTACCCACCCCATTATTGCGGAGATCGTCACAAAGCTGGCACAGTTCGTAAATGAACGGAAGAGTGTCGTTATATGCTGGGTGCCCGCGCATGTGGGGATATCTGGCAATGAGAGAGCAGACCGGGAAGCTAAGCAAGCTGCTGGGTCAAGTGAGAGAACACTAAATTTGATGGTCCCTTCCCGTGATTTTTATCCTCGCATCAAGGCGGCGGTGAAGGATCTGTGGCAGCGAAACTGGACGGCCACAACTGACAATAAATTGAGAAACATTAAGCCCACTGTCCGAGAGTGGTCATCTTCTAACTGCCGTGCTCGTCGAATGGAGGTGATACTCTGCCGCCTCCGCATCGGCCATACTCGCATAACGCACGGCCACCTCATGGAGCGACAGCCGCAGCCGCAATGCGAACGGTGCCGTGTTCCCCTGACTGTTGTGCATTTTCTCGTTGAATGTCCAAGATACTCTGCTATACGCAATGTGTGTTTCCCAAGTCTTCGTGGCTGCACGGAGGATGTGTTGATTGGAATACTCAGGGAAAACGAGCGCTCAGGCTTTAACGCAGCAGCGTTGCAGCTGTTCCTGGAGAGGTGCAAGCTATTTTCTGAGATTTAACATGAAGCCACGCAGTAATGCACTGTAACCAAGCGTGATATCGTATTGGAAGATTGTAGATGAAGAAACTGCAATATGGCCGGGCGCGCTACGTTGGTACCTCGGGGGGTTTCAGCGTGGGTAAGGCGTCCAGCCATAATGGGTGGGCAGCTGAAACCCCCTACGGGGTTTGGCTGCCCAGTGTGTTCGAATGTACTGTTGTATGTACAAGATTTCAATGGGGAGACAATTATACTCTTGAGTTGTAACTATAATTACGATCATATAATTTTTGATGTTCAAATAATGTTGATGTTCATCTTACGTGGTAAATCGGAAAGTCTGATACTAATTAAATTATGTGACCTCCGGTGCGATATAGTTTGAATAACTGAAGCGCTAGCAAACCTATGTTACTACTACTACTACTACTTGGTGGTTCAAGGATTGCATGACGTTGGTGCAGGTGACTCAGACCGGTCTGACTTGAGCGGTTAGAGATGTGCCTTTTGAACTGAGGAATGATTCCGACGGTCGCTGGTAGGCTTGCGTCTTCGTCTAAACAACACAGGGTTAGGCTGACTCGGTTTTTCTAGTATTGCCGTTGCTAGTAAGCTAGAAAGTTTTTCGTCTGTACAGTACAAGTTTAGGCTGACGCCTTTGCCTTTCTTATGCTTATAAATTTAAAAGATTTTCGTCACCATCATACAAGTTTGGACTAAGTTTGACTCCTTCGCCTGTCTTAAATTTGTTAGTAAAATTGAAAGGTTTTCGTCTGTACAGTACGGGTTATAGGGTAAAGTCGGACTCCTGAGCCTTTATTTTTCGCGTGGTTTCAATGGCCGAGAGTCAGAATGTTTTATCAAGTGAAATCTTTAAAATCCTTGAAGCAAATGCCGATGCTCTGTGTTACTAGACTCAAATTTGAAGCTGAACACTTGACTGCAGTATTGAGCTTGCTCGGACACAAAACTCACATTTTATACCTTTTCTAACGTTTCCTCTGTCGGATTTTAGCTTGAAGTTGAAACTAAACTTCTTCCGAGACAGATTTGATAAGGGGTGAGAGGTTAAGGCTTTTTGTGTGAGTGATCGGCCCGCGGCACTGACTTATCTGCTGCGGTGAGCGACGTGTTCCTTGAACTAGGGGGATCTGTCAAGGTTTGCTGTCGGTCTACTGGACTTGAAGTTTTGTGTGTCACTCGTGAGCTACGAGTGTCTCTGATAAAGGACATTGGTTTTTTCCGCTCTCGGTAATATGTGTTGCTTACTCCGGAGTTTATTTTAGTTTATGTCTGACGTGTTTTAACTGCTAGGGGAGATTTTGCTATCGTTAACGTGATGGATGATACGGTATAAATAACCTGTTTTTGCGATGTGTTCAACACACGTACGGATGGCGAGTGGGTGAAAAGCGAAGTGTTACACTATGGTATTTCAACTGCTGGAGCTGTGGGCATGTTATTTTACGAATACATTTTTGGGAGATGCCCTCTAAGGATTTCTAATAGGGCTTTCTAATTGAACATTATTTATTTGCTGCCCATAGTATGTGTAGAATATCAGAAACCCTCACGTTGGACGTGAACTGATATCGTCTCTTGAAGAGGTAGCGCTTAATAGTGATTGATGTTTTATATTTTAGGCGTGAGGATAGAGAACGTCGATCCGTATTTCCGTTTTTACGGAGCTTTTGGACTCTTTTATTAGCCTTGTAAGTAAAAAAAAACGGCGCAGAAATGTTTTTCTTTTGTCAGGACGGATCATTTATGTTAAGAAATTCAGGACTTCCGGTTGTTGAAAATAATTGGAGGCGGCGCAATTTCGCTTAGTCTTGCAGAGTCCCTGTCAATTTCAATGTTCATTCATGTTATTTTCGTATGTTGTTGAAGTCAATTGCTGTGATTTATTGAAATCGATTATATTATTGCTTTGGAAATATTGTGTCACATGCGTCTGGTATTAGATTAGGACAAAATTCTTAAGTATTGTACATATGTAATGCTGTAATTTTTTGGTATTTTATCCGTACCAAAATAAGAAAATACATTGAAAAATACATGTTGAAGCTTACTTCAATCTCTGCTGTATAAGGAGTGTGTTAGCCCTAGGGTTAAACAATATGTAAAACTAGGAAGCATATCATTATTTCATTCGTGGTTTCTAAAAATTTGTTCACAAATCTACGTGATTTCATTTTTAAACGTAATATTTTTCTATAATGATGATTGCCCTCTGACGTCCTCTTGCGTACATGAGTACATACAAGGGTTGGTGTACCACAGACTTTCTCCTCACCTTATTATGACCTCCAACATTGAACTTGATTGCTTGACGTTGGTTCAGGTGACTCATACCGGTCTGACTCAAGTGGTTTGAGTTGTGTCGTTCATAAGGGCCACATCTAAAGTTGGGTCGTGATCACCGTGACCGAGTGGTTACGATCGCGCCCAAGAAGAGTGGGCAGTTCGAATCCCGGCAGTGCCGCCCGGTAATTCTCCTCGTTGGGAAAAGGGAGAACTCAAGTCACAATTCCCCACTCTACCCAGGTGTCGGAAATGGGTACAAACTAGAACAAAGGGCAACCGTCAATGTGTCGGGATGTTATTTGTAAGGCATTTGAAAAACCACTGTACAAGATGGCATGTATCAAGCTTGTTTGGAATGAAACATCCTTTATTTGGTGCTTCACTGGACAATTTTCGGCAGGCTGCCGGCGCAAGACTACTGTTCCAACTTTGTTGATTTTAGTTCTAGCTGTGCAAATGGGAAATTACTACTTTGTCTGCCCTTGCCCCCAGGCAAAACTAGTGTATATATGGGAATAGACGCCCCCCGAAAGGAAGAGGTGAGATCTCGAGCTGAAAGTTATAGGTCTCATTTTATTGAAATGGAATAGGTTTTTTATTTTGTTACGGACCATCTGTTTTGGCTCACTGTGGTCCTATTACGGACCATCTTTTTCGGTTCACTGCCGACCTGTTTTTCAGCGCCTGTTACTTTTTTTCAACTTCAATCTGATTTCATCAACTTCTTTCAATCTTATTGCTTCGATGTGTAGGGGATGGGGACATACCATGTGCATTGATTCCCCGTTCCCTTAACTCCATATTGAAAGGTGCCTTCCTCTTTCGTTCAATGGGAGCACTTTTTCTGTGGTTAGAGAGGCTAGAACTAATTTATAATATAATTGATACTGCGGTTGGTTTATTAACGTACCTTATTTGTTAAGCTTTGTTCTATTTTTGCGAAACATTCTAGGTTAGTTTGCATATTTTTGTCTGTTATCCGTTGGTTATTATGACTGCCTTTTCGATTTCTCAAGAGGCCCTTGAAATAGTCACCGTTATTTATGCCGTAAACATGCGGTGCATCCATTCTATCCATCCGTGTTTCGCAGATACTTTTAAGTTTGCTCAAATTAACTACTCTAAGACATAACATTTCAAGAGTAGTTGTTCAAAACAAAACATGAACTACTCTGCGTAATACGAAGAACACAAGGCAATTACTAGTCGCACCTCCGGCGAGCGTGTCATGCTACCGTCGCTGTGCGAGCCAAATGCGCGCTGCTACATCATTGTTCGGCCTGCCTGCCTTTGTTCTCCGGGCTTTGGTCTTCTTCGTTCGTGACAACGTACTTCTCTCCTGCAACCATCCTCTACAGTGCTGTGTGTTGCTGAGAGTGGTTTCTGAGCCTATAGTCGCTACAGTAAAGTTTTTTTCTGAGCTTGTAGTGTTTTTTTTTTAGCCTGTAGTGGCTGCTGAAAGTGTTTTTTTGAGCTTGTAGTGGCTGCTAAAAGTGGTTTTTGAGCTTGTAGTGGCTGCTAAAAGTGGTTTTTGAGTTTGTAGTGGCTGCTGAAAGTGGTTTTTGAGCTTGTAGTGGCTGCTGAAAGTGGTTTTTGAGCTTGTATTGGCGGCTGAAACTGTTTTTTGAGCTTGTATTGGCGGCTGAAAGTGTTTTTTGAGCTTGTATTGGCGGCTGAAAGTGTTTTTTGAGCTTGTAGTGGCTGCAAAAGTGGGCTTTTTGAGCTTTACTACTTCTACGCTTACACCAACCTCAGAAATTGACTTTCTGAGCTTGTAGTGGCGGCTAAAAGTAACTTGCTGAACTTGTAGTAACTCCAGAAAATACCGTGTGTGTACTTCTAGAGTTGAAGTTAATTGATATCGATAAATATTACTATTATGATTGGCTAGCATAATGAGCCATTTCACTCCCACCACTGACACCAAACAAGGGTAGGATGATTTCTATGGGAGAAAATACACTTCCTTTAGTTCGGCTAGCCAATAGAAAGGCTTTATTTCAAGCAAACTTTATGACGTCACCAAAATGCCTTGTCGTTAGGCCAATAGTGGAGCCAGATTTGGGGGTAGCAGTGCTACCAGATGCAATTATGAGCGCTGCTATTGGTTCGTGGCCGTGACGTCAGCAAAACCACACCGTCAACGAAGAAAAGACTGGTTTGAACCTACCTTGTTTCCTCTACCGTGACTGACACTACGCGTGTCAAATCCATGTTTTTTTTGCGCTAACCTATGCAGGGTGTCCACAGAAAATGTATTCACTAACCGATATATGTATATAAGATGCCGGAACCATACAACAGTTTAATTCCTATTTATTTCTGGTATCCTGTATACACTTATCAATCAGTAGATGCACTTTTTGTGGAGAACCGAGTACCCCAGTACCTTTACCTAGATTTATGCGGCGCATTTTCACGGTGCCATCTTGCTTCTAGCTGCTCGAGTGCAGTGTTGACTGCACGTCCCGCTATTAACACGACTGCCGCACCGCGTTTGTCCTGAGGTGCGAAGTTGCGGTGCACAGACGTCTCTGTTGGCAAACCTTGCCTAGAGTTGTCCTTTGTTGTGGGTGTGACGTGCGTGTTGTGTCGTGTGTGTGGGTGTGTGTGTTTGGAGAGGCTCTCAGATCAGGTGTTGGCTTTTCAAACAATTCACGTCATCTTACCAGTGCAAACAGCGCGAGCTCCATTGGTGATCCCCTGAGTCTGACATAATCATTTTACCTATGGGAATTGGCGCTCCCGAGAGGAAGGTACGAGGTCCCCAGCTGAAGGTCGAGTAAACCCTTCTGTTGAAATACGATATTTTTTCAATTTGTTTCGACTATCTATTTTTGTGTGCCTTTTTAGACTTATTTGACCTTCTTTTATATACTTTTTCCTAACTCACAGTTTCTTTTGACAGGGAATTTGGTATGGGAACACACGTTGTGCTTTGATTCCGTGTTTTCTTATCCTAAGAACACTTTTGTTATAGCAAGGGAGGCCTCATTTAACTAATCTAATCTATAGGTTGACGACTCTTAAACAATTTGTGGTGCGTATCACGAATACGGTATGATGCGTTCCTCTCTTGAGAACACCTTTGTTTCGGTTTGGGAGGCTTGAGCTAACTAATAGATTGATGTCACTAAAGCAATTAGTAGTGCGTATCACGGATACGGAATGAAGTTTGCGGAGAGGCTTGAACTAACTCCTAATCAATAGGTTGACGGCACGAAAGCAATTTGTGGTGCGTATCACGAATACGATATGAAGGAAGTGGTAGCCCGCATGTATCAGCGAGCAGTCCTTCGTTCTTTTTTCTGCGGTACTCTCTTGACACAGGCAAGTTGTGCGATAACTGCACTTAGCGTTGCCGTTCTGCTGCACTCCGTGCGTATCAGCCTGTATAAATACCTGTTTCTTGTAGTGGAACTGATTCTCAGCAAGGAGTCAGAGGCGTATATCGGCGTGAGCGTTGTCTTGAAAGAATTACCCGTGTTTGCCTGTGCGGCTTCCTTCAGGAAGTTAGTCAGATGGCGTTTTTTTGTAATCTGTCTAACGGATTTCTTTTCGTTCGGAAAGAACCAACCTATTGTAGTGACACAAGTTTCTTGGTGTCGCTCTCGGACAAAGTTGTAGCATTTATGCGGGTTTTCGCGAGTGTTGATTGTAGTTTGTTGATTTTCTCTATGACATATGTCGGGCTAGGTCACATTTTTATCCTTTTTGATATCATAGGGTTATAATATTTAAACCTTTGGGCTAAAATTTATTTTAAATATTGACATGTGTCTCGTCTCACACCCCACTGCAGAATCAGCAGTTGATGTTGTTGCAGTGCATCGTGGATTATTTTTAGATGAGCATTGTGTTTTTTCTTTGTTTTCTTCTGGAGAACACTGACAACTGTTTTATTAGCATTTATTGAAGGCTTGGATGTGTGCGTGGCTTGAATTTTAAGTCTAAAAATTCGTTTTGGGTTCGCGACGCTTATTCAGCTGCTGTAGAGACGAAGTGCTAAGCATTGAGGTTAGTGGGTGTACTTCTTTGGGCATTGGTACGGGGTTGAAAACCAAACACAACTTTCAGCTCAAAACTAAACTTAACGCGTCATTTTGTGATGAAAAAAGTAACTGGAAGGAAGATGACAGGTTAACTCGTCAACTCGCAACTCAAAATCAAAATTTTGCGCGGAAGGCAATACTTGAAAGGAAGGAAAATGACAGTTTTACTCGATTCGCTTGATGTGTTTCAGTAAATCAGTCATATCAACGCATATTGGTGCTGTAATTACGTGATAATACTGTAAATTACGTCATGAACCTAAAAATTGACTTGAACTTTGAACTTTTCTGTTTTTGAGAATATATACGTTGTTGTATACGTTCATTACTCAAGCCGAGTGGTTTGGAAAATGATTTTTGTTGTTTAAGCAGTTGTAGGTGTATCGGTCGCTTCGAAGAAGGGTGTTAAATGCATATGTATTGGACTGTATTCCATTTCTTGGCCCGAAGTGCACCGGTCATGCGTTGCAGCGTTAAGTAGTTATGATAAGAGATAAGAGGGAGGGTATAAATGCCAGAATAATACGCTAATTCTCACTCTATTGTTAGTATGATTAAAAAAATAGACCGCGGAGATCCGTTCTTGCGTTGCTTATTATTCGGGTTGCGTGCTGTATTTTTGGGTATCTCGTTCGGGTTGCGTGTGCAATACCAGTTGTACGCGAACAAAATGTTGCTTTGTTTTTTACTGTCCTGAGTCGCATCGGAGTACTTTCTACATAGTAACTCGGTCTGAAACCATGACTCGGGATCCTCGGTTGCATGCATGATCTTTGCAGTCTTGTGCCTTAACACTTTGACTGCGGCAGGTAAAACTGAAGTTTAACATTCAACTCAAATTCAATGCCACTTGTAGTAAGAAAGGTTGAAAGTAACTAACATGAACTGGATCGTGCCTTCATTGAGATTTGATTAAGTATTTATGAAAACTGAGTTTGCGACTACTGGCCGGTCAGCAGCATTATGAAAGTTACCTCCGTGTACCACTAGTGGCGCACGTCGCAGTCAAAGTATTAATATTAGGTACGCCTTTGGTTGAAGTGGAATAAGTTATTGTTCTGTTACGGATTACTTTTTTTGTTTGACTGATTTCCTGTTTCTCAGTAGCTGTTACTTCAACTTTTTTAGTCGCATAAACTTCTTTCTCAACTCGCTCTTCCTACGTCTTTTGTAGGGACACACGTTGTGCATAAATTTACCGTACCTTAAACTCCATATTGAAAAGTACCGTCCTCCTACTTCTCTTTGGAACACCTTTATTGTGCTTAGTGAGGCTTAAGCTAACTTGTCTAACCTGCACGTGCTTGAACATTTCCCGAATTTTCTCCCGAGTTATCTTACATGTGTTGGAGTAGCAGTAAAAATGCATCTACCTTGATAGCAGTTGTGATTCAAGTGTTTTCATTTTTGTGCGGCGGTTCCGCGTTCCCTTAACTCCATAGTAAATGGTGCCTTCTTCCTTCCTCTCTTTAGATCGCCTTTGTTGCGGATAGAGAAGCTTAAACTAATCAATAATCTAATCAATAGTTTCCCTAAATCAATCTTGCAGATGTGGATGACAAACAAATATATCCATCCCAATAGTACCTTCGATTAGAATATTCTTGTACTTGTGCCCTGGTGAAACTCGTATCACAGACACGCGCAAGAAGAGGACATCCAACAAAATATAAATAAATACACTAAAATAAATAAACACATTACTAGTATTATTTATTAAAATGCCGTTCAATGCTTTACTCCGCAGAAATATTTCGTTTGTTCGTCAATTATTGAGATGGAAGGCGAATAACATTGCTTTTCTTTGAAAGTCATTTAACAAATGCGTAATGTAAGGTCTAGAGCGGTGTGTTTGCGACCATATGAATTCTGTTTATATAACCGTTTGAAAAGAGTGCAATTATCCTCGTGTATGTATTTCTTTTAATATTTCATTCATTTCTGAATTGCTCATTCCAGTTAACAGAGTGAATTTAATTAATTGAACATTATTTATCCAACATAAAACCACTTGGCCGTGCATTTTTGTTGAAATAACTCCGATAAATTAACTATTGTTTTTACGAAAATAAGTACCGATGAAGTTCTTGTATCGTTTTGTTGCGTATCATTTTTTGTTTGCGGTGTTTCTTGTGAGATAAATAAGTGAATAAGTGCAGTCTGAAATTAGCAGTGCAGTGGGAATGCTGTAGAGTTGCAGTGTTGTGCAGTGTACGAGCGTGTTACACACCGTAACTAGTGTTGCAGTGTAACCAGTGGTACAGTGTAAGTCCTGGCAAAGAGTACCACGATTGACCACCTCGAAGCAAGTGTTGCCGCGCTACAGCGCACCGCGGCGAGCTAGGCAGGAGGAGCGCAGGAGACGCAGCGCATGGTGCGCCAGGCAGGCATGGTGGGCACCGCACACCCGCGCCCCAGGACCACCACGGCCCTCAGGCGCCCGCCCGACCGCCGCTCCGTCCCCTCCGTCACCAGGTCCAGGCGGCCGCAGC
This sequence comes from Morinoia aosen, assembly GCA_030386875.1. Lineage (NCBI taxonomy): Eukaryota > Metazoa > Arthropoda > Malacostraca > Amphipoda > Talitridae > Morinoia > Morinoia aosen. Next base: position 26,661,631 of record CM059566.1, read on the forward strand.
TCGAGGAGGCGCGACAGGTCACCCTCGCTTTCAGTGAGTCCTGCCATCTTTTTTCTCGTAGCTTATTTGAAACGTTTAAGCTTAACACGTTTAACTTGACATTTTGATTTTAACTGCTAACCCAACCGTAGCAATCGAATAAACATAGTCAACATGTTGACCACGTTTGTGCGGTTGCTACGGTTAGGTTGTGAGTAGCAAAATTGAAAAACAGACTGTACTACTCAAATTCGTTCTTGTCCTTTATGAAAAGTGTGAAAAATTTAGATGCTCGAAAATATCTCGCCTCGTATGCTAAAACCAATTTGAAAAAAAAATTGAAATAATTGAAATGTTGTTCATTTATGCCGGTACGCATGAGCAGGATCAATTTACAATTTTCACATGGTACACATTTGTTCCCCAATAAGTAGTCAACGTATTTAGGCATGATTTAGGTCTCTCAGTTCCGTTCATCTATGGTTCTTGTAGCTTATTTTGAGTCAAGTCATTCAATTATTCTGTGGTACTTGTAGTCGAGTTTTACGTTACCTTTTTTCATTGGAATTTACACTTACGTACATTGTTTCATTGGAATTTACACTTTTACTTACCTAGTTTCATTGGAATTTACACCTTGCTTACCTAGTTTCATTGGAATTTACACTTTTACTTACCTAGTTTCATTGGAATTTACACTTTTGCTTACCTAGTTTCATTGGAATTAACACTTTTGCTTACCTAGTTTCATTGGAATTTACACTTTTACTTACCTAGTTTCATTGGAATTTACACTTTTACTTACCTAGTTTCATTGGAATTTACACTTTTGCTTACCTAGTTTCATTGGAATTAACACTTTTGCTTACCTAGTTTCATTGTAATTTACACTTTTACTTACCTAGTTTCATTGGAATTTACACTTTTACTTACCTAGTTTCATTGGAATTTACACTTTTGCTTACCTAGTTTCATTGGAATTAACACTTTTGCTTACCTAGTTTCATTGGAATTTACACTTTTACTTACCTAGTTTCATTGGAATTTACACTTTTACTTCACATATACTCCATTTACATGTGTTAAGTGCAATGTTATATCAATGTCACATTATAACACCTAATGTTGCTTTTATGTATGTGTTGCACCTTTGTAAATATTTTTCATACAAAATATGTATTTGACTTACGCTGCACTCGTTTAACGCAATTTTGTCCGTGGGGTTGAAGTAATTTATATGAATGGCGTATTTATACATCCATACCGTATGGCATTGATTGTGGGAAAAATATGTTTAATGTTCTTTTTCACAATATTTTAATGTTCACATGGAAACTATGAATTATGAATGAACAGGTCATGAAAGTTGTTCGTTGGTTTTACCTCTCAACTTTCGTTTTCTGAGTAGTCAGTTAGAAAAAAATTTTACATCCATAAAAGCCAACAGACAGAAATGGTTCGTATCTGCCACTATGTACAATTTTTTCAATTAATTTCAATTTTTTATTAGGTTATTTACTTCTGTTTTTTTTTCGTGTGTCCTTTATTTTGGAGATTTTGAGAGAGTGGGAAAAGTTTGGTGTTCATCGCCAGGGAAGAGACAAAGGTGCCACTTCTGCGTCAAGGGAAGAAAGTATTTGTTGCTCTTTCTGCATTTGAAGACTTTTAAGACTCAACTTCAATGACTGAGAAACTCGTGAATGTATTCAGTTTAGAGTTCTGAGTTTCTCTGAAGTGTCCGACTCGGTTTTTCGGTGTGCAAATCTTTGTAGCGATGTTGGTTACTTTATTTCACGTGGAATTGAGTTGCCCTATTTCAAGGCAATTAGCTGAGCTTGTTTTGCGAGAATTTTTCAAGTTCTCTGTTTACGGAAATGTTGCGGTACTTTATTTCCACTTTAATATAGGCTACTTTGTTTCAATGCGATCAAAGTTACCTCATTTTATCGAAATTCGAGTTTAAGGATACTATTTTATGAAAGTTTATCTTACCTTATTTCGCGGAAATTATGTTACCTTGTTTCACTGAAAACTTTTAAACCTCATTTAACTGAAAAATTATTAAGCCTCATTTCACTGAAATCAAGTTCATTTCATTTCCTTGAGGTAAGGTTCATTTCATTTTCCTCAAATTTTGTTACATCGATATACGGAAAATGAAGATACTTTTTATCGTTTAATAGATGACTTCATTTTACAGAAATTTAACCTGTCCTGTGTCATAGGGATATATGGTTCTTTTTTTCTCGAAATATTTCCGTTTATTAGCTTTCTCACCGCTTGACAATGTCATCAATAAAGTTCAAGAGAGGTTTTTCAAGTGTATCACAGCTCTAGTGAATACTGAGACGACTAAAGACACAAAATCTAGCTAAATTCCAATTATTTCATGTTATTCATGCCTGCGAAATTAAGAAAATCGTTGTTGGATAAAAACATTTTCGGCGAATTGTACAGCTCCTCTTGTACTGAAGTATAATTGCAAGAAGACAACGAGAGAACAACCTTCCTCTTTACCTTATTTATACTGCACTACACAATCACGCAAAGCTCTGCCTTTTATACTGCTCTATACTTCTTTATATTGCCCAACACTCTATATTACTTTATACTGTTACACATTTAATATTACTTGAAATGACGCTAAATAATTACGCGCACAGCTCTGCCCTTCTTGCGGCATGGTAGGTAGTCTGTCTCCAGGAAGTCATGTGTGCAGAGGGCGTAGTGTCCGTGTTTTTCGGTGTGCTTACATTACTCATTGCCACGCTCTTTCCTGGGAGTTATAACTACACGGTTTGCATTAAAAAACCCACACAAAGAAAGATCCTAAAAACCTCGAATAAATTTGAAACAAGAATAATAGCGTGCCTATATTTAATTCGGGTTACTAGTGTTTTAAGTGTATTGTTACTAGTGTTTTAAGTGTATTGTTACTAGTGTTTCAAGTGTATTGTTACTAGTGTTTTAAGTGTATTTGCAATACGAAGCATGGTTGTTATGAATTTAGTGTCGTAGTCAATTAAGTTACAACACGACACCGTTTCTGGGAGTTCAGGCTGCAACATTTGCATTGAGAAAAATACACTATAATAACCTGAGAAAGATTGAATCCTCCTGAAACACGAAATAAAGCATCCATGTATATTCTTCGAATTTCAGGTGTTTTGGGGGGTGGTTTTCATGGTTATGAGCCATACTGTCTCGTGGGCTTGTATCTACTTCAAACCCGAGAATGAACGTCCCTTCGTATTGTCTGGGTGTTACGTGTTCTGGGACGGGTTTTTAACACGTTCACCAAGTTTATGCGGTTGTTAATGGTTCGTTTGGTTAGGTTGTGAATAAAGAATTTGGGAATTCGACTCTACTGCTCGAATACATTTTTATCCTTCCTGGGAAGTATGGAAAATACAATTGCATGGTAATATTTCACTTCATATATCTTTTTTAAATATCGCGAAACAGATGAAATGTCATTCATTTATACCGGTACGTGAATGAGCAATTAAACGAATGGTACACATATGGCTCAATACGCGGGGAACGTGTTGAACTGAAGTTTATTATTCAACTTAATTTAAATTCAATTACAGTAAGCAATTTTAAAAATTGCAAACATTGAATGGATCATGCATTTATTTAGCTTTCATTTAGCATTAAGAAAATTTGAGTTAGAGACTGCAGGTCGTTTAGCAGCATTATGAAAATCCCCTCAGTGACCACCGGTGGGTCCCTTCGCATTGTTAACCCCGTCGCAGTGAAGTTGCTACACGACACAGCGAGTTGGCCCAGTTCGCTGCCCTGGGCTGGAAGATTAACCACGATGTGTGGGTAGGAAGCGAGGGCCGAGAATGTCACGCCGCCGCTTCCTGTTTACCGTAGCTTTCTCTCCAAGTTTCCAGCTCTGAAACCTTCTGTCATTTCTTCGGCTTTCTCGTTCCAAGCCGGCACTCGGTGCACGGACTGTCTTGTGGGTTTCCGCTTCTCTTCCAGCCCGTTTCTGTTTTTCACTTCACGTTAGAAGTCAACTCAAGATAGGCTTACACGAGTTAATTTTGTGCACGGAATATTTCGTGGTTTTCTGTTTTTGCTTCGAGCTCGTTTCTGATTCACTTCACGTTAGAAATCAGCGCAATATAGGCTTACACTAGTTTATTTTTTGTACGTTGGCTGTTCTCGCTTGGAAAAAAATTGTGAATAGTTTATTCAGGGAATTAATACTGCAGCAATGAAACTTGTGGAAAATGAAGGATAGTTATCGTTTCGAACTGGTTGCTGTTGGAGAAAATTGAATATAGCTCGCTCACGAAATGAATGCTGGAGCACTGAAATTTGTGATAAATGAAGGCATGTTACCGTTTCTAACTGCTTGCGTATACGTTCAACTTGTTTCATTAGTTACAGTTTCTGTCACTTGTTCAGTGACGCTGCCATTTTTTCCTACTCGTTCCTTACGAAGCCAGTTTTTGTGTTAAACGCTGGATTGAAGTGGAAAATATTCGGTTATGTTTATATTTATTCTATTCATTTTCAACTCTGCGTTGCATTAAATTACGTGAGAGGAGCGTTTTCTTCAAACGAGCTCACTTTTTTGCTGTGTAAAGCCATCGTCGTGTCACACATGGGATAATTTTAATTGAACAGCCTTGATAAATAAAATTCATTTAACAAACCTCATTTATCTTTCTTTAAAATTTCTCGTAATTCTAATACTTTACGAGGTTCAATGAGAGTGAAAAATTCGTCGGGAAAAAGATTTTTTCGAACTCTTCAGCTTGTTTAGGATTCCATGAACTGAGACCTAATATCGAGAAATCGAACTCTGTTCCACTATTGCGCCTGAACTGTAACGGATTTCCTATCACTAACTTATGCCTTCCATTTTAATTTTAACCTAGTTGTACCTTTATTGTCGTCTCTGTAACACTTAATTTTTAGGCTGTATGATGTAAGCCGTGTGTGCTGAGGCTATAATCAGAATGTGGTATAGTCAATGGGGATTTATTTTGTGCTTTTACACGAGTATCTCGGTACAAAACAGGGAAAAGGGGTAGCTCGTGTGATCGTTTTACTTGCGTAAAACTAGGTCCTTCATTGCTTTTGAAGGAATTGAATCTCCGTGTGTTTAAGTGCCATTTTTTGTAACGGTAACTGAAAAAAATCATTTTCCGATTAGCAAACGTTTTTTCAAAACGCGTTTCTAAGATTACTTAATTAAGAAGAAGGAGAGTGAGAAAACAAAATGCTTGAAGATGTCACGTATACATTTGCTGATTTATCAGAAGCGCACACTGTTCACTACAATCTACGGAACGACTACTTGTCACACAACAGCGGGGGTTGCAGTAGTAAAAATAGAGCAATAGTGCTGGTCGATCGTGTCAGCGACTCTGTGAGGGAAAATGTGAGGTCCTGTGCCGAGAGTTGGCCGAGCTTTCTTTTCTTATCAAAATAAAATGTTGTTTTTGATAAAGGCCATCTTTTTCAGTTCATTGCTGTCCTGTTTTTTTTAGCACTTACCACCGACTTTTTCGACTTATATCTTGTTTCAGATAGTTTTTGTTCTTGCCTTACTGATTCTATGCGCATGGCATCTTGTGTGGGAACACTCCTTGTGCGTACAATTCGTGTTCTCTCAACTCATACTAAACAGTGGCTTCCTCGATCCTTCCTTGGGAACACCCTCACTATGGTTAGAGAAGCCTAAAAATGAACTCGTAAACTAATCTTGCGGTATGGGAGGAGGCTGGGGATGATGCAGACAGGGCGTGGGCGTGAGAAAAGCGTGACACTGTCGCTCCGTCTACCTTGACGGTCACCCGAGTGCTGACTCTCCCGTCTTTGTTTCGTGGGTTCAGCTTCCTTTCGGTGTTTGTCTCGGATCCTCAAGTGTTGTTCTTGTGTTGGTGTGTCCGTGATATCCTTTGCGACTTTCGACTTCGATCTTGTTTTATAATCTTTTTTCTCAACTTGCTGTTTCTATGCTCTGTCTGAATAGATTCCGCGTTCCCTTCAACTCCATACTAAGTTCTTCCTTCCCCCTTCATCTGTTTAGATCGATTTTTTTGCGGTTAGGGGGCTTAAACTAGCTAATAAACTAATCTAATCTATCCCTAGCGACTTGTATGTGCTACGCTAGTGTCGGTATGCAAGCTGTGACTATAGTCATTCTTGGTGTTATTGTGTTGAAGTGTATTCGTCACTTGGATTGATGGTATTTTAGTGGCATTTTATGATATTTTCTTATTAAGTCTCCCATCTCAATCAATTTATAAATTGAGTTAGTGACTGCAGGTCGGTCAGGAGCGTTAGGAAAATCCCCTCAGTGACCCCCGGTGGGTCCCGTAGCAGGATACGCGTTAATTTTTCGTTTTGTTGTCTGCCATTTGTATAACGTAGCGACCAGCGACAAGTTAATGCTTTTTTGTTAAATAAATTGGCATATCGCGAAATAAACCTTCACATGGTTTCTTATGGAAAGCATTCTGAAGATTATTTCCTCGAGTGCCTGTTCTTGTTGAGCTGACGTGCGTTTTAACTTTGAAGCTATTCAATACGTTTTGCGTAGGGACGAACCAGTGCTCATTAAGAGGATTTTCTTAAGACTTCTGATCGACCAGTAGCCAACTTTCATAATTACTTGATGAAAACAAAATGAGGGCACAATTCAGTAAACGTTTGCTATTCCCAAAATAATTCATTACTACTGACATTAAATATGACTTGAATATCGAACTTCAGTTTAACCCACCACATTTAGCGTGATAATCCCCGCTCGGCCTGGGCATCAGACTGGCGCGCTAATATATGGAGAGTCACTCGCTTAGCGGGTCGTTGACCTCTCCCTCTGATGTCGCTGAGGCTTCGCAAATAATTTCCTGCATTTTGCTGATTGAGAAATGGCTGACCAGAAATGGTTACCTGCGACGGGCTAACCTGAAGTTCAATATTCTAGCCAAATCGAAAATGACCCCCCCCCCCCCCTCAGGGGGATACAACTATTGTATCTATGGGAATTAGCGCTCCCCGGGAAAAATGTGAGGGCCCGAGCTGAGAGTTAGGTAGGCCTTCTTTTTGTTGAAATAAAATGTTTTTTTTTATGTTAAGGACCACCTTTTTTCGGTTCACTACTGTCCTGTTTTTCAGCACCTCTGACTTTCTTCTTCAACTTTTATCTTATTTCATGAACTTCTTTCCCATCATACTGTTTCTATGCCCTTTCTGCATAGATTCCTCATTTTTTCTTATCTCCATACTGTGCCTTCCTCCTTCCTCTCTTCGATACGCTCTATTTTTGCAGCGGTTAGGGAGGCTTAAACTAACTTATAATCTAATCTAATCTAATCTAATCGAAAATGAATTGTAGCAAGCATTTTTGTAAATAGTAAGACTAACTGAATCGTGCCTATATTTTAGCTTTGAGTATTTATGAAAATTGAGTTAGTGACTGCTGTTCGGTCAGCAGCATTATGAAAATCTCATCCGTGGCCACCGGCAGCTCACGTCGCCGTCAAAGTGTTGAAGCGTGTGTTTTCCTTTACTTTTTTGGCTATTAGCTGTGTGCGTCTATTCGCTTGTGGCTCGTTCATGTAATTGAGTACATCTGGGTCCCTTTCTGTAAAAAAAGTTCCCTTTGCTGTACCGTCACGTTCTTGTAAAGTTGTTCCTGACGTGCGATCAGTGTACAATTTTCAGTGAAATTAGCTATAGAAAGGAGTAAAAATCAAGTTCAATCGACATTCAAGGTTTACTCAGGAAAGAGATTTGGAACGGACACGTAAACAGCTGTAACGGACACAGGGTACAGGAACAGGACGAGCTTCTGGAACCGTGAGCAGTTCAATACAACGTCCGAGATCCTGTCCGGGCATCGTCCATCCTGCAAAGGCATGAAAACGCGAACCGTCATTGGAGCTTCCAGAGAACATCCATAGTACAATTGAAATAGCGTCACCACCAAAGTTTTAAAGTTTAGAGTTTATAAGGTTTCAAAATGTTTACCACCAAAGTTTTAAAGTTCAAAGTTTTAAAGTTTATAGGCGTCGAACGACAAGGAAGTTTATAGGCGTCGAACGACAAGGCAAGTTTATAGGCGTCGAACGACAAGGTAAGTTTATAGGCGTCGAACGACAAGGTAAGTTTATAGGCGTCGAACGACAAGGTAAGTTTATAGGCGTCGAACGACAAGGTAAGTTTATATGCGTCGAACGACAAGGTAAGTTTATAGGCGTCGAGCGACAAGGTAAGTTTATAGGCGTCGAACGACAAGGTAAGTTTATAGGCGTCGAACGACAAGGTAAGTTTATAGGCGTCGAACGACAAGGTAAGTTTATATGCGTCGAACGACAAGGTAAGTTTATAGGCGTCGAGCGACAAGGTAAGTTTATAGGCGTCGAACGACAAGGTAAGTTTATAGGCGTCGAACGACAAGGTAAGTTTATATGCGTCGAACGACAAGGTAAGTTTATAGGCGTCGAACGACAAGGTAAGTTTATAGGCGTCGAACGAAAAGGTAAGTTTATATGCGTCGAACGACAAGGTAAGTTTATAGGCGTCGAGCGACAAGGTAAGTTTATAGGCGTCGAACGACAAGGTAAGTTTATAGGCGTCGAACGACAAGGTAAGTTTATAGGCGTCGAACGACAAGGTAAGTTTATAGACGTCGAACGACAAGGTTAAGTTATAGACGTCGAACGACAAGGTTAAGTTATAGACGTCGAACGACAAGGTTAAGTTATAGACGTCGAACGACAAGGTTAAGTTTATAGACGTCGAACGACAAGGTTAAGTTTATAGACGCCGAACGACAAGGTTTAAGTTTATAATGCGGATTTAGAATTTAACATGGGAAGCAGTCACCATAAAGTTCACACCGTCCCCGAACAGCCCACTTGCAACTAAGCACTAGACCAACCTCCGAGTGACGTCCGAGTGTTGCCGTCCGCTGAGAGATGCCGGCTGCCGGTCCGTCCGTCCTTCCAGCGCAGGGGTTTACTCGTACATTTCCATAACGATTTAGGTTACGGAATTATCCTCTTGGTCGAGTGGATTCGAGTGGATATTTTTTGTAGAGGCACGCGTAGACACAAGTGAAGTCCAGCGGAACTTCCAGATGAAGGAGCAATCTTGCCAATTAGAATGTGCCTGGCACATTCGGCGACAACTGAGATCCAACGTCCCAGCGAAGTGCCGACCATTTAACCGGAAGTAGAGTGGATTCCGGGATAAGCAGATAAGATGGTTACTCTGCGGGATCTGATGAAGAACTGCGGGAATAGGAGGAGCTTCCACGCAAGTTAGTGGCGGAAAAAGGAAAGTCGGTTCTAGTACGTTACAATTGTGCTAATCAGAGGAGCGGTGTGAGATGAGTGACTTGAAATACTACTTTTAACATTTTCTCCCAATCGTTTTATTTCAATTCCTTTTAATTACCATTAATTTAATTAATTCAAGGAATTAAACTTTATCTGATTAATGAAGATGTTGCCTGGGTCATATTTAAAGTTACCCTAATTTTAGTCCTTATAGCTATAATGCAGGTATTCTGCACAATCAGGAAGAGAGAAAATCTTTTGTTACAATTTCATAATTAATTATTTAGTCGACACGTGCTTATTGTTGTTGCGCTTTATCAGTGTCGTGTGAAAGTAGCAGTTAAGACCTTTATAAAAGTGCCGACACTCGAAAATTTATTGTGTTTTTGTTATTACCTTTGTCACTGAAGCTAAAGGGTAGTTCTTTTTCTATTATATTGTTCGATTTTTCCTGCGATTAGTCTCGGTTATTGCTGTTATTAGGAGAATTAGCGCTCCCAGGGGAAAAATGTGAGGGCCCGAGCTGAGAGTTAGGTAGGTCTTCTTTTTGTTGAAATAAAATGTTTTTTGTTATGTTAAGGACCACCTTTTTTCGGTTCACTACTGTCCTGTTTTTCAGCACCTCTGACTTTCTTCTTCAACTTTTATCTTATTTCATGAACTTCTTTCCCATCTTACTGTTTCTATGCCCTTTCTGCATAGATTCCTCATTTTCTGATTTCCATACTAAATGGTGCCTTCCTCCTTCCTCTCTTCGATACGCTCTATTTTTGCAGCGGTTAGGGAGGCTTAAACTAACTTATAATCTAATCTGCTGTTATTAGGAAGAAAAGAAATTATTGCTGTTATTATCTCTTAATTTGGGGTAATTGTTCAGCTTCGTGTTGTGTCAGGAGGAATATCTGCACCGCAGGTCAGCACAAATGACAAAATTGTGACATTTGTTTTATGGGTATACTTATATTCCTTGCAATATATGTAATGATGTCTAGGAGTGTTATGGAATATTAATTCATGAACTGCGTAGGGTGATGAAAAATTAAACGGCATGACTTGAGAATTGTAAAAAATGACGAAATTAAGAGATTTTATGGTATGCTTTCTTCTCTATTTCCTCACATAAAATTGAAGTTTGTAGCAGAAAATCATGAAAATGTGCAATACATGTTTCCAATGCTTGAAGTACTTATTGGACGCCGTTATGTCATCTTTTACCACTCACGGATGAACCGCGTGTTCAATTGGCATTAAAGAAAATTAGAAAATGGGAGTTGTGTTCTTGGCCGGCCCGTACACATCTTGCACTTTCTAATCTTCGAAGTACTTCTTAGGGGCCATTAGGTCATTTTCTTCACTCGCGGGTGAACCGCGTATTCAATCGACATTAAGAAAAATGAGAAAATATCTGTTGTGTTCCTGGCCAACCCGTACACAACTGGCATTTTCCAAATCCTTGAAGTACTTAATTAGATTCTCAAGTCATTCATTTACTACTCACGGATGAACCGCGTGTTTCATAAGCATCAGAAAGAAAAAACCGCGGTTATAATCAGCATTAAGAAGAATTAGAAAATGCGAGTTGTGTTCTTCTTACACTACAGCTGTGTGGAGGGTGGCCCACTGCAGCACAGGTCTCTCTCAAAATAACATACATGCCGGAAGCCTTCCGCGTTACGGGAGCTTTGCTGCTTGGGTGTCTGGCGCGTCTTGCCCGGGGCACCGGGTACTCCTGCTGCTACTGCATTGTGTTCTATTTATTCACGGGAAATTAGCGATTGGTGTTGTAAATTGTGTGTTGTATTTATTCGCATTAAATTGACGCTTCGAATGACGAATTTTGCTGCGTGTTTCCAATCCTTGAAGTACTTGTTATATGCATCTGTAGGGTATTTTTTGCCACTCACAGAGAAACTCGTGTTTAATTGCAGTTGACCTGCTGCTGCTGCTACTTCTAGATTAACTTCGAAGCATTTCATAGATCTTACGACCGCGAGTATGAACCGAAATTCAAGCGATGTTGCGAGAAAAGAATAATAAATTTTGCATCTGCCGTCAATGTTAGCATCGTGGTCAAATGAGCTGCGGGATCCTTTAGCAACCTATGTGGAGAGAGCCAATGATAAAAGTAAAGCATGGTGGGGGTTGTGTTTTTTCTCGACTTTTTAAATTAGTTATGCTCGTGAGACAGCTGCGCTTGTATTCGAATTGGAAAACCATTACAGTATTGGGTCTGCACTTTCTCTGAAGATTTTCGTGCATTGTGAGAATTTATCAATGCGAAAGGTTTGACCAGGTTTTACAGAGCGTAAAAATTTAATAATATGGAAGGTTTTACCATGTTAATCCTATACCATTTTTGAGGTGTTCCCTCCTCTGAAATATTTTGCAAGTATATCCTTCGCTCTGAATCGCGTTAATTGTTTTGTGATGAAGAACAAGAACTTTTTTCATTCAGACGCATTTCATTATTTGGAATAAATTAAGGTCATGGTAAAAGTACGCATTGACAATGCACTTGACTGAACAGCGGTAAGCATTGTGATGAAAATCAGTAGCGTACAGTTTTGGGACTGATGGCTCACAGTGTTAGTATTAGATTTTTGTTTGCCTGACTAAGAATAGAGTGGAATTAAAATACACGATCAGATGAACAACAATGAAAATGGACGCGCTTAGTATTGATCCGCCAGTTTTTGATGGCGCCATTTTCGTATATTTCAAGTTTTTTCTTCTATTTTACGGCGTACAATTGTGTTATGTTGTTTGTAGCTCTTTTCTAATGGAGCGTTTAATAATAAATTACCGTGCATTGCTACGGAGAGGATATCAACAACAGTTGTATTAAATGGTTCATTTTCTCATTATAAATTGTTCTTCACCTGATGAGCTGTCATTGATATTTCGTAGCTTCTTTGGTGCCTATATATATATATATATATATATATATATATATATATATATATATGTCATAATTAAAGGTTCGGTGTAGAGTAAGCTCTTGTCTTACTTGTTACATTAGATACTTTTACGGTACAGTATTCAAAAATAGTGTTGCAATGTGCAGCTGAATGATTTTGAAAAATGTATTTTGCTACTCGAAGGGGTTGTGCAAGAAGCGTATATAGGCACTTGCTAAAAATTCAATCTAAGTCTTACTTTGAAGCGATATCGATCGTGCGGCTTCTGTATCTGTTTTATGAGTCTCCTATCTTCACACTCAAACTTACTAGGCTTATCTGCACCAGCGCATATGGCGTATTCAAGCTCTATTTGCCTATACGGAGATAATGTTAAGTGTGTCGATCAATCTTATCATTTTTATTAGTCAAACCTTCAGTAAAATCAAGGGCCTCTAATGACGCACATTTCCATTGTTGAGTGTATCAGTTGCAGTGAGCTCTGTTGAATAAAACAACCTTATATTTTCAAAGCATGAACCCCTCGGAGGATACAACTACTGTATGTATGAGAAGCCCAGAGAGGAAAAAGAGGAACAGGGTGCTACGTAAACCTTTTTGTTGAAATAGAATAGGTTTTTAGATTATGTTACGGACCATCTTTTTTGGTTCACATCTGTCCTATTTTTCAGCACCTATTCCTTTCTTTTTAAATTTTCGTTTTGTTTAAAAAAATTTCTTTCAATCATGCTGTTTCTATGCGCAGGTTGTGGAGACGCACATTGCGCTTAGATTCTTTGTTCCCTCGATAACATACTAAATGGTGCATTCTCATCCTCTTGGAAACACCTTTATTGTGGTCAGGGAATCTTATATTATTAATCTAATCTTAACCCTTTATCGACCAATGTCCTTTCTGAAGGATATCAGGAAATCACTCCGATCGTTCTTATATTCTAAATGCTTCGATGAAAAGTTCTTACCGAAGCGGGTTTCATGAAGGATAATTAATTGAAAATTTCTGTAAAGTTACGTTCTATAGCAAAACAATATGGCCGTTAGTGGCTTAATGGTGACATAGCATATATCGAACCTGACTATGGATATAGATCGTAAATTTTTTGCTCAGCCAGCCCTGATTTCGTGTTCGTTTCTCTTTTTATGACTCGTCTGCAACGACTCCAGCACTTATTTATTACGAGAATCTTTAAATGGGAGGCATCAATGCTGAGCAGCGTTAGAGAGTAAAGCGATTGGAAAAATATGTGCGTTATCGAATCGATCTTGCCTAGAAATCTGTTACACAGTTCGAGATCCCTTCACACGTTGACTGCGCTGAGTTAAACTGGAGTTCAATATTTAATTAAACTTTAAAGTTAATTGTAGTCAGCAATTTTGTAAACATCAAAAATTACCTGGATCGTGCCCTCATTTGGCTATCATTAAGTATTTATGAGAATTGAGTTTCCATCATGCACGTTTTTCATGCGTCTATTGCATTGGTTTCAACCTGGGTTTCTTCGGACCTGGGATTCGGTGAGTCGAACCCCTGGGTTCGGCATGGTTTGGTTTGTGGGTTAATTAATGCAGTATATTGTTATTTACACATGTTTTTAATTTAAAAAAAGCGCATTTTATTTTTTCAACTACGATCGAAGGGTTCTATAAATGCATGTATAAAACTGGTGGGGTTCAGTACCTTCAACAAGGTTAAGAACCACTGGACTCTATTGGGCTATCTTTTTCGGTGGCAGGCCGGTGTTGTTGATTCGTTCGTCCGCATTGAACTCCGGCACGTAGTCTGCATCAAGTAAGTGTCCGGGCAGTGACCATGTTTGGAAGAAAGCTGGCGCCAGACTTTCTCCGTGTGCTGCGCAGGTTTTCGCTGTGCTTGCAGGCTCTGTTGTCCAAAATGTGCGTGGGCTTGTGCGCACGGTGCATCACGTCGTGTGTGCGTGATCCCCTCCGGCGCAGTTCTGTCGTGCTCTTTCGGCTTTTGCCGTTGTAGATGTAAAAGATACAACAGGTTAGTTGGTGCGATCGTAATGTGAGATTTAAACATCTTTGCAAAAAAATGAATACAACAATGAATATGAAAATATTTATTCTAGGATAAACTCTCCATTGCTTTCAATGACCTTATTCCACATTTCAACAAGCTTATGAATGCCTCGGTTGTAAAGTTCTGTAGGTTAAGAATCAATTAAGGCACTTTTAATCATTGAAAAGCATTTGTAAAATAAACATCATTCAACATTTTTCGACAAATTAGGTGAAAGATTTCCATCAGAACATGTAAGGAGAGCAATAAATTCCGACTATGAAAGAACAAAATTTCAGTGAGTTGAGTATGAACAATAACTCAGTGAGTTGAGTAGGAGCAATAACTCAGTGAGTTGAGTATGAACAATAACTCAGTGAGTTGAGTAGGAGCAATAACTCAGTGAGTTGAGTAGGAGCAATAACTCGGTGAGTTGAGTAGGGGCAATAACTCAGTGAGTTGAGTAGGAGCAATTACTCAGTGAGTTGAGTAGGAGCAATAACTCAGTGAGTTGAGTGGGGGCAATAACTCAGTGAGTTGAGTATGAACAATAACTCAGTGAGTTGAGTAGGAGCAATAACTCAGTGAGTTGAGTAGGAGCAATAACTCAGTGAGTTGAGTAGGGGCAATAGCTCAGTGAGTTGAGTAGGGGCAATAACTCAGTGAGTTGAGTAGGAGCAATAACTCAGTGAGTTGAGTATGAACAATAACTCAGTGAGTTGAGTAGGAGCAATAACTCAGTGAGTTGAGTAGGAGCAGTAACTCAGTGAGTTGAGTATGAACAATAACTCAGTGAGTTGAGTATGAACAATAACTCAGTGAGTTGAGTAGGAGCAATAACTCAGTGAGTTGAGTGTGAGCAATAACTCAGTGAGTTGAGTGTGAGCAATTACTCAGTGAGTTGGGTATGAATAATAATTATGTGAGTTGGGTATGAATAATAATTCAGTGAGTTTCAGTGAATAATTCAGTGTTGCAGTTAAGGAGGCTTAAACTGACGTCTAATCAACAATAATATGTACATAAAATAAAGGTATATCCATAAACTAAGAAGTACATAAAATAAACCACAAAATAATATAATAAATAAATAACTTGTGCGTAAATAACCACGTGCATATGAAATAAGATATACTTGAAACATGAATTAAATAAAATAGGAACTTGTTCATATAATAGCAATTTGTTCATAAAATAGCTTCTTTGTACGTAAAATAGTTTCTTTGTACGTAAAATGACGATGTGTACGAACAAGATGTATGATACATAAAATAGTAACATACATGTACACAGAATACCAATGTATAAATCGAATAAGATGTTCGTAAAACGAGATGTAAAATACATAAAATAGCAACGCGTGCATAAAATGACGACTTACATACACATACATGAAATAGGGTACGCGTAAACCAAAGTGTACGCAAAATAGGAACACTTATATAAAAGGACGATGTGCACATGAAATAAGTTATGCATAAAATGACGTACTCAACAAATAACTGGTACATAAAATGACGATGTGTAGACGAAATAAGACACGCGTAAAACCAGATGTTCACTATACAAAAGAGGACCATTACACATAAGAGGACCACGCGCTTGAAATTCATGGAATGTGGCCGTGTATGAGACCAGCGAGGTTACTTCCGCTGCAGCGGTGTCCACACGGGGGCTACAGAGCAGCGTGGGCGTGCGGCCTGCCGTACAAGGCGGGGGTTGCGTCACACTTGCTGTGTGGCGGTGCCCTCAGGTGTCTTGCGTGTCCTCCGCTGCTGCTTAGTCTTTGGCTTCTGCTTCTGCTTGTTCAGCTTACTCTTATTCATTTTTTGTCTTTTGTTTCTTCTTTTTCATCTTATTCTTTTTCATCATCGTCGTCTTCTTCTCTTTCTTCTTTATTTTCTGCTTCTTCTTTTTCATCATCATCTTCTTAATCTTTTTTTCTTTCTGATCGTCGTCTTCTGCTTCTTCTTTTTCATGATCGTCTGCTTCTTCTTTTTTATCGTCGTATCCTTTTTTTCTTTCTTTATTTTATTTTCTTTTTCTTCATATACTATTTTTCGACTTCTTCTTTTTCATCTTCTTTTGCTGCGCTTTTGCGCGATGGCCGCGATGGGTTAAACCGAAGTTCAATATTCAACTCTAATTTAAAATCAATTGTAGTGAGTCATTTTGAAAATAGCTAAGTTTAACTGGATAGTGCCTTCATTCGGTTTTGATTAAGTATTTATGAAAATTGAGTTTGTGACTACTAATCGGTCAGCAGCATTATGGAAATTCCCTCCGTGTACACCGGCGGCTCACGTCGCGGTCAAAATCTTAGGTCGTTTTGTGTACTTACTGAATGTCTCGATTAATGAGACGCAATACTGTTCTCAGTTAGTTTTTTGCTTATATGTTTCGCTGTGGTTTTCGTTGATGCAACCGTTCTTTTTTTCACCTTGCGCATAGATTCTGTGTTCCTTAACTCCTCACTAAATGCTGCTTTCGTCCTTCCTCTTCTTGGGGCACTTGAGTTGTGGCGAGCGAGGCTCAAACTAACTCATAATGCGCTCCATTTTTTTTTAGTTTATGGCGCAACCATTTGCGAGGTCATTTTACTGTTGTTTTTGCTCATATGCATTGTTTCCAGCGTAATTATCTGTTTATCTATTTCGCGTGGCTTGTGCTAAGGTAGGCCTTGTTCTGTCTTCATTATAAAACTTGAAAGGGTACGACACAAAAACGGCTTACTCGACGTGTGGGCGGAGACTGCGGTAGGATAATTGACTATTGCATCAGGTGTAATCTGGCCAAGCACTGGGGCGGATTTTAACGTGGATGACGTTTGTCTAATTCTCGGGACGACTCTTCTGCAGGTACAACTTAAATCTGAAACTTTCGTAACTGTTATGGAGGGCTTACTCTTTAATGATTTTCCTTTAGCATAGAGATACTGTTGGGCCACCTGAGCTATAAGATAGGCTTTCGGGACTTCCATCTTTTGTACCCGCTTAGCTTTATTCAGTTTTCATGTCTTCTTCGCCATCTTTTCTTAGTGTTTTCTGTCGCTTCCTTCCTAACTTGCTGCTTCTGTGCGCAGAGGAACATACCTTGTGCTTAGCTAGATCCCTCGTTTTCATTACTCCATACTAAATGGTCCTTTCTCTTTCTTTCCACCGAGAAAAAAGGATTTAATAGAAACGGGACCTCTAACTATTGCGTTACTTCTCATAGCGTAAAAAATGTGACATACTTCAGATAAACACGCATGATTCAACCCTTAGTCGTGTAAACATCGATCGTTCAATGCTAAAATTTTCTGGCATTGTTGAATAAATATCTGAATGTCATGCCATTTCGTGTGTTATCTCATGTCTCTTTCTTCCAAAGTTGTTCCAAAAAAATGTTGAAGTTAAAAAAATCGGTGAAAAAAGATGTTTAATTATCGAAAAAAATCAGTTCAAATTGTGAAGCATTGAGAGAATCAGATTGTACAGAGTAACCTTGCGTCCAGTTGTGCTTCGTGTTGCTCATGGGCGACTCCAGGTTTGATGGCTACTGAGAATGTAAAGGAAAAAACATTGAGAGCAACTATCGAGTTGGGGAAAAAGGCGGCTGCAGGGTTCAGGTATCAAATTAGGCACTAATGGATGTTTGGGAGCATTGCCACTGCTAGCAAAATGAGCGTTCCTTCTAACTTCTCTTGCGTTGAGTATCTACAACGCGATTAATTTTCTCAATTGATTAATATGTGGAACCCAAGTACACTGAAGTGGCTGAGTATAAGTTGCTGCAATTGACTGTGTTTAGAAAGGCTAGCAAATAATAGCGACATTGTCTTCTAGTTGAAAAATGTATATTAGTTCTAGTTGAATATTATTCAAATATTGTCTAGTTGATATTAGTTGAATTACAGTATAATTGTAGCAGGAAAATGATGTATAATTTTGTGATTGACAATTGAAATTGCGCTAGGTTATCGTGTAGGCCTTTCGTATCCCATTTTGCTCCATTTTACATTCGCCTGGCGAATGTTGTAGAAATAACCCATACGTCTTGCTGTCTTGATCTCTTACTCATTTATTTGGCTTCCTGGAAGCTTTTCGAGCACGTTACTATAGGGAGATGTGAACATTTTATCGTCCGTCCCGGTAGTCTTAGCACTATCCAATACACAGGTACACGATGTATGTTAACACATTCATTGCGGTATGACCCACCGGTGTGTCGTAGTTAGGTTTTTCCTGCTGCAAAACGACCCATCGATGGGTCGTTTTGAAAAATTCTAACAACCTATCTAAATTAATGGTATTTAACAGGCCCAGTGAATGTTTGATATTTACAAATTTGCTTATCACTTTTGACTTTAAATTTAAGTTGAATATTGAACTTCAGTTTAACCCATCGCAACTAACGTGTTAAGGAGGTAATAACCGTGTTGGCGCATGATGGTAACATTAATTAGACTGAAATGAATGGTCATCACGCTATTTACTGGAGCTCAAAGCATTCCAGTGCCGCTGTGTTTGTTAACAGATGTGGATCCGCGTAATAATACATTTCCGGCTCCATCCCTGCTCGTCTCGTCATACTCGTTGTGCCCTTTCTATTCATTGTAGTCGTAAAAATAATTACTTTTGTTAGAGTTTGTGTTCCAGTGTTCAAGGCACGGATGTGCAATACTTTTAGTGTCAAAAATTTAACCTTATGTGAACTTTTGCAGTGGAGATATAATTTACTTGATATTTTCGTTGATGATGTTGGTTCTAATGTATACATTAGAACATCTAATCTAATCTGTAAATCACGTCTCGTATAGTGCAGTCGAAAGAAGGGGTCGCGCGCAAAACACGTAAGTGAAGCGCATCGAAATTGAACACTTGACCATCAGTAAACATTACAGTTTCTGTTTGCCTTTCACCGGTAGTGCTTCCTTTCTCAAGGAATTATGCTTTGGTTCATCTATGTTATTCCTTCATGTTATTCTGTTATTCCTTCTATAGCAGCTACATATTCAAGAGCGAAGTGTGACTTTGACATGAAGAAGATCTCACGTTGGGTGTCTGTTCCGTGTGCTGACCTTCAGTGTTTCAGGTACTTGAAAAAATTTATGCTCTAGCAGACCTTGAAAAGAGCAGAGTGACTTTTCGGTGAAGGACACGTCGAGGCCGTGACATTTCAAGTCACTTCTGTCCTGAACTTCTGCTTTGCGTTGTGTCTGCACGAGATGTAATTTTTGCGCCAGCTGTTGTGTTATGTACAATGAATGCCATGGATGCTGAGAGAGGCAACGGCGGGGACGCTAAAAAGGTTTCTGATTTCTGCGCGCTCTGCTGCGCAACGGAGTGTTTATTGTTAGTGTTAATAACATGCGTCACAGCGTATATTATTGGCACGCAGTGTGCTGACAGTGTGTGGCTGGCTTGATATTAATGTTTAACATGCGGTACTTGTTGCCGCGATTCTACTTTAACAACAGTAACTTGCAAAATACAGTGGTGACATAAAAATTTTCGTAATGTCGTATAAATGTGTTTTTTCTTTTGCAGTCTAGTCCTTCCATGAAACGGAATGAGAGATTACAACTTATAGTATCGGTAACAGGAACAATGGGTAACATTTGTGTGTAGCGTGCTGCGTGCTCCACTTTCTGTAGAACGCGCCGATTGCAGCGGACGCATACTTTTGTTGTGCATGGGCTATGAACTAATGAGTTTCAGGTACATATATTGCTCTATGAAAAAAGTAAATATATTACTATGAAATTTGCTGTCAAAGTTTGTTGCTCGTTAGTAGACTTATTGACCTCGTAGGTTTCAATATACCTCGTGTAAGTAGACTTATTGTCCTCGTGTTTGAAATTTTCAAGGAAGTGACTTCTCTCTGCTTATATCATGCATAAAAAGGAGGGTTGCCATTCGAATATTCCTGTCAAATTATAAGTTCTTTTTAGTTTGCCTCATTGTTCAGTCTGCAAATTTACAGTAAGGTAGTATAATGTTTTCGGAGTGTCGATGAATGTTAAACATTTTGTTTAACACGTTAGCTTTTAGCACAATCAATCTGGCATACAGTATTTTCAATCACTACTTAATTGCGGATGAACACGTGGGTTTGCTGCCATTGCAGTTTTCCTGGTGGTACAAATGAGCAGTACAATTGCATCTTGCGATTGGTGGTAACGTTCCTTTAGTTGTAGCTTCTTTTATTTCAGCTGCTGATCCCCTCGGGAGGGGTACAATTAGAATATCTATAGGAATTTGCACTTAAAAAAGGGAAATGTGAGGTGCCGATGTGAGAATTAGGTAGGCCTTCTTTTTACTGAAATAATTTTTTTGTTAATTACCCTCTTTTTTCGGTCGTCTGCTGTCCTGTCCATTTCTATCTTCAACTTTTATTTTTTTCCAGAATTTTTTTTCACAACTTGCTGATTCTATGCACCTTGTGCGTAGATTCCACAGTCACTCAACTCCATGCTAAATGATGCCTTCCTCCTTCCTCTTTTTGAAAAAATCTTAGTTGTGGTTATGGAGGCTTATATTAACATCTAATCTAATCTTGTAACTGGAGCTCTCTGAGGTGCGCCGCGTTCGCGTGAAAATTTCGAGACGCGTCTCCTCCGACAATACTGCTCCTGAATTTGACCTCGGAAACCCACGGAGCATTCCCATCATCTCGGAGATCTTCTTGGCGCTAAAAAAGGTGAGAAGCGTCGGGACACAATTACACTGGGAAACCCCAGCTATCAGCTCAAGACTTGGCGATTGCTTGTCTCCGTTTCGTCTTCCTGTTGCTCAACGCTCGTCACAGCACCGTGTCACCGAACTCTACGAGTCCGTACATCGGGACCGGTTTTTGGGACACGTTCGAGTTGAGCTTCTGGACGTTTGTTACGGTGGTGATTTTCCCACCATTTTGCATTGGTCTTGGCTGGTGAACTTTTTAGGGTGCTGCTATAGCGTGCGGTCTACCGCCAAATGTTGCCTACTCAGGTGTAGTTTGAGATGTACAAATTTTTTATCGCTAAATTAAATGTATGACAATAAGTAATATCTACTAGTAACCTAATCTCACGCCATATATAGTACTAGCTAGAGGTATATCTCATGCTATAGCATGGTAGACCTCACGCTATAGCAGCATCCTTTTTAGTGAAGTTACGAGAATGGTGGAAGGAGTTTAGCGTTGTCGAGATTCCATTCTACCTCGCGCTCCCAGAAATAAAAACGCAACATATAGCCAATATCCTATTATTTACCTGGACATTTCTCGTACTCACCTGGAACATCGTCTAACACGCCGGGTTGAAAACCCCTGGTCTTATGCCCTGTCAAGAAATTACATATTTACTTACTCGTACTTGTCAGAAACGGCGCACGGTCGGCCCAGTCAATTTTTCTCGTTTTTGAAATTATGTTTAGAGCGTAAGATTTTAAGGGGAGTCAAGTTGGCTTATTCAAATTTGATTCATGTTTTATTGGCAGTGTCGGGTTTGTGTTGTATGTCAATATAATTTACCGTAAGCATTACTTGTTCAGGTCTCTTGGCGCTATTGTACATAGTTCGCCTAATCTTACAGGGCGGTGAGGTGCCACTTATATTCACTTGAACTAGATTAAATACTTGATTCAATTTAACAGCGTTGAAATGTTTTTACTCGACGGCAATGTTTTCAGCCGAACTTAATTTCTTGCTCCGTAATGATATTGACGTTCTGCCAAAACTGTATATTAGCAAAATTTCTTTTGATTTCACGCCGATTTGACAGGTTTAGGTACGAAATAGAAACTCGAGTAAACCGTTTATTAGCGGTTTCTCCGTACCTGAGTGAAATGGGCTCCATATTTTCATGCCGTTTAATGGCCCTGAAACGAGGCCTGGTTCTCGGTAGTTAGATTTCAAAAAGCCCTTTCTTTCCGTGTCTTTTTAACACTTTGTTCGTAACGCGCGCCATAGGTGGCCACGGAGGGGATTTTCATAATGCTGCTGACCGACCAGTAGTCATAAGCTGACCGACCAGTAGACACTTAATTTTCATAAATACTTGATTAATGAAAATGAGGACATGATCCAGTTAATGTTTACTATTTTCAAAACGTACTGCAATTGACTTTAAATTTCAGTTGAATATTCAACTTCAGATTATTAAATCCAGTTAATGTTTACTGTTTTCTAAATGGCGTTCTACAAGTGACTTTAAATTTGAGTTGAATATTAGACTTCAGTTTGACCCATCGCAGTCAAAGGGTTAATGGAGATCTCTAGACACCGGCACGACGTTCCATATTTTCACGACCCTCTAACGAGGGCCAGTGGTCGGTAGTTAGATTTCCAAAAAAGCCCGTCCTTTGCGTGTGTCTTTAATGGAGATTTCTAGACACTTGTGACTCTGAATGAGGGCCCGACTGTCGGACGTGCTTGGCCGCTAGGAAGGACGCCGCCGGCAGTCGCGTCGTGACTTTTGTGCTCTGCCGCGCTACGTGCTGCCTCAGGGTGTGTGGTGTGGGGTGTAGGACTTGTGTGTTGTGTGGTGGCGCAGAACGTATGTGGTGACGGTGATGGTACTGGGCTCAGTTACTTCTAAAATTTCCAACAACTTTTGAATTTAAATTTGAGTTTAATACTGAACTTTAGTTTAACCCATCGCAGTCGATGTGTTAAACTAACATCTAATCTAATCTGTAAATCACGTCTCGTATAGTGCAGTCGAAAGAAGGGGTCGCGCGCAAAACACGTAAGTGAAGCGCATCGAAATTTAACACTTGACCATCAGTAAACATTACAGTTTCTGTTTGCCTTTCACCGGTAGTGCTTCCTTTGTCAAGGAATTATGCTTTGGTTCATCTATGTTATTCCTTCATTATGGGATTCTGTATTGGTTGCTTCATCGGTACTGCTCCAATATGTCTGGGGAAACTGTTTGAGTTCATTGGCATTTACTCCCTACCTTATGGAGTTCTGTTTGGCTTCTCGATATTGCTCCCTTCATTGTATTATTTATGTAGTTCTGTTTAGGTTCATAGATATTGGCTCCATTATGTAGTTCTGTTTTAGTTCATTGGAATTGGCTTCCTTGATTATGTAGTTCTGTTTTAGTTGGTATTGCTCCATATAATGTAGTTTTGTTTTTGTTCATCGGTATGGTCTCCCTTCATTATGGGATACTGTTTTTCTGTTTCGGTTCACCGGTGATCCAACATTTTATCTCGACTCTGGATACAGCGGGGTCACAGAAACCCGACCTGAGGTTTCCGAGAGGAAAGGTGGTTGGCATATTGGCAGGTCCAGCCTTGTTCCCTTCTCTTTAGCCTCGGTGTCGCTTTCTTGCATCACACAGCTCCGTCCATCCCATGTCGGCTCTTCACTCCCAGTCCAAAATCTTGGTTAATTTGGAAGAGCATTCTCATTTTGAGATGTAAACGTGTTCTACGAGATACGAGTATCACAGCGCCTACAAGCATACGATTTCTGCTTTTCACTCACGGTTCAAAATCACAGACACGTATTCTTGAATAATTTGAAAGATCATTCTCATTCTCATCTTGAGAAGTAAAAGTATTCTATTTTTGAGTATCAGCGCGCCTACTATCTGACCAAAGACAATTTTTGTATTGATTTTGATTTTGTATCATACGTGTTACTTATGTACCGCGTCTCTAGTCTTGCTCGGGCAGACGTTTTGATAAGTATTCTCTCGCTTGTGTCATATCCTAGTATATTTGGGGCGCACGATATTCTAGCTTCTTTTTATTTAAATTTCCTATCTTAATCATAGTACATCTATACTTTTTACGTAATATTCTGCTCTGTAAGTCTTGCTTTTTGGGCCATTTGCTTAGCTACCGCTTCGAATGTTTCCTCTATAGCGATAGTGCTTTGTTTCGCTCTTCTTGAGTTTCTCTCACTGTGAGTACCTCTCTCTTCGAGTATTTCTCGCTTTGAGTACTCTCTCTTTGAGTACTCTCTCTTTGAGTACTCTCTCTTTGAGTACTCTCTCTTTGAGTACTCTCTCTTTGAGTACTCTCTCTTTGAGTACTCTCTCTTTGAGTACTCTCTCTTTGAGTACTCTCTCTTTGAGTACTCTCTCTTTGAGTACTCTCTCTTTGAGTACTCTCTCTTTGAGTACTCTCTCTTTGAGTACTCCCTCTTTGAGTACTCCCTCTTTGAGTACTCCCTCTTTGAGTACTCCCTCTTTGAGTACTCCCTCTTTGAGAACTCCCTCTTTGAGTACTCCCTCTTTGAGTACTCCCTCTTTGAGTACTCCCTCTTTGAGTACTCTCTCTTTGAATCTCTTCGAGTATTTCTCGCTTTGAGAGTACCCATCTCTTTGAGCACCGCTCTTATGAGTACTCCTTCCTCCACCTGAGACTCGCACAAGTTCCCAGGACACGCCGTGCCGAGCAGATAGCGCCATGGGTTGCATTGTTCAGGCCGCGATAGTGCCGTGCGCTGTAGAGATAGTGACGCGCGTCCCCGTTAGTGACTGCTGCTTATGCGCGCCTTCGGCTAAGGGTACGGCCAGACTGCACGCGTTGGCGCTGACGCGTGCGTACGCTTCACGCGTTCTGACGCTGTCATTTGAATGGAGGCGGCCATACTACACGCTGACGCGCGCGTTCATCGAGAAGCATCGGGCTTCGGGGATAACTAATTGTCATGTTGACTTCTAGTGAGACGGTGTTCTCTTTGGAGTCCTCATATGTAGAGTACCTAATTCTTGATGGAAATCAGTGAGTTGCCGTTCACCCAATTTTATAAAAACAAAATTCGAGCATGGAGAATACCATCATTAGTTTTCTGATCTACGGAAATGTCCAAAAAAAGTTTCAAAAATACAGAAGGATGAGCATGGCTATATTTGATGAGCTGCTCAGCTTAGTGACTGAGGACCTATACATGTACAAACAAACCACTAACTTTCGGCAGGCTATCTCCCCAGAAAAACGACTGATGGTAACAATAAAGTAAGTAAAATTACGCTAGTTCAATCAACAATATGTACTTAATATTACATTACAATGAAATTAATTAAAAGTTTATTGATCACAAAGTAATTCTTTACGCACACTTATTTGCAAAGCAATTCCATTTCAGGTTATATAATTAGCTGTAAGTTATATGTCTGTTATCCAAAAGGTATAGTTTACTCTCTATTTATGTATCAGTATAATATTTGATTATTTATTAAACGTAAAATTAATTGGTAAACCTTTAAGACTAATGCAAAAATATCCACTGGAAAGGGCTGAAAAAGTTAGGGAAACGTAAACATTAGAATGCCAATACCCCCATTTAAAATGCGTCGTTTTTATCATGTAAGAATTTTAAACTAGTTCTTGAACCATAATCTTAAACAGGCATTGATTTCTTTTGCTCATGCTCTGCATTGAGGGTACAACACTCTGAAGAAAGAGACTGTATTCATTAGGTTCACTCTTTCCTTTGAGGTTTTCAAGTTTCTCTTTAACTAATTGCAAGAAATGCTTCCTGATGTCACTCTGAACTTTTCCCCTTTTTCTATATGGTTCTTTGGAGCCCTCTTCCATATTTCCTCCTGTTCCATCAATACCGGGTTCTACAAGACCTTCGCAAGCGTTATCAGTGTCATGAGCAGAAGTCGAAGTAATGCTTGCACTCATCGACTCTGATTGCTGTCCATCAGTGCAGTTTTGCTTCGAAGCCATCTCTGACAAATTTCCAATTGTCTGTTGTCCGTACATTTGAGCTCTCATAAAATTTTTTTATTTTAAAAAGGCCACTTGCTTTCATATGATTCAGGGGGAAGTCCTGCGATTCCCGACTTTCCTTGCGAAAGTTTCTTCAATTCCACTCGAAATTTATCTTGCACAGTTTTATACTTCTTCCTTGCTGCTTCTTCTGAAAAAAGGAAAGATCTATCATTTAAACTGACTGATGTGGCATTTCAAACATGATTATTGTGTTTTTCAGAAACGTGACAACTGGATCGCCATTTTGATTGTTAGCTTTTCAATTCAGGATGAGGAACAGTTGCAACTATTGTGACGAAGACACGCAAAGCTATTTGGAGAAACCTTCAACTCATATGTATGCCTTACCCTGATCAAAAGTTGTGTAGTGAAATTGCAGAGCAGTTTTGTATAAAATGGAACTTCCCCAACTGCTTTGGCGCGATAGACGGCAAACGCATTCGAATAACATGCTCAAACCAAATAGGATACCTGTATTGAACTAAAAGCATTTTTTTAAATAATACTTAAAGGTGTTACAGATCATGAATGCAAATTTGTGTGTGTTGACGTTGGAACATTTGGTAAGCAGAGCGATGATGGAGTGTTCCGTATTACTGACCTGTATGAATGCATGCAGGGAAACAAATTCAATTCCCTGAATCAATGAAGCTACCCGGGGGCGATGTAGAAACGCAATTTATTTTTGTAAGGGATGAAGCCTACACATTGCTCCTTTATTGAATGCGCCATGCCCACGTCTAAACTTGAAACAAAAAAAAAAATCAATTATCTCCTATCTAAAGTTCGGTGTTGTGTAGAGAGTGCTTTCGGAGTAATGACATGAAAATCTAGAATTTGACAAAATCCATTGAAACCAGTGCAGAGAATGCAGTAGAAATCACAAAAACAGTAACAGCTTTACACAATTGTTGTCAGAGAGAGAGTGGATATAGGGCTGGAATTTACATTACATGAATTCTTTGAATTAAATGAACAATATGAAACAGCTCATGCTGACATAAACAGCTCACCAATTGCAGCAAATGTGAGAACTAAATTGAAAAATTATTTTATTTCTGGTGTTCGAAAAGTTACAGGGTAGACATATGTATTGAAAAGAAACATCGTATATCTTGAAATTTGAATGTTATTTACATGAGTTTAGTTTAAGTGACCGATTATATTTTCTGCAACGAAGGAAATAAATTTAACTTAATTTCATAGTTTACCTATCTTTACTTCAAGAAAAACAATTAAGCGTCACGAGTATGCTAGAGGTCATGAACGCAGCTACAACTCTCACCTGAAACTTGTAGTGAGTCCGCAATCATCGACCAATGGTCGCTAATGAACACCCTGTCACTGTGCTGAGGGTGAAAAGCATCCCAAATTGCATGCACAGCCTGAATAGAAGGGAGTAGCAACTCCACATCCTCCACTCACGGCTGCTCGAAACACACTGTACGCGCCGCGCAGCGTCAAATATTTCTCCCAAGTAAGGGTGCGTTCACACTACGAGCGGAGCGAGCGGAGCGGCGCGGAGCGTCGCGGCACGGAGCGGAGCGGCGCGGCGCGTGTGTTCACATGTGAGCTGAGCAGAGCGACCTACACAAGCATCAGTCGCTATGGAGCGTTCCGTGAATGCGCTTCTGTTGCTCGACGGCAAAACGGAAACACTGGATCCATCCCATCAACATGAGGAGAGATCGCTATGGAGAATACCACTATCTCTTCGAAGCACTGAGGAGAGATGAATCACAATTCTACGAGTATTTACGGATGAAGCCGGCAACTTTTGATGTACGACAATCCCTTATAGAAAGAAAAATTTCCAACGAGATTAGATAAATTTGCTGTTTAGCAATACATAAATTTTTATTGAGGATACATGTAAAGCAAAGTAGTTTAAGCAAAATTGAAGTCTTTCCATATAGGCTGTATCACATATATTACTACAGGTTTTCGTAGACCAGTACGATCAAAAAAAGTCTTGTGGTGACTTAAATGTGAGTGAACGTAAAGTAATTCCCTTCAGAAATTCAGGGTTGTGCCAGAGAAACCTAAGTGAAAAATACTGACAAATATTGACTTGTCCTGACCAAATAGTTCTCGAAATACTGATATGCTTTCCGTTAGTATTGGAAAAAATCACCCAAGCTCTTAAAATTTTGTAACTTATTGTGTATTTGACACTCATTGAGTCCTCCTCATCATCATACGGCCTCCTTTTTCTCCCATTTTACGGAAAAAATGAAAACTTTATTAAAATATCGTACATAATTATACTTTAATCAAGATCATAAAATGAAATGCACAGCATCACAACAAAGATGAAACAACATCACGAGAAAAGCATAATAAATTCCTTAAACTGAAGCAATAATAAAGTAGCTTATCAGAGAAAGCAGAAGAAAATAGAAATAAATGATTAATGAACCCAAATGAGTGAAATTACACTAAAATATTACATGTTACACCATCAGTTATAATTGTAATATGATTAGTTGTACAAATCACTAGTTATATACTAGTTTTATCTAACTCAAACGACAATTCTACCCCTGTAAGATATGACGATCCAAAGGCGGAGCCAAGGAGAAACGCTCGACGCGAGCGTCAAAAAATCCCAACGAATTTCCCGAGCGTGCCGCTCCGCTCCGCTCCGCGCCGCGCCGCTCCGCTCCGCTTGTCGTGTGAACAGCCAAGCGTTTCTGCATTCAAACCTGTACAAACATTATTGCCGCTCCGCTCCGCGCCGCTCCGCTCCGCTCGCTCCGCTCGTAGTGTGAACGCACCCTAATCCTGAATTTTGACAGCGCGACGCGGCGTCTGTGCGCTTTGGTCTGCCTGCGTCCGCGCGCGTCTAGTGTGGCCGCTCTCGGAGCAACACATGTATTTAATATTGCAGCTTCTGCCTGCGTACGCGCGCGTCAGCGCCAACGCGTTCAGTCTGACCGTACCCTAAGGCTAATTGTGCAAAGCCATGTGATAGCTTTGTATTTTTTGCTGCTTTTACGTGTCTTTTTCATTGTTCTGTAGGATTGCCCTGTCGTGAAATGAAATGTCTCTTCTATTGTTTCTATTGCGGCCCTTTCTTCTTCGAGTTTCGTTAATGAGGAGTTTCTATCGTAGATGTGATCATATTCTGGCGTTTTTTTATTACTAAGTGGAATGAAATTGGCCCTCTTGTAACTTAATTCGTACTCGTTTTTTAAACGGGATTTTACTTGAAAATTGTTTTATTAGGCAACTGAAATGGTTTTTTAGCTAACTTCAAATGGTCACCTTCCCAAACTGTTAGTATTTCTAGATTTTGTTTTGCTCAAATACTCATAATGATGAACGTTATCACAAACACGTGAACTTAAAAATGGGAAAAAGTTGTATACGCATCATGTGGAAACAAAACAAAAACGGCCCGTTAATAATCAAGTCTATCAGTCAATTAGGAATATTTTAGACTATCTTGAATTAATATAATTATCAATTACTGTAGATTAAAACGTCAAGTGTTTTCTTAAGTAAAAGAATAAATAAATAAATTAATATAATCTTCAGGCGTAATTTCTCCTACATCACAATAAGAATCTCATTGAACACATTAAATGACGCTCTTGTCTGTGACGCTCTTAAGAATAAGCTTAATGACCGTATCAGAGAAACGAGTTTCAGCAGTGTACAAAAAAAAAATATTTTAATCGCTGGACGGATATATTTGTTTGTCATCCTCATCTGCTGGATTTGTTTAAGCAAAATATCGAATCCCGTCATCTATGACGGGCCGTATACACTAGTATAGAACTAATATCTAGCGCGTATCTGTCCGACATGTCCGTTGTAAGATCAAGTCATGGTGTACGCTTTCAGGCTGTGGATTGTTGGCATCTCGGAATACAAAACGGTGTGTGACTGGCTGAGATGTGCTTGTTGTGCTGCAGCTGTTAACGCCTCGTTCTGTTGGTGTTGGTTAGTGTGGTGTCTTTGTGTTCGTGTTGATAATTTCGTGCTTGTGCTTTTGTGTTGATGTGAATATTATGATCTTGGCGTTACTATTGTTGTGTCGGTACTTTGTGTTGATATCGTCGTGTTGGTGCGTGCCTTTGTGGTGTTACTGTTGTCATATTGTCGCCTTTTTCTATTAGTTTTGTGCTTTTAACTTGGTCTAATATTTCTGTGTTGGTGTCAGTGTTGTAGTGTTGTTTCGTTAGTATTAATATCGCTGTTGGGGTGTTCCATGGTGCCTTTGTGTTTGTGTGACGTCATGTAATGTTACTGCATGCAACATTCTGCTAGAGCTGGTGTCGTGTTATCATTATCAATACCGCCGTGCGAGGTAGTGTAGTTCTGCACTGCAGGAGTCAATCGCTCACTAGTTCAGTTTATTAGTTTAGTGTTGTGTATTAGTTTAGCTCTGCAGTGCAGGAGTCAATCGCTCAGCGGTTGGCCCTGTAGTGCATTAGTTTAGCTGTGGGAGTGCAGGGGTCAATCGCTCAGCAGTTGACCCTGCAGGGCACCACCTGCCCCCATTCCGTCGCCGGAACATGTGCTCTGCTTTCTTTTCCGCAGCAGTGGAAGCGCCGTCTTGTGCGCTCCGGCGGGACCGTTCCGCCTGCGCGCCCTGACGCTCTCACACTCGTCACAGTCGCCACTTCTGGCTGACTTGTTGCTCTCCGTGTGTTGCTTATGGGAGTATTCCATCAAAATGCAGTTTATGGGAAATTTCCTTCGAAGTATTATTTATGGGAGTATTTCCTCGAAGTATTATGGGAGTATTTCCTCGAAGTATTATGGGAGTATTTCCTCGAAGTATTATGGGAGTATTTCCTCGAAGTATTATGGGAGTATTTCCTCGAAGTATTATGGGAGTATTTCCTCGAAGTATTATGGGAGTATTTCCTCGAAGTATTATGGGAGTATTTCCTCGAAGTATTATGGGAGTATTTCCTCGAAGATTAATGGGAGTATTTCCTCGAAATACTGTTTATGGAAATATTCCTTCGAAGTATTTATGGGAGTATTCCCTTGAAATATTACTTATGGAAGGTAGTGCTTGACTTGTTTTTCTTGAAATATTATTTATTGGCATTGGCGCTTGATTTATATTTCCTCGAAATGTTATTTGTAGGAGTTAGCGCTTGGCTTTGTTCTCTCGAAATATAAGTAGTAATTATCGCTTAACTATATTTCCTCGAAATATTATGTATTGGAATTTGTGCTCGACTTAATTCTTTAGAAATATCAGTGGAATTAAACGCTTAACTTGTTGCTCTCGAAATGTTACTTATAGGAGGTAGCGCTCACATGAGGAAGATGTGAGGTCCTGGGCTGAAGGTGAAGTAGGCCGTGTACTGAAATAAAGGTTTTTGTGTTAGGGACTATCTTTCTTCTGTTCACTGCTCTTCTGTTTTTCAGACTTAACTTTCTTTTATAACTCTTATCCAGTTTTTTAACTCTTACCCAGTTTTTTTCCAGTTTTTTCTACTCTAACTCACTGTTTTCAAGTTTTTTGTATTGTATTTTGTTTTTGCAAACATTGGTTGCGCAAAATGGTTTCCATCAAATTACCCAGTTTTGTTGTGTATTTTGTTATCGCAAACATTGGTTGTGCAGAATAACTTCTATCATATTCCTAATATTTGTTGTGGTGTATCTATAAAATTTGTGGTTCGCATTTTGAGCGTTCGTTCTTTTCGAATAGTTCGCTCGTACGCTTGTCTTTATTTTCTCTCTGAACCGATTTCTTCCGTTCGTTTCGCCGTGGCTGCTCTGATGCTCACAAAAATAGAGCGCTTTGCCAAACGGCTTCCATGTCGGGAAAAGTTTATGTGCTGGATGGCCGTTTATATCACAATCTTGGCTGGCAATTAATCTTTTGGTTTCTCTGCTGAAAATCACATAGCGAGGCGGAAACAAATACTTCGATGCTACGGAGTATTCTGGTAGAAATCGGCTGCTGCTTAGCGTATAGTGTTCTCCGAGTTAAATGCTAGACGCTGGTTGATATAGTTTATTTTTTTGGTTTGATATGGAAATTTTTAATTAGACGGAGATATTCTGTCGTTGTTGGATTTATTGATGTTTTTTTGTTACAAGTATGTTAGGGTGTTATATATTTATACATGAGCCCAATCAGCCATGTTACGACTGTAGTGTAACCGTCCTCATGTAGCACTGTGACGTGACTTTCATTTTTATTTTGATAATTCACTGTTGCCTGTGCGGGATTGGTGTATCTGACCTGGGTAATGACCCGAAAATGAGTTATTCGACTCCATGCTTTCCCTATTTTCTATTTTATCACAGTCTTGAGTAACGTCAAATTCACTGAAGGAATCGTTTTTATAAAATTGATGAAAAGGTGTTTAAATTTTTGGTAAAGTTGGAGGAATTGTTTGAAACTATGTAAATGTGCTGAAAAAAATGAAATGAAACTATGCCAGTTACGTTCTTGGACATCCAGAAAACATCAACACTCTCTAAAGTGGGGATGAAAAATATCGACGTTCTTGGACATAGAGGATAAATTTGATCTTTGAAACGGAGAAAATTGTGTATTTACTACTGAAGTTGAAAAATTTGGAGACTATGGTGTGGATTTTTGAAAATCGTTTCTGTTCAAACGAGTAATTTGTTGAGGATGAAGCTTGAGATTTATGATGGTTAACATTATTTAACTGTCTTTCTCTTTTAAAAGAGAGTGATAGCTTCTACTCCAGATGGCAGACAGCAGCCTCTGACGACCATAAGACGTGGTGGCTAAGCAGGCCGCAGCGTGGGGGTGGAGGTGTTGGTTGGGTGCACCCTCAGGCAGAGTGCACCGCTTCTAGGATCCACCAGCGTGTTGCTTTGCTGCTGGGTTTTTCGAAGTGTTTCTTTTCGTTTGCCGTGCCACTTATCCCATTTGATGAATCTTTCGATGTCCTTTGTGGTGAATATTATCCCCTTTTGATAATTCTTTCGCCCACGTTTGATAAACCATGTCGCTGTATTCGATGAAGCATTTTCTTCCTTTTCCGTTTTTCTGGTGTCATTTCCATTTTCTTCGTTTTTTTCCTGCCATTTCACAACGCTCAAATTGATGCTTGATGAGTAAGCGTCCATTTAGTGTAGGTTCTATCTGAATTATTAATTGGAATATTTATGAAGTGCTTCTGTGTTATTTCACGAGATGGTCAGAACAAAAAAGCGATGAGGTCGGCTTTGTCCATGCTTGGCGTTGTGGAACCCGCAATGGCAAGGGGGAGAATGTGAAGTCCCGAGCTGAGTGTTTGTTAGATCTTTTTTTTGCATAAAATGTGTTTGGTTTTGTTTAGGATCACCTTTTCCGCTTCACTGCTGTCCTGTTTTTAGGGGTCCTGTTTTTCATTGCTGTTTGTTTACATCTATATTGCTTAAATATTCCGTGATAATTTATTATTCCTCTAAACGCCTTGCTTCTGTTCTCGCGTGGTTATTGCTAATTCTACTTTACAATTGTTTGAGTAATTTCGCGGTTCAAGTCTGACATGCAAATTTTTAATATTAGTTTATGGAGTTCAATTTTTTAAAGTCTCGTCCGCATGAAGCTCACTGCTGCTCTCATCATAATACGTTCAACTGTTTGGTTATTTATACCTAATTATGATTAACACCAAAAAATTAATCATGTATGTATATTAATAATGTATTCCTATCTTTGAAACACCTTTGCTGTGGTTTGGGAGGCAGAAACTAACTTGAAATTAAATCTTCCACAGTGCCAGAAAAGAGCACATGTTCCAAAAGGACGTTTCTTGGCCGAAAATGGGAAGGAAGAAATTTGTTATCGCGGTACCGAAATGCTAAGCGTGACCCAGTGGCTGCATGCGTATTGTTCGCAGTGCTCATCGGTCGCAGCAGTTCACCTGTGGCGCTGCTAACGGACTTCTGTGTGTTGGTGGTGCGGGGGTGGGTGTGGGGTGTCGTGCAGGGCTTGCTTTTTGGGTTGAAGCCAATTGTTTCGAGTTTAGGTGTTTATGAACTGTTTTGTTTTTTCATTTAACTTGAGTTCTTTTTGGCAAGTTCATGAATTTTGGTCAAATTAATTTTGGTAGCCAAGTTTAAGAATTTTGGCTAAATTCAAGAATTTTGGCTAAAAATGTAATTTTGATAGTGTTGGGTAACTTGCTTTCCTTTGCAATGGTTTTTAACGAGTTCA
This sequence comes from Morinoia aosen, assembly GCA_030386875.1. Lineage (NCBI taxonomy): Eukaryota > Metazoa > Arthropoda > Malacostraca > Amphipoda > Talitridae > Morinoia > Morinoia aosen. Next base: position 26,695,731 of record CM059566.1, read on the forward strand.
AGTTACACACGTACCGATTTTAAGATGGATGCGTGTTTCATGCTAGTGTAGAATCCGAATCAGGTGTTCACGCTGAAATTCACCTCATGTGTTCTATATTGTTTGATTCACTGAAATTTATATGGCTCATCAAATGCACTCGTAGTCTTGATGTCGTTAAGCCTGCATCAGTATTTTATAGCACCAATCTTACTCAAGTGCTTGAGTTTTTGTAATTTTTCGTAGTTCTTATCGCTTGTTCCATTGAATTGTTTTTAGCTGCCGGTGTAACACGTGTCTGCGAATGCCTGACGAGTGCCATCTGATTTGTGAGTTGTTCAAGCTTGCAAGTGAATACTGTTCAGGCATTTCGATGGTGACGTGCTTTTTTGAAAAAATCAACTTGAAAAATTGCAATTAGTATACTATGGGCGTGTTTTATGCGATAAAATTTGCCTGCAAGGTCCAATGAGAGCGATGAAAACAAATAGGTAAGAATCATGATCAATGAGCGGTGTCGAGTGATTGTATTTGTAAGTATTTTTTCATCATTTTTTTTACGGCGGGAAAACATGGAACATCTGGAAGCTCATACCATAAACTTTACTCTGAATTTCTAATCAGTGCGCTGAGTTCTATAAATTGTATAAAATTATATGGCTTATTTATATAATAGCGATGATTTGATTTCACGCCGTTCTCGAGTCGTAACTTTCTAACATTCATCGCTTTCACAATTTAGATTACGACCCATAAGATAACATATTCTTGTTGGCTACGATTAGCGTCCGCTGCTAGCTGGCAGTCTCGGCAATTTTGTCTGTTATTTCTTTTCCTGAACGTCTCGCCGTCGTGAGGGAGCTAGCGGAAAGTTGCGCTTCTTTCGACTCCTTTGGTACACGACCTGGACGCTTGTTATGGACAGCTGCTCTCGACTTTTGTTCTTGAACACAGTTCTAAACTGCAATTCGCCACCGTAACCTGCAGGTTTGGTTTTAATCTTCGTTCTCTGAGCGCAGAGTTCAATAGCCGTTAATATTTCTACATTGATCGAGACGTTGACCTTTCCAACGGGCGCTAATCATTCTACGTTGAAATAATGACGTTTCCAACGGCGGCTAATCATTCCACGTTGAGACGAACAAGTTTCCAACGGCCGCTAATCATTCCACGTTGAGACGATGTTTCTAACGGCCGGTAATCGTTTACGTTGAGACGATCACGTTTCCAACGGCTGATTATCATTCCATGACAATGACGGGCTTGAAATGAAAAGCTGTTCATGTTACGCTAAGTGACGTGCCGACGCTCGCTATTTAGGCGACTCCGTCATTTCATTTTAGACTGCAACTTCCCGTAATTGCGCATTTTATTACAGAGCGTACGTCGTGAATGACTCACGTGCTAATAAATAGTGAACCATATTTTGTAGATAACGGTGTTTCCGATATTACCTATCGCCACTATGTTATCGGAGTGACCGTGATCGAGCGCTGACTTCAGCCGGAATTTTGATGTCTGCGTCACGAATGCGTGATGGTACGATTTTCGGAGTAGGCGAAGGTCTACACGGAATTGACATGTTGCTGGCGATACAACCCATCGATGGGTCGTGCTTCAGTTTTTCCAGCTGCAAAACGACCCATCGATTGGTCTTTAGAGCATTTTTAACGAAATTTTAAAATTAATGGGATTTAATATACCCGGTTAATGTTCGGGATTTGTAATTTTTTCAAAAACTTTTGACTTTATATTTGAGTTGAATCTTGAACTTCAGTTTAACTCATCGCCCATTGCAGTCAACGTGTTGAAAATGTTGAACTACACAAAGCTAACAAATGCCGGATTACATAAAGTTCCAAGCTGGTGCTCGACTGACTACATAAAATTTCAATCACTTGCACAACTTCAGAAAATTTCTAACAGGTGCACAGCTACTCGAAATTTCAATCAGATGTACACCTGCACAAAATAGCAAAGTAGGGGCTCGACTACCTTAAATTTCCATGAGGTGAACACCTGCACAAAACAGCGCAGAAGGTGCTGGACGACACCAAGTTAGGAACCCGGCCCCACACCCGCACTCAGCGCCGTCAATGATGCAGACCGTGACTGTAAAGAGGTCACACTCGCGGTATCGAGCCGCTCACGCACTCGGGGGGACGATCGAAGCGAGCCCTGTGCTCGTGCCCGCCGTGGTCAGTTGTGCCTTGGTGTCCCCCCTTGTAGGGTGTTGGTGTCTGGTGCTTTGTTGCCTGTTCGTGGTGCTCTGGGTACTTGATTAGTGGTGCTATTGGAGCTTAATTCGTAGTGCTCTAGGAACTAGTACTCAATTCGTAGTGGTCTTGAAACCTACCTAATTCGTGATGCTCTTGAAATTAGAACTCAATTTGTGGTACTCTTGAATCTTAATTCGTGATGCTCTTGAAGCTTAATTGATGGTGCTCTTGTAATTGGAACTAGATTAGTAGTGGTTTTCGAGCTTGGATTCGAGGTGCTTTTGGACCTTAATTAGTAGTGCTCTTGGAACTTTACTAAGCGAGATGTTGGAGTGTCAAATTTTGCGTCGTTAGTGGGTTTTTTACATAAGTTGTAATTTTAAACAAAATCTTTTTGCAATTGAAAACGTGAGGCTGTTGCTGCTTCTACTTGTTTTTTTTTCGAAGCGCTTGTGGAATTGCCGTCTTGTAATTGGTGTTGTGATGTGAATACATTAGCTCGTGCCTGTAATACGTAACAGTCCGCCTGCATCAGGATTCTACCAAGTCAATTAAATTAGTTAGTTGCAGGTTACCTCGAAAAACCGCGCGACTTAGGTCGAATAATTGAATTGTATTTCTTTCGGTACAGGTCGACTGCGACTTGCCTGCCACTTTTTAGAGTGAAACGTGAGTGTGCGGTGAAACTTCCAGGATAGAATATGCATTTTGATTGCTATTCACTCAACATTGCCGTTCCGGAATAGCTTAGGACATCATTACTTCCAAGTGTTATCGACATTTGTATTGGTTTAAGCTAAGAAATTTTGAGTTAGTTCATCGTATAAGACCATGTTTTTAGTTTGTATACGAGCAATTGTGTTCCGTTCTGTTGACGTTAAAATTAGTTGAGTAGCAATTTACGATGAAGCATTTCAAAGTGCATGTAAAAAAATTTTTTTTTTACTTCTCAAGATTTATCAACTTATCACTTTTGATGTATTGAGGAACGTGTGAAGCTTCTACGGATATTCCTTCCAAACTCTCACAACCGGACCGACTCATCTTTGTCTAACATTAATCAACTTCATTTAGCATTCCTTTTTCTTTATTTAACGTTAATAGTTCATTATTAAACATTAAATTTTCTTTATTTAACGTTAATATTTCATTATTAAGCATCAAATTTTCTTCATTCAACTTTCACTGCTCTTAATTTAACGTTAATACTTCATTATTAAACATTAATTTTTATTTATTTAACATATTTTTTTAGCAGTCCAGTCAAGCGAAAATTATTGTAATTATTTTAACCCTAAACTTCTTTTATAGAATTATCCGCCTTACCATGCACGCTTCCACAACGAAAAGCTTAACAATTTCATTCGCGTGTTATTGATTGAAATAATGCGATTAAGTAATGCACATCAACATTTCATCATCAACATCAACATAATGCGATTAAGTAATGCACATCAACATTTCATCATCAACATCAACATCAACATAATGCGATTAAGTAATGCACATCAACATTTCATCATCAACATCAACATAATGCGATTAAGTAATGCACATCAACATTTCATCATCAACATCAACATAATGCGATTAAGTAATGCACATCAACATTTCATCATCAACATCAACATAATGCGATTAAGTAATGCACATCAACATTTCATCATCAACATCAACATAATACGATTAAGTAATGCACATCAACATTTCATCATCAACATCAACATAATGCGATTAAGTAATGCACATCAACATTTCATCATCAACATCAACATAATGCGATTAAGTAATGCACATCAACATTTCATCATCAACATCAACATAATGCGATTAAGTAATGCACATCAACATTTCATCATCAACATCAACATAATGCGATTAAGTAATGCACATCAACATTTACGTCTTGTGAACTTTATACTTCTTGCGCTGTCATTCCGACCTGAGCAGGAAGAAGAGTATTTTTCATTCACCCAAGTTGAGATTTGATGGTCAAAGTGTGGCCAGAAAAGCGTTGCATGTCGACTGGATGCATTCACTCACTAATGGTGCTCCAGGTGTTGCTACAACGACGGCTGTTTTGCCTGGCTGAATGAAAAGAAAAATTTTGTGTGTATCGTGACTATTTGTCCCCTTCTCTATTCCATGATGATCTTGTGTTTTGTTAACACGTTCACCGCGACGGGTTAAACTAAAATTCAATGTTCAACTCAAGTTTAAAATAAAAAGTTGTTAGCAATATAGAAATACCAAACACTACCATAAATTTAAAAAAATTGTTAAAATTTTTCAAACGACCCATCGATGGGTCGTATTGCAAGCAACGTGTTAATGCGGGGTGCCTTTTTCATTCGCGTCACACGTAAGGTGTACAAAACAACTTTGATTTTATACAACTGTGATTAATTCAACTTCGATTAAGTACCATACTCACAAAGGTTTTAAATTTGATGTTTTTGGAACTTAACTTTCTTGAAGTGACGCTTAATTTCTTTCATCACGTGCAACTCGCCAAAAGTTACGTGGTGACATGTTGATATGAAATGATTCTTTGCATATTTTTTATAACGAGGCTAAAAAAACCCTTGGGGGCTACAACTACTGTATCTATGGAAATCAGCGCTCCCAAGAAAAATGTGAGGCTCCGAGCTGAGAATTAGGTATGCCTTCTTATTGTTCAAATGGAATGTTTTTTGTTATGTTACGGACTACCTTTTTCCGGTTCACTGCTGTCCTGTTTGTCAGCACCTGCTACTTTCTTCTTCAACTATTATCTTTTTTCATGAACTTCTTTCTCAACTTACTGTTTATTTACGCAGGAGACCCTTTGCGGGAATACCCTTTGTGCATAGATTCCACGTTCCTCTAACTCCATACTAAATGGTGCCTTCATCCTTCCTCTCTTTGTTGTGGTAAGGGAGGCTAAAACTAATTTATAATCAATCTATCAATCAAGGCCAATAAATTTTTGCGTATTCACATCGTAATGTACCAGTACATAAAAAACAGGACTAAAACATTCTCATGTATACGTATCATGAAATAACAAGATTCAAGAATTACCCAGGGTAATTGAGCACTGCTCGAAACTTCGAAAATATAAGGAAATTACTAGATGACTTCGAGCAAGGAAGAAAACCATATCTTCCTGCACAGTTGCTGAAAAGAGGTCTCCAAATGTGCACTGCACACTAGAACTGTAATTGTAAACTTCGAAAATGTAAAGAAATCGCTTGATATCTTCGAGAACAGAAGAAAACCACATCTTCCTGTTCTGTTACTGACCCAACGTGTTATTGATGCACTTTGGTGTGGCCCGTATCGGGTTTCTATATCCATTTCATTTCTTGTTTTTGTATATGTGCATCAGAACTGTAACTGTTATTGCACACTGCTCAAATCTGTGAGGAAATCACGTGATAACTTCGAGGGTAGTAGAAAACCACATATTCCTGCACAATTGGCAAGGTACTAAACTCATCATTGCAAGCGACGATTGCAGGTCTTCAGAAACAAATCTCGGTACGTCGCGTGTCTGCCCACACCGCCCGCCGGTGCCCGTATCACGCTGCAGCGCTCTGTAAAGGCCTGCTGGTTCCTGGAACTGGTGTTGCCGTGTTGGCTTGTGCCTCAAGGAATGACTAATTTTGGTTCTATATCACAAAATTTCTACTGTTATAGCATACTGGTTTATTTTTGTGGCAAAATATTAATTGAAAATGGCCTGAATATAAGTTTCCTGGAACCAGAGTCGCTATGTTAGATTGTGCCTCCCGGAATGGCTGAATTTGGGTTATATATCAAATAAAATTTCGCCTGTTAGAAGCACTCTGGTTTATTTTTATGACCAAATTTCAATTGAAAAGGGCCTGAATTTAAGGTTCCTGGAACCAAAGTCTCCGTATTGGCTTTTGTAGCTCTTGAAATGATTAAATTTGGTTATATATCAAATACATTTTCACCTCTGGTCTTATTTTTACGGCCAAATATCTGTTAAATATGGGGTGAATTTAAGGATTTCGGGCCAAAAAATGGCTATCTGAGTAACCTTACCTGGAAGTGCCTTAGCTGCTTGCGTGCCCGCGTGACTCATACCGGAAGTTGTGTTGTGCCGCTTGCTTTAATTCCGAGTAACTTGCGCCCGTTTGAATGTGCGTCAGTTTGTCTGGCTGTCAATGTCCGTGTAATGTGATTGTTCGTGTATAACGTCTTGCAAGATTTGTGTTTTATCACGTTCCCTGCGATGGGTTATACTGAAGTTCAAAATTCAACTCAACTTTAAAGCCATTTAATTGGTGCAAGAAATTTTGCAAACAGCAAGCATAAACTTCTTTATAAAAAATTTTAAAAGGTTGTTCAAATTTTTCCTACGACCTATCGGTGGGTCGTATCGCAAACAACGTGTTGAAGTCAATTGTAGTAAGCAATTTTGAAAGAAGCCAACATTAACTGGATCGTGCCTTTATTTAGCTTTCATTGGGTATTTTTGAAAATTGAGTTTGTGACTGCAGGTCAGTCCGCAGCATTGTGAAAAGCCCCTCTGTGACCACTGGTGGGTCACTTAGCGGGAAACGTGTTATTAATGCACTTTGGTGTGGTCCGTATCGGGTTTCTGTGTTCATTTCATTGTTTGTTTTTTGTTGGTTTGGGCTTATTATCCCATAGTTCTTGTATCACTGTAAATCCCATTTGCTTTAGGTTTTGTTTTTATGTCGCTTTATTTTTTCACTTGGACATGACATAATTTACCGCAATTGTTATATCGGAGAGTTCGCCGCTTGTTCCGTATTTCAATACCTGTTTCTTTATCATTTTATTTCTAGGTAAATGGAAAACATTTCTACTTGAACGTCAGCATGGTATCTGGGATTTGCGGTTTTGATTTTCGCCTGTCACTGTTTCTGGTTCTTTCCTATCTTTAGAACGATTTCTCAGAGAACTTTTATTTCGAAATCTGTTTCCTTGTCATGCAGACTTGATGCTGCGTGCATATTTTTGTTGTGTTTTGATTTGCGATCTTCCGCGCGATCTTTATAAATCGTGCGGTTTACAAGTCATGGGCTGCACAAATTTTGGGACATTTTCTGCTCAGTAAATTCTGCGGAACGAATTTTTTTCCTTTTTTCGGCTTTCAATTCTAACCCGCAAGCTCGAAAAAAGGTTTTGCTAGCCCGCTGAAACCGCCATTGAAGAAATGCCTGCGTGTCTTCCTGGTTATAGCGCTATTTGACCGCGACGTGAGCCCCCGCCGGTACACGGGGGGGTGGGGGGGGGGGGGGGGGGGGTGGGGGGCATTTTCGTAATGCTGCTGACCGGCCAGTAGTTGCAAACTCAATTTTCATGAATACTTAACAAAAGGCTAATGAACGCACGACTCAGTTCATGTTTGCTAGTTTTAAACAAAAATTTGTTTTCAAATTTATGCATAATTGTTCTATTACCTTATCTCGTCGCTTTTTATTCAATTGTGTCGTTGCGTTCCTTCATTTCCTCTAATTTCAATTTTAATTCATCGATTGTTGTTTCTCTGCCATGGTATTTTGTTCTTCAAACTCTTCCCATTTTCCTATATTCTTTCAATTTCATCTCAACCGGTTTTCTTGCCTCTTTCACTTTCATATACCCTCAGCCGTGCCCAACTCTCCACCGTATTCCTACATTTGGAACTTTCACTGCCTTCGTTGCATGGTTGGCCTTCTTCGTTACCGGTTTGCCCTCCAGTGGTTCACTTTCATGGTGTTCTCGTGAACAGACGCTGGTTTCTCTGGCTGCCAGTTTCACTGCACCCGCCAGTGCATGCTATCTCCAATTGCCGTGCGCGTGTCCGTGGTGCCGGCGACACACAGACTCCGCCTCTTTGTGGTTGTCTTCCTTTCGAGGGGGATTCTCGCTGTTGCGCCGGGCTTTCCTTTTGCTGTGCTTTATATTTTATGCTCTGTTTCACTGCACTGTGCGTAATATTCTTAGCTTTATGTTTCACTGTACTGTGCTTTATATTTTATGCTGTTTCACTGTACTGTGCGTAATATTTTTCGCTTTTGTTTCACTGTACTGCGCTGTATATTTCATGCCCTGTTTCACTGTACTGTGCGTAATATTCTTCGCTTTTGTTTCACTGTTCTGTGCCTTATGTTTCACTTCACTGCACATTATTTTTATAGCTAGCTCTATATTTCGCACGAAATTTTTAGCTCCATGGTTTTACATCCTCTATTTTTATATTCTTTATAATTTCATGGCATTTTGGCGGGATTCATACCTTCATTCTGTCAGGCGGAAATTTTGAAACCTCTGCGAGGGTCCTGTCCTGTTGTGTTGTGTTAATCTCTTATTTTTTCATTAGTTCTGATTATGTACGACCTTGCGTGTAAGCTAAGTGAAACATAATTTATTCCACCTTAGAGGAAATTAGCTACATACTATCTCATTATTTTCGTTGTTTATACTTTGATTACGTTTACGCGGTTGCTACGGTTGGCCGAGTTAGGTTGTAAGTGGCAGAATTGATACCGACTTTACTGCTCGAGTACGTTTCTATCCTCTTTGAAAAGGTTTGGAAAACCTAATTGAACGATAACATTTTTTGATTAGATAAATTTTGATTATTTATCTTGTACGATAAAATCTATTTTTTCGAAAAAGGTGATGATGTACTTGAAATATTCATTTATAATATTTTATCTTGTACGCTAAATTTTTTTTAAAGAAGGCAATGGAATATTTGAAATTTTATTCATTAATGCCGCTTCGTAAATGAACAATTTGTCCAGTAGTTCACGTACGTCCCAATACGTAGTCAATGGTTAACAATTTGTCCACAATGGGTTAAAATAAAGTTCAATATTAAGTTCACATTTGAAATCAATTGTAGTTAGGGATTTTGAAAATAGCGAACATTAACTTGATCTAGTTTACGTATAGGTTTTATTAACACTTTGACCGCATCGTGCACCACCGGTAGCCACGGAGAGGATTTTCATAATGCTGCTGACCGACGAGGAGTCACAAACTCGATTTCCATAAATATTTCATTAAAGCTAAATGAAGGCATGATCCAGTTACTGTTTGCGATTTTCAAAATTCCTTACAACAATTGACTTCCAATTTGAGTTGGATATTGAATTTCAGTTTAACCAATTGTGGTCAAAGTGTTAAGCATTTATAAAAATTGAGTTTGATTTCTGATTGGTTAGCGGATTATGAAAATCTCCTTCGTGGCCACCGGTGGCGCACGTTGGTCGGTAAAGGATTAAATAGTTGTAGTTAGTAGAAATACAGCCAAGTAGCAGGCTGGCGTGTGACTAAACTGAACATGGTCCGCTTTCGTAGTGAGATGCGCTAACGACAGACGCTGGTTGTCACTGCTGTTTTCTCCGGCTTGATATGCTGTCATTTGGTATCCCTGATCGTGAGGGTTTCATTCCGGCTATTGTTCTTTCGTGAATCTCCTTGGTTGACAAATAGGCGGAAGATGTGAGGTCCTGAGTTTGATGGTTAGGTAGACCTTCCTTTTGTTCAAATAGAATAGTTTTTTCTATTGTTACGGACTGACTTTTTTTCCCTATTTACAGTATCTGTCCCTTTTTGCTTCTACTTATATCATGTTTCATGAATTTTTTTCAATCTTGTTTTTATGCACAGGGTGTGTGAACGCCCCTTATACGTAAATTGCTCTTTTCCTTGGTTTCGTACAAGATTGTGCCCCATGGAAACACCTGTATTATGATTGAGGAGGTTGAAACCGACAATCTAATCTGACAGATAAGCTAAAAATACGGCTTTTAAAACTACGTGAAATGAAATGTTTCTCTTGTTCTTACGAGCGTTATTATGAGTTTTACCGTCTTGTGAGCTAATAGTGTTTTTGTGTTCGTAAACATTAGAATTATATTCTTCTGATTGGTTTTGATTAGGATAGTGTGGCCTCGTCGTTAATGTTACTTGAAAGAAATTTTCCCGAAGACCTTATTTCATTTTAGTAAATCAATACCCTTGTACAACGAGATTGGAAAAAGTATGCCTGTTACTATTACAAGAAACTTTCAGAAACACCGTACTAAATGGTGGTTTCATTCTTTTTCTCTATGGAACGTCTTTGTTGCGGTTAGAGGGGCTTAAACTATCGTATAATCGAATTTTATCTAATCCAAAACGTCTCACCAGTATCTGCGGGTAGCTGGACACCGTCTGTTCGGTATAGCATTGATTTGGGCTGCCATGGGGATGTCTTCTGTTGCTTGCGTTTCACGCACCCGAGCCCGGCGGGCTCGATTTGTGCGCTTCTTTGTGTCAAGCCTTCCTGAACACCTGTGGCAGTTTTGGTGCGTGCGTTATCGTGCTAAGACTATAGTGCAGTGGTTCTTTACCTTAGTTTGGCATGGTACAGTTTGTGCACTAGAACAGTATGAAGTTTTATTCGTATGTTTAGAATTTGAAGAAAAAACACATTCTATTTTTCCAACTACGAAGGGTTCGATAAATGCATGTATGGAACTTGTGGGGTTCAGTACCTCCAACAAGGATGAGAACCACTGCTATAGTGGTTGTACAGTGAAGGTGTGAAGTGTCAGACTGAGAGTTATTGCGTGGGATGGTGATGTTTCAAGTGCCATGGGGATTGTTTATCTCTCAGTTGAAAAAGTTGATTTTCCTGGTGCTGTTTACGGAGAAGAAATTCAAAATATTTGGTGACGATCGTATCAGTGTTGCGATGAAGTAATCTGAACCACTACCGAAGTTCTAGTCCACGATACCGTGTCGAACTTACTCAGTGCTGATATTTGTAATTATGTATTGAAGCAAGAAATGGCCTAGTTCCGTATGAAACAGGCGCGCTTATCTGTTAGGCTATGCTTTAGCATGTATAAGTTTCGTGGTTAGATTAGCATGTCGTTGCTTATATGTACACACTTGATTATTGCGGTGTCTAACGTAACAAAGAGAAAAAGAATGAAACCACCATTTAGTACGGTGTGCGGTTGCTACGGTTGGTTCGGTTAGGTTGTGAGTTGCGGAATTGAAAAACCGACTGTACTGCTCAAATTCCTTCCTTTCCTTTCTTAAAAGTGTGAAAAAAATAATTGCACGGAAATACTTCCCCTCGTACGCTAAAACCAATTTTGAAGAAGGTAGTGAAATAATTGAAATACTATTAATTTATGCCGGCATGCAAATGAGCCATAATCAGCCATTTACCTAGTGGAGCACACATGTCCCAATATATGTAGTAAACGTGCTAAACGTTCTTGGTGCGCCTGCTTAGCGGACCACACAAAGGGGTAAAAATAAGAAAGTATTTTTATTCATCTTGAATGAATGAATCCAATCTAATTCATCATTTTGATGAAAAGCTAATTGATCGTGAATTCACTCAAGTGCTCATTTGGTGCGTTGCAACACGGATGTTTCTTTCCTCTCACACCTCAGAAAACTCAAGCTAAATATCACTAGGTGACTTTTGGTCAGAGTTCCCAGACTAGCCTTTTTGACCAATATAGTCATGGTAGCATTTTTTTGTGGATGAAACCGACTAAAATGAGCTCTCAGAATGTAACAACCCTGCTCGGTGGCGAGCTGCTGAGAGCTCTCCATCGCCAAATTTTGCTTCTCGCAGCTCGCCGGTTTGTGCTGTAAATACGGCATCTCTGACAAACCTAGCCCTGTTTGAGACCTGAGTCGTAACTCGAGCTGGAACGAACTGGTGCTTGAAGGCGGATGAAAGTGGTTGAGTTTTCTTCGCTGTGCAAAATATCGCTGTTATGCTGGAACTATTATTTGAAGTTAGATGAAAGTTGTAGGTTTTTTTTTTCTCTGAAAAATATCGCTGTTATGCGTGAAGATGACTTGATGCCGCACCATGGCGCCGTCTGAAGAAGATCGTTTTTCAAATTTTACTTAAGCCGATATCTTCGTGATTTATTATTAGTATAAAATGTTTCGATTATTTGTTCATTAACTGAACTGTTGAAAACATGTGGGCTTTAGTTAGTTTCGTTCATTATATCTAAGCTTTGTTATAAAATTGAGTATCATGCGTTGTTGACAGTTGCGGTTTGCTGATTTTTATACCATTAATTTTTGTAAAGTTTTACGTCTGTTGTAACTTGTTAAGTTTATTTTTTGATTTGAAATTTTTTCAAGTGAAATAAAATGTGATAAGATCTTCGCATCAAATTACATTATTTCATCACTGTTAAAGACAGAATGCTGGAGAAATTTTCTTTGGTATTGAAGCGTAACGCGTTCATATTTATAGTGTGATCCGGCTAAAAATATTTTGCCGAGTACGTGTCCCTTCTTATTTTGGTGAAAGTTAATCATTTATTGCTTAGCACAAGCCCTAGTTGTATATTCAAGCATGTATGTCTCCTTTTTGTTGAACTAAAACTTATTTGTTTTTTTGTTACGCACGCGCTTATTCTGGTTTGTTCGTGTATTTTTTTTATCACCTAGTACTACCGTTTTCAACTTTCACCTAATTTAATTAAATTCTTTCTATCTTGCTGTAGCCATGCGCAGGGCGTATAACATGCCTTGTGCACAGATTCCCTGGTTCTTTATTTCCACACTAAATGGTGACTTTTTCTTCGCTTGGGAACATTTTTGTTGCGGTTAGGGTGGGGTTACACAACTTATAATCCAATTCAATACATTATTTCGTTCACAAGCTGATTGATCGTAAATTAACTTGAGTGCTCATTTGGTGAGTGGCAACACGGATGTTCCTTTCCTCTCACACCTCACAAAACTCGCGCTAAATATCACGTGCACGCTATATCTTTCTATAAAGATCAAGACCTTCGCTTCTCGCGATGTCGACTTATTTTGTGCAAGTTCCTGGTCGCTTTTCAATAGCTTTTCTGTTTGTTTTCTTCTAAGTCGCAGTGTAGTTCTATGGCCTGCGGTCAGAGCGGACGAGTGTTTGTTGGAGAGGGCTCGCATTTCGTTCTATTATCATTTGTAATTTTTGAAGTTCAAGCCCTGAATACAAATGCAAGAGGTGTGAATCGGAATCCTCATTTTTTATTTCCGGCTGAAAAGGTTGAATTTGACTTTCACCACTACACTAGGTGTGTTACGTTATTGAATACAGTGCCGCGTTCTTGCTCGCTTCAATTGGAAGCGTTTCCGGTGTGTGAGGTTGTTCGTAGGTGCAAAAGTGAAGACCGCTCTGCCTACAAGCTGTGCTCACACAGAACCCCGTGAGAACGCTCCATTTTATGGCAGCGGTGACCGTCGCGGGGTGAAAGTACCGAGCGGCGGCGGCGCGTGTCACTGAGACTTGTTATGTCGGGCACCGGCGGTGCTGCCACGCTGGTCTGTGGTCGCCATAGTCGGATTATGTGACCTGAACAAGCTGAAGTTGTTGAATTTGGCCGGAAGAAGGTTGACTTTGTCGAATTTGGCCAGAAGAAGGCCGATATGGTCGAATTTGGCGTATAAAAGGTGAAATTTACCAATTTAGCCGGAAGAAGGTTGAAATTGACCAATTTGGTCAAAAAAGGCTGAAATTGTCGGATTCGGCCAGAAGAAGGCTGAAAGTGTCGAATTTTGTCAGAAGAAGGTTGGCGTTGTCGAATTTGGATGGTATAAATACAAAACTCTAGCATGAGAAAGGTAGAAATCAACGAATTCAGTCGATAAAAGCCGAAACTATTGAATTTCGACTGATAAAGATCAAATTTTAACTTTTGCTTGCGGCAACTTTGGAAATAGATGGTGTCGTTGAGTGTAGCCACAACCGCCTCTTTTTGGAATGAAAAATTCTTGGTACCATGGGACTAAAGTTTGTGTAGACTGTAGACGAAATCTACTATCGTTTTAGGAAATCGAGTTTCGTTTTGTTCGAATCAAATTCATTTTTCCCCCTATCAGAAATTACTAACACGATTGGTATCGAGTTCTGACGGGAACTACAGATGTTTAAACACATACATATATTACTGCCGGTCAAAACCTTCGTCCGTCTCCCTTATGGTAATCGATCAGCAGTGAATATTTCTGTAAACATCGGCTGCAAGAAAATCCTGCAGTACCCAACGCCGATACGTCGTAAATTTTTCCGTTGACAATCATCATACGAGGTGAAATGTTATTCAATTGCATTTCTCATGTTTTTTAGGTAGTGTAAAAATACATTCGAGCAGTTAAGTTTACTTCCCAATTTTACTCACCGCGGCAACGCGGTGAAGGAAGTAGTAGGTGCTGAAAAACAAGGACAGGAGTGAACCCAAAAAAGGTGGTTCTTAACATAACAAAAACATTTTATTTCAAAGGTGTTAACACGGTGACCCACCCACCGGTGGTTACTGAAAGTTTTATATAAAGCTGGTCTTCTTCCAATGTTACGATGCATTTTTATATGCAATGAATCGAAAGCAAATGAAGACACGTCCTATAATTAGTCGCTTTGTCTTTTTTGATGTTGCATGTTGGGTTTAGTTCAGATTATTTTTTAGATTAAATTTGAGTTTTTTTCGCCGCACTTGCCGCGAAAATGTAGATGTGAGTATGCTAGCAACTGTGCACTTATGAAGTATCACATTTAGCTCTTTTGTAAAGTACTATTTGCCTATCCTTTCGCCAAGAAAAGGGCGATCTGGCAATTGTCGTGTTGTGCTGCATCTCCATACCAACGCACAGCCTACGACGCGCCGTCGCCAGGCAGGCTGGGTTGTGTGGCTAGGTTGCATGATGACCTGTACATCTTGCTAGTACTGCAGGAAAGCAACTTCGGTGTGGCAAAGCGAGCAGACCTCTCCTCAGAGAGACAACTATTGTATCCTGGGAATTAGTGCTCCTTTGGGGAATATGTTATGTCCCGAGCTAAAGGTTAGGTAGAACATTTTTGTTGAAATAGAATTATTTTTTTGTTTTGTTACCGGGCCATCTTTTTTGCTGTCCTATCACTGCTGTCCTATTTTTCTGCACCTACTACTTTCTTCTTCAACTTTTATCTTGTTTCATGAACTTCTTCCTCAACTTGCTGTTTCTATGCACCTTGTGCATAGATATGACGTGCGTTCACTTAACGACATATTAAATGGTGCCTCCCTCCTTCTTCTCTGCGGAACGCCTTTGTTGCGGTTAGGGGGGCTTAAACTAACATCTCATTTAATCTGCGAGCAGACTTTTATTTCGGTATCGTAAACGGTATCATACAGTCCTACAGCTGTATTTACGTCTGTTGCTTGTAATACGTATGTTACTACCGACAGAGATACGATTGGTGTTTGATTTCTTATAGGTGGCCCTGTTGTTACTGGCTTTGCAAATATATTATAAACTGTTGACTTAAATACTACAAGTTTCTACTTTTAGCTCCCAATCCTCCTGTTTTATTTTTTAACGAGCGTTCTGATTCTTATTATTACAAAGAAACTCAACGTACTCTAAACCCCGCAAAAAACTTTCTTCCAAAGAGATGACCTAAATGTTGACTAGCTGCCCCTACACTTCGTGATGAAATGTCGCTTTCGATGAGAGCGAGTAAAAGTTTCATCTGTAGGTCACGACCCTGCTGCTTAATTGTGCCCTACTGAAGACGTTGCTGCTGGCAACACCACAGCATCAATGTTTGGTGTTCACTGAACACGCTTCTTTTTATTTCACTGCAGCGTGGCAGAATATTCTAGCCTTACTAGAGCGCCCTGCTGTTGAAAATGGCAGCGTTTTTATGTTACAGCTGTGATTTTAACGGATTTTGAATGAACTGTTTAAAGAATATTTAAAATGAACAGTTTGCGTGGTTATTTTTGCTTCTTCAAAACCTTACATTTCGTTTTCACTTGTATCGAGTGTAATTGAATGGCAGTGAGAAGTACACAGTAACACGTTGGTCGCGACGTGTGCCGCTAGTGAACACGGAGGAAATTTTCATAACGCTGCTGACCGACTAGTAGGCACAAACTCAATTTTATAAATATTAAAATGAAGGCACGATTCAGTAAATGTTCGCGCTGTTTTCAAAATGGCCTACAACGATAAACTTTAAATTTGACTTGAATATTAAATTTTAGTTTAACCAATCGTAGCAAACGTTTTAAAACCAACTGCTGTAAAGCGGCCCATATACGATCAATTTTATTGTCAGTATAATTAACAATGATGAAGATTGATAATTTAATTGATCGTCTCTGGGCGTGATTGACGACCGTCAAATAATTGACTTAGTGGGCAACAAAAAACCTCATGTATCGAGTCAATGATATTGACAATTAAATTGATCGTCTATGGGCCGCTTAAGTGAGGCTGTAGGATTGTATGTATCGTGGATACCGTTAACGATTTCTGAATGGTTTACTCGCACCGCACGCAATACCGAGGTGGCTTTCCTGCGGTTGGTTTATTTTTGGATAGTAGCGGGCACTCCTCAACTATCTAAATTTTTCATTTAAGTTAATGTTAATTTAAGTTAATTTTCTAAGTTAATGTTAATGAAGCTACGCTGACCTATGTTTCTGTATATTTTTTCAATTAAATATTTCTGGGTTTCAGATATATTATTAACCTTTTATACTATTGTGGGTTTTAGTTATATTTTTAACCTTTTTATACGATAGTTCATATATAGTCCAATTCTCGTAATTGTACGTGGTTTAGAAGAAATGTGGAATCTGGCGATTTAATCAACATGTTGTATTATTTTGCCCCTAACTGTATGTTGGCATTTTTATTTCTGGGGGTGCGAGGTTCGAATGAAATTTCTTTAGGGGCGAAAAAAAGTTGGGAGGTAAAGGGGCTGTCTCTCTCGGTAAGGATAAGAGACACTTTCCGTGTTTTATCCTCCCATGATTGCTGCAAGTTTGCTCTTCCTATTCAGTAACTATAGTTAATGTGTCAGTAACTGTGGCATTCGTTTTGTCGAAAAGCTTGACAGCTCGGTTAAATATTGCGTTGATGTGAACATCAGGCGTCATTTCTCTCTCATGCTGGATGAATTTCTCTATTCGAGTGGATGTTTTATTTCTCCTCGGTGAAGGTCTTTATGACGAGGTAGCTCCCTGTCATCTGGAGAATATTTGTGCGTGTTCTGCAGAGTTGCTATGATCACTAGAACTTGGATACGATATGTGCGTAATTTGCGTTATTTTTATTTGAAATGTTTTTTTCCTTGTGAATCCCAGAATAGTCTTTGACAGTTAATTTTATCTAGACTTGAATTAGCCCTGTCATTCTCCTTGTTTCCTGAATCACGACGGCTCAATCCATTTTTTGTTAGTTTTTTTCGCTTGTTTTCACTGAACAATTCCCACGGCGCTGAGCTCTGGTTTGCTTCATTTCGCCTCCTTAATTTAATGAGAAAGAAAACTCGGGAGTTCCGGGTCGTGTGGTGGAATTAGAGCTGCAGTGAGCCGTGCCGTCGCCTGAGTTCAGCGCGGTCGAATTGTTTCGTTAATCCCTACATTCCTGACGATTTCCGGTGCTGTAATGACAGATCTCTTCATCTGGGAACGTAAAAATGGGCTTTGGTTAGCGTAAGTGCTCAATTTTTCTGGCTTATTTTGTTTTACTACTTGCGTTTGATTTTGGTGTACAAAGATCTGTACTTAGGATGAGGGGATGATTGATTGCTAATATTTAATTCAGTTTTCGTTAATGGAATGATAGCTTTATCCATCTGGGAACGGGAAAATGTGCTTTGGTTAGCGTAACTGCTCAATTTCGTTACACTTCGTGTGTTGCATTTGACCAATTTGTGGGTATAAAGAAGTGATGATTCATTAATAAAATTTTATTCCAATTATAATTTAATGCTGAAAATGAGTGAGTTGTAGTGGAACATTAATTTCAGATAGGAAGTTCGATGCAAATGCGTCTCGTGATTACGTAGATGCTTGTGTGGGCATAATAACTGTGCATAGATACAATATATATTATATAATAATTATAATATACTGTTCATTTAAGTGGTGAAATATATTAGGGATTGAGAAATTAATTTTGGGTTCAGCGGACGTAATTTGCCTCTTTCTAAGTGTGTTAGAATAATTGTCTTCCATACTTACGAGATATTCATACGAAGTACGAATGAAAGAGCAAAGAAAATCGTTTAAATAGAAATCGTATTTCCTCCAAAAAACATTTCAATAATAAAAACGAACGTTTCGAGCAATTTTTGGCCATTTTCAAAACTATTTGAAAAATAGTTGAAATAGTTTCAGATAGTTGAAAATGACCAAAAATTGGTCGAAACGTTCTTTTTTATTATTGAAATGTTTTTTGAAGAAATTTGATTTCTATTAAAGCGATTTTCTTTGCTCTTTTATTCGTCGTTAGACTTTGCAAAAAGCAAAACTTCTACTTATATTCTTACGAACTTAATTATTTTCTTTTGTATCTATCTTTAGAAGCGTGATTAATTTTGTTGGTCTCCTTCTCGGCTTAAATATTTCTTTTGGTATCTTCAAGACTTCAGGAGCGTGGTTGATTTTCTTGGTACCTGCACGAGCGCAATAAATTTCCTTGGATTACTAAATTTTTTTAGTGCATCGCAGTGCAATTATTGAGTGTACGTACCAAGAATTGGAACCTCATTTTAAAGTGTCCAATTCTGGGTTATCGTCTTCTTCCTTGTTTTGATGAACCCCCCCCCCCCCCCCCCCTATGAGTAGGGTTGAGAATACGAACTTCTCTCACGGAAGTTGCCGAAAATGTCCTTTGTTGGCGACGTTGTGTAGAGGTGTTGTGGTGAGCAACTGTTCTTGGAACGAAAGTTAGATGGGCCTTTTTTTTTGTTTAGATAAAATGTATTTTGTTATGTTTGTTATGTTAAGGACCATTTTTTTCCTGTTCACTGCTGTCCTGTTTTTCAGCACCTACTACTTTCCTCTTCAAGTTTGGTCTTGTTTCATGAACTCCTTTCTCATCTTACTGTTCCTATGCCCTTTCTGCATAGATTTCGCGTCCCATTCAACTCCATACTGGATGATGCCCTCCTTCTTCCTCTCTTTCGATTGCATTTGTTGCGGATAGGGAGGCTAAAACTAACTAATAATCTAATCTTCACTGTCTATCAAATTTGCGTTTCGCGCATATGCTTCTTTTTTATTTTGGAGGACGAATGGAGTCTCTTCAAAGTCGAGTACAGTTAACATTTTTTTCTGATTTTAAACTTGACGAAATTCCAATCCGTATTTCATGCAGTGTATATCAATCGGTGTTTAGCGCATGAATTATTATTATAGTTGTGTTTGTGTGCAATTAGTTTCGTTCACTTCTATCTAAGCCCATAAATTTTACAAAGCTTTGTATTTCTGTGTGCACAGGTTTTGAGTTGTATTCTTCTTCATATTTTTGTGGGATCACACACACACACCTGTTCCACTGGAAGACGCCAGCCTCGAGTTAGTTGCGTGCTCGTACCTAGAGCCACTGCTCTGTTACGTCTGATAGTTGGGTGTTACTGTTTCGAATTTATCTACTGACGAACTTAAATTATATGTTTTAGTTTTATGCCGTGTAATTTGTTGCCAAATTTCTCCTGAATAGCACATCGTTTTGTGAGGATATGTCGCTAATGAAATCTTCTTTTGTGTAAACCGCCCGAGTTGTGCACGTGTACTGAGTTAGCAGTGGCAGTGAAACTAAACTCGTTAGCTTTATTAATTTCTTTAAAATATTAACCGTATTTTTTTTTGTTAATTATGCTTCCCAATAATTTGTTTCTGTGTGTTTTTATATATCTATGCAGATTGGTCTTATTTTTATCACTTCTATGGAATGTTTGATAATATTTTTTTGCGGCCTAGTTCTTCAGGGATGTTTTATCCATGCGCATTTGGTGACAAGACGAGCTGAACTAACGGAGAGCAACTTTCTCCTCTGGCCGCCCGTAGTACTACACACCCCTGCGGCGCGGTCGGCTGGAGCGGGTAATTCTCACTTCATTATTGTGCATTTGCACACTTTGTTATTACCACCTGTAGTAGTACAGCTTGTTGCAGCAACTGTTGGCTGGAGTGGGCAATTCTTACTTTATTATTGCCCGCTTTTCTTCGGTCAAATGCTCAGGCTTAACTGAGATCTACGATTCGCACTTGTTACTTAAGGTGCGGGTTTGCTGTTTTTAGAATTGCGTACTACAATTGGATTTAAATTTGAGTTGAATATTGATCTTCAGTTTAACCCATCACTGTCAACGTGTTGACTTATGATCAAAATAACCAGTTAAACCTACGATCAAAAATGTTAGCTAAATATTATAGTCATCGAGTTTCAGTGACACTGATAGTCCCATACTCGAGCACACAATTTGAGCAATTAATACAAGAGAAAATTTCATAGGTAATAATTTCACATAGCACGATTTTCTATGCCCCTTTTTCATAGAATCCACGTTCCCTCTACTTCATATTAGATGATGCCTTCCTCCTTCGTTTCTTGAGAACGCCTTTGTTGCGGTTAGGGAGGCCTTAACTAACATCTAATCCAATCTATTTGGCATGCGCGTTCAATAGGTCAACTTACTCATAATCAAATAATTTGAGTGTCTTCCGATATGAGCGAACATTGTTGTGCTCTTTCAGTGAAACTAATGCGGCTGGTTTCGCTGAATTGAAAAATACGCTTCGTGAATTTATCGCGCATTTCTTTGGCGAACATTTCACGTGAACCAAACTGCGTGACTCGCTTCTTATTTGAATAAATCGTCTCAGCGCTACGTGAATGTATAATATGAAGCAATTCATGCTGCTGTTTTCGTATGATTCTCGCTCATTCACACCTCACTGCAATGTAAGCAGCTCACTTTACCTTCCTATCAGCGCTCGTGACTTTATTGCTGTGTTATCGTAGCGACCTTCTTGTGACCTGTCTACGAAAATGTAGGGCTTCTCAAATATCAACAGAAAGACACATTTTGCGGAGATTTTGTCTCGTTTATCCCGCAGTATTTGGGATTGGAGTACTAAATTCAGTCACTTTCACCTGTTGTCACCGGGACTTCGTTGTGTGAAGAAATACAAATGTCAGTGGTACAGGTGGTAAAATTGTGATCTGCGTTCAAAATGTCATACAGTGAGCAATAAACGTCAAATTTTGATCGTGAGGAACGTGGTCACACTGTTCTTGGTTTTGTTCTTCATAATTGAGCGGGAGTGTTGCGCAACCGTTGTGGAATAATTTTTTTTATGCAATAATTTGTGCAGTTAGAGTTGCCTTAACGATAAGTTGATAGTTGGAGCACGATGACTGCTTGTTAAATCGCCCATTCTTCCATTGAAGTTGTGTGAGTCACGAACCAACCGCAAGCGGCATTGCATGGTGACAGCGACCGCTTCATCAACACTAAAACTTTCCTCATTATTCGGCGGTCAGCTGAGTGTTGCGGTAGCATTGTTTCATGGACGTGACTGGTCTGTTCTTTCTTACCTACTTTTGGGCCTTTACAATTGAATTTATCTTGCGTTTCACAGAAAAGGTTTCGAGCTTGGAATGATGTCAAGTTAAGTAAAATGGACGCTCCTGTCATGGAACGTCTTTGTCTTTGTCGTGATGTTCACAATATTTTGTGTGTTGTGAGCTACGTCTGAGGTGCTCAAAATTGTCATGAAAAAAATTTTCGATACGAAATCCGCAAGTTTGGCTGCTGTTTTTCGTAGTCGCGGCTGCTATGCTAGCTTTTAACAGCGCAGCCCAAGGCGACCCATAACGAAAAAACTTTTGATGCTATAGCGTTGAATTTCATCGTTATTTTGTCACATTGCGACTGCTTTACTGGCTTTTAGCAGCGACCATGCCGGTGTTGAGCACGTTGCTTGCGATACGACCCATCGATGGGTCGTTTGAAAATTGTCTACAATCTTTTGAAATTAATGGTATTTAATGGACCCAGTTAATGTTTGGTATTTTTAACATTACGATCAAATTTTGAATTTAAATATGAGTTGAATATTGAACTTCAGTTTAACTCATCGCGGTTAACGTGTTTACCTATGTATTTCAAGCTTCCTGTGTATCTCTCGTTAGGAATTTTAGTAGTTGCCATTGGAGGAAATTCACAATTCCCAGACAAGCGATGGTTGCTGTCCATTCAACTAGAAAGCTGTTCTAGATGAGTTAGGCAGATCTTTTCAGGTTGTGCTCATTCTCACGCTTGGAAATGTGACGCGTCATGTGAGCGACTGCTCTTTTTCATGCTTCTGGGTCTGTCTCTCAAGATTTCTTAACACGTTAACTGCGAAGGGTTGAACTGAAGTTCAATATTCAATTCAAATTTAAAGTCAATTTTAGCAATCGACTTTCAAAATAGCAAACATTAACTGGATCGGGCCTTCATTTAGATTTCATTACGTATTAATAAAAAATGAGTTAGTGACTGCAGGTGGGTCAGCAGCACTATGAAAATCACCAAAGTGACCACCGGTGGGTCACTTCGCAGAAAATGTGTTGAACTCAAACGTTACTGAAATTGCAGCAGTGCTTCTTTGATACTTCTGTGCTTCTCTGGTGCTTCTTTGATACTTCTGTGCTTCTCTGGTGCTTCTTTGATACTTCTGTGCTTCTCTGGTGCTTCTTTGGTACTTCTGTGCTTCTCTGGTGCTTCTTTGGTACTTCTGTGCTTCTCTGGTGCTTCTTTGATACTTCTGGGTCTGTCTCTCCAGGATTTTTTAAACTTCTACCTTAACTCTCAATCGACCAACATCCTTTCTGGAGGACACTAGGAAATCAATCTCATCGTTTTTATGTTTTAAATGTTTCGATGAAATTACCGTAATATTTCGTTCAAGAGCAAAAACATTAGGTCGTTATAGGGTTAATGAAATTACAGCAGTAGGGTTACTCTTGCTGCGTGACTGGGAATAACTAGCTATTTTTGCGTTGATTGCATAGTTATCTGTTTACGCCCTGGTTTTGAGTTTAGGTACCCTCTTGGGAAGGATTATATTTTCACTAATTTATGCCCCTATGAATATTTTTATCTCATGTGAGAAAATAAATCTACTGGTGCTATTCGGAACGGGTGTTGAGAACTAGCCGGGTCTTTGACCCGAAACATGTGGAGGCGCTTGGCTAAGGTCAGCGTTTTGCATGTTGCTCAAATCTCTGAGACCACCACGCCGAGGTGGGGAGATGTTGCTGACGTTTGTTATTAGTTGCGTTCTCAGGTCGCTGTGGTTTCGTGGACATGGTATACAATGGTCCAAGGTTAAATAATTGACGTGTTGTAAAGCATGTTCACATTTAATGTACAAATTAACTGTAATGCTCAGAAAACATATTCAAATGTTCGTAGTGTATATTATTTATATATCTATTTTTAGTCTTAGGTAAGCCCAAATCTTCCTGTGAAATTTTTTCTTCTTTCTTTTTTTGGGGAAGCAAAATAAATTTGTTGGGTTTTGTTCCACACCATCTTTATTCGGTTCACAGCTGTTTAGTTTTTCAGCACCTTCTACTTTTTTCTTTAACTTTTATCTTGTTTTATGAACTTACTGCCAGATTTGCTGCTCTATTTCTATGCGCCGAGAGTTACAGCGCATAGCCTCCTTGTTTTCCCTTAATTCTAGACCATATAGTGCCTTCATCCGTCTTCTCCTTGACACACATTTCTTGTGGTTAGGGTAACTTTATTTAACTTATTAATTCCCTAATGAAAGGGCCCGTCCTCTTTATGGAACACTATTGTTGTGATTTGGGGGCCTTAACTAACTTGTATAATACAAAATACAATCTAGTCTACTCCACTACACTTAGTGAAAACCTTTTTGGTTGGACTACCTGCTGTTTTTGAGCGACGTGAAGAACGTTAACACGTTGGCTTGTTTGCACGGTTGCTACGGTTCATTTGGTTAGGGGTGAAGTAGCAGAGTTAAAAAACGGTCTTTACTACTCGATTGCATTTTTGTCCTTCCTAAAAAGCGTGATAAATATAGTCGTAGTATAATATTTTAACCTATGCGCTTTTATTTATTTTAAATGAAGTTAGTGAAACAATTTAAATCCTATCCATTTATACTGGTACGGAAATGAGCAATTTACCTAGTGGTACATTAAGTACCAATACGTAGTCAACGTGATAATGCCCAGGTCTCGCTTCACCCGCTCTGTGCTACGCGCAACTACCTCACGCGACCCAATTGCGAGGCGTAATTTGGTAGCTTTTTATTTGTTTTACGATGCTGGTGTCTTGTCAGGTGTGACGGCATTGACGCGCTTCCTTCCTTGCTCGCATGCTCTGATTTATGTGTAGATCCAATGTCATTGGATTCTTACGCTTACTTCCATGTGTGTTGACGCTTTGACCGCGATTTGATCCGCCGGTGTACACAGAGGGACTTAGCATTGTGCTGCTGACCGACCCGGAGTCACTAACTCACTTTTCATGAATATGAAATTAGAGCTAAATGAAAGCACGATCCAGTTATTGTCTGCTATTTTCAAAATTGCTTACTACAATTGAATTTCAATTTGAATTTAATATTGCCCTTCAGTTGCACCCATCGCGGTCAAGTTGTGCAAGCGCTCGTTGTCCCTTGCGCTTGCTATCGTTGTTTGTGCTCTGAAACATTGCTGTTAAAGAGATAATTATCACAAATACCTTATAGATTTCTCACTGTATCACTTGAGGTCTTAAGAGCAGATGTTTCAGCTCCTCTCGTGTTGGAAGTGATTGGTGCTTCAGCGCTATAATGCCTGACAACAATTGTGGGAAAATGAAATTAGATTCCATGGATTAGATTAGATTATTAGTTAGTTTAAGCCTCCCTATCCGCCACAAAGGCGATCCAAAGAGCGGAAGGAAGAAGGCACAGTTTAGTATAGAGTTAGGGGAACGCGGAATCTATACAGAAAGGGCATAGAAACGTAAGATCAGAAAGAAGTTTATGAAACAAAATCAAAGTTGGAGAAGAAAGTAGTAGGTGCTGAAAAAAGAGGACAGCAGTGAACAAAAAAAACTTGATGGTTCTTGACATATCAAAAACATTTTATTTCAACAAAAAGAACGCCTACCTAACCCTCAGCTCAGGCCCTCACATTGTCCCCCTGGGAGCGCTAATTCCCATAGATACAATAGTGTTGAATCCCCCTGAGGGGAATTAAATTCCATATAGCCCCCCCCCGAGCAATGATGTATTTTTTGCGCTGAACCACACGTCTGCACTTGTCCCATTGCCGTTTACGTTGTTAGAAAAATAAATCACATCTAATTTCCTCAACGTGACTACCGCGAAGGAAATGGTGAGAGAATGTTAGACCTGAGGAGTTTCTAACCAACCTTGACTTTCTAAGCAAGAGAAATGTCAACGTAGAGAAAATAAATTTAACATTGAGTCCATTCTATTGTACGAAAATTGTCTCTTGAAAAATTGTTTTCAAGAGGAGCTTGTAGCTTTACTCAGGTTAGGTTTTATCGGACTTAGGTACTATCTTGTTTGGTATCCACCAATTTCACGTTACCGTTCATTAGATTGACCACGAATTGAAAGCAAAAAAAGTCAGGATGTCGAATCTGCGCGCTCTAATACCCTTTCGCCGCGCATCTACTTATACTGTACTAAGGTTCGTACATTTTAGAGCTGACCTCAAAAGGTTTACACGGGGGCGATCCGACCTTCTCGCGGCTATAAATCAGGTGTTGTGTGACCTTACATTTTTAGGCGGTTAGACACCCTGTGGGAGCCACATGCTGGGACCCGTTCCTGCTGTGACTCCACTGTTTCTTGACTGTTCGTTGTGCTTGTGTGTTGCTGTTGTTTGTTGAATTTGACACGTAACCCTGATGGGTTTAACTCAAGTTCAATATTCAACTCAAATTTAAAGTCAAAAGTTCTAAGCAAAATGTTAATCTTTAACTGTGTTCATTAAATATCATGAATTTTAGAAGACTGATAAAAATTTTCAAACAACCCATCTATGGGTCGTTTCGCAGCAGGAAGGACTTGAGCACGATCCACCGATGGGTCGTATCGCAAGCAACGCGTTAATTCTTGGTACTGTACCAACTATTACCTTTTCGGTTTTTGAGAGGCTGCTACTAGCTGTGCTCTGTACATACGATTAACACTAGATGTAATATTGATAGTCATTGCTATAAGTTGAAGCTATCTTACCGGTATGGTGGTATTCGTGGTTGCATCA
Source organism: Morinoia aosen (assembly GCA_030386875.1). Lineage (NCBI taxonomy): Eukaryota > Metazoa > Arthropoda > Malacostraca > Amphipoda > Talitridae > Morinoia > Morinoia aosen. Next base: position 26,722,010 of record CM059566.1, read on the forward strand.
AACCCACTGGATAGAGGGGATCTAATACATGATACAGGTATGTAAATAGGTAATAAAACGCTGATAATTTCGTTGGGTTGCTTGGTTTGGTTGTCGCTGTTCACGCTTTACTTCTAGGAATAATTGGGTAATATTGTACACCTTCCTTCAAATAGCCAGTTAGGACAAAATTTAGAATTGCCTTACGCTCTATTGTGAACACGGTTGTGCACAAATATTTATATAACAACAAACATTTCCAGAAAAATTAAATTGGTTTTACCAGAAACCTCATCCAGCGGGCCCAAATTTCAATTGATTTAATGGTATATTACCGTTTTTCATCGGATAATCCGAATTAATATTCTCGGTGTCACCAGAGAACAAACATGGCTGGGAGTAAACAGCACTTTTCAGTTAACCCTTCAACTTCAGCATTTTCCTACTCATATTGCCGTTATTATAACCACCCTCATCAGACTTACTATGGCGTCAGTTAGTGACCGCCATTAGAATGAGGAAGGAGCAGCCACTCGGCAGTGAACTCCAAAGAACACACTAAGGAACAAATTTAACAGGAAATACAATATATTGAGGCTATTTTCAAAAGTCCATCGAAAAGTCCACTGAATTATAGGGTTAGCTAACACCCATGACACTCTATCCTCCCCCCTCAGGGGGATACAACTATTGTATCTATGGGAATTAGCGCTCCCAGGGGGACTATGTGAGGGCCTGAGCTAAAGGTTAGGTAGGCTTCCTTTTTGTTGTAATAAAATAGGTGTTTGTTTTGTTACGGACCATCTTTTTTCGGTTCACTGCTGTCCTGTTTTTCAGCACCTACTACTTTCTTCTTCAACTTTTTTCTTGTTTCATGAACTTCTTTCCTAGCTTACTGTTTCTGTGCACCTTGTGCATAGATTCCACGTTCCCTCAAATCCATACTAAATGGTGCCTTCCTTTTTCCTCTCTTGGAACATCTTTGTCGTGGTTAAGGGGGGCTAAAACTTTCTTATATAATAATAATAACTCTATCCTCCCCATTCGCTTGTGCGAATGGGGTAATCCGAATTAATATTACTATCGGTGTCATCAGTGAAAAACTAAGCTAGGAGTAAACAGCAATTATCAGTTAGTTGCCATCATGACACTGAATGGTGCTTTCCTACTTCCTCTTTTTGGAACGCCGTTGTTGCGGTTAGGGAGGCTCAAACCATCTTCTAATAATTTAATTCTGTTAGTGGACTCCCATGAAACTCAGCCGTCACTCCCCATTCGCCTGTGTCCAGATGGCGTTGAACGCTCCATTGCACTGACGATCGGACCCGACCTCGACAATGGCTTTCTTCATTTATCAATTTGCCTCGCTGTCGAGTAGTGTGGAACTGAATGTTTGCAAATTTGTGCTGTCGTGCTTAGGATCCTATTTGTTATGTTTCCGTACGTGTATTTTTATTTCGAAACGCTGTGAAACTAAAGAAGATATCCCAGTTTTTCGATTTTTCAAGTAGTTGTGACTACTTAACATTAACATTTATATCAAACTTTGACTTTCCCTGCGTCGCATTTCTCAATATAAACCCATGCAGGGTGTACACTACTGCGCTGACCTAAGCAAAAACGTGTCAAAAGCTTCTATTGACAGATATTTCGCTCCTGATACGGAGGAGCTGTAATATCCGTACTAGGGTTGTATGGTCTTCGACGCAAACTTAGCAACGTGGTGTCAATTTTTCCCGAGCGTTGGTGATGCGCTTGCTGGTGTGCATGCTTGTCTTTCTCTTGTCCTCGAACTCATCGTTGCTGGCTGGCATTCAACTTCTCCTTGGAATGCTCCTATGTGAATACAGAGCGCTAATTCTTGTACTGTAGGTACGATAGTTGCATCCCTCTGAAGAGCAGAACAGCACCAAAACGTACTTTATATTAGGCGTTGAAGATCGCATCAACGGAGTTCCGATTATTTATCATTAGTCGCCTTATCCCAAATACTCCATTGACCGCAACGCAAAAACCTGCTGACAATACTTAGCTAGCCACATAGACCCCAACTCTAATTTAGAACGGCAATAACTCAGTAGTTAATTACTTTCAAGCAGCTTCCATTATTGGAAGGAGGATAGTATCAGTGATACAATGAAGGATCATTTGAGACAATGTACAGAGTGGGCCACACATTTCCCAACTCTGCTGTGTATCATTAATGTATTGATCTTACAACGACGCATGTTTATCGAATTCATGGCGTTGCCGTTCAGTATTTTGGCCACTAGTGAACAGATAATTCAATGGCAATGTCGTAGTGTGGTATTCATTATGTCTTGGCTTGAAGTTATGCCAAGCCTTTTATGGAAGTAGTAGTCTGAAATTCGGAGTCCTTGCTTTGAACTTGGATAATGTAAGTTATTGAACGGGTTTTTACTTGTAATCGATGAAGATAGCATGCTTTTCTTATGTGCGGGTGTTCTTTGATGTAAACTTTTGGTGTTTATAGAGTCTAGGAGGATATTTGTGCGCATGTATCTTGTACTTTTTGGTTGTCGTTCTCTCTTCCTAAATTCAACGACTAAAGATATTATTTTCTCGTTAAAGAAGTGAATTTCCGGAGACTTATTTTCCAGTTCTTGTAAGGAAGGTACATGGAATTTTTTAGTTAAATTCACTTGTTGCGTTGTTAATTATTGTGGTTTATTAGTTACTGGATGAAGTATTGCCTGATTCAATGTTAGATGACTAAAAGTGTAAAATTATATTGATGACCTCAGTGAGTATACCTGGGCAATTACAGATCATTCATCAAAACCTCGATAACCAAATTGAGTAAAATGAACAATTACAACGTTCAAGGTCAGCATTCTTGGATAATTCTTAATTATTTTACTCAAGGTCATGGGACGCCTTTACCGAAGGTCAGGTGGGCACTTAATCCCCGAATTACGCCTAAGCAAAGCGAAATTAATCGCTGGGTGCAGTTGGAGAGTGTAGGCGAGCGTCGTCTGAAATATAGGCTCTACGAGCTGAGCAGCGACCTTGGCCCCACCGCTTTGCTTTCACTGCTCTTGCAGTTACGCTTAATTGTATTCCTGCGGGGCTGTAGTGGGCTCTCTTTGCGTGTTCCTAGGTAATTATATTCTTACGGGTCTCGTAGTGAGCTCTCTGACGGGGTATGGGTCTCGTATTCAGGGGTCACGTGTCTCGTATATTCTTACGCGTCTCGTATTCAGCTCTCTGTGTAGGGATATTCCAGCGTGTCTCGTAGTGAGCTCTCTCTGTGTGCTCCTTAATCCAGTAACGGCCTAATTGATTTGCTCTAGAACGAAGTATTACTGTAATTTCCTTTAAATTGTCATTCGTAAAACCCCGTACGATGTGAACTTTTCACGAAAACATTTAGAATATAAAAACGATGCGACTGGTTTCTGAATGTCCTTCGAAAGCGCACGTTCGTCGATAAAGGGTTGATGATATTTCTACGGATCTCTTAGTGAGCACTCTTTGTGTGCTCCATAATATATATGTCGAATGGCTTCGTACGAGCGCTCATCACAACTCTTTGCTGAACTTCGCCGGCTCGGAGTTCGTAGTTTTCATAAATTTTGTGCTTTGTTTGTGAGCGTAATCGTATTTTCCTTGAATTTTGTGCCTGTGTAATATCGTAGTTTACCTGGATTTTCTGCCTTGTCTTTGCGAGCAGTATTGTATTCTTCATTTTTTTGCTCTATGCTTTGTGAGCGATAGTGTAGATTTCGTGAAATTTTTGCTTCAAGGGTCTGAGCGATATGGCAGTTTTCTAAAACATGGCAGTGAAGTTATATCAGCAGAAGTAGAGCGAAGTTAAGTCGGCAGCTGTAGTGTGAAATTAAATCAGCAGAAGTAGAGCGAAGTTAAGTCGGCAGGGGTAAAGCTAAATCAAACATACAAGTGTAAAGTTAAATCGGCAGCTGTAGTGTGAAATTAAATCAGCAGAAGTAAAGCGAAGTTAAATCGGCAGCTGTAGTGTGAAATTAAATCAGCAGAAGTAGAGCGAAGTTAAATCGGCAGCTGTAGTGTGAAATTAAATCGGCAGAAGTAGAACGAAGTTAAATCGGCAGCTGTAGTATGAAATTAAATAAGCAGGTGTAGAGCGAAGTTAAATCGGCAGGTGTTGAGCGAAATAAAATAAGCAGGTGTAGAGCGAAATAAAATAAGCAGGTGTAGAGCGAAGTTAAATCGGCAGGTGTAGAGCGAAGTCAAATCGGCAGGTGTAGAGCGAAATGAAATAAGCAGGTGTAGAGCGAAATAAAATAAGCAGGTGTAGAGCGAAATAAAATAAGCAGGTGTAGAGCGAAGTTAAATCGGCAGGTGTAGAGCGAAGTTAAATCGGCAGGTGTAGAGCGAAATAAAATCAGCAGGTGTAGAGCGAAGTTAAATCGGCAGATGTAGAGCGAAATAAAATAAGCAGGTGTAGAGCGAGGTTAAATCGGCAGGTGTAGAGCGAAATAAAATCAGCAGGTGTAGAGCGAAATAAAATGATCAGGTGTAGAGCGAAATAAAATGATCAGGTGTAGAGCGAAATAAAATTAGCAGGTGTAGAGCGAAATAAAATAAGCAGGTGTAGTGCGAAGTTGAATCGGCAGGTGTAGTGCGAAATTAAATCGGCAGGTGTAGAGCGAAGTTAAATCGGCAGGTGTAGAGCGAAATGAAATAAGCAGGTATAGAGCGAAATAAAATAAGCAGGTGCAGAGCGAAATAAAATAAGCAGTAGTAGCGTGAGTGGCAGCCACGAGAGCACACAAGCCCGGCGGCAAGGCAGGCGGTGGCATGGTCAAGGTTGCGTTACCGGCCGCAACAACATCGGGAATTCCGAGAATTGTCACTGTGAAACTGGGGATGTGCGGTGCTAGTGTCGGTCTGCAGCAGTGTTCTTCTTAGGTGACCTCAGCGTTCTTCCATTTGTGTGGAGGTTATCCTGTATTCTCCTGAGTTGCCTTTTGTTTTGTTCGTTTGGTGTTTGTCTTTTTTGTAGCGTGCTTGGTTGCCATGTACTCATTTTATTTGATCTATGAATTGTTGTGTTGCATTTGTTTGTGTGATATCGCATTGCTGGGGGGTAGTGTTCTATTGCTGTGGTATTAAATACTTTTTACTCTGTTCTTTTTTGTTAGAGAGAGACTCATTGCGCTTCGAGTTCCTTGCGATGTGTTGATTATTCTGTTGTTAATGCTAAATATTCACTTCAACTGACCATAAATTTGCTTCTATCATTGCAAATTCTAAGACTTACCACGCTGACAATGTTTGCGCTGTCGCTACGGTTGGCTGAATTAGGTTGTAGATCCCAGAATTGAAAAAGCTGACTGTACTGCTCGAATACATTTATCTCGTTTCTTAGTGAAGTGAAAAAATAGAATTGTACCATAATATTTTATCTCGTGTTCTAAAACCTATTTTTTTAAAATAGGTTATGAAATAATTGGAATACGTGCTGTTCATTTATACCTGGAAGTAAATGAGCAATTTACCTGGAGGTTCACATATATTCCAATATGTAGTTAACATGTCAACATATCTTCCATTAACATTACAAGTAGCGCTTTGTTTAAAAGTTCATGAAATTCTAACGTGAGAACTTTTAATTATTTGTGGAAACGACAATAATACTACAATAATAGTAGAATATGTCAAGAATTGCTGTGGGTGAGTCAGCCTAATCCTTTAGGTGTTTTCAGTACCAGTTTTTATCATTCTCATTTCGAGTTCATTGAAATTTAGCGCGCGAAAATTTTCTGTTATTAATACCTGTTTAGTGTTATTCCCGTGAGCTGAATTTTTTTCTGTTCGCGCAGCACCAAAGATTTGAGGGAGACTGCGGGTGTGGCTTCACTTGATGCGCTGCGTGAGGTTGTTCGGTTTTTTGCCCTCTCGAATGAGGTAGCCGTGGTGGGCGGAGCCAAACGAGACCAAGAGCATATTTCATTGAAGTTCACTTTAATAAACCCCTCAAGAAGATACAATTATTGTATCTAGGGAAATTAGCGGTTCCTGGAGGAATCTATACAAAATCTTTTACTCCCAATCTGAGCCAAACGTGACGAAGAACGAATTTCATTGCATTTTTCTAAAATAAACTCCTTATGTGGATACAGCGATTGTATTTATGGAAATTAGCGCTCCCAGGAGGAATATGTGAGGTGCCGCGAAAAAGATTGGGTAGGCCTCTTTTCTGTTGAACTAAAAAAGTTTTTTATGTGTTACGAAGCACCCATTTTTTCGGTATACCGTAGTTCTGTTTTTCAGCACCTTCTAGTTTCTGCTTCAATTTTTTTTCTTGTTCAATAAACTTATTTCTCAACTTGCCGTTTCTACGCTCTTTGCATACAGATTTCGCGTTCCCGAACTCCATACTAAATGGTGCCTTCGTCCTTCCTTTTTAGGACGCCTTTGTTGAGATTAGGGAGACTTAAACTAAGACCTAATGTAATCTTTTCTTTAATGAAGTAGAGCTTGTTCTTCCTTAGGTCTTCTTAAATTTACGCGTCGCCTTCTTTCTGGTTCTTGTGTTGTAAAGAGAAGGGATCATTTGCCAGTCATTGTTAACTGTATTCATTAGTCATGGACTGATTTGGATGTCAAATTTGTATTTCTACTGATTCATTTATTTTATAATTGTGTATTTTTTATTCATTCTTCTTTACTCTAAGTTGGGAACTTCAACTTAGCGGATATAAATTAGGTAAAGTTATTGTGCTGATATAATGGATGGTTTTAGCTATGTCAGATTTTTGACCGCATAAGTTGCGTTCCCATAAGATGATACATAACTCGAAAATAGACTCTGCTAAATTGTCTCAGTTACACGCACCGCAGACCTCATTGCATGTCCTGTCTTTTTCTTTCATGTTTTCAGCTTGCGTGAGCAGGTGTCTTTCATTGAGAATAATTTGGGACACCATTGCTGAATGTAATGTAGGGCACAGCATCAGCTACAGGGAGGTCAATAATCTTTCAAAGGCGCCTCACAAAAGCCGGTGCGCGGACGACCGTGAACCGCCGGGTTCCTGGCTCGCCTATTTAAGCGCTATGCATCCTTTCATGATGACCTAGTCTTGCTTCAAGAACACTTTGGTAGCGATGGGTCAACACGTTGACTGCGATGGGTCAACACGTTGACTGCGATGGGTCAACACGCTGACTGCGATGGGTCAACACGTTGACTGCGATGGGTCAACACGTTGACTGCGATGGGTTAACACGCTGACTGCGATGGGTCAACACGTTGACTGCGATGGGTCAATACGCTGACTGCGATGGGTCAATACGCTGACTGCGATGGGTCAATACGCTGACTGCGATGGGTCAACACGTTGACTGCGATGGGTCAATACGCTGACTGCGATGGGTCAACACGTTGACTGCGATGGGTCAACACGTTGACTGCGATGGGTCAACACGCTGACTGCGATGGGTCAATACGCTGACTGCGATGGGTCAACACGTTGACTGCGATGGGTCAACACGTTGACTGCGATGGGTCAACACGTTGACTGCGATGGGTCAACACGTTGACTGCGATGGGTCAACACGTTGACTGCGATGGGTCAATACGTTGACTGCGATGGGTCAACACGCTGACTGCGATGGGTCAATACGTTGACTGCGATGGGTCAACACGTTGACTGCGATGGGTCAACACGTTGACTGCGATGGGTCAACACGTTGACTGCGATGGGTCAACACGTTGACTGCGATGGGTCAACACGTTGACTGCGATGGGTCAACACGCTGACTGCGATGGGTCAATACGTTGACTGCGATGGGTCAACACGTTGACTGCGATGGGTCAACACGTTGACTGCGATGGGTCAACACGCTGACTGCGATGGGTCAACACGTTGACTGCGATGGGTCAACACGTTGACTGCGATGGGTCAACACGTTGACTGCGATGGGTCAACACGTTGACTGCGATGGGTCAACACGTTGACTGCGATGGGTCAACACGCTGACTGCGATGGGTCAACACGTTGACTGCGATGGGTCAACACGTTGACTGCGATGGGTCAACACGCTGACTGCGATGGGTCAACACGCTGACTGCGATGGGTCAACACGCTGACTGCGATGGGTCAACACGTTGACTGCGATGGGTCAACACGTTGACTGCGATGGGTCAACACGTTGACTGCGATGGGTAGTGAGCAGTTTTATAAATATCAAACATTAACCAAGTCCATTAAACATCGTGTATTTTAAAAAATTGCTCATATTTTTCAAACGACCCATCGATGGGTCGTTTAGCAGCAGGAAGAACATAAGCTCGACCCATCGATGGGTCTTCACTATTTATGCAGTGAAGTCAAAACCTGTACAAGCACTGAGCGGTCTGTATTCCGTAAATAATGTGCTTAGCAAGCTTGTGACCTTCTTTGTGAAGAGCTGAGAAAGCTGCTACGTGGAAGGAAACTTTGATATGCCGCTACTGGAGACGTGACTCGTAGTTTTTAAACAAACTCTGTATGGGGCACTTGACGGCGTGGGAAGGCAAAAAACTTTTCCAGCTTTATAATGAGGAATTGTTTGGTTCATCATTTAATCTGTGCAAGGGATCCTGTGCGGGAACTATGTAGACCTTACTTATAATAAATACAGTATAAATCTTCATTTAAGCCAAATTAGCGTGGTATGAAATTTTCGGTTTATCGACTTGTGCAGTGTTTTTGTCGATATTATTGAACGTGCTCATTGTGTTATTGCCTTCTTACAAACGTAAATGTGAGCCATGGTCCATGTGCCCTACATGCCCGCCCGCTAAAAAGAGGCCGGACAAATGAACGGGAGGGAAAATCAATGTAGTGAGGGAAAGAAACCAGCGCAGCCTGGGCTGAGGCTATGCTGTCGACCTTGTGTTGTGTTGAGTGTGGTCGACGCGCAGGGAACATAGGCAACAGGGTGACCTAGAAAGGAGATTACCTCCGAGCATCACTTCAGACATATTCTTGTCATCATTTCTTCACTGATTTTACTCCGGTGCCGGCGCATGATGAGCATTCCTTCACTAATCCTGTTCCGGTATTTGTGTGTGGTTGTTATTACTTCATCACTGAATATCGCTGCGTGGGACTTGATATTGGGATTAACTCGTAACAAGTTAACGGAAATTTAAAAAATGTTATATAAGTTTGGGACCTGGAAATGAGAAGGCGAAAATTCGGAGAATTATATCCAAGTCTCAGACCTAGAGATGGAATTAAGCGTGGGACATCTCAGGCCAATTAATTAAAGGTTGACTGTCCTCATCTGGGCTCGTGACATCTCTCCGGGTTTGGCTGCGAATATAGATAATGTGATGCCTCGAATATGTTCATGGTCATGCGAAGGGGATTAACCTAGAATTAGGTTGGTCAGCGGAGTAAAACGGAATGTGCATAGATGGACGGCACCTGGATGTGTGTGTAGTATTGACACATTGACTGCGATGGGTTAGACTCAAGTTTAATATTCGACTCAACTTTAAAGTCGAAAGTTAGTATGAAATTGATGAAAAGCAAACATTAACTGCTTATATTAAATACGATTAATTTTCAAAAAGCTTTATATAATTTTTTCAAACAACTTATCAATGGGTCGTTTCGCACGTGGAAGGTGGGTCATATCGCAAGTTCGTAACCAATGTTTTAAACATTCGCGAACATTCGAAGTTTTATCGTGCATTCTAAGCTTCTCTGTACAGATGTTCGCTTTACTTGAATCCCAGATTCACTAAAAATTTAAATGCAGAGAAAATATTTACAAAATTGACTATTTTATTCGAAAAAACAAAAATTTACAACTTTTCTGAGACCATCTCAGTAATTTTTAGTCAAGTTACTCTGATATTTGATTATTTATTTTTTCGAAAACTAGATAAGCTGGAAAATAATTTATGCATGTGTTAAAAAAATTTTTCGCCGTGAAAGCAACTTGGATCTATACGCCTTCTTAGTTTCATCCTACACAAGGTATGGGGAAATGTTGAATTAATTAACACGAATTAACATTAATTCCTGTTGGTGCAAGCGTCCGTGCAGGCTTACGTCGTGCTCAAAGAGTTGTGATAGTGCAACTGCACTGAAGGGAAAAAATTATGAAATTCCTGATTTCTTGCAATGAAAAGATAGAACCGTTGAAGTGGAAAAACGACGAGAAATCAGATCCGTTGGAAAGAAAAATAAAAGAATAAAAATTAAATCCGTTCGAAGTGAAATGGCAGAAAAAAATGTGTAAGAATGCCAAAATACTTGAAATGCAGCTCCGTTAGAGAAGAAACTGCTGTTTTCTAGACATCGCTCGTGTCGTCATGAACTTGTCTCGTGCGTCAGCATGGCTCAGTCAATACAGGTGCTTTTTGATAATTCCCTGAACGACGCTTTGAATTCAGAAACAAGAATTTTAGTAATTTAGTCTCGTACGTTTTCGATAGGCTTAGAGTGAATTTGAATATTTTTCGTTGTAGAATGTGAAATCGTTTCGATCACAATTCCTATCGCAAAATTAAGATCAAAAAAATTATAGTTATCATGCAGTATTTACATGAAATTCACAAATTTCAATTTTCAGTTCAACAAAATCAGTCGCAAGTTAACCGCTGTAACATGCTGTGAGCGACGGTAAACGTCCAATGAGCGACGCTATTTTGTGAAGTCGCTGCACGAGGTGTAACTTTTAGGCAAGTTTATTTTTTCTCTATTTAACATCACTCCAGTAGCGTGACCGAATGTCATTTGGAAACTCGAGGAAATATCCTCCCTGTAGAATTGGCAATCGCGTAACGCTTGGATAAATAGGGCAATTGAATACTTCATTGCAAATCACGATTCAATTGTGGAATTCAGAAGGAATTGAAAAAATTCGAAAATTCGAATTAACTGCTGCAGTTTTTTTCGTAGTAACTTTCCCCTCTAGCAGTCTAAAAATTTGAGTGATGGAGGTTAGGCGTATGAATACTCTAACTAGTATAGATATTAAAAAAACTTCAGTACTCTGTCAAGTAAAAAATTAAAAAAATTGTTTCCAATAATGTTGAAATTTCGAAAAATCATTTCCGAAACGTATAAATCAAATTTTCTACTTTTAAATTTGTAGTTAGCTGCGTCAAATTGGTATCGACTATAATCGTGTCTGTAGAAGCTCTTACGTAAATGAGTTAGAAATACGTCGAATACCTACGCATGTTCGCGTCCAGTTTCGCTAAAGATATAACTTTCAAGTACGGTTGACTTCTTAGTTGTCTTATTTTCGGAATGTTTGCTTTTTTGTGAAACCTATAACAGCCAATCCGCTGATGTAGCACTGTCTACCCATCTAACTTTTTTGTAATTATCTTTGTATCTCAATCACACAACTGTAGTTGTTTTATTTATCCTTTCTTCTTTAACCGCCGATCCGTATTTACCTAATTTTGCTACGGAAACACCAACCCGTCATTATCCCTACTTCTTCCTCTACCACTACTTCGTATTTTTATTTTTACCTTAACCAGCAGTAATTAGTTATCCAACTTGATACGTCAACCAACAATCCGTATTCCAATTTCCTACCTCAACCGCTAATTCGTAATGATCCAATTTTCCACCTCAGTCACCAATCCGGAGTTATACTACTTTTTACCTCAACCATCAATTCGTAGTTGAAAAATATTCAATATAAGGACCTGTACCACGACTCACAAGTTATAACTTTTCTGTGATCACTTGGTCCACCAGAAGGTGGCAGTTGACCCGAAACACACACACCGCGCTCGAGCCCTGTTAAACGCCGCGTGTTTTGCGATCGTTCAGAAGCGGCCACTCGAGCTACTGTTGTTTGTTTTTTGCTCATCTTCCGAGCTGAGAATTACAGGAGCTCGGAAGTGACGGGAGCGTTGTACGTGCGAGTGGGCTGCCAGCGCCAGACCGGTTCTGTTACTCTCGATTTCGGTGTCTCTTTAGTTATTCTTATTATAGATTGCGGCCCTCGCTCGCTTCCGTGTTCTTTCCTCCCGCAAATTGGCTGACCAGCGCCAGTTACGCATGCCAAAACGCCTGTGATGTGTCAGTTGAGCTACGGTGTACTGTTGTGAGTGAGACACGTGCTTTTTGTCGCTATCGGTGCACGGAAATTTCTGCCGGAGTCTTTATTTCTGTCAAAGTTAATTAGGATTTTGAATTGGTTTCGTACAATGGTCTCGTACGTGTCAGTTGAGGAACCGCAGGATGCTGATAGAGAGACACGTGTTTTTAGTCGCTATCTCTACGAGAAAATTTCTGCCAAAGTTGATGGTGATTTCAGTTGACTTCGTACGATGGGCTTGAATTTGTAGGGGCTGAAATTATTTGTGTGAACGCGAAACTTTCACAGCACGTCGTCGCTTATTGATGATTGCACTATCTGCCTCCATTTTGATGTTTTAAATGATGAAATAAGAATTACAACGTGGTAAGTTGAGCCTATTTCCGCCATATAGCGCCTTCTAACCACGTTGACTACGTTTTGATCCTAATATGTACCTCAAGGCAAATGTTTCATTGGCCTTCCGGTATTAATGAAGTGTTTCAGTTATTTCTCTATTCTTTTTTTGAAATAGATTTTACTTTGCATGTCAAAATATTACCGCGCAATTTTATTTTTCGCACTTCCTAGAAAGAATACATCTGTTCGTGTAGTGAAGTAGATTTTTCAGCTCCGCCATTTAGTCATACTCGACCAACCTTATGCGAACGTGAAGTCAAACTTGACCAACATTATGCGAGCGCGAAGTCAAACTCGACCAACCTTATCCGAACGTGAAGTCAAACTCGACCAACCTTATCCGAACGTGAAGTCAAACTCGACCAACCTTATGCGAGCGTGAAGTCAAACTCGACCAACATTATGCGAGCGCGAAGTCAAACTCGACCAACCTTATCCGAACGTGAAGTCAAACTCGACCAACCTTGTGCGAACGTGAAGTCAAACTCGACCAACCTTATCCGAACGTGAAGTCAAACTCGACCAACCTTATGCGAACGTGAAGTCAAACTCGACCAACCTTATGCGAACGTAAAGTCAAACTCGACCAACCTTATGCGAGCGTGAAGTCAAACTCGACCAACCTTATGCGAGCGTGAAGTCAAACTCGACCAACCTTATGCGAGCGTGAAGTCAAACTCGACCAACCTTATGCGAACGTAAAGTCAAACTCGACCAACCTTATGCGAACGTGAAGTCAAACTTGACCAATCTTACGCAAACTGAGTCAACTTGTTGCCTGCGATAAACGTTCGAAGCTTCACCAACCCATCTGTGAAAGCCTTACTTACTGTTTACATGCCGCATGAGCTTTTCTCGTCACGTCCATCTTCTCTAGAGAATCCTATTTGTCTAAGAATTTCAAGGAAATCCCACTTCCTTTCCGATGAGATTCTCCTCACGTAACTCTATAGCACGTCTCCAGCTCAGACCCATTGTTCTGCCTCCATTTCCGCCTTCGTGATTTGTGTGAAGTCAACCTTACTGGAGATTTTAATGTGTGTTCTGTGTATGCAGAAGTTTTGTTGTCGTAAAAGGCTGCATTTTGTTTGAAAATTTGTTATGGGAGTTCCCGTTTATGCTATCTTCTTTAGTTAAACATGTTTTATGTTTGGATGTACTAAAACATAAAACACTTGATTAAGAGATTTTGTAGTTATTACATCCCGAAATTTCGTTATGGTTAAAGGCTGTCGCATTTATTCATGCTACAATTTTTAACGTGGTCAGAATACAGTGTTTTTTGGTGCCACGGCTATTTCATGGTAAAATCGATTCTATTTACGTTACGGATTTTTCAATAGGATATCGTACTTATTAGCACCTCAGCATTTTTGGTGGGGAGAATATCGTACTTATTAGCGCCTCGGCGTTTTTGATGGTCAGAATATCGTATTTATTAGCGCCGTGGATTTCTTCATGCCGGGTGCTTGAATCCAGCCTTTAAATCATCTTTCCATACACAAAATAAAACATGCTCCGTCTTCTGTAGCAGGTCGGCTTATAAAAACGTACGTTCTCCGACCGCACAACTCCTCTATTTATCAAGTTCCAGGGCTCAAATATGGCTTCCACCTGCGCTTTGCTCCTCTGCATCGCAAAGCTGCTACTGTCAATAAAAAATCTTCATCGCTTGTTTTTATGCTGCACGATCCGCAGCTGATTGCGGCACATCCAACTTACTTATGCGTCCACTTTCATCGACGGACTTGTTCTCTGTCTTCGTCATTTTTATCTTAGCTAACTTTCGGCGTGGAGGATTTACAGTCTAGCTCTACGCATTTGGGCACGCAGGTCTGATTTCCACTTCGTTTACACATCGTCTGCGACGAGAGCCGTATTTGGTCACTGAGGGAGTTTTCATTATGCTGCTCACCAACCATTAGTCACCGACTCAATTTTTGAAAATACTAAATGAAAACGCGATCCAGTTAATGTTTGAAATTTCCTACATTGCTTGCTACTATTGATTTTAAATTTGAATTGAACAATACACTGCAGTTTTACCTGTCGCAGTCGAGATCTGGTGCTAGAGCAAACTTGGAACATTCGTTTTTTTTTTGAGCTCCAAGCTCATGGGAGACTCGCTATTTATGCTAGTACATTATTGTTCCTTCGTTACTATTTCTAATCTTGCACTTATGTATCGGAGGTTATCTAAGTCGAACGTAACGTGTGTACCTCTGATGTGACGCCGGTGAGATTATTTTTAAACCTACTTCAAATTTCTGGTTAAGTAGTATGTTCAGCTATTTTGTATATTCTAAAGCTTCGTTACGGAAAAAGGCTTTGTTTTTCTTGAAAATTTGTATTGATAGTTCCAATTTATGCTTTCTTCTTTAATAAGACGCATTTTATGTATGGGCGAACGGGAATAGATATCACTTGCCTTGTTCTATCATGATGGCTCAATTTATATTTTAAAGTACATAATATTTCTCGCATCACTTTTAAGAAATCGCACTCTATCCAACCTTTTATATGTCAATTACATATACGTATTTTAGAAAATGAAACTTTGTTTTAAATTTCATGAAAGTTTTAGAAGTGAATTTTATTATCAGTGCTGTGCAGTTGAGCACATCTCACCCCCACTCTCTGCACATGATGGCGTGGTGCAGTGATGGATCAGGTCCGAGGCGCCCGAACTGTGGCCCCTTTGTGTGCTCACAAGGTGCACCTGTTGCTGCGATCTTGATCGGGTCTTCCTTATATAATTTGTTCCTTTTTTTTACAACTGCGTGCTTCGCACAACTCACGAACACGGAAAAGCCTTAATACTTTCGCTGCGATCGGTTAAACTGAAGTTCAATATTCAGCTCAAATTTAAAGTCATAAGTTGTATGAAATTTTATAAACTGCAATCATTCATTAAATACCAATAATGTTAGGATAAAGTTACAAAAAATTTTCATGCGACCCATCGATGGGTTGAATCGCAAACAACGTGTCAATATGGATGTGGTTTGCGTTTTTCTTTATTTCGTTGCGTACTTTTTTATCTCCATCTTTTGTTTTAGAGTATTAATATGTGCTGGTATCGATATGGGTGTTAAAAATAAGCCATAGGAGCGGACAAAAACGAGTCGAGTCCAGAGGCATATTTTCGGGTTGCTCCCCGAGTCCCATGTGCACCAATATGTCCGTTTTACCGCAAAGAAGCTGGCTGGCATTTACGAATGTACGGTCTCATGATTCTAGGGTTCCAGCATTGCCTGCAAGATGGAAGTAGTTGCTTGTTTTTTATGTGCGTTTTTGACGTTATTTTTTATCGTGAAAATACTTTGTGAGCTCTTTCATTGGCAGTAATAGGTAATGTTCTTGTTAAAATACTTGAGATTTCTGAGAATGTGTGCTTTAGCAGGTTTCCTTCCGCGTATCTTGGGGATCAGACGTCCCTCTGGGGATTAGTTGGGTTCCCAAACTTCTCAGGAGACGATAAATTTACTGTCCGTCTTGAATAGCTTCCCTATGAAACTGCATTTCACCGATATTCTTTGAGCTACCTACTGCAGAGTTAACATATTTATTTTATATCAGATTTAACTTCAGAGTTTGATTTAACAGCAGAGTTTTTGACGGCGTTGTGTAGGCGTTAATTTGGAGCCAATCAGGACTAACTTTTCCTTATCCCCCTTCTTCCAAGGATATGCATGCGTCATTTCAGTCAACTCCTACACGTGCTCAGTCACATTTTTTGGTGCGAGGTAATTGGGTGTCTGGGCAGCCCTCGGCCTGTGTGGGTCTCAGGCCCGCGTTTTCATATTAAATAGGAAATTATATGCCCTGTGTTTTTGCCTGTGTGTGTGGGGAAGTGACTGCTTCGTTTTGGACGCCTCTACACGTTAAACTGCGGTGGGTTTTAAAATCAAGTTCAATACTTGACTCAAATTAGCGTTTATTTTAGAAATGAAGTTTGAAAAGAACGAACATTAAATAGATCGTGCTTCATTAAGTTTATTTAATGATATGTGATAATTGAGTTGGTGACAGTTCGTCGGTCAGCAGCGTAATGAAAATCCCCTCGGTGACCACCGGTGGGTCACGTAGCAGTCAAAGTGTTAAAAGCGCTTGGATAATATCACGAGGCATTAAGGTAAAGTAGGTTTGGTATAGTGCTAATTATGCTTACGGTGGAAGGAACAAGGTAGCCTCAAACCCGTTTTTCATCAACAGTGTCGTTACAGTGATGTCACGACACCGAACCAATAGCAGCTTCAGATTCCATGCAAGCCCCAACTCTGGCACCACTATTGGCTGAACGACGTGTCGCTACAGTGACGTCATCCAGCCTGTTTGAAAAAGAGCCTATCTATTGGTTAGCGCTGAGGTGCGGTGTTTCCCCGTGTGAGTAACTCAACCTTGTGTCCCCTACCATGGTCATGCTAGTCTGTGTCCTCTGCCCTCTCGCGGGCCCCGTCATATTTCAGCACCATGGTAATACTCATATTTTGCTCTCTGGGAAGGCATTAAAAGGGATTAAACTCGTCTCTTGCCTTCTGCAGTGAGATCTGCCTTTCTTCGCGTAGCCGAGATGTTGAACATTGAAACTTCTACTTCGTTACGAGAGACGAGCTTGTTGAAACAATGAAATCTTTTACCACCTTGAATTGTAATTCAATTTGCTCGAGGCTTATTTAGTTTGCTTCCTGCTAATTTGATTTGGACGAGGCTTATTTAATTTGGAAGAGGGACAAAGAGAACTCCTGTAAGTTATGCGTCTATGTCATCTGATTAGCATGCACGACGCGCGGTCGATTGCTCATCAATTTCTCCGGCCTTGAAGGAGGGGGTATGAAGGGATGTGTGAAGGGTATGGGTAGAGTTGGGCGAGCGGAGTTACCTCATTCGAGTCTTGAAAATCTTCACCTGTCATGGAATCATTCTTGCGTTGCCTCGTTTTCTGCTTTGTTTGGGGCACGATAGCAACGTGTGCGACGTTAACTTTCTGTATCAACCTACGAAAACCGGGTATTCATTGGTAATAACTGTATTAGTGAAACACTCGTTCCCTTAATAAGAGCCGTAGGAAAATATTTATTTGAATGAATTACTCAATTATAAGTTTTTGTGCTGGCAATTGTTGGTCTTATACGGGCAATTGTACATCATTTGCCTTTATCCTTCCTCCCTTCCAACTTCTTTGTTGTTGTAAGGGAGGCTGAAACCAACTTATAATTAATCAATTATAATCATGCAAGATCCATAGTGTGTTGTGAGGTAATGTTTTATGTGAGTGTTTTTTTTAGCTCAATCGTGAGACTTTGGCGATGTGAATTAACTTGTTGATTTTTCAACTTTAAGTTGATATTCATCACTGACCTGAAAAACGTCTTTGATTTGGTACTGCTGGAGAATTTTTTTCAATCGGGGAGTCGCTTAGTCACTCCTTTATCAATTTGTGCGTTGAAATTTCAATTTAAACTCGTGTAAAATTATTAAGATGCGAGTTGCTATTCATTTTTGATTATATGGAATTACCTGAAATTCCGGACCCTAAACATGGCCTTGAAGCTCTGCTTAGAAAAATCCCTTCATGAAGATATTTTTCACAGCCTATCTATACCATACCTGAGAAATTTATTCCCATGTGTAGCTTTGGTGTTTGGGTAATTCATATTCTTGAGGAAATAGGTTTTTGATCAAAGAAAGTTCATCCCGTATATTCCTGTCACAAATATTTGAATTGTTTAAGTTGTATTGTTAATAACGAATCAAAATTCACTCTGGAAAACAAGTTTTTTTAGCTTTCTACTTCTATTTCAATATTGGACAGATGATATATATCTGTAGTGTAACTGCAGTAACCATTTCTGCTTCAAGTGAGCCTGAATGAATTGATAAGATAACTAAACAAATTCAAGCTTTCCTAACCACAACAAAGGTTTTCCTAATAGAATAGCCTCCATCTTTCTTCTCTTTAGCTAAGACACCTTTTGTTGCAGTTAGGGAGGCTCCAACCAACACAGTATAATCTAATCATAAGCTCACTTAAATACACAGAGGAGTCAGTCGATGATGGATGGAGCGCAGCAGCAATGATGCAGAGCGAAGCACACAGCTGATCACCTCAATAGACGGGACTAGGGCGTGTTCCCGCGGTGCTCGCCCACGTGCTCATCGCGTATTCTTCCTTCCGTGCTGCTTGTCTCCGTCTCTGTCTCCTCCGCCTGCTGCTTGTTACCTTGTCTCCGAATTGACTGCGGGTCTCAACATCGCATGTTTCGATCACAGTTTTCTGTCACCACCGATGGTACGTCCGATCTCTGTCTCGTGCACCAGCTGTCACATTGTCTTCGAATTGACTGCGTGTCTTAACATCACGTATGTTTCGATTGCAATTTTCTGTTACTACCGATAGAATTGATTCGACGAAACTCACCACTAGCTGTTAGCTTGTATCAGAATTGACATCGGGTCTGATCTTCGCAGGAAATTTCAATCTCAGTTTTCTGTTACTACTTACTACCGCTGGTACGTTGAGTTTGCCTCGTGAGTTTGCTCATCCTTGTTTTCTATCTAGATAATAGCGATGTTGAAAACCGTTGGAAGTTTCTTGCGCAATTTTCTGTGTAGAAGATTCGTCCTTCATGAGTTTTTCATTTTGAATTGAGATGTTTGCGATGTTGAATATAGAAGGAGACTTGGATTGATTATATATATGTTATCTGCTACTAGCGACGGTAGAATGTCAGATTCGTCCTTAAGGATTTTACCCGCCTTTCAAAATGAAGCTATCCATTGTATAATAATACTCAGTTGTTGCTTGGTTGGTAGGTCCATCTCTCGGTGACACTCATAAGGATTTAGATAGGAGGAATACTGCTAATGGGGAGGATGGACCTAAAGACTGTATCTGTGATACGACCTGATCCTGATGACGTGATTTATTATGTGCTTCATTGAACATATTTGAATCCCGGCATTTCTGACGGGCCGTGTACGCTACCATATGTCCTATAAAAACCTTAACCGAGTATTTATTTTCCCGTATCAGTAATACCATCATAAGAATATCAGAAGTATTTAATTTCTAGCAAAATTTTCCTCAAAAATTAACATATAGAAGAGGTATTACTGATTATGATGGTATTACTAATACGTGGTTTATTTTGTATTTACACTTACTAAGATATCATTACCGTGCTCTCATGATCGGAAGGATAGAGTTCTGACCGATCATGGAGTACATAGGACACCGTGCAGCACACAATGCACTATAAAGTTCACAAGGCCCCATGATGTACACAAAGCACCATGCAGCACACAAGGCACTACACAGCACACGGGGCACTACACAGCACCCAGGGTGTTGAGATAGAAGCCGAGCTGTGTTGTGGTAGTGCTGGCGTGAGATCGATGTCTCGATAACGTTTCTGCGCCACTGGACGCGATACAGTCGAGATGCGATGGGTTGTAGCAATGTAGGTGCCAGCTCATCGTGCTTAGCGTGAAGAAACCCAGGCCAAGATAGTGTGCTGATTTTTATCAAGCAACAGTTGCTTTCTCTGAAAATGATTCGTACATTGGAGGAAAATTGTAGTACGACGTGTGCAGCGATGTGTGGTACATTATACACTTAATAAACCGCTGTATGAGTCTCTTGAACCGTGTTAATTTGTTTCTTAGAAGAAAAGTTTTTGCTTCATGCTTACGAATTTAATTCATTTAAAAAAATGGTTAAACATCGGGGCAGTTTTTACCATATCGTAATTTGATTATGTGTACATGAGCAGTCTGAACTTCACAATGTTTTCTATTTCTCTTTCGCCTCATGAAATGAGGGCTGTTCGTGCGTGACGGAAAACCAGCGTTTGGTAGAAAAGCAACAGTGCTTTATATTTCGAGCAAACCTCCTTCCCCGCTGTTAAGTAGAACGGTGTATGGAGTAACCTTGGCCCAACAGATAGCGTGCGCGTTTACCTGCTGTAATTACCTATTCTGAGAGTGACCGTCTTTTTTGTCATGCATGAAACACCTCCTACTTTTATATTTAGTTTGATGAATCTACGAATGCGTTGGGTTGACGGCTTGACGCGGTGTTACTTTCTTCTAGGTTGATGAATAACCTGTGGTGCAACCCGTTCAATGGCGTAATATTTTTTTTTGTCTGCAGTTCTCGCGACTGCTTGCATGACTGAGAATATTGAATGCATGGCAAATGCGACCTGCGATTGCAAAGAATGCCCTCCGGACACGCGATCGAAAGTGCGCGAGAACTAGCAATGTTTCAGTCACTTCATTCTTAGTTCGCTGTTGAAATACTTGGCATGAAGGCTCGCTTGTGTGCATGTCTCCTTGTGCATATAGATATTTCTTTTTTAGTATACTCGTCTGTTAGAAATTGAGCATCTTCTAACCTTATTATACCCTTGGTGTGTTTGTTTATTTATACATTTGTTTGGTGTCCGCTGCTCCCGTCTCTCTGTGACGCTCGTATGGATGCTTAATGACCGTGTCTGTGATACGAGTTTCACCAGTGCGCAAGTATAAGAATATTTTAATCGCGGGTACTATGAGGATGGATATATTTGTTTGGCATCCACAAATGCAAGATTTTTTCAAGCAATATTTTGAAAACCGTCATTTTTGACGGGCCGCTTCGCTATTCTTATGTTTTGCTCGTGACAATACACATGCTCGCGATAAGTAAATCTTTTGCAGCATGCAAGTTTAGAATGTTTCCTCAGGAATTTAGAATGTTTCCTTTTGTGAATGGCTTCGCTATAAATTTTGTGTTTGGGGTTAGAAGGTGAATGGGAATGGGTTAAAAGTCATCTATCTTATGTACAGACATCTTTCATTTTTTGACTCCCCTCAGGTTTGTGGTGTCAGCTTTACTCGTAGTTGTGGGTGTTTTTGAAGTGATCAAATTTTTTTCTTGGTAATGATGCGTGTAGGTTAAAATGATGTCCGAATGGAAACTTCTAGTGGTCGCATCTGTTCCGAAAAAAATGACTGCATAATAAGCTTTGCTCGAAATTGTAGGTCGCCACACAGCTTCACACTTGTGCTCATACGCTCACTTGCTCACAGACACACCTGTACGCAGACACACACACACACACACTTGTATACAGGTACACTTGTATACAGGCACACTTGTATACAGGCACACTTGTATACAGGCACACTTGTATACAGGCACACTTGTATACAGGCACACTTGTATACAGGCACACTTGTATACAGGCACACTTGTATACAGGCACACTTGTATACAGGCACACTTGTATACAGGCACACTTGTATACAGGCACACTTGTATACAGGCACACTTGTATACAGGCACACTTGTATACAGGCACACTTGTATACAGGCACACTTGTATACAGGCACACTTGTATACAGGCACACTTGTATACAGGCACATTTGTATACAGGCACACTTGTATACAGGCACACTTGTACACAGACACACTAGTACGCAGGCACACTTGAACACAGACACATACTTGTACACAGACACCTATACTCAGGCATACTCACGCACACCGGCACTCCCTTGTAAACAGACACATACTTGTACACAGACTGACACGTGTTATACCTGTACACTGGCCAAGACACAGTCTCGCACACTGAACAACGAGCGTGTTCTGTTGACAGGGCGCTTACCCGCACCCAAATGTTATTGTATTTTGTAACGATCCGGCCTTCGTGTTGACTTAGGGTCAAGTCTGTTTGTCTTAAGGCTTCATTCTGACAGTTTTCCGCTCCTGTAGTCGTGTACTCAGGCGTGCGCAGGTTGGATTTAGTTGTGAGCGCCGAGTCTAGTGTTGAATGTTAGTAAATTGCATTAGTGTTGAATATGGACAGATTGCTTGTGATATTTGTTATTAGATTTAATTTGCTACTGGATTATTATTGGGTTTAGTTGTGATCGCCGAGTTTTGTGTAGTGTTAAATGTTGTTTGCAAATTGCTCATGCTTGTGATATTTGTTAATGTTTTGTGTTGAAATATCACGCATGTGCATAGTTCGTTCTGAAGGTTGCGTTTTCAAGCCTTTCGATGTTTAGGGCTTATTGGCTTAATTTCGTTTTACGACAATAATAAAACGGCTGCAAGCCGTCGCTTGCTTAACAGCTTATTAAATAATACTTTTTTAACCCTCAAAATTAGACCGTATAGTTTCAGTTTTCGTCATGCGTCTTGTAATAGATGTGTGGAATTAAACCACCTAGTTGGTTTCCATCATGTACCCCAAATTCATATGTGTGCGAAATTAAACCATCCAGGCTGAGCGTCTATCAAGTATCCTTAATCATCGTTAAGGACCACGTAAATAATAAGTGATGATCGCTTTAATTTTGGGTAAAGAGACCGCCATAGCTCAGTGGCTGACAAGCCAGCGCCCTGCTGGCTTGGAGGCCTGTGTCGACCGTCCTTTGATGTATCATATATTGATTAGTATGTCTTGAATATACCTCGTTTGATGTACCTTATTTGGTGTACCTTAAATTTTCCTCATTTAATATATCTTATTTGATATACCTTAAATATACCTCATTTAATATATCTTATTTAACGTACCTTATTTGATGTACCTTTTATGTGACTGATTTAATGCACCTTATTTAATAAGCCTTTAATATTCCTTATATAACGTTTCTTTTATATACCTCATTCAATGTACCTCTAACAAATCTTTTTAACATGCCTTTTATGTACCTTATTCAATATGTGACCTTTAATATACCTTATTTTACTTCAGCAAGGTGTATTCAGGACCTTCTTAGTAGGCTCGACTCTTTCTTGCTTCTATGGGAATTAGGGCTCCCAGGAGGAATATGTGAGGTTCTGAGCTTAAAATTAGGTAGGCCTTATTTCTGTTGAAATGGAATAGGCTTTGTGCTTTGTTAAGGACAGTCTTTTTTAAGAAATTCACTGCTTTCCTGTTTTTTTTTTTAGCATCTACAACTTTATTCAACTTTTATCTTGTTTTTTTTTTTAACTTCTTTATCAACGTAATGTTTCTGTGCACTTGTGCATAGATTCTGCATTTCCCTAAAAATGTGGCATCAGTTCCTCATTAGAATTGCACTTCAACTCTTGAATGCCGCAGAGGACCATGCAAATAGTGCCTTGCTCCTTTCCCTCTTTGGAACGCCTTTGTTGCGGTTAGGGAGGCCTAAACTAACATCTACTAGTGCCGTGGTGTCAACCTATCCTTCGATCGTTTTATTGCCACTCCCAGGAATTGCAGCATATGCGATGCTTTATTACGCACAGGATTAGACTAGAAATCTCTTCTTACAAAAACTTAATTGTAAAAAATTTACCTTGCCAGTGCTTTTTTGATTGTGTTCGTTTTTTTTGTTTAATATTTTTAATTCTAGATAAAATCTACTTTTGTAGTGTTTTTTTTTTCGTGGATTCCAAGCGTTGGTTGAGCTTTTACATTTTTTTATTAAATGGCTGCCATGCGCACATGCGACGCGCCGCTCTGTCTGCTGCTGTAGCATCGCCCACGTCTCCGGTGTACCAACGCGTCTCTGCTGCGATCTTTGGACCGGCCTTGGGCATAGGCTGCGCTTGCTTCCTTCGTCTTTGTAGTTGGCCTGCATGCTCATGGATATTTAGCATATATTTTCATGGGTATTTAGCTTATATTTTTATGGATATTTAGCATATATTTTCATAGATATTTAGCCTTTATTTTCATGGGTATATAGCCTTTATTTTCATGGGTATTTAGCCTTTATTTTCATGGGTATTTAGCCTTTATTTTCATGGGTATTTAGCCTTTATTTTCATGGGTATTTAGCCTTTATTTTCATGGATATTTAGCCTTCATTTTCATAAATCTTTAGCCTACATATTCACGAGTATTTAGTCTTTATTTTCATGGATATATAGCCTTTATTTTCATAGATTTTTAACTTGCATTTTCATGTTTAGTTAGCTTTTATTTTCATCGATAGTTAGCTTTTATTTATTTTCATAGATGTTTAGCTGGCATTCCATTGGGTTTTTAAGCTACATGCTACATTCGCATGGATATTTATGTTACATTTTCAAGGATATTTGTGCCTGTATTTCAATGAAAACTTGACCTATATTCGCCTGTAATCGTTTGGATATTTAGCCTGGTATGAGCATGGAAGTACTACTGCGATTCGAACATTGTTTTATCTGTGTCCTTGCAGAATTGGGATCGTACAGTTCATTTTCCGTGAATGATTCGCTGATTTCTGTGTATAAAAAATCGGCACTTTGTTATTGTGGACGCTTCGAAATGTCTATGCTCTTTTCAGTACTGGAGTAGACTGATGAACAAATTTAAAGTATACAGAAAGTATAAAATATTCTGTTTTTACTGTATTTCATCTGGATGTCTTACTGTTCTCTCAGTGGATATATCTACGGTATCTGATTGGAATTAGCGCTCCCTGGTAAGATGCGAGGTCCCGAGCTGAAGGTTAAGTAGGCCTTTCGCTGGTTGAAATTTGAATAGGTGTTTGGTTTCATTGCGCACCAGCTTTGGGATTCTGGTTCACTGCTATCCTTGTTATCACTACCTTTTACTCTCTACATGTATTTTTATCTTGTTCAATAACTTTTAATCTTCCAGTTTCCATGCCCCCTCAGGGGGGTACAACTATTGTATCTATGGGAATTAGCGCTCCCAGGGGAAAAATGTGAGGGCCCGAGCTGAGAGTTAGGTAGGCCTTCTTTTTGTTGAAATAAAAGTTTTTTTTGTTATGTTAAGGACCACCTTTTTTCGGTTCACTACTGTCCTGTTTTTCAGCACCTCTGTCTTTCTCCTTCAACTTTTATCTTATTTCATGAACTTCTTTCCCATCTCACTGTTTCTATGCTCTTTCTGCCTAGATTCCTCATTTTCTTATCTCCGTACTAAATGGTGCCTTCCTCCTTCCTCACTTCGATACGCTATATTTTTGAAGCGGTTAGGGAGGCTTAAACTAACTTATAATCATTATAATCAAAATCCAGTTTCCATGCTCAGGGTGGGGGTCACACCTACATGGATTCCTCGTTCTCTTAATTCCATAGTGAATGATTCTTTCCTCTCTTGAGAACATCGTTTTTTTTTGTGGTGGGGGAGGCGTGCGCTTATATTCAACGCACTACCAGATATCTTATTTAATAAAGGCATTATGAGAGCGAGAGGGTGTAAGCGTTTCATGATATTTCTATGAATAAAATACGCTTCAGTCTGGTATTGAAGTTCCGTGTTATACATATTGAGTTGATAGATTACTGCACCTGTGGTCAAAATGGTCCTCGTGAACCTCGAGTTTCGTTGTGATCTTACCTCGTTGCTTGCCGTGCGACCCGTCGATGTTTGAAAAATTTGAAACAACCTTGTAAAATTTAGGGTATTTAATGGATCCACTTACTGTTTGATATTTATAAAATTGCTAACATCTTTTGACTTCTATGAATTGAATATTGAACATTAGTTTAACCCGCCGCACTAAACGTGTTAATTTCGATGCCATGTCTGGGGATGGGTTCACTGAACTGTCACAGCTTGGGCGTCGCATTTCGCGTCGCCGCCTCCCCTTTTGGTGGGAATGCCCCACGATGGTGAGGGTGTGCTCTTTTGTGTTCCGTATCCGTGCTACGTACGCGCCAACGTCCTCACGCTTATGGCACTTGTCCGCATCTGAGTGCCGTTCCTTTTTGATGCTTTGTATCGGGAAAACATGGTCAGAGAGCTGATTATTTTGTGTAGCATTTTCACAGCTGTTTTCTCTCTGATGTTTATAGCAAAAAAGACCTCTCGTTTCTTTTCGATGCCTTTCCATTGGGATGGTATTGTCCAGAGCTGGATTTGTGTAGCATTTTTCAGCGCGGTTTTCTAGATGTTGGGTTCTCAGCTGTTTTCTAACAAAAAGAAACTGTCGTTCCTTTTTGATACTCATTGTATCAGGAAAGCATGGTCAGAGTTGATTTTGTGTAGCGTTTGCTTAGCTCAGCTGACGGTAGTATGTGAAGTCCCGAGCTAAAAATACGGTATTGAGACTAGATTTTTTTTTGTTCCGAAACATCTTCATTTTGGTTCTCAGCTGTTTTCTAGCACTTATAACTTTTATCCTGTTTTATAAAGTCTCTTCTGTGTCTATGGGTTAAGATCTTGTGTAGGAACTCACCTTGTGCATAGATTCTTCGTTCCTTTAACTCCTTACGTATTGGTGCTTTCATCTTTGCCTTTCTTTGGAACGCCTTTGTTGCGACTAGGGAGACTTCAACTAACTCATCTAATCAAACGGTGGAATCTAATTCGATAAATTGTGTTCTTTATGTTGTGCGTGTTGAATTATTCGCTAGAGCACTTCCGATAGGCTGAAATTGTAAACTGAAAGTGTTGCGGTGATTGCATTTTGCATTGGCAAGTCTTATTTAGTATTATTTTGAACGCTGAGAATTTAGTTTTTCTGTTCATTGGACTGTTCGTACTATTGCACTATTGAGTATATCTGGGATGAATTGCGTCGCACCGACGACTTCATTCGATACAGTAGAGTTGCTCGTGAGATATTTTGAGTTTCCTCCTATCAGAACAGGGTTAAACACAATACTTAAGCCTAAGCTTGAATAGCTGTCGCGTTCTTTCGAGGAAATTTAAATTTAGGTAAATTTTATCATGTCCTGACGAGGAAACAATCGAAATGAAATCTTCCAAACGGTAAATTTTGCCCTGTATTCGATATTCACAGGCGTTTCAATCGGCATCAAAATTAATTTCATGCGCTAACCCTCGTCCTCATGTGTAGTTTGAAATTAATGTGTTCTGTGCGTCTATTTGCTCAATGTGAACGACCTTGCTAAGTTTTTTTTCTGTAACTGACTCAAAATCCGTGCATAAAGCGGCCAATAGACGATCAATTTTATTGTCAATATTATTGACAATGATAAATATTGATAATTTAATTGATCGTCTGTGGGCTCGATAATTGACTTAGTGGGTAAAAAAAATTCATCAATATATTGAGTCAATGATATTGACAATTATATTGACAATAAAATTGATCGTCTATGGGCCGCTTAACTCTTTTCCACACCCTTGAACACATTCATGTGTATTTCTGGTCCCCGTCAGAGTTCACTCACAAAAATTTTCATTCTCGTAAAACACGCGCTATAAGGAAGTATTCTGCCTACCATGTGTGTCCTCTCAAAAGTATTCCTTGAAACTACCATTAACCCTCTACCGCCCCACGTTCCCCACATGGTATACACAATAAAAAATGGTTTCATTTCATGTCAAGTAGATGCTCTTACATGTTTTTTGAAGTTCACTGCCAAGTGGCAGTTCCGTCTTATCTGAAGTTGGAGACAACCTGATGCTTGAGCCTGTTTAATGACGATAGTTATAATGACGGTAATATGAGTAGAAAAATTAGACGGTTAAAGGTTAAATCCAGTAGGGGACGTTGTGCGGGGCTTGCGTATCTGTGTTACGCGGTGAACCGCAAATTGGCACCTATTGTGTTACTCCAGTGCAGACTTGGGTCGCTATGAAATTAGTGGTTACCACTGCTAGTTGTGGTCGTACGGAAGAGGCAAGTTGAGAGAGATGCCCGGCAGGAAATTAATGCGAAAATTCATGGAAGGAAAATCCGGAAATTTGCCAAAATGATAAATCGTTGCAGCTGGCTCATGGAATCTATCGATATAGCACGCGTGTTGAGAGGCTAAAAATTTTTTGGAATAATGATTCAACCGAGAGTTTAGCTCGTGCTCAGTAAAAACAGACCTTCGCGTTCCATGGAAGTGGTCAATATTGGTTTTACTGTAGAGTGGCATTCCATTTATTAACATATCGGCAAATTTAATTTGGTAAGATATGATGAAAAATTCGTTTCTAACATTTTGGGATATCCATGATTGAACAGGTCCTTGTTAAGATGAAATTTTTAAAAGTATGAAAGATCCTGTAATTTTCAAGTTAGAGCTCTGATTTTTTCGTGATACTTGTTAAAATGAACATTTCTAATGCGTATCCTGGCATCTTCCAATTTTTTTTGTGTCGAGATAATGTCGAAATAAATTCAAGGTATTACGTTAATTGTCATGCAAGAAACAGAAATTCGGAGTTGTTACGTAATATTCAGGCACCCCGTTCATAAGCGACAGACACACCCACGAAAGCTATGTTATAAGTATTAAATATTAAAAATTGGTTATGTATTGAGTATGATAAAAAATATTTTGAGTAAGCTTCAAACCTTCTATTAATATGTAAAGGGGACGGTTCTAGAAGAATGTGCTGTCAACTGCATACATGTAGCTTTTGTTGAGAGCTCAGCCAATTTGGTGGCTTTTGGGCCTTTGTTGGTGTGGTCAGTGAAGCTATCCTAACCCTCGTCAAAACGACAAATAACAATGCCTCTATCATGCACATATGCGCTGTATTTGATAGCCGGATAATCCGGGCAACCTCATTTCTGACGAGTTCCATTTGCGTGCTTAACTTCTGCGACGTGAGCCATATGTAGTCACTGACGGAGTTTTCATTATACTGCTGACCAACTGGTAGTCACAAAATCAATTTTTAAAAGTTCTTAATCAAAAATAAACGACAGCTTGAACCAGTTAATGTTTGCTATTTTCAACATTGCTTGCAACAACTAACCTTAAATTTAAGTTGAATAATATACTAAGGTGTTGCCTGCCGCAGTCTAAATGTTCATGAATTACATTACTTGTATTCACACTGACTCGAGTAAGACCGGGCAGTCTCATTTGTGGTGAGTTTTTTTTGCATGCTTAATGGAACCGCTTGTATTCACAACGCCTCAACTAAGATCACAAGTGTTTGGTAATGTGTTCATTTCGTTGCTATTGGTGAAGTCATTTTGAGTGCTGTGAGTGGATGCTAAGCTGCGAGCTGTGGGCATCTCGCGCTATCTTACAGAGGCACGCCTATAGCCAACCTGCTCTGCAATGTGCTGCACACTCCGCCCTCTGACGTTACTGGCATTCTGTAATGCTAGTGCTTCTTTTTGCGTGACCTTCGCCAGTGTAATGCTTTGGAATACAATAAAAATGGCCACAGAGATGAACCAGGTGGGTCCTTCTCGGCTTGCCTTCAAGTCCCGTGCCGTAAATTATATTATCATTCTTCATGCTCTCGCGTGAATTATCCTGATTCTTGCTGCTCTCGAGGAAATAATTATTCTTGCTGCCCTTACATAAATTACCTTCATTCTTGATACTCTCGAGTAATTTATCCTCCTTTTTGCTGCCCTCACGCTATTGCATCACCTTAACTGAGTTTTATATGCTTAAACCTCCCGTTTTTTGCTGTCATTCACTGCGTATTGAAATGCGATTCACTTACGCTCCGTGGTTACAAGCTGTTTTTGACTCGGAGTATATGTGTGCTATGCCTCAATACGTGGAAGGTACCCTCGCATTTTTCTTGGCTTTTCCTTCCACAAGGTGCGGCAGTCAATCCTGCATTTTTAAGGCTTCCACGGCCTTTTCGAAAATGCAAGATTGACTGCCACACTTTCTATAAAACATGTATTACGGGTGCCCTTGAACTTTGAACCGGATTTTGTTGAATCTAAAACGATTTCGTCTTCAGAAGTCGTTTCTGAAAGATATACAATGAAGGAGAAACGTGCAAAATAGCGTATGACTCAATTAGTGTTTTAGAAAGAGATACAAGAGTGCTAAGAACCTCCAAAATCGCGTTTTACCGAAGCTGTTTAAAAGATACACAACGGCGGTAGAAACACGCAAAATAGCGTGTGACCCAGCTACACAGCCTAGACAGGTGCGGTTACATCACCGCCTCAAGTGCCCCCAGTTACCGATGTATGGTTGCGGGACCCACCCTGCTCTGTGACGATCGATCACGCGCCACAACGCGCTCTTCTCTTTGTGCTGAGCGTAGGAGTGCGTGCCCTAGCGATGCCGCGCTCCAGTGCGGGCAAGGACGCAGATAAAACAATGTTCGAGTCGCGTTAGTCGTACCAGGCTAATTGCAAGTGCTAATGCAGGCTAAATACCCATGCGAATGTAGGCTAAATAGCCTTTCTTTTGTTGCTAAAATATAATAAATCTTTGTTTTGTTACGGATTTCTTTTTCAGTTAACTGCTGTACTTTTTTCAGCACCTCTTACTTCCATCTTCAATTTTAATTTTGTTTTATATACTTCTTTTTCTATTTACTGTTTTTATGCCCAGAAAATCGTGAAAGAAAATATTCCTTACGCATGAATTCCGCGTTCTCTTAACTTTTTGTTAAATGGGGGTTTTCCCTTTCTTTTATTTGGAAAATCTTCATTGTGGTTAAGGAGGCTCAAACTAACTTATCCAATCATTTCTTTGGTATACGATTATCGTGATTAGGGAGGTTGAAATTATTTGTCTAATTTAATTTTAGTTGCCATGCATAATATAGAAAAATTCTACGTCTGATTTTTTTTACTGACATTACATAGCCCACAACCACTTTCATTAGAATGGCACTGGCATCAGGTAGTCACCGACATCACAGTGAGGAAGGAACTGCCGAACTGCCACTCGCCAGTCAACTCAACAGAATTCATTAGGGTACAAATATAAGTAAAAAGAAAGTACGTCAAGATTTTTGAGGATACCGTGTTCGCTGAACGGTTAATGTTTATGAATCATATCGCCGTCGAAGTGGAGACCGTGCCTCTGTCTTTCAATATTCCATGACAGATTTTATCTTCAATTATATTATCGCTGGTTTTAGCCCTAGAATTATAGCACTCAATGAGCACGTCGCGTGTTCCGATAAAATGAGCGTTCGGTTTTTGCAAATCTTTCGCATTTCTATTACTCAACCAAATTTGAGCACGGGACATGAGTTATGATAAGTAAAAAAATCCATCGTAATCGTTGTGAAGGGGAATATTGCTACGGCCTTTGAGCATAAAATTTACTTATCTATGTTAATATTTTAAAAATAGGTTCGCCAGGGAAAGCTATACTCAACCCAGCTGGCTTTTTACCTTTTCCGGGTCGAGCAAGGAAGCAAGCAGATGTTGTTTACCCCGCACGTTTAGGAAGGTCATTCTTTATGTAATAAAACATCTCGTGTCCATGAGGGGAACCATAAGCAGCTTTGAAGCTGAAAGCATCAGTTCGTAGGTATCCTGCGGAGTAAGGTATCTCTCTAAGCGGGTAAAGTTGCCTGTATACCACGGTAGAGGAAACAAGGTAGGTCCAAGCCAGTCTTTTTTTCGTTGACGGTGTGGTTTTACTGACGTCAAGGCAACGAACCAATAGCAGCGCTCATATTGCGTCTGGCGGGGGTAGCACTGCTACCCGAAATCTGGCTCCACTATTGGCCTAACGACATGACGTTTGGTTACGTCATGAAATTTGCTTGAAATAAAGCCTTTCTCTTGGTTAGCCGAACATGAGAAGGTATATTATCCCCAAGAAATGACCCTACCTTGTTTCCTCTACCGTGCTGTATACTCGAAACCAGCCTGTATACCAGCATCAGTTTGTAAGTAGCCTGGATACCCGTAAGCATCCTGTATGCCCATAAGTAGCTAGTATATTCGCATCAATTGTAAGTAGTCTGTATCCCACATCAGTCCACAAGTAGCCTGTATATCCGTAAGTAGCTTGTATACCCGCATCAGTTCATAAGTAGCCTGTGTATACCCGTAAGTAACCTGTATACTCGCTTTCAAACCTCTACCTCCTCTTGCCTCAAGCGAGTCGAAACAAACATTTAGGCATCACGGCCAGGTGAGTCTGAGAGCAGAGGTTTACGGGGGTCGTGTACGGTTTTATTCTCAAAAGTATCCAACTGAGGAAGCTGCTGCCGAACTTAAGTGTCATCACCTTGTTCGTGAATTGCTGACCATCACTCGTCTCAAGAAATGCGTGATCTCCATGTATTTACTGAGCTTGTTTTTCTTATGAGTGTGAAAGTTGTATCAGTTTCTTGATAGCAGTTGTCTTAAACGTAGCTCTGATACATAATTAGCAGCGATAATTTTCGTATTTTTTGGTAAATATCAGCGTTCAAATATGAACACGAAACCGCTCTCGGATACACCACGGGCTTATCCTCTTATAACTTTCAATATGCGTATTAATAAAGCATTTTTCGTTCTTTAAAATAAGATGTAGTGTAGTAACAACAATGAGCCGGGTGGCTCTAGGATTGCTAAGTTTATAAGCTAACTAACAGCTCATAACAAGAAAACATTTGCTCTGATTATTTCGGTCATATGAACGATTATTATGATTATATTTTGTTTTGTTCGCCGAAAACGATTGTTATGATTATTTTTTGTTCATATAATGGTCTCGATTCAAGAATGTTAGTGCGCGGGCATAGCAAATTGTTCCCCACTTTCTTGTTTTCTACTTTGAATATTCCAGCTTTTTCAATTCAGTTTTCAGGTGTTTCATATCGATGCTGTTATAAATATAAAGGTACAACATTTCTTTTGAGTCTTGGTGAGGTCCGTTCAAATTGTGCGTGTGGGATGTAGGATGCTTTGCACAAGTTAGGGAGGTTCGTTCTAATTTTGGTTTTCTGAGTTAGTCGCTGTGTGTTAAGTCGAAGGACGAGTAACCTCGACTGCTGAGATGCCTTTGTTTGCTGTGTCAATTAGCCATGAATCCCTTTGCCTCTTTTCCACGTTCGTTCGTGAAAATAAAACTTTTGCAATAAAACTTATTGCATATGCTCATCTCATAGTGTGCATGGTTGGTGACGTTTTTGTGAAATGAACTTTGCCTATTTACGTCTACGCGATTTTTGATATACTTTTGCTCGAGTCCCACGAAAATTCATTTTGAGGTCCTACCGGTAATCTATGAACTATTTCATCGTTGTCACTGCGTTGAGACCACTACATAGAACGCACCCTGTACGGTACACCGACGCATCTCATCTAAAAAGTATGCGATCTTAACCAGTAATGCGAAGAGTCTGAGAGGCTTGAAGGGCACGTGATCACCAAAATTGACGTCGTAACTCGCTTTTAATCGAAGCTGTTTTTGGTCAGGACTGACATAAACACTACGACAGAGACGTGGGCCACCAGTGAACACAGGGGAAATTCTCATAAATACTTCATCAAGGCTAAATAAAGGCACAATCCAGTTGATGTTTGCTATTTTTAAAATTGTTCTTTACAATTGACTTAAAATTTGAGTTGAATATTGAACTTCAGTTTCACCCATCGCGGTCGACGTGTTAATGCTGTAAAGATTTGCGTCAAAATCGGTAGTGTGAGAAGTTGCGTTGGCTTGCGCGATGCTTGAACGAATCAATACATTATTGTGTTCTCACACCTCGTGCATGGGCTGCGTGGCTACTTCCCTGTTCAGTGTTGGTCTGAATTTGCCTTTGTGCTTAATGGAACATAGGAAGTGTGAAGTTGCTGATGTTTACGGCCACGGATATTCTTACATGCTGTGTTGCACCTTCGCTGTCAGCTGATTTAGGCAGCGTTCGATTTTGTTTTTTGCGGAAGTGAAATGCGTTCGTTTACATCGTAGACTTGACGATAATGCGATTAGTTATGACTATTGAGTGACGATTTTCACGGTTATAATAAGACGAGGCTTCTTTGAAATACAAGCGTTTTTGATATGATGAACTATTCATAATTATATGATTACGAATTATATTTATCGCAATTATATGTTGCTAAACTGAAGAGTCTTGTTGAAAAGTTAAGTCTTAAAAATGATTGCACCCCATATAAACTGCTTAAGTTTCTCTTGAAAAAAAAATCATCGGTCGTACGAGGGAGGGATAGTGAAGGTGTCGCTGTGTATTTATCATGAGTTCCTCATGGAGCAGTTGCTAATTTCCGCAGATTTTATTGCTCGCACAGGTTCTTCCGAAGGTTCTAATCTTCCTACACTCGAATTCCCCTGACGACAGAACCCTGTTGCACTTTGACTGCAATGCTGCTGACCGACCGGTATCCACAACTCAATTTTCAAAATTGCTCATTAAAATTGACTTCAAATTTAAGTTGGATATTTATCTTCAGTTGAACCAACTGCGGTTGAAGTGTCTAAGAGAATGGACACTGAACGTTTTCAGCATTCAACTGCTTCGTTTCGTGAAACTTGCTAAATTTGGTATGTTACGAAGTATCTTTTTTGCGTATCAAGTATCGTTGTTGTCCAGCCTACTTTAACTTTTTATCCTCCGCTTCATTGTTGCTCATATTTGCGTTTTGAAATCACCGTCATTAGACTGGCACTGACACCAGGTTGTCACCGACATTACAATGAGGAAGGAACTTCCACTTGCCCAAAAAACTTTCAAAAAACACATTAGGGTACAAATTCGTCATAAAAATATATTTAGGTCTCTTAGAGATAAAGCTATTGTATCTATAAGAACTAGCGCTCTCAGGGGTAATATGTGAGGTCCTGAGGTAACGGTTAGGTAAGCCTTCCTTTTGTTGAAAAAGTACAGGTTTTTGTTCTGTTACGGGTCATTTTTTTTTTGGTTCGCTGTTGTCTTGCTTTTTAGCACCTATTGCTTTATTCTCCAACTTTTATCTTGTTTGATGAACTTCTTTCTCAATTTACTATTTCTATGTAACTTATGCGTTGATTCCGCATTCCCTTATCTTAATAATAAATTGTGCCTTCTTATTTCTTCTCCCTTGAGCGCCTTTGTGTCGGATAGGGAGGCTTAAACTAACATCTAATCTAAATGAGGAATAAAGCGTGCATTAAAACTGCTTTTTGATAGTAGAAGTACGCTTCCTTGAGAAATGAATTGTGTGGCCTCAAGTCTTCAGAGTACCAGATAAAGACTGAAGTTTACATTAGAACTTTTTAACGAGTGGAAGCCTGCTTCCTTAAAAAATAGACGCTGTGTTGCCTCGTGCCTTCAGTGCACCGAGACGCACGACACAGGTGTCCTGGTGACCTTGCGTCACCCACACGTCCCTGCCGTCACACCTGGCACTCCGCTTCGCAGTGGACCGATCCTCCCTCAGCTGCAGCTGGAACACTTCGCGCGAATCTGCCCGATTTTGAAGGGAAATGGTGACGAAAGTGCGGCGATGCAGCAGGAACACTTCGATCACCCCGCTGCGTCGCTTAGCTTCGCAGCTGCTCTCGGCGCTCTTTTTTAGTGAAATTGCGCTCCTGTTCAGTGTATTTGAGGCTGTGTTTAGTAGTACGTGTTCTGTCGACTCGTGCTAGTTTTCAGTTCACTCGTGCTAGTTTTCAGTTCACTCGTGTATAGTAAATTCGTTCAGGAGTTCATTAAATTCGTAACCACTACTTTCATCTTGAACTTTTATCTTGCTTCGTGTACTTTTTTCCCCAACTTCCTGTTCCTATGCACTTAGTGCATAGATTCCGCGTTCCCTGAAGTCCATACTAAATGGTGCCTTCCTCTCTTTGGAACAGCTTTGTTGCGGTTAGGGAGGCTTAAACTAACATCTAATCTATGAAGTTATCATGTACTCAGCGCTTGAGGTACGCTGGGTACCCAACTTCAGCGCGAGCTTGTCCAGTTATGACTCACGACACACGTGTGGGTTTTAAGACGGGAAATTCGGTAGAATGTTCATTAAACACTCGTTTTATAGGACAACATCCCATTTCTTCGTTTATATTTTGGTTATACTTCAGTGCGTTTAAGTGTAGGCCTTCAAAAGAAGCGTTTGTGCGGAAATCTCACAATGATGTGACCGTGGAGTACTTCCAGTGTTTGCATCATCGTTTGCCCACCTGCTGGCGTGACTCGAACGCTTCCGTGCCTTCTGTATCAGGGCTACTGGCCGCGTTATCGCGACAAAACGGCCAACTTTGCCGAGATTCCTTGCAGCTATTCCAGGGATCGGAGAAACTGAGGGTCGTTGCAGTGATGTAAAGGCGGTCAGGTTTATTATATTTTGTAAGCGTTTGTTGAAATGAGCGGCAGGTGTGGGGCTTACATGGCTTTTGTGTCATGGCTACTGGCCGCGTTGTCGCGACAAAACGGGCAACTTTCCCGAGATTCCATGCAGTTATTCCAGGAACTCAGGTAGACTGAGGGTTGTCGCAGTGATGTAATGCTGGTCAGTTGTATCTTGTGATCGTTTATTGAAACAAGTGGCAGTTGTGTGACTTCCGTGCATTTTTTATTGGCCATTCGCTTAGCACAACGGGGGATTTTGCCGAGATTCCTTGCACTTGTTACAGGAATCGGATGGACGGAGGGTATTCGCAATGATGTAATGCTGGTCAGTTGCATTATTTTATCTCGTATAGTTTATTGGAAAGAATGCCAGTTGTGGGGCTTTTGCTCCCTCACTATCGTAGCAAAAATGGGAATTTTGCGTAGATTCCTTGCAAATGTTCTAGGAATCTATACTGAACACTAAAATGATCGCAATATTGTACAGTTGTATTATTTGTAGTTAGCGTTTTTTGAGATGGTGTCTGTGGCAATTTAAACTGAGTGCATTAATCCTTTTCACTATGGAAGTGAAATTAAAAGGACTCGCTGAAATTAAGGAATTGTCGCTCAAAAAAGAATTAACGTTAGGGAGTGAAACAATGAGCGATGATACAACATGTTCATATATTTATTTTCATGAATATGAATTGTTTCACAAGTGACGGATGTGGTAGAAGTAGTTTTTGGCCTTGCTCTGTTTGGAGAGGAAAAAATTGAAACTCTTTCACACTTTGTGAACCTTATCATTTTGTATTCGGTCATTTCAAATAATTGACTGAAATTGACGCTCTTTTGGCAGAAATTTTTCTCATTTTGGAACTGCTCAACAAATCTGAGCAACATGTACAACGATTTATCCAAAAGAATTAATGTTTAATTATCATTAATTTTACGTTTCCTTGGTTTCATTACCGAACTTCGATTTGCTGCTATAACTCGTGTTCGCTTAATATTGTCGACGATGCCGCTACCCTCGGTAATGAATTATTTATACAAACTTGCAGGTTTGATGCTCATCATTCCAGGTACCGCAGGGGCGTGTAATTGTGGCGTACGTGACCTAATTTACGGCGGAGCAGCAGTTCTGAGGTCCTTTAATTGCGAGGTCATTACGTGTGAAGTGACCTCGGCTTGTGACCGTCGCGTCAATGTTCCACCAAATTGTCTATTCATCTTCTTGGGTGGACACTCGTAATGAATTGAATGTGAAGTGAGAGTGAGCATGTTGTCGAGGTCGTGTAATTATAGTGCCTTTATTTTCTGGCCATCTTACGTGTGCGCGTTTTTAACTGTAATTTGAGTCGGACACCATACTATATTTATATCACTTTACGATAACTCGTGGAAAATGAAATAGGCTTGCTACTATGAATTCGGCGCAATATGTCCTACGCCGTCGAAGCGCTAGTAACCTTTGTACTACTACTGCGTGTGCACGTGAACTTCTGGGAAGCGTATGTTCATTCGGTTCTCGGTAAATGACCCCTCAGTGCGATACAGCTATCGTGTCTATGGGAATCAGCGCTCCTAAAGGGAAAACGTGAAGTCCCTAGCTGAGAGTTGAGTAGTTTTTTGTTGAAAGAAACGAAGGTTTTGCTTTGTTCCGGGCTAGCTTTTTCGATTTACTGTTGTTCTGTTTGTCAGTACCTACTATTTTCTCCTTCGTCTATTATCTTGTTTTATGATTTTGCGTCTCAGCAGAAAATCTTGCATGGGAACTCACTTTGTGTGTGTGTATATGTAGATTCCGAATTCTCATAACTGCACATTTAATGGTACCTTCTTCATTTCTCTCTTTGAACATCTTTGTGGTTGTTAAGGAGGCCGAAACCAATTTATAATCTAAATATAATTTATTGAATATATCAAAATTTATTTTCATTCATCTGTTGATATTCTTACGTAAATAATATGTAATTACCATACCACATTCGCGAAGAAGATTTCTCAAAACTCGCGTGTAAAATTTGCTAACGTTAACAATTTTCAACTATAACTCATGTACCCGTGGTGCGTGTACAGTCTCCGAGGTGCGACTGGGAATTTGAAAAAAAATATGAAATCAACTTGAGTAAAGCTTATGTGCATATTAACTCTCATGGGATAGGTTCAATTTTGCTGTATAAGTTGTGAATGATCATGGCATAATAAATTCAAATCGTCTACCGTTCTATTAATTCTTTCACTAATTTTTTTAACACGTTACCCCTCAGGGGGACACAACTATTGTGTCTATGGGAATTAGCGCTCTCAGGGGGACCGTGTAAGGACCTGAGCTGAAGGTTAGGTAGACTTTCTTTTCTTTTTGTTAAAACAGAATAGGTTTTTGTTTTTTTACGGACCATCTTTTTTTGGTTCACTGCTTTTCTCGTTTTTCAGCGCCCATTACTTTCTTCTTCAACTTTTTCTTGTTTCATGATCTTCTTTCTTAGCTTTCTGTTTCTGTGCCCTTTCTGCATAGATTCCGCGTTTCCTTAACTCCATACTAAATGGTGCCTTCTTCCTTCCTCTCTTTGGGTAGCCTTTGTTGCGGATAGGGAGGCTTAAACTAACTAATAATCTAATCTATTTAAATACGACTGATTTTATTCATAATAGGGAGAGGAACAAAAAATTGTGCCTAGCTTGGGTACAAACAGCCGAGTAGATCGCTTGAATTGCTCGCTTAGCTTCCGTGTTTGTGCTACTCTGCTACGAGCACGGCCAGCTCATTGGTAGAGTGGTGAAGTCAATAGCAGGGTTGCCAGATAGCTTATTCACCAAAACTGGACCTTTTCTCCAAAAATTGCAATTTTCAAGAAATTTGACTATTTCTAAGTAAAAATACTCCTTTTTCAAATATAATTTGACTTGTTCTCAGAAAAAGTTTGAGGATTTTTCGAACAAAATTTAAATATTTTTCAGGTAAAATTTGTCCAAGAAAAGCATTCCGCATTTAACTACCCTTCAGGGTATTCATATGTTAAGTACCCTTTAATGCTCGATTTTCTTTTGAAAATTCATTTATAAAATAGCGCGTAGCGTCGCCAAGTTGACTTGAATTCAAGGACTTACGCTACCACCCACACCACCAAAACTACGATGACCTACGTTGTTGAAAAACTCCTGTTCAAATCAAAATTGTTCCTTTGACTATGTATGTGGCTTTTAGTTCGGGTTTTTCTTTTCTTTTACTGTGTTGAATCTAATTTTCAATAGAGTACCGAATTTTCAAAAAATATGCGCGTAGAAGGCATAATATCGTCCCCAGAAGAACGGTTCGCTCATTTCAACATTCCAAGCGTTGCTCCGACGGTTGGACTCGCTGGAAGACAACCGCCTCGAGCTGTCCACTTTTTCTTGTTTCACTGACCGTGTCGCTCTGATGCCTTTCACGTAACTTCTGTTGGTCGCACTTATTGCAGTCCTTAGCGTTACGGAATGCGCTCTCTCTTCATTCCCCCTTGTAATTTGGACATGTTCTTCAATTGATGCCTTGGAAATGATCTCATCTGACGTTTTGTCCCTATATGTTAAATAAAACTGGATGTAACTCTGGGTATGGATGTTGTGTGTGGTAGAATTGTATTCGAAGTAGGTATCAGTTGCGAGAATATGTTTGCGAGTCTGTGAGTTTGTTGAATATGTTTTCACGTTACGCAGGAAAAAATCTTCTAGTACTCGTTAGGTTCTTGAATGGTTGTGTTCGATGGTTGTATTCCATTTTACGCAACTGATGTTTTTGTGATGAACTTTTTTGGATATTCATACTCACTTGACGTACGATTCAGCACTAACAGGAGGAAAATGTGAGGTCCCGAGCTGAGTCAGACAGACCTTTTTTAGTTGAAGTAAAATGTTCTTGTAATGCTGAAGGCTGTTTTTTTTCGAGTCACTGCTGTCCTGTTTTTCAACACTTATACTACTGTCTTCTTCAACGTTTATTTTGTTTTATACTGAATGGTGCCTTCCTCCTTCCTCTCTTAGAATCGTCTTAGTTGCGGTTAAGGAGGCATAAACTAACAACTAATCTAT
Source organism: Morinoia aosen (assembly GCA_030386875.1). NCBI lineage: Eukaryota > Metazoa > Arthropoda > Malacostraca > Amphipoda > Talitridae > Morinoia > Morinoia aosen. The sequence goes on from CM059566.1 coordinate 26,762,415, forward strand.
GTATGATTCAGCTGGTCACTCAGCTGCTTGCACGAACAACACGGTTCAATAACGAGACCGTGTGGGCTTTTGAAAGTCCCCGAAATACGCGAAATCGCTTGAGCGACCGCGGTCAGCCATGAACTTATAGCTCTGCATCGTGACCCTTGTGATTATAGATGACCTCGAGTAGCAGTTGTCTCAAGTGCTGGTGTACTTTGTGTAGAAGACCGGAAGATTGATGTCCTCTCAATTTCCGTCGTTGTAGCAATGCAGCTTATGTACAACTCCACTTCAAACATGCTCTGCTAGCTGTACTAACGAAAATTACTCCTAAGATAAGAATAGCGTAGCCACTTTCTTCCTATTTTGATTTTCGACGCATGTTAAACTGATGTCACTAAGCAATAAACTGCTATGAGTAGAAATTTTTTTTGAGTAGCTTTAGCCCTTCAGTGAGAGACGTGTTATGTATGGCGTGCACATCCTAGAGTTAGTGTAATTGAGATCCTAAAAATGCCTAGAATTAACTTAGTTCAACATTCAAAATGAATTACACAGTGAATTGTTCAAAAATTATTAGAGCTGCAAAAGCTTGAAAATAGAACGGAAGAATGATGCGGAAAGTCACGTTTTTCTCGTAGACGTACCGTTGTTTAGCGCATTCAAAGCGTACTTTTTTCAAGTTTTCTTGTTCTTTCCGTGTTCTTCTGAAGCTGATGTGTGCCCTCTCACCTTCACCGCTGCTTGCCCGATCAGCTGGCCAAGATGCAGTCAAAAAACCTTGACAAAATTGTTCACTTCCATATTCAGGAACGGCGGACTCTTTCTGAAATGTTTATGAGTATTCATAGCATTATTGTCTAGTTGCAACGGATTTTGAATGTCAGGTATGTGTGGGTGACAGTAGTTTGAAGATGCAGCTGCTGCTGATTTTATTGTTGTATTTCCATATTCAGCGACAGACTCAATTTGAAATGTTCATGAGTATTCGTAGCATCATTGTATAGTTGCTATGAATTTTAAATGTCAGGTATTTGTGCACGCAATTTGAAGGTGTATCGGATGTTGAATTTTTTATTTATACTTACTGTGAAGTAACGGAAAAAGTTAACGTTATGAAAGATTGTTCTATGCACCGGAAATGAACGTGTGGCTGCATTTTTGTTTGGAAGAGATTCTCCAGCTGGTGCTGAATATCAACTTGTAATGTGTACTCTATCCACTTTGTCGCTTGTTTTATTTTTCTCTCGCAGACAAAAAACGTGGGGTATTTGCTACCTTTTTTATGCTCGTCAACACTGGCTCTAAGTAAGCGAACACTAGCCATATTTATTACCTCTATTATTCTATTATTCAAAGTTTTGAAAATCTACAGGCGATCAATTTCCTGTAATCTTATTCGTCCTTCAGCGATTAAATTACCCACTCTACGCTCCACCCAGCTTGAAACAACGTCACACGGTTCACCAGTATTACAAATCACTAATTCGTGCCATTTATCACTCGTAACAACTACCCTCATGAATCGCAGCTAGGAAGCCTTCAATAACCCTTCCTTGAACTGCCCTGTCCTGTTTAAACTCGCTCGTTGGACTTATTAGATAGTGCATGGACTAGTTAAATAGTCCCTGGACTTATTATTAAATGGTGTCTGGACTTATTATTAAACAGAACCTAGACTTGTTAAATAGTGTCCGGACTTATTATTAAATAGTGTCTATCCTTATTAAATAGTACCTAGACTTGTTAAATAGTACCTGGACTTGTTAAATAGTGCCTGGACTTGTTAAATAGTGCCTGGACTTGTTAAATAGTGCCTGGACTTGTTAAATAGTGCCTGGACTTGTTAAATAGTACCTGGACTTATTAGATAGTACCGGGAGTTGTTAAATAGTGTCTGAAATTATTAGGTGGTCTCTGGACGTATTTAGATAGCGGCTGGACTTACTAAAGAGTACCCCTCCCTGCGCCTAGACCATATCACTTCACACAAGGTCAGGCCGCTGCGCGCGTAACGGAGCTGCGACCTTCGTGTGAGTCGTCAGTCATTATTCAATGTTCTGGTGGTGCTCTCGTGTCGTGAGCAGCCGCTCGTAATTCCATCCCTGCGCGCCAAATAATTTGCTGCGCTCCGTGATTCCGAATTACGGCACTGTGAGCTGGCCAAAAATTGCTCGCTATTCTTCCAGCGTGAGTTCCTTCTTTTTGTCGCTAACGCGTGACGCTTGGTGCGGCTTGCAAGAGGCTTGAGTGTTAGGAGGCAAGTTTAGTGTTGGAGTTTTTCTTTATTGAAAGCGGTATTTAACACGTTGTTCTTCCGTATTAAAAGCTATATTTAACACGTTGGTGTTCTTCATTAGAAGTGATACTTAACTCGTTGGTCTGTTTTTATTAAAAGCAATATTTAATACGCTGGTTTTCTTTAATAAAAGCGATTTTTAACACGTTGGTCTTCTCTATCAAAAGCGGTTTAGTTTAATGTTGGTGTGCTGGTCTGGGGGGTACAGTGTGCAAGAAATTGTCTCGTTATGAACTGAATTGAGTGATACGGTGGTGAGCGTGAATGGCTTTAAAGAAACTCTTTATTGATGTCTGACATGCATTTAGAATAAAAAGGAAAGCGTAGGAAGAGTTTGATGCAGAGGAAATCGTATCTTGTCGAGCACCCGCTCTTCAGAATCTTCAAGTTTTTGTATCGGAAAAGCTGTGGAGTTCGGATCAATTTCCACGACGTGACTTAGCTCGTGTTGGTCTTTTCTTCTTAGCATTGATATGGAAGCTTCAGTTGAAATTTTTCTTCTGACTGTGTGACGTAGTTCGTGTTTTTCTTTTCTCTTACTCTGATTGATAGTTATCTAGTTGAATTTATTTTTTATTAACATCGACCGCGATGTGATGTTTCTTTACGAAAACTTTGTGTGTTCATCGTCTTATTCAAGTTTTAGATTTTCATTAAGCATCGTTTATCAATATGGTAAAAAGGCGATGGTTCTTACCTTATATTTATGTATACTGGATTTTTCATAACGAAAAATTACTATGAATTTCTCTTTCAGGTGAGTAACTTTAAAACGGCTGTGTTTTTTATTGTTAAAGTGTCAGACTATTTCAGTGTGACGCATTTGTATGCTAGCTCAAAAAACTCATTCTAAAGTTGATAAAGTTTTTATGAAAATAATTAACAGTTCAAGTGTTGAAGTGTACCGATGTCATCCTATGCTTCTGCATAAACTAGTACCGTTTTCTTCAATCGAAAGAAAGTAAGCAGGTGGATGAGATTTTTCCAAAAGTGCTGATTTTCGTTTCTTTTACAATGACACTCAAACGCACGTTCTGAAAATTTTAAGCTGAACTGTGTGTGAGGAACTGGTTGAAAACACGTCTTCAGAATCAAAAATATACAAGTATTAATTGAGGTGTGTCGTGAAGTATGAAAAAGAGTGTTGAGAAAGCCATGTTTATCGTTGTGTCTCAAATGATTTTACTCAATTTTCTTCAACACCCGACAACCGAAGTGATCTAAGTGTTCCACACCTTATTTGACCTTTGAACGCTTATTTTCGGACGCTTATTTAGCCGATATTTTTGTTCGGGGTGAAGACTGCACTATTGTCCTGTTGGATTTTTTAGTTTGCCCCCCTGAAGATGTGACGAAGACTTCTCCTATAGAGGATTTATGCTGATATCGCATTGGATTTTAATTAATATCCTTTAACAACGGAAGTGTTCCAATTGTTCCGTACCTCACTTGACTTTTGAACAGCCTCTATGGAAAAATTACGAAGACTTGTTTACAGTAACATCTCAATGAATTTTTTTCAAATTTGTTCAACACCTTAAGTATTCGGAGTGTTCCACACCTCATGTAACTTAAGAACAGCCCCCAAGAAGACGACTTGCCACCTAGAGAGCCGTTGGAGCGCTCTCATGTAACTCGAGAAGACCTTGCCCCGCATGTCCGCTGTAGTCGAAGCTGCTGCAGCTGCAGTGGCGTGCTGTGGGTTCATCACGCTGGCGTCAGCGGTGACAGCGTTGCCGTCTGCTGGCGGAGGCCTTCCCGCTAGCACCACCTCGGCCTCTTCCCCCAAACCCTCAAAAAGCAAACTCGGCAAAGGGGTCAAAGTCCGCCGCTACCCTCCCCTGTCCCGAGCCCGACCTCGTCACCTGCCGAGACTACCCTCCAGACCTCGCCCTCCTCCCACTGCTGCTACTCCGCCGCCCGTCAAACCCAAGCCACCAGACACCAAACCCCCTTGGGCCTTGCGGCCGCCTTTACTTGGGGCTCTCACTCCCCCGTCTTCCTCAGACCAACCCTCCCCTAAAGTCCCTAGCTCCCGGTCGTCGTCTCTGGACAGCTCCTCGCCCAAAACTCCCACCGCTGTCCCCACTCCCGTGCCCGACTCGCCGATGGTGGAGTTGGTGCTCGAGTGCGGGCGAAGGCGCCGGAGAAAAGCAGCCACCGTCGTGCCAAACGGCATTCCCACCGCTGCGTGGAGAACGCCCCCGCCCTCTGGCGACACTGATGTTTTTGTCCGGGGTGAGCACCGTGCACTATTTCCCTGCGGAACACTTTATTTTGCAGTGTTAGAGCAGTATTTTCGGCCATTCATGCATATTTTGGCCGATATTTTTGTTCGGGACCAGGACTGTGCACTGTCGATCCAGTTTTTCATCCTTTTTGTTTAGTGTCCGAGAGCAGGATTGTTAGACATTTATCTGATATTTTGTCTGGGGTGAGGACTGTGCAGCATTTTTCTGTAGAATCAGCTAAGTTTAGACCATTTAAGGGTAGGATTTTTGGACGTTTATTTAACCAGTATTTTTATTCAGGTATAGGCTCTGCACTATTTTCCTTTGGAATCATTTTAGTTTGCAGTGTTTGAGCAGGAGTTTTAGACATATATCTGATGTTTTCTTATCCGGGGAGAGGACCGTGCACCTTTCCCTGTGGAATCGTTTTAGTTTGCTGTGTCTGAGAACATGATTTTCGGATACTTATTTAAACATGTTTGCTGTGTTTGAGAGCAGGATGTTTTCACATTCATTTAATGCGATATTTTTGTTCGCGTAAGGCTGTGCACTATATTTCTGTATACAATTTCCCTGTGGAATAATTTTAGTTTGCTGTGTTCGAGGGCAGGATTTTCGACCATTCATTTAACCGATATTTTTGTTCGTGGTAAAGGCTGTGCTCTATTTTCCTGTTAAATCAGTTTTGTTTGTATTGTTTGAGAGCTAGATTTTTGGACGCTTATGTAGCCGATATTTTTGTTCGAGGTGAAGACTGCACTATTGTCCTGTTGGATTTTTTAGTTTGCAGTTTAAGGGCAAGAATTTTGGACGCTTGTTTAGCCGATATTATTGTTAGAGATGAAGACTGTGTACTGTCTGACTATTTTTCCATTTTGTTTGCTATGTTTGAGATCGGTATGTTTGGACGTTTAATAATTCGATATATTTATCTAGTGTTTTCGTTCGACGAGGATTAATTTTGTGTAGTATTTTTTGATGACCAGGATCAATTTCCTCTTTGTTTGTAGTGATGCATAGCTGCCTAGTTTATGATCTAGTTCTATTTTTGCATTAACTTGTTGCATATATCTGAGCACAGATATTGAGGAAGGTTTGTTAATTCTTAAGGAATTAACTGTCGGCAGATATAAAGATGAACCCGCAATTTCACGGGTTCCTCATATTGAGCAAAATCTACCCAAATTCAACGATGTTCACTGTGTATTTGCCTTCTTTAAAGGAAAATTTTGCTGAAGTGTTTTCAGCGTAGATTTTAGACTGTTTGCGGCTTGGTAAAACGTAATATTCGTTTTGTGCACTTTATTATACAGTTTTGTGCGCGTGAATGCAAATGCTTCAGCGATTTTCATGTATTGCCAAATAGTGAGCTCTTAAATAATAGCATGAGCTGATCCCTGTGAGGGGCAGGTGTAGTTCAACTGCAATCTACTTGATATCAGTACCATTTAATTGCTCTTTTATTTTACGGTTCGTGTAATTCTTTCAGCGTAAATTCATTTCCCAGTGAAAATAGAGCAATGAATGACACAAGCTAATAGTAAAATTCATGTTCAACTTCCTCTACGGCTGCCCAACTCAGATTACCTCGAACGAGTACCTTGTCAGTTGCGTGTCTTTGTTTTACTTCGGCTTACTAGATCGATATCTCTTCTTTATACCCACTATAAATTCGCAGAAGCTTGTTCCAGGCAGTGCTTGGCCCTTACTCGCTATTGTGTGCGGTTTTACTGCTATTCATGAGAGGCAGTTGTTACCTCACTGATAACAGTTGTTGCTGTTAACGCGGCGGATCTTCAGTGTTTCTTTAATCAGGTCTGTGAGATGAGCATTGCTTGGACCGAAATTCTTGCATTTCTCTCACGATTTCGCCATAGAATTTAGTACCTAAGACTCAACTCTGCTGGGTACTCAAATACTGAGTGCTATTTAAGGCCAAGTTTTGATTTAAAAAAGACTCAAAAAGACCCCTAGCATTCACTGTCGAGTGACGAAGGGCACCGTTTGTGGCCTAGTAATCATTTAAAAAATATTGTGTAATTTGATTTCCTCTGGTAATTGAAGTATACAAATTTGGTTGCTTTTCTCAAGAACATCCTTCCTTTGTGGGTTTGCCAAAAATATGAGATTAATGTCAGTACTACACTGGTTAAAGATAGTTTTTATTTGCGAAAAGCGTATTACCTGTCTCTGAAACCACTCCAGTAGTCGCTGCGTATGTAAGCGTTGTGCGGAGGAGTTCCCTCTTTTTTTATGAAACTCCTTTGTTATAGTTAGGAAGCTTAAACGTACTTAGAATCTAATCCGAGCTGCGGGGTAGGCGAAAGGTTGTGTGCCCAAAAATAGCTGTGTTTACTGTGGTCTTGTTAGGGACGTTGCGCTTGGGGGAAGTTGGTATGAGCTATTTAAATGTGTGCCCGAAAGTAGCTGTTTTTACTGTTGCCCCAGGATTGGAAGTGTGTATAAATGACTTGAGATCATCCGGGTCGGTGAACTTTTTTCGTCCGATTTGTTTGAAATTTGGGCAGTATATGTATTTTTTTAAAGTAAACACTTTTTACTCGTTTCAATTTTTCGATTTAGGCCTTAGTTTTTTATGCGAAAAATTGGGTTTTTGGGAAATTTTGATGTAAATTTCAAGATCTATCTCCTCATTCAATTTTGATGCTAGAACAAAACCGAAAACAGTTTTAGAATCCTTGAAGCATTTCTAACAATAAAATGAAGAGAAATTTTAAAAATGTTGAAATTTTTTTGTGATAAGCGATTTTTATGATTTCATCACTAAGAAAATATTTTTGGGTTTAGAGGTATATAATTCATTTTTTTTCTCAAATATGGAAAAAAAGCTTCAATTTATTGTTAGAAATGTTCCAAGGATTCCAAAACTGTCTTTGGTTTTGTTCTAGCATCAAAACTCAATGAGGAGATACGGTTTGATTGTTGAAAGTTTTTTTTGGGTAAGAGCAAAAAACTAAATTTTTTGTTTACGTGTAATATAATGGACAATGTATGGAATTAAATGCAGTTTTTTTATTTCAACAATTTCCATACATAACTTCATATTCACGCTGTGAATTGTGGTTTCCAAACCCCCCATATAAATAAAAAAAAAATTAATTTTTTTTCATATATATGAAAATAACTTTTTCCAGTCTGATTCATATGAAATTGAACTATGATAAGTAACTTTTAAAAAGAAACACAATTTATTCCATTCATTTTTTTGATTTAGGCCTTAGTTTTTGAAAAAATTTGACATATTGGTTTTAGGTATTGATATTTCACTGATATTGATATTTCAAGACGTATCTCCTCATTCATTTTTGATGTTAGAACAAAAACAATTACAGTTTTAGAATCCTTAAATCATTCCTAACAAGAAAATGAAGCGAAATTTTCTATTTCCCGTTTTGTTGTCTTTTTATATGGGGTCGAAATTGGTAGAAAATTGAAAAATTTTGGTTTGTTATTTATGCATTTATCCGTGTATTTTTTCCAAGGATTTAACTGTTTATCAATCAACTAAAAGGCACAAGTTCGCTGTTATTTGAATGGTGTCAAATGCAGTCTTATGTATCCTAATATATATTGTGTACTTCTCTTCGATCAGAGTTTCACTTTGTCTCTCCCCTAATGATCTTTAGCCTCGACGCTACACCCTAGCTATAAGTGAGACACGACTAGCTCGATTATACTGTTATCAATTCTTTCATTGATGATCCATCTGATCTTGTGCATCGGTTCACTGCTGTCCTCTTTTCTAGTGCCCATTATTTTCTTCTCAAACTCATATCTTGTTTCATAAACTTCCTTTTTCCAGTACGTATTATTTTCTTCTCCATCTGCTATCTTAATTCATAAACTTTCTTTTTGACTATTCCTATGCCTAGGGGATCTTGTTTGGGAACACACCTTATGATGCATAGACTCTGCGTTTTTTAATTTCATACTTCATTGTACCTTCACCCTTCCTCTTTTTGGAACACCTTTGTTTTGCGATTAGGGAGGCTTAAACCAACGTATAATTTTTTCTAACAAAGATTAAAAATCTCCATCTGGCCTCACTCAGCTTAGTGTGTGCGAATGCCTGGTTTTGCGGTCATCAGGTTAGTTAGCACAGCTGTGCGTGTTTCCTTAAGAGTTGCAACACTTCTAGAAAAGTTGCAGGTGATACGGAGCTCTGCTGCGATTTGTGTTCCACCTTACTGGTGATTCCTGTTGAACTTTAGAGTATTCTTGTGAGTGAACTTTCGTTCCACCTTACTGGTCTGTCTTACGATTTCTGTGGAAGTTTTGAATATTGTTGTTTCGGATATTGTTGTTTTGGATCGTTGAGAATGGCTCGTATGTCACTTTTTTTACGCCTCACGGGGTGCAGCTATTTTATATGCAGGAATTAGCGCTCTCAAGTAAATTCATGAGTTGTAATTTAGGTAGCCCTTGCTGTTGAAGTGGAATGGTTTTTTTGTTGATGTGGAATGGTTTTTTTGTTTTTTTACTGATATTTTTTTCTCAGTCCATTGCTGCTGTTTTTCCAACACCTATTACTTTTCCAATTTGTATCTTATGCCATAAATTTCCCCACTACTTTCTGTCTGTTTCTCAGCACAGAAGATCTTTCCTGGGAACACACCCTGTGCATAGATTCCCTCTTCTCTGACTTCCAAACTGATTGATGCCTTCCTCCATCCTCTCAGTGGAACACTTTTGTTGTTGTTAGGAAGGCTAAAACTAATTTATCTCATTTGACACATATATGCAAAAAAATATTTTCTTTTTTAATTTTTTGGGCCTGTTTAAAGTAGCATTTCAAGAAGCGATAGGTTTCCGTTAAATAATATTTTGGAACACGCAGCCACATGCTGCACCAGTCCTAACATTAGAGCGTACACCTCGCACTGCAACGTAATATTTAAAGAAGCTATCATTTATCATTGAATGATACCTTGCAGTACAAAGCATCGTGCTGCACCATGCTTTCTATAAGGGCTAAAACTTCGTAACATGAAAAATAATATATTTAAAAAAAGCTACAAATCATCGTTACATAATATTTTCTAAGACAAAGCCACATGCTGCACCAGGCCTAACAGAGCGTAGAATTAGTAGCATGGAAAATTATAAATATAGAAATGAACGTAAAATATTTTGGAACACTAATAATAATTTGGAATGAATAATACTTAAGAAGTCCTTGCTGCACTAGGCCTAGCGTAAGAGGCAGACCTCGCATTGGACCGTGCTGATGTCAATTCCTGGATCTCGTTGGGCTGCGTGAGTCACGTGCGGTGCAGCTGTGCTGTGCAGACCCCGCACTGCCACCTGTGACGCCCCGCCCCACGAGGGACACTCTTCTCTCTAAGATAATGAAGTTTTCAACTTTTTATGGCCAAAATAATAAATTTTGAGATTTTTCTGGTGACAAATTGGGGTTTTCTGGTGGACAATGAATTTGAGGTTTTTGTAGTAAAAAGTTAAGCTAAGGTTTTTTTGCCCCAAACATTAAAGTTAAATGCGTTTTCTGCTCAAAATGACGAATTTTAAGTTTTTCTAGTAGAATTAATGCTCGTGTTTTTTCGGCAAATTTAAAGCCAGTTGTAGTGAGCGATAATAGAAAACATTAACTTGACCGTGCCTTCATTTAGCGTTTTTTAAGTATTTATTAAAATTGAATTAGTGACTGCAGGTCAGTCAGCAGCATTACGACAATCCCTCAGTGGCCGCCGGTGAGTCCCTTGGCAGGAAACGTGTTAAGCAACAATTGACCGTGAAGGCGCATAGATTGTTATAATGTTCTAGGAAAGTCACGCTATGCTTTAATTCTTGAGGGTGTCAGGGTATGTCTTTGGTGCAAGGCTGTGTGCTATTGTCTTCGTGTAAGTGATATAGTCCGCTGTTGTTGCTTTGTTTTGACTGAAAATGTCCTTCAGACAAATCTGTTCGTTATTGTTTTGCTACAATCTTTGTGGGTTTCAGCTTATATTTCCAAATGTTTTCAGCTTACATGGCATGGGAAAAAGTCCTATACTAAGTGTATTGGTATAAATGCTGCAGTGCGCTGTTTTTTTTTTGTTTTTTCTTTCACTGCAAATGTTCTCCTAGAAAAAAACGTTCTTATTGGTTTACTACAATATTGCAGGTTTCAGCTTGTATTTCCTAATTGGTTTTCAGCTTATAGGGTATGGAAGATGTTCCTGGACTATGTTAATTGGTAATATTTATCTATGATTGTGTAATGAAACAAAATCTTCTTCACATTAACTTCCCAACCACCATGAAACCTAATAGAAGTTCATCTTTTCAATGTACATTGTTTACCCTCTGCATTGTTTACCCTCTGAAGCTTTCAACAGAGACACGCAGTTTCTCTTGCGGTATTTTGTGCCATGCCTTCTTTCGGAACGACTTCAGATCGTCGACATAGGCGTAGGATGATGCACAGACTTCTGTCTCCAACAGGGACCAAACACTGAAGTCCAGGGGGTTTAAATCAGACGAAGATGGAGGCCACATTGGCGTTAACTCATTTTTAGAATACTAGAGAAGGATTTTACTACAAATTCTGTTTGTAACGCGAAGACAAGACATAATCAACTGAGTGTAAATTTTCGTTTCAGACAAATATCAGTAGGTTTTATTTCCGATTGAAAACGAGTCCGGGGTCTTATTCATCACCCTGTCCACCATTCACAAGCATGAGTATTGTTTCCTATAATTCCCGCAAGATTTCCAGCTTTGATCAATTGTCGGTGGGGTACATCAAGCCTTGCTGCTGAGCTTTTGAGTTCTTGTGCTAAACACTCCACTTGTGAATATTTGAATCGTTCGCTTGTGTTGCATTTTTCTCACATCGTGCGCCACTGTGCCCTCTTGCCTCTTTTTGCAATTTGGCGTCCGAGTTGCGAACGCCGTGCGTGATTTTGCGCCTGCAGCGCGTGACGAAATATTCCCGCAAAAACAATTTCTCCATTGCTGTTTGGGACGACGCTGTCTAGTTTTTGCGCTGATTCTCTTGCTCGCTTGCAAATGTACCCGAGTCTCTGTCGCTAAGCGGTGGATGACCTGAAGAGCGCGCGTCGTGTTGCGCCATGCCGTTACTTCGTGAAAGGAAAAACGAGCTACTATTTTCAGAAACTACTGGTGCTGCATTGGTGCCTTGGGACTGAAAGCTCACCGTCGTTAAGGATTTCATTGCGAAGTTTCTGTGAACGTGCAATGCTCAGATAATGTATTTTTACGAATAACGTGTGATCAAAAGGGCGTCTTGTATACTTGTCGTCAGCAATATATTCGTTGGCGTTCACTCATGTTCGAGTTTATGCTGAATTGAACTCGCGTAATCGACTAATAATTTTTCGTTTGTTGAAATTTGTCTACATTATCTGGTGTGAGGGGGTGAGGATGTTGCGTGGAATCCAGATAATTTTCAAAATTTTGAAACTTTCGTTTGCTGTCAAGTGTTGAGCGGCGTAGGATGTGGGACACCCTGTGCATTGATTCTTCTTTCCCTTTATTTCATACTGAATGGTGCCTTGCTCTCCTGGGGACACCTATGTTGTAGTCAACTTAAGTCAGTATATTATAACCTAGTCTAATCTAATAAACCTTTACCTGTATAGTGTACGAAAAGTTTCTTAAATCATGAAAAAGCAATGTGGTCAGGTACATAGTGTACGAAAAGTTGCCTTAAAAGTAGTTATGTAACCAGCTTCTTTCTTCGTGCACTGTTTTCAACAGTTTTCACATTTCGCTCTACTTTAGACAACAGTGTATGGCTATGGCACCGTTGACAGGCGGGTTATACCTGAATTGACAGTTTGGTGTGTCGACGTGAAGAGCAACGACAGTGTGTAACGGTTGATGGTGTGTCGAGGGCCCGGAATTAAAACTGGTTCCTTTTTTTTGTGATCTCGGAACATTTTGCTCGCGCCGTCAAGAGCCCGAAATTAAAACTGCAAGCGGATTCTTTTCTTGATCTCGGAGCGTTTTGTTATTCGCGCATGCTGTTAGAGCGCGTAGCCTAGCTACCGACAGGCCGCTGCCATTGGCAGTCAGTTTGGCGGTTGCTGCTGCTAGGGAACCCTGCAATTTGTGGTCTGGTTAGCGGTCGAGCAAATCTTGATGTTTTCTCGACTGGGCGATAGATGCTGCATCTCACATGAACATGAGCATCATTCTTTCGTGCTCCTTATTAAATAGAGGATACCTTCACTTTCAGTCTTGAGGCAGACGTTTTTTCTATAGGGTTGTAATCATGTGATTTTCGCTTTGCGAAGTAATAGGAGACCTTTACTTTGAGTCGTGACGCAGATGCAAATAGACGTTTTTCTAAACGAGTGTAACCATATGATTTCTGTGCAACTCGAAGTTATTGTTGGTTTTTCGCATTGTATCATTTCATCTGATCTTCGCTAATAGCCGCTAATTTTAATTGTGTACTTCGTGAACACGGTGAGGGTAAAACGTAGAGGGACTTTTGCTAAAAAAGCTAGCACGTGCTCTTGTACCGTGATTTTTATTTAATTTTAATTCTCCAAAACAATTTGATGTACTATCAACTCCTTATGGGTGGTTGAACTTGACGTACCTGCGTTGGCGTCCATCCTACATGTATTTTTACCTTCGCAATTTTATTCGGCGCGCGTGAGGTTAGTGACTGGTCATGGGAAGTAGTTTCGGCGATAAACACTGCTTACACCTCGCGAAGAGTTTATGCGTTCGTTCATAACGACGCTGGAAAATTTCTCACCCATCGCATTTTTAATGCAGAATTTGCGTGCTTACTGTTTTGCACAATTATTGTGTGCGTGTTAACGGTGAGAAATGAAATTTATTTTTGTGTCTTGTCGTTTGGTAATCGTTACGGTAGTTACGAGCGTACTGAGCGTTATTATTAAAGATAGTGATTGGGTGTTAGAGTTTTAAGATCTTTCTGTGTTTGGATAAATGGCAATTTGAATTTAAGTTAGCTAATCATCGTTTGAAGTTGATTATTAAATAATTGTGTGGTACGCCTGAAGCTATTTCATTAAACATATTGTTCTTCATTAACGTACCCCTGTACCTACCATGCCTCTTCGTGTCTTTTTTTTGTCATCAGTAATGTCACACGGTCAAAGATTTTCCTGATTCCCACATTAAATGATAGGTGGGTGGGTTAACGAGCCATCGTGTTTTTGACCAGGCATCTTTACACGAAGTCGGGGATTGGGATACGATTACTACATGCATTTTTGTAGTGGAACCACCTGCAACGAAGTCGATGTGTCCGGTAGCCGAAACCATTTTTTCTTTGAAATTCTTGTGTATTCGATCGGGTGACATTGTGTGAAGGAAGATCTGTGTGTATGATCATCCTGTACCTGTTTAGCGGAGGCAAAATTTGTCAGCACATTAACGGCGTTTGCGCGGTTGTTACGGTCGTTTTGGTTAGCTCAGAAGTTACAGAATTGAAAAGCCGTCTTTGCTGCTTGATTACATTTTATCCATTCTAAGAAGCGGGAAATGTTTTATTTCACGATAGCATTTCAACGTGTACGCCATTGTCTAATTAAAATAAAGGTGGTGAAATGATTGAAATACTATTCATTGATACCGGTTCGTGAATGAACAATTTACCTATTGATACACAAGCGTACCAAGACGCTATCAACGTGTTAGTCTATGCCTTCAGACTTCCTCATATTTTCTCAACTCTCCCAACTGTCCTGTGAGGCACTGCGATATTGAGGGCAGCCAATGCATTCAGAATTTCCTTATATGAGATGTGAGGATTCTGATTTACATGTCTGACCTTTTCCCTACCCGTCCTCTCAGATAGAGCTATTTTTCCCCCTAGTCTCACTTATTTTAAGACATGACACGCCTTTGTGTTCCTTTTGATTATCGCCCTCACCGTTGCATTCCTTATGCAATTAAGCCTGTACAATGTCCATCGAATGCCAGGAATTTTAATTTACCGTTTCCCTCAAGAGGATAGAACTATCGTATCTATGGGAATTAGCACGCCTAAGAGAAAAATGTGAGGTCTTGAGCTAAGTTAAGTAGGCCTTCTGTTTTCTTAATAAAATGTTTCTGTCTTATTGAGGACCATCTTTTTTCGGTTCCCTGCTGTCCTGTTTCAGCACATGTGACTATCTTCAACTTTTATCTTGTTCCACAACTTTCCTCCTCAACTTGCTGTATTTATGCGTGCGGGATTCTGTGCGGAAACATACCTTGTGTATAGTTTCCGCGTTCCCTTAACTGCATACCAAATGGTGCCTCCATCCTTCCTCTCTTAGGTCATCTTTGTTGTGGTTAGGGAGGCTTAAATTAACATCTATTCTGTCATAAGTATGTCTGACCATTTTCCTATTCGTCTTCTTGTACAAAGTAATTTTCCTCTCCCAAAGTCTCACTGTGAAAGATGAGACGCCTCTGCGCTTTCTTTTAATTGTTGCCCTCACCGTTGATTTCGTTATTAACGGATGCACATTATCCATCGAAAGTCATGAATTTGAACTAACCGCATTAACGGATGCACATTATTCATCGAAAGTAATGAATTTGAACTAACCGCTTTGTGTTGACCCACAGAAGAGTTCTGCGCACACTCCGGGGCCGTGAACTGCCTGGCGCTCGGCCACAAGAGCGGCCGCGTCCTGGCCACCGGCGGCGACGACAAGAAAGTCAACTTGTGGGCCGTCGGCAAGCCCAACTGTATATTGGTGAGTGGGCTGTGGACGTGTATATGTATGTTGGTGAGTAGGCCGTGTGTGTACTGTAATGTGTATGTGTACTGGTGAATAGGCTGTGAACATATGTGTACTGGTGAGTAGGCTGTGAACGAGTTTATGTGCACTGGTGAGAAGGCTTGTGAACAAGCTTATGTGTACTGGTGAGTAGGCTGTATGTATACTGTAATGGGTGGACTGTTGAGTAGACTGTAGAAAAGCTCAATTTGTGTACAAATGAAAGATTGTGGGTTGCTCTGAATATGTCATACTCAGTGGGCTTGTACACCTTTCAAAAAGTCCTGAGCGAGCCCAACTGTGTACAGTTGAGTAGATGATGGCAAAGAGGTGAGAAGGGTACGAGACCTGCGACTGGTAACTCGGCTTTGTGCGTGTCTGGGAGGTCGATGTCGCAGCCACCTCAATAATGCGTGAGGCGTTGCATTACTGCCGCGCTTACCATGCGCCCTGACCGAAGTTGCCGCACGTTATCGATGCCCTTTTATTGTGTCAGAAAACGCGGACTTGAATGAGTGAACCCTCCTTCGTCGTCCAGGTGGGTTTCAATACCCATTTATTTACTGCTGTGTTGTATTTCACTTCGTGCCAAATTAGTACCGAATGTGGTTAGAGTTTTGCTGGCGAGTGGCAGTTCCTTCCTCATTGTGATGTCGGTGACAACCTGATGCAAGTGCCAGCCGGAAGCGGCCCATAGACGATCAATTTTATTGTCAATATAATTGACAATAATGAATATTGACAATTTAATTGATCGTCTGTGGGCTTGATTGACGACCGTCAAATAATTGATTTAGCGAGCAAAAAAAATTCCGTCAATATATTGAGTCAATGATATTGAATATTGACAATTGAATTGATCGTCTATGGGCCGCTTAATGACCGTGAATGTAATGAAGATGGTTTTGCTGTAGAGGGAGCATTACGAGTAAAAAATTTCTACGTTATAGGGTTAGCAACAGAATGCAGTAAGCATTAATGAGAGAATCGTCTAATTTTAAGCATTAATGAGCGAATCGTTTAATTATAAGCACTAATGAGAGAATCGTCTAATTTACTCGTATTCAATGCGAGTTTACGGTTGCTTTATTAAATTGGGTGCGTGTAACCTGAACGTTACAGCACGTAAAGATGCAGGTTGAATGTTCACAAACATGCAGGCCGCAGTATTGCGTCTGAGGCGAGTGTGGGTGTCGTGGGGTCGTCGTGTCAAGCCTCCTGAATGCTGCTCGAACGAGACTTCAAAGCTAGAATTTCAGAGCGAGATGACCTGATTTTTGGTGTTAGCTGTGTACAGATCGTTCCCTATGTGGTCGCCTGAAGTGTTCCTTTTTATGGAGCTCGCTGGTGTTTATTGGACTTTTTAGTGTGTGTTAGTGTTTGCTGGGCATGTTAGTGTTATTTTAGTGTTTACTGGGCCCGGTAGTGTTGTGTTAGTGTTTACTGGGCATGTTAGTGTTGTTTTAGTGTTTACTGGGCATGTTAGTGTTGTGTTAGTGTTTAATGGGCCCAGTAGTGTTGTATTAAGATTTTTAAGTGTTGTGGTAGTTCTAACTGGAACATTCATTTGTTGTCTTTGTGTTGATTGTCCCAAATTTTGTTGTCTTTGTGGTTATTGAACTCGTTAGTGATAGTTTTTCTCGGACCCATAAGCGTTGTGATATCTTTGATAGGTTCCGTTAGTTTTTGTGTTGTGTTTATTATGCCATGTAGAAGTCGTGTGTTAATTAACTAGACCATTTAGTATTTGTGTTCACTGAGTCCGCTGTGCCAGAAAGCGCCCGCTTGGCTTCATGGCACACGCTTCAGGCTAGACCAGAGGTTCTTAACCTTGTTGGAGGTACTGAACCCTACAAGTTCCATACATGCATTCATCGAACCCTTCGTAGCTAGAAAAATGAAGCGTGACTTTTTTCTTTAAATTCAAAACATATGTATATAACTGAATACTGCATTAGTACACACTGTACCATTCCGAACCCAGGGGTTCGACTCACCGAAC
The DNA here is from genome assembly GCA_030386875.1 of Morinoia aosen. Taxonomy (NCBI): domain Eukaryota; kingdom Metazoa; phylum Arthropoda; class Malacostraca; order Amphipoda; family Talitridae; genus Morinoia; species Morinoia aosen. The sequence continues at coordinate 26,779,665 of CM059566.1, forward strand.
CCCTAGGGTTCGATCGAACCCATGTTCGATCTAACCACTGGGTTAGAGCAAGTCAGACCTAAAGTGATGTAGTAAAGTTCGTTGTGTTACGTCTCTCTGTCAACTATGAAAAGCTTTAAATTGTTTCTTTTGAGTGGATGGATACCAGATCAATCCTCCTTTGTTTTCAAGTAAGCATTTAATGGCCTGTGAAACACATTCCTTATAATCAGATCATTTTAAACACGAACTCTTGATTATTTAGTCTGTGTGAGCTTCTGCTTCTCTGAAAATTACTTGAAAAAAAAGTCGGTGAAAGAATTGAAAGTCTGAAATAACCGTACGTCTACGGAAAATGTACGCAATTTTCGCTTATATACTGTTTGCAATTGTGAAACCTCGCAAGCTATACAATAGTTGTTTTTTTCTTCACATTGTGCGAGTAGGTGTGCATGCGTCTGTTTTTATGTTCACTGAAAAGATCTTCATGAAACTCTTCAGTAATGTCTGCGATATTTGTTCATTTCCGGTGAATCATTCCATTAACAATTCGATGCAAATGATGCAACCGATCATTCTTCGCATTTCTTGATGAATATCATTAACTCGAAATCGAGTGAGTAGTTCCCTAATTTATGTGATTGATTTCCCCAATGTACGTGGTTGATTTCCCCTATTTACGTTGTTGATTTCCCCAATGTACGTTGTTGATTTCCCCAATGTACGTGGTTGATTTCCCCTATTTACGTTGTTGATTTCCCCTATTTACGTGGTTGATTACCCCAATGTACGTGGTTGATTACCCCAATGTACGTGGTTGATTTCCCCAATGTACGTGGTTGATTTCCCCAATGTACGGGGTTGATTTCCCCAATGTACGTGGTTGATTTCCCCAATGTACGTGGTTGATTTCCCCAATGTACGTGGTTGATTTCCCCAATGTACGTGGTTGATTTCCCCAATGTACGTGGTTGATTTCCCCAATGTACGTGGTTGATTTCCCCAATGTACGTGGTTGATTTCCCCAATGTACGTGGTTGATTTCCCCAATGTACGTGGTTGATTTCCCCAATGTACGTGGTTGATTTCCCCAATGTACGTTGTTGATTTCCCCAATGTACGTTGTTGATTTCCCCAATGTACGTGGTTGATTTCCCCAATGTACGTGGTTGATTTCCCCAATGTACGTGGTTGATTTCCCCAATGTACGTGGTTGATTTCCCCAATGTACGTGGTTGATTTCCCCAATGTACGTGGTTGATTTCCCCAATGTACGTGGTTGATTTCCCCAATGTACGTGGTTGATTTCCCCAATGTACGTGGTTGATTTCCCCAATGTACGTGGTTGATTTCCCCAATTTACGTGATGGATTTCCCCAATTTACGTGATGGATTTCCCCAATTTACGTGATGGATATCCCCAATTTACGGGATGGATTTCCCCAACTTACGGGATGGATTTCCCCAATTTATGTGATTGATTTCCCCCAATTTACGTGATTGATTTCCCCTATTTGCGTGATTGATTTCCCCTACTTGCGTGATTGATTTCCCCTATTTACTTGATTGATTTCCCCAATTTGCGTGATTGATTTCTCCAATTTGCGTGATTGATTTTCCCAATTTACATGATTAAATCAATCATGTCCCCAATTTGCGTGATTGATTTCCCCAATTTGCGTGATTGATTTCCCCAATTTGCGTGATTGATTTTCCCAATTTACATGATTAAATCAATCATGTCCCCAGCTTGCGTGATTGATTTACCCAATTTATAGGATTGTTTCAGTTATCCCGTGATTGGTTCAGTAACCTCGGATTCACGTGCTCATCGCGTAACAGAGTAACGCAGTTCACAGGAATATACACGTGGGTAATGCGCTTCTTTCTGATTAGCGTTTTCTAAGTTCATCTTTCTAGCCGGGGCTTCTATAATTTTAGCCGCCCAGGGCAGAGGCTATATATGGGCAACTATAATCATAGTTGCTACTGCAGAAAATTTAGACTGATTTTTTATGGTATAGAAAAACACTCTTATTGCTGGGTATTTCAGTCACTTTCTGTTTTTTTTTGGGCTTGTGGATTCAGATTCGTTGAATTTTTCCAGCCGAGTTAAACTGCCACTCAAGTCTTATTTTTGATGGAAAGTGGTTACTTCAGGGCATGAAAGAAACAGATGTCTGCCATTCAAGAAAAGTATTCGTTATATTCACGAGTTCGCTGTTTTATTAGGTTGATTTATTTGGTTATTCAGTATAAATTAATTATTTTCATCTCCATCTTTTTACTTCGTATTTCTCAACGCAATTTTTCCCAATGAGCAAAATGTGAACTGAAGAGAATTTCCCATTTTTTTAAATTTCCCAGTCGTTATTTCCCATGTTATGGAGACCAGGACAGATTTATTCCTCTGTTTGTGAGGTGATCTTCCTGTTGACGCCGCGCCATGTGCTATGTCTTTACGTAGTCAGGTCCTAGTGCCAGAATGTGTTGCGTTCAGAGCAGGGTTTGCCAAAATTTGTGCTGTTCAGAGCAGGATTTGCCAGAATTTGTGGTGTTGAGAGTAAGATTTGCCAAAATTTGTTGCGTTGTAGTAGGGTTCGACAAATTTGTAGTGTTGCAAGTAGGGTTTGCCTAAATTTGAAGCGTTTAGAGTAGGGCTTGCTAAAATTTGTGGTGTGCAGGCAGGATTTGCCAAAATTTGCAGGGTTTCGTGCCAAAGTCTCGAACCCGAATCTTGAAATGAAGTCTCGAACCTGAATCTTGAAATTAAGTATCGTGACGAAATCTTTAAGTAAAACCTCTAACTGAAGTCTTGCACTGAAACCTCGAACCGGATATCTCAAGCCGAAGTGTGACGCATTTCATGGTATATTTTAGGCACAGTGTGTTACTTACCGCCACAAGGGGGGAGTTCACTGGGGAAAACATTCCCTGGGCTTGGGGAAACATCCTGGGGCGCGTCGGCAGTAATCCCCCTGCATCTCTTGAGCCCCTCGAGTGCTTCAGAAGTGGGGACCGCTCAGCTGCCGCCCCATCGCCTGGGGATCTTGGCTTGCTGGGGAGTTCTAATTATAATCACTTTAACACTTTGACTGCGACGTGCGCCACCGGTGGTACACGGAGGCCCCTCAGGGGGATACAATTATTGTATCTAAGGGAATTAGTGCTCCCAGGAGGACAATGTGAGGGCCCGAGCTGAGAGTTAGGTAGGCCTTTTTTTTGTTGAAATAAAATGTTTTTGTTATGTTAAGGACCACCTTTTTTCGGTTCACTGCTGTCCTGTTTTTCAGCACCTACTACTTTCTTCTTCAACTTTGATCTGGTTTCATAATCTTCCTTCCCAACTTAGTGTTTCTATGCCCTTTCTGCATAGATTCTCTTTCTGCGATTACTAAATGGTGCATTTCTTCTTCCTCTCTTTGGATTGCATTTGTTGCTGCGGGTAGGGAGGCGAAAACTAACGACTAATCTAGTCTAATCTGGTACACGGAGGTAATTTTCATAATGCTGCTGACCGACCAGTAGTCACCAACTCAATTTTCAAAAATACCTAACTAAGTTAAATGAAGGTGCGATCCAGTTCATGTTTGGTATTCTCAAAATAGTTTATTACAATTGACTTTAAATTTGAGTTTAGCATTGAACTTAATATTTATTAGTCGCAGTCAAAGTGTTAAAGAAAACCATCCGCCTGCTTCGCACCTTCAGCTGTGATGAAGTTGAGGAACAGGGATAATGATGTGGCGTTCCTGTTATTTTACTGATAAAGCTTCCCTTAGGGGGATAAAACTATTGTATCAGTGGGAATTGACGCTCTCAGGAGGTAAACGTGAGGTCCCGACCTTAAGGTTAAGTAGGTCTTCCTTTTGTTGGAATTGAATGCTTTTTTGTTTAGTTACGGACCATTTCTTCGGTTCTTTGCTGTCTTGTTTTTAAGTGCCTTCTACTTTCTTCTTCAACTTCTATTTTGTTTCATAGTATCCTTTCTTAACTTACTGTCCCTATACGCTAAGAATGCTGTGCGGGAACGCACCTTGTGCATAGATTCCGCGTTCTCTTCACTACAATCTAAATGATGCCTTCATGCTTCCTCTCTTGTATCTAGTTTTAGTAGACATGCTATGGCGTGTAGTTTTAGTTTGGACATGCATATGTAGCATGCTGAAGTAGCCGCTTCATGTATCTGTAGCCCACACTTATAGCAGTATCATGTATTCGTAACTTGTAACCACCCAAACATTGGTGTTGTGATCTCTGCAACTTTAGCCCCCACGCCTCGCCATGTGCCTGCGCATCAGGTCGCCTTTCACGGGTTCATACACTTGTGTTGCACAGGGTTAGCTCGAGATTCCACTCTACTAGTACTCAACCTTCAACTTCAGTTACAGTTAAATTCAAGTTTCAACATCGATTGAGTTCAAATGCAAGTTCCAACTCCAACTGGACTTGGTTTCAAGTTTCAATTTTCAAATGGACGAAAAGTTTATAGAAAAGTCCCATCATTTGCTTTTTGGGCGAGTGTAAGTATTAATTCAGTTCGTGACCACCTGTGAGGCACTCAAATTTTTGAAGTTCCATTGGTAACCACCTGGTCTCCAAGCAGTTTACATCTTTAAAGAAATTAATAAAACGAATGAAAATTGATATGGATTTAAAACTCCCTTTTTATTCACGTATTTCATTATTAATAACCGCCTTGCTGACTCGGGCTAAATGTATGGTTTCGAGCTAGAGATTAGGTAGGGTCTTTTTTTTGTTGAAATAGAATAGGTATATTGTTCTGCTGCGGACCATTTTTATCAGTTATTGCTGTCTTGTTTTTCGGCACCCATGATTTTCTTCTTCATCTTTTATATGGTTATCTGTTCAAGTTCAGGTCGAAAAGGAAGGTTATATTTTCATAACCTTCCTTTTCAATTTACTGTTTCTATGCGCAGGACATCTTGCGAGCGAACACACCTTGTGCATAGGTTTCGCGTTTCTTTAACTCCTTATTTAATGTTGCATTCATTCTTCCTCTCTTTATGCATCTTTGGTGGGGCTAGGAAGGCTCAAATTAACAGCTAATGTAATCTAGCCGCCTTGCTGATGAATGAATTCTACTATCGACATAGTTAAAAACATTTGCTCACGGGTTACGACTTCTACGATGAAAATGCTTCATTTTATGAGTTTCATTTATTGTCTTGTATAAACGCAAGATGAAACTGTTGAAGAGTGTGCAGTATATATCCTAATTTATTATTTAAGTACTTAATAGGTGTTGATTTTTGGTGTATTTCTGGGAAAAAAATGCGTACTCATATGAAAACCGCGCGTGTTTGTCTGCCCCCAAATTCGAAAGAATTATGACTAAGTTCGTAGCACAAATACGTTTCAACTATATCAACCATGCACAGGCGCGTTAATATACGTGATCCGAGATACGTTTCCTTTGTTCATTTCAAAACCAAAATAACAATGAATAGTATCTCTGACTTAAAATTAGGGTATTTTCTAAGACGGCCTTATTTTTAGTCAGAGCCACTATTTACTGTTATAATTGTTCTGAAATGAACATAGGAAACGTTTCTCGAATCACGTACCATTATAAACGCGTTCACCGCGTTTCCGCGATTGTTAACGGTTGGTTTAGTTAGGTTATAAGTTGCAGAATTGGGAAATGAACTTCACTGCTCGAAAACATTCACATTCGTCCTAAGAAATATGAAAAATATAATTGCACGATACAGTTCTCCTCGGGTGATAACAATTATTATTTTTTTAAATGAGAAGTTATTTTTATTAAAATGTTGTAAGTAGCAGAATGGGGAAATAGATTTTACTGCTGGAATACATCTATTTCCTTCTTAAGAAATATGAAAAATATAATTGCACGATACATTTCATCTCGGATGATAACAATTTTTTTTAATGAGAAGTTATTTTCTTAAAGTTGTAAGTACCAGAATTGGAAAATGGACTCCACATCTCGAATACATTTATTTCCTTCCGAGCACAGGAGCGTCTCTTACAACAACTTTAGCAGGGCACCCGGCGGTGTGGGGGCTTAAATTTTGGCAGAAAACCTCGCGCAAAACGAGCTCGTCACGCACGGTGCCGCCGATCTACCTTCCGTAGCTGCGCAAAAAATCTCTAGTTTTTCAGCTACGGGACTATTTAGTCCCCGGAAATTGTGCTAATAAATCTACCGTGGTAGAGCGCCCTACAAGAAGGTAGAAAGTTCTCCCCCATTGCCGGCGTTATCGCTAAGTGTGGCATCGTTTTGAGGGAGAAGTAAACGGAGGATTTATGAGTTTTGAATTAAATAAAATGAAGAACCTACGTTATAGAGAACATTTATTGGTGCAAACGTTCCGGAATATTATTATTACTCCACCATCACTGCTGGAAGAAATAAAAATGTTATAATAGTGATGAATAAGATATAATGTTGTGAGGTCCCGAGCTGAGAGTTGAGTTGGCCTTCGTTTAGTGGAAATAGACGAATAGGATTTGGTTTTATCGACCACCTTTTTTTGGTTCACTGCTGTTCGGTTTTTCAGCACCTCTGACTTTTTTCTTCAACTTCTATCTTGTTTCATAACCTTCCGTCTCAACTTACTTGTGTTGAGAAGAAAAACATCTTGTGTATAGATTCTGCGTTCCCTTAACTACATACTAAATAGTGGCTTCCTCTCTTGGAAACACTCGTTGTGGCTAAGGAAACTTTGCCTGAATTCTAACATAGTATAATTTGGTATCATTTCTTTAGCGCTCCCAGGGGGACAATGTGAGGGCCCGAGCTAAAGGTTAGGTAGGCTTGCTTTCTTTTTGTTAACATATAATAGGTTTTTGTTTTGTTACGGACCATCTTTTTCGGTTCACTGCTGTTCTATTTTTTCAGCATTTTCTACTTTCTTCTTCAACTTGATCATGTGTGAGATGTAGTTACAAGATGCTATTATTGTTACGAATGCAGAAATTTATTATTTTCCTCTTAATTCTCGCCATCGGGACACATAGAATGCAGAATACCTGAGATATATGTTTGAGATTGTTATTATTGTTAAGAAAACAGAAATTGACGTTCTTTTCCCTTGGCCAGTCACTCTCGGGCCACACGACGAGCATAGAATGCGTGCGGTTCGGCGGGTCGGAGGAGCTGGTGTGTGCCGGGTCGCAGAGCGGTGCCCTCAAGATCTGGGACCTGGAGGCCACTAAGATCGTGCGTACCCTCACAGGGCACAAGTCCAACATACGCACCATCGACTTCCATCCCTACGGCGACTTTATTGGCACAGGGTCCCTGGACACCAACATAAAGGTGAGGTGTACCATCGCCAACGCCTACGTAATGTTGCGGTGTTATTTTATACGATTGTGAACGCTAGCATAAAAATCAGGTACCGTTGAAACAAAATATAAACACATCTTTGGTATTTTTATGCAAACGGCAACAAAAAGGTGAGGTATCTTTGATGCATTGATAACGCTAACGTAATGGTGAGGCATCTTTCGAGACGATCGCGAACGCCTAAAAAAAATTAGATATCCTTGACACGAACATGAACGCGTACATTGAAGTTAGGTCCCACTATACAAGCATAAACATTTACGCAATGGTGAGACATCTTCAAGAATATTTTAATGGCGGGTACTGTTGGGATGGATATATTTGTCATCCACATCTGGAGGATTTATTCGAGGAAAATATCGAATCCCGTCATTTTAGAAGGGCCGTGTACACTAGTAATTAACAGTTACCCTAACTATGGTGTGCCGCCAGCTGTGGGACATCAGACGCAAGGGCTGCATCTTCACCTACAAAGGCCACGGAGAGGCGGTCAACAGCCTCAAGTTCAGCCCTGACGGCCAGTGGATCGCCTCGGCGGGGGAAGATGCGCTGGTCAAGGTGAGGCTGCCTATTGGAGTGACTCTCTGAGGAGTATAACCATCGTGTTTTGGAAGTTGGAGCTCATTTGGAGAAGATTTGATGTCCCTAACTAAAGTTTACGTCAGCCAGACAATAGGTTTCTTGTTTTGTTACGGATGTTTTTATTCACTGATGACCTTTTTCCAGTACATATTACTTCTTCAACTTTCAATTTTATTTCGTAAACACGTTTCAAGTGTGCTGTTTCTGTGCGCATGAGATATTGTGTGGGCACGCGCCTTGTGTGCATAGATTCCGTGATCCCTTAATTCCAAACCAAATGGTGCCTTCTTGCTTCCTCTATTTGAAACACTTTTTGTTATGGTTAGGGGGCTTGAATTATCTTATAACCTTATTTGCCGAAGTGATGTTACGCACGCTTGTATGTTCAGCGCTAATTCACAAGAAATTTCGGCTCTACCATCATTAAGTCGATGAAGGCTTTGAAACAATTGCTGCTGCGATTGTAGCTAATGGATGGGTGTCGTCTTGTCGCTCGGGGGTATTGGATTATTTTCATCTTAGCGTCCGTAGCTAATGGATGACTGGTATTTTGTCTTTCGAGGCTAATGGAAGAGCTTTGTGTTGTCGTTCGTAGCTAAATGGTGATTCACGTTTTTTCGTACTTAGCTAGTATAGCATTCTTATGTTGAGATTCGGGGCTAATGGATGATTGATATTTTGTCGTATGTAGTTAATAGATTATTATGTTGTTGTTGGTGGCTAATGGATGATATTCGTGGCCAATAGATTATTATTATATTGGTGTTCGTGGCCAATAAATTATTGTTATGCTGAGGCTGGAGGCTCAGTATTGGCTGTACCGCGCAGCTGTGGGACCTGCGTGCGGGCAAGCAGCTGACGGAGTTCACAGGCCACCACGGGCCGGTGGCGGACGTCGAGTTCCACCCGCACGAGTTCCTGCTCGCCTCCGCCTCCCTCGACCGCACCGTCAACTTCTGGGACCTCGAGAAGTTCCAGCTCGTCTCCTCCTCCGACCCCGACACCGGGCCCATCAGGTGCGGTCCGGGGGGGTCTGGCACGGGGCCCATCAGGTGCGGTCCGGGGGGGTCTGGCACGGGGCCCATCAGGTGCGGTCCGGGGGGGTCTGGCTCTGGGCCCATCAGGTGGGGCTGGGTGGAGGTCTGACACGGGGCCCATCAGGTGGGGTTGGGTGGGGGTCTGACACAGGGCCCATCAGGTGGGGTTGGGTGGGGGTCTGACACGGGGCCCATCAGGTGGGGTTGGGTGGGGGTCTGGCACCGGGCCCATCAGGTGTGGGTCTAGTGGGGCTGTTGGGCGAGGGTCTACTGGGTCCACGAGGTGAGGGTCTGATACGGGACCCATCAAGTGAGAGTTTGAGATCATACAAACAAGGACTACCAACCTTACCAATATTGCAATTTTTCACTGTCGATATGGGGGTTACTTTGGTTCTCCCGAGTGTCTTTAACCCTTTAACGCCCAAGTGGACTGTACGGTCCTCTTTCAAAAATAACAATAATATAATGTATTTCTTATTCAATTTGTTCACTAATGTGTCCTTTGAACTTCACTGCCGAGTGGTAGTTCCTTCCACATCTTGATAACAGTGACTACCTAATACCAGTGTTGGTTTAGTGATGGTGGTTGTGATAACGGTAATATGAGTATAAAAATGTGGGCGTTAAAGGGTTAAGACTCGCGCTTTGAACGCCGCGGTAGGACAGAAATGAAGAAACAACCCACTAACATAATTTTTGGGAGTACAATTTGTTTTGTCATATTTATTGCTGTAACACAATGCTGGGGTTCAATTGTTAGAAGCATAAATTATTGTATCAAATTAGTTGTTGCAACACACAATGCTGGAGTTGAATTATCAAGTTTTTACAAAGTATGCTTGTTGACGGCAGAGACGCAAAACCCTAAAGTTAAACCATTACATTTTTACGACGTGCACGTGTTTATTTCGGAGACGCACAACACAGTAATTCATCTGTTACATTTTCACAACGTACGTTTACTGCGCAGACACAAGAAGACGTTCATCCATTAGGATTTTTATGACTGAACGGTGAGTTAAATGTGGCTGTAATGTCGCAACCCAGCGTTGAGTTGAGTGTGGTTGTGATTTCATAAGCCAGCAGTGAGTTGAGTGTGATTGTCACAATGGACCAACAAGTTGAGTATGACTATAATATCACAACGGACCATTAAGTCGAGTGTGGCGGTGCGCAGGGCGATCTGCTTCGACCCGTCAGGAGACCACCTGTACGCGGGGTGCCCGGACGTGCTGCGGCTGTACGGCTGGGAGCCCTCCTGCACGCTCGACACCCTTGCCATGGGCTGGGGCCGGGTCGCTGATATCGCCGTGGCCAACACCCAGCTCGTGAGTGTCCCGTGGTGCTCTGTCCGTATGGGTACCTAGCCCTAAGGCTCTTTACCCCTGAGGCTCTTTTTTATTGAGTAAGAAACGCCAATATTCATCCAGATCGGACAGTTTAATTATAGTTGAAAATATAGACTGGACGCATACACACATCCTAATCTCGGTTAAGAAACGCCTGTAATTTCGGGGAAGAATCTGTAGTGTTCTCCCCCAGGCTGCAACACGCTTCGGGCAGGCTTTGAGCTATCTTTTTCGTGATAGGATAGCCCGAAGCGAGTGCCTGAGGTGCAACCGTATTCGGCAGTATATGGACAACACGGGGGTAACACGGTAATTATATTGGTGACTGTTAGGTACACGGAACACGGACCATTACACTAGGCCCTCGGTGACTACTATGAGCACAGTTCGTTACTCGTAAATTACGTAATGATTGGAACACAGCACTAATACGTGAGGGTTGAAATACAATACTATTCGAGAAGTACGTAATGATCGAAACACAATCCTCTGTGAGAATAGTACAAATATGTGGTGATTGACGTACAATCCTATTCGAGAATGACCTAACCTGAAACTTAATCCTATGCGAGTATAGCACAAATACGTGGTGATTGAAGCACAATCCTAGTCGGGAATGACGTAATGATTGAAACACAATCCTATGCGAGAATAGCACACATACGTGATGATTGAAGCACGATCCTATTCGGGAATGACGTAATGATTGAAACACAATCCTATGCGAGGATAGTACTAATACGTGATGATTGAAATACAATACTATGCGAGAATTACGTAATGAATGAAATAAGCACCAATAGCTGGTAACGTCCGCGAGGACGCTACTTACGAACGCAGCGGCGAGACGTGATGATTGGTGCTACGTCGTGCGACTGTTACGAACAAGTCGGCTGGGGCTAGCGGGGCGCCGAGACGAGGCTAGCCGGCCGGAGCGGGCGAGAGATGTCGTAGAGCGGCTTGGCCGGCGACACAGGCGCGGGGCGTTGCAACGTGGCCTTTTTAAGGCTTTGAAACACCTTGAAGCGTCGATAGGCAGGGTCGGTCTCCGGAGCTCGGTGCAGGTACGCGAGAGATAAAGTCGATCTCGGAAGCTAGATGCAGGAACACGAGGCTGGTGCTGGAGATGTGACTTGAACGAGGACGAGTGCTTGAGTGTGCGCGGGCCTTGTTGGGGTCGCCTTATGTAGGCCTCGAGTGCGAGCCTTGAGTCCGGGCGTGAGTCCTGATTGGTCGCGAGTTTGTGGGCCTGTGGTGCTGGAGGCAGGAAGCCGTTGTAGCTTACGGGCACCTTTTCTCATAGTCGCGAGGCGGCTTCTCTCAGGTCCCGTGTTTGGTTGCCTAGACGCTTCGGGTCCGGAGGTGCTCTGGAACGGATGCGGTTGTAGTCTGGAGGCAGCTTTTCTCAGGTCTTGTGGAGGTCCGCGGCTTGCCGCTGGGATCACCACAGGTGTCCCTCTCCTGTTTTTTTTTTTTTTTTTTTTTTTTTTTTCTATTACAACACTTAGTACCTCACTGGTGGTCTGCTTTCTCTGCCGTATTTAGTGAATACTGCCTGTTTTGCTGTTTCAGGGATTGCTGTGCCTGTTCCAGGGAACGGAACTCCCTCGTATACTTCGTAGTTTGTTGCTCTCGGTGCCTTAGCCTGTTGTTGAGGTTTATCCTCGATGGTGGGTAGGTACGCTGCTTTGACCCTTTCCGTCGCGATGTTAGCTTTTTTTCCTTGTATATCTACGGTGATGTAGTTTGGTGTCCTTTGGAGCACGGGAAAGGGACCTGCGTAGGGTTTCTGTAAGGGTCTTCTGTGCCCCCCGTGTTTCACGAAGACGTTGGTCGCCTTGTATAGAGCGCTCGGGACATTGGCTTTTTGGGGTCCCTGTTGTCGTGGCAGTATTGGCTGCAGGTTTGTCACTCGTTTTTTTAGGCATTGTAGAAATTCTCTGGCGGGCCGGTCTCCTTTTTCTTTCTCGGGTAGCTCTCCTGCGAGGCGCAATGTTTGTCCGTATACCATTTCGGCGGGGGAGATGTTTGCGTCCGTGTGTGGCGTGGCTCGGATGTTAAGCAGTATGAGGGGTAGTGCGTCTGCCCAGTCTGCGTCAGTGACCGTAGCTTTTAACGCCTCCTTCAATCTTCTGTGCATCCTCTCCACCAGTCCGTTGCTCTGCGGGTGGTACGCTGTCGTTCGCTGTCTCTCAGCGCCCAGCGCCGTCAGCAAGTTTTTCCATAAGTTAGACTCGAACTGGACGCCTTGGTCCGTGATGATTGTTGTTGGAGCGCCGAATGATGCTACCCAGTCTTTTAGGAATGCCCGTGCTGTTGTTTCTGCCGTACAATCGGCCATTGGGGTAGCGGTGCACCATCTGGTGAAGCGGTCAATGCACGTCAGCAGGTACCGTTTGTTTTGTGACACGGGTAGTGGTCCGACGATATCGATGTGTATCGTCTGGAACCGTTCCTTGGGTACCGGCATCTTCCCGGGCGGGCATTTGGTGTGCCTTATTATTTTGCTTGTCTGGCATGGAATGCACTCGCGTGTCCACTTGCCGACGTCTTTGTTGAGTCCGGGCCAGATTACTCGCTGCCTCAAGAGGTTCCTTGTTGCTTGTATGCCGGGATGACTTGCCCCGTGGAAATGCTGAAATACGTTCTTTCTGCAGCTTTCCGGGATGTATGGCCTCCGTAGGCCTGTTGACACGTCGCACCAGAGGGGTGGTTTACCGGTCTGTCTGATTATGGGGCGTAGTTTGAGCGCGCTCTTTGATGCTGGGTGCAGCAGTTCTTCTAATTCTGCGTCTGTGTTTTGTTCGGTCATTATTTTGTCGTAGTTGATCGCAGGTCCTTTAGGTATTATTGTTGACACCAGACGTGATAGCGCGTCTGCGACCGTGTTGTTGTCGCCGCTGATGTGCTTGATTTCGCAGTCGAACTGTGAGAGGTAGGAGAGCTGTCTTGCTACCCGGGGGCTGTTGCCTTCCGTGGCTTTTTGCAGGGCGAAACAGAGCGGTTTATGGTCTGTCCTGATTTCGAAACTTCGGCCTTCCAAGAAATGCTCGAAGTGTTTCACTGCGAGGAATATCGCCAATAGTTCGCGGTCGTAGGTGCTGTATTTACGTTGGGTGTCGTCTAGTTTTTTGGAGAAAAATGCTACGGGGCGCTGTTCTTGCCCGACTTTTTGTTGTAGTACGGCGCCGACTGCGGTTCCTGATGCGTCTGTGATTAAGGTGCTTTTGCCTTCTGGAGCGGGGTGCGCTAGCAAGGTGAGTTGCGAGATCTCGCGTTTTAGGCTAGTGAACGCTGCGTCTAGTTCTGTTGTCCAGTTGATAATTTTCTTTGAGTTTTTGGAGTATCCTTTTGTCAATCCGGTCAGAGCTTGCATCTTTTCTGCTGCGGCTGGGAGGAATCGGTGGTAATAGTTGACTATTCCTAGGAATTGTCGTAGCTTTTTTACTGTTGCTGGTTGGGGAAAACTGCCTATTTCCTCTATTTTCTGAGGGAGTGGTGAGATTCCGCCGGCTGACACTCTGTGTCCGAGAAAGTCTAGCTCGGGCACTCCGAAAATGCACTTGGCGGGGTGCACGCGCAGTCCTTCTTCTTGTAGCCGTTGGAAGAGTTGTCGGAGGTGTTTTTGGTGCTCCTCTGCGTTTGCGGACGCTATCAGTATGTCGTCGATGTATGCCGTTACGAAGTCCATGTCTCTTGTTACCGCGTCGATGTATCGTTGGAACGTTTGGGCTGCGTTCCGCAGCCCGAATGACATCACGGTGTATTCGTACAGCCCAAATGGTGTGGTGATGGCCGTTTTCTGGATGTCCTCGTTTTTGACGGGTATTTGGTGATAGGCTTTGACGAGGTCGATTTTGGAGAAGATTGTTTTGTTATGCAGTTTGTAATGGAAGTCTTGACAGTGTGGTATTGGGTAACGGTCAGGTTTGGTGCTTGCGTTCAGTCGTCTGTAGTCTCCGCAGATTCTCCATGCCCCGGGTTCGGCTGCCTTTGGTACCATGTGCATGGGTGATGCCCAGGCGCTCTTCGACGGCCTGATGATGCCATGTTCCAGCATTTCCTTGAATTCTTGTCGCGCCGCTTCCAATTTTTCCGGAGACAGTCTCCTTGGTCGTGCATATACTGGGGGTCCGGTTGTTTCGATGTGGTGTTCTACGTCGATTTTCTTTTGTGTGTGCCGGATGTGTTGGGAGGTCGGTAATATTCCGGGGTATTCCTCGTACAATGTGTTGAATTCCGGGGCGGTTTGGTGTTCGATCCTGTGCACTCGTTGGCTTCTTGAAACGACACGTTTGCAGGGTACTTTGGTTCCGGAAGCTTGGGCGTTTACCATTCTCCGCGGTCGTCGTTTTCCCGCGAAACTGCAAGGTTGGGTACAGTTTCTTGCTCGGTTACCGAAAGTTTGGTGGTAATAGCAGATTGCTTGGTCCTGCTTGATTCTTGTATTGCTTCTGTTTCCGTACCTAGGTCCTGGGGTTTGGTTTCGCCAATCTTCTGCTTGCTTCTTGTTTTCCTGTGGGCGTAAAGCGTTTGCCAGCATTTTCTTGAGTTCTGCTATTTCCTGTAGGGCTTTGTCAAATTCCGCTCTTGAGACGGTAAGAGATGGTGGGTGTTTGACGGCAGTTACGGCGATGGGTTCACTCATGGCCGTTTGGCAAGCGGTTTGCCTTGCTATGATCTGATCTGCGATTACTCTGTATTCTTCGTCCGTTTTTCCCCTGCCTAGTGCCTCGATCAGCGGTTGTGCTGTGATTGGTAGCTTTGCGAGGTGCATGGAACGGATGACGGACGGTGGTAGGGGTGCTTGCCTGCAGCTGTTCAGTCGTTTCATTTCGAGGAGCAATTCTGATGGCGTATTGTCTCCCATGGTAGTTTTGACGATGGTGTCGTAGTTTGCTTCCTCGTCGTGTCGCACGAAACGGTGCGTTAATGCGGCTTTTAATGCGTCGTATTTGTCGTTTGCCGGTGGGTTCAGGAGTATTTCTTGGATCTCGGATACGATGTGTGTTGGGAGTCCTCCTAGTAACGCTCCGAACTTTGCGCCGTCGTCCAGGTTTGGTATTTGTGCGAGGAACACGTCGCAATGCAGTAACCATCCTTTCACATCTCCGCTGAATGCGGGCAACCGGATATCTTGCCCAGCCATGCCTCCTATTGCCTGCCGAATACCTCTGGGGTCAACCAGTGTAGTGTTCTCCCCCAGGCTGCAACACGCTTCGGGCAGGCTTTGAGCTATCTTTTTCGTGATAGGATAGCCCGAAGCGAGTGCCTGAGGTGCAACCGTATTCGGCAGTATATGGACAACACGGGGGTAACACGGTAATTATATTGGTGACTGTTAGGTACACGGAACACGGACCATTACACTAGGCCCTCGGTGACTACTATGAGCACAGTTCGTTACTCGTAAATTACGTAATGATTGGAACACAGCACTAATACGTGAGGGTTGAAATACAATACTATTCGAGAAGTACGTAATGATCGAAACACAATCCTCTGTGAGAATAGTACAAATATGTGGTGATTGACGTACAATCCTATTCGAGAATGACCTAACCTGAAACTTAATCCTATGCGAGTATAGCACAAATACGTGGTGATTGAAGCACAATCCTAGTCGGGAATGACGTAATGATTGAAACACAATCCTATGCGAGAATAGCACACATACGTGATGATTGAAGCACGATCCTATTCGGGAATGACGTAATGATTGAAACACAATCCTATGCGAGGATAGTACTAATACGTGATGATTGAAATACAATACTATGCGAGAATTACGTAATGAATGAAATAAGCACCAATAGCTGGTAACGTCCGCGAGGACGCTACTTACGAACGCAGCGGCGAGACGTGATGATTGGTGCTACGTCGTGCGACTGTTACGAACAAGTCGGCTGGGGCTAGCGGGGCGCCGAGACGAGGCTAGCCGGCCGGAGCGGGCGAGAGATGTCGTAGAGCGGCTTGGCCGGCGACACAGGCGCGGGGCGTTGCAACGTGGCCTTTTTAAGGCTTTGAAACACCTTGAAGCGTCGATAGGCAGGGTCGGTCTCCGGAGCTCGGTGCAGGTACGCGAGAGATAAAGTCGATCTCGGAAGCTAGATGCAGGAACACGAGGCTGGTGCTGGAGATGTGACTTGAACGAGGACGAGTGCTTGAGTGTGCGCGGGCCTTGTTGGGGTCGCCTTATGTAGGCCTCGAGTGCGAGCCTTGAGTCCGGGCGTGAGTCCTGATTGGTCGCGAGTTTGTGGGCCTGTGGTGCTGGAGGCAGGAAGCCGTTGTAGCTTACGGGCACCTTTTCTCATAGTCGCGAGGCGGCTTCTCTCAGGTCCCGTGTTTGGTTGCCTAGACGCTTCGGGTCCGGAGGTGCTCTGGAACGGATGCGGTTGTAGTCTGGAGGCAGCTTTTCTCAGGTCTTGTGGAGGTCCGCGGCTTGCCGCTGGGATCACCACAAATCGCTAATATGCCCTCAGATAGGAAAATTTAGTAGTAATTAAAGAGTATTAAAGGAATAATGTTAAAGAGTGAAGAGTTTGAAGACGCACACAATTCCTGATGTAATCTCGGTTAAGAAATGCCAATAAGCCGGCAGATCGCGTAGTTATTTGTAGTTGAAGAGTATACACCTAACACGTACATTCTTGAAGTTAAAGAAGTAGTCAAAGTTGAAGTTAAAGAGAAAAGAGTTAAAGGACGCATACACACATTCTGTTATGTCCCCTCGGCTAAGACACGTGACTATGCCGCCAGATCGTACAGTTTAGTGGTAGTTGTAGTTGAAGAATATTAAAGAGTATAGAGTTAAAGGACGCACGCATTCTGTAATGGAACCTCGGGTAACAAACACCAATGTACTAGCGGATCGGACAGTTACGTTGTAGTAACAAAGTATTCACACTTTCTCTGCGTATTGGGCCATATGTGTACCAATCGGTACATTGCTCATTCACGTACCAGTTTTAATGGATGACATTTCATCTGTTTCGCGACCTCTTGAAGAAATAACTGTTATCTTACCTGGTGAAACGTATCTTGCAATTCTATCTGTTATATTTATTAGAAAGGATGAAAATATGTATATTAGCCCGTATTAACTCTTTGCCTAACAAAACTCAAACAGTTTCGGGGAAAGTTTTCAGGTATAAATGTTGTCAGTACCTTGAAATATCAGGGAAATAGCTCTAGCGTGTTTTTTTTTTCTGCATTAGAAGGGGCTTTTTTTTAGTGAAAATTATGCTTCTTTAAAAATGTATGCTTAGCCAGACAAATCTTTAACAAATATATGGTCGAAAAAATCTGAGAAAAAATATCAGATAAGTTTTTGCCTAAACTTATCAGCAAATCAATGTACATTTGGAAAAACTTTCACGAAAAAGGTATTAAATGTGTTGCACAGATCATGAACTTGAACTGAGAGGAAATCAATAGCAAATTGCTCGTGCAAGACTTCTGGAATGTCTAAAAACATAATTACGTGAATGCTTTTTATAATTACCCTGATTTTGTCATTTAGTTCAAAATCTTTCCTTACTTGTTAAATTACCTTGAAATTTTGTCAATTTCCTCAAACTGTAAGCACTAGTCATCTTGGCACTGCAGTACCCATTTGGAGACCAAGGGTTAAAGTCGATTTCATTACTATGCTATTTTCAACCTAACGACACCAACCGTTTACAACCACGGAAACGCAGTGAACGTTTTAAAGAGTAAAGACTTGAAGTTAAAATGTTGAAGAGTAAAGACATAAAGTTAAAGAGAACAAGGTTAAACAACGCACACATGTTGCAACGTAACCTGAGTTGAGTGACGCGACTGTGCGGGCAGATCGGAGCAAGCCACCAGGGCAGCAACGTGTCGCTGTACGTGGTGGAGCTGCGGCGGCTGCAGCAGCGCGGGTCTGGCGCTCCTCTCGAGGTGTCTCCCGCCCCGCCCCCCCTCGACAACACCGTCCTCCTCAGGCACCGGCCCCACGGTACTGGTGGTGGTCTCTTGCGTGCTGGTGTGGTTGTGCTGGTGTCTCTCTTGTGGGCCTTCTTGGGCGTCTCTTGTGTGTGTGCTTTTATCTCTTATTCATATATATCTCTCTTGTGGTTTTCTTGGGCCTCTCTTATTGGTGTTCTTGTGCCTCTCTTGTGTGTGTTCTTCTGCCTCTCTTGTTTGTGTGCTTTTATCTCTTATTCTTATATCTCTCTTGTGTGTGTTCTTCTGCCTCTCTTGTGTGTGCA
This sequence comes from Morinoia aosen, assembly GCA_030386875.1. Classification (NCBI taxonomy): domain Eukaryota; kingdom Metazoa; phylum Arthropoda; class Malacostraca; order Amphipoda; family Talitridae; genus Morinoia; species Morinoia aosen. The sequence goes on from CM059566.1 coordinate 26,798,188, forward strand.
CTTCCCTGTGTAGGGTGTCTCAACGAAATGTATTCACCTGTTGACTGACTAGTACTCATGTGTTTGGTTTTGATGTAGATATTTATTGACACACATACAAGTCCAGTGAGTTAAATCAGAGAAAAGAACATTAAATTTCAGAAAATTGAACGTGATGTATTCCAAACTAGTTGCACCCGAAACGAGCAAGAATACACGAGTTATCGTAAGCCAAAGATTTTATGTTTTTAATAGTGTTCAAAATCCTCAAAGTTTTTAATAACGTTTTTTGAGGATATTTTTATGAGGAGTAGTTTGATGAATTATGGTACATTTATTTCATATGTATTATGGTTTGTTCTACATTTCATGATGCCAACACCAGCTTTACCTATTAAATAGGACACGATCCATTTAATGTGTGATTCTCATTTACTTTAAATTGAATGTTGACTTTCAGTATAACTTATGGATGTTTTGTCAATTATATTGCGTGCGATTTTTGTACATCATGGCTGTGTGAACACTGATAATAGCTTCAATTTGTTAACTGGGTTAAGTTTTACTACTAGGTTCAATGGTTCAAAACTCATTCTGAATTCAATTTCAGTATTCTACGGTTAAGGGAACAGAAGTTGAATTAGATCGAGCTTTCATTTTCACTTCATCCTGTTGATGAAAAAATGAGTGTCATCACTGAATGGTCTTTGTTAGCAAAAGTGTTGATCAATAACTCATTCAACGGTTCTCTGCTTATTTATATCCCTATTTATTAGTCTGCAATAGTTAATAATCCTAGAACTGTTCTCTGCCAATTTATATCCGTTCTGATAGTGTTCAATGTATTCGTTGAAGGCGCCAATTGCAGTTGAAAAAATAACCTACCCTTAGAATGATGTACTACGGCAAACGGATCTAAAAGTTCAGGTACTCCTTCTGGCGTATGAAAGATTGGAGTGTTTCATAGGAAAGCGTAGCATAGGATGAAATTCTGCGTAAAGTTCCACCGTGTTCATGCCTCTGACGTGATGTGCAGGTCCGGAGGGAGTGTCAGGCAGCAACTTCAGATCTGGTGTCCCCGTCAGGAAGAGCTTCAGCAAAGACAAGGACAACGCCAGAGCAAAGTGAGGGGTTACTAAAACTTCTGTAATATTACTTGGTATCAACGCTTCTAAATGAACAGAAACTTTTGAGTTATTTCTAGAGCAAAGTGAGAGGTTACTGTGTGCGCTAAGTGAGCGCTAGCACTTGTATACCGTTCAATGCTTTTAAGTGAACAGGAACATTTGAGTTATAGTCAGGGCAAAGTAATAGATGACTGTGATTTGCGTGTGTGCTAAGTGAGCGATAAAACTTCTGTTCTGTTCTTCTGTTCTGAATGAACAGGAAATTTTGAATTATGGCCAGAGCGAAGTAAGACGTTCCTGTATGCGCTAAGTGAGCGCTAAAACTACTGTAATGTTACTTGGTATCAATGCTTCTAAATGATCAGAAACTTTCGAGTTATTTCGAGAGCAAAGTGAGAAATTATTGGGATCTGCGTATGTCTCACTTATGAACGTTTATCTGCGTATAACGTTTCATAACGTTTATCTCACTTATCTGCGTATGAACGTTTCTGGGTATTATCAATGCTTTTAAATGAACTGAAACTTCCGAATTGTTGCCAGAGCAAAGGAAGAAACGATTGTGTCTGTGCTTACCTGAACTAAATGACTCAACATTTCTTGATGCTAGTGCTTCAAAACGCAGGGAAATTCTTCAGTTATCAGTTACACTGGGTTGTAGAACTTGGAAAGTCGAGGACTGGACATTTTCTTGCCTCGTCGCCACTTCAAAATTATTGTAGTTGTCCTTATTTTGCCCTCGGTTTGTAGTGTCTTTATTTTCCCTATTTCACATGTAAGACAGTAATGGTGTGTCTTTTCTCAGTCCTTCTTTTCCTCAAGTTTCTAAATTGAAATTCTCTATCCAATTCAATCACAAACGCTTATAAGATGCAAGATAAAACTTGTGATTTTGGATTAAGACTCAGCATTGGAAATTTTTCAAAAGATCAGCACAAGCTATTTTTCAAGGAACAGCACTTGCTATTTTCTAAGGAAAAACACTAGCTTTCCTTTTAGGAACAGTACTAGTTATTTCTTAGCTAACATATAACTACTAGTGATGCCAACTGAACATGTCGCGCGTGTGTGAACTAATGAATAAGAAATTCTGCACTTTTGCAGCGCTGAGCTGATGAAGACAGAGGATGCATCCGACACAGGGGGCGACGAGCCCTCAGAAGAAGACCCACCGCCCAGCATACACAACCTCAACGCCCACAGGGAGGTTTTCGGCACCCGGAGAGAGTGTGAGTTACCGCTAGGTTTGCTCCGTTCGCGGAAGAGCAGGAAGTCAGATGGAGCTAACCTAATTCGTGTTCCTTATCAGTTTCAATTTCTAGAGCTTTGTTGTTTGGGTGTCTGTTTGTCAATTTAAATTTGTTTTTTTAAGAGCTTAGCTATTGCTTCGAAAAGACTAATATATCTCTCATGATTTTTTATTTTCTTTTCTTTGAATTTTTGTTGCATGTGTGTTTTTCTAATTCATTTTGTCACTGCGCCTGTGCTGATTTTATTCTCATGTTAAATTTCTCACGCCTGGTGTGTTTCCTCATTCGACGATTTTTTACATTCCCGTGTTCTAGAGTTCATTATTTCCTATCAAGTTATTATTAAAACTTACCTTATAAAGATCACCGGCGTGCCTGAATGGCAAAGAAATTATTCTGAACGTTTTCATACTCAAAACGTTTCATTCATTGAAAAATTTGCGCCCTTTGTGTATGAGTAATGAGGTATATAATATTATCCAGAATTTTTCATTCAAAACAAAATTGTGAAAATTGCGAAACGTGTTGTGGACTGTAGCTCGGCGTGGTAAATGTGCATATGTTTAACTAACCAGCGCTACTTTGAGTGAATGCTTCCCATTTTCATAATGTACAATTCTAATGTCTTCAAAAAAGTTAAGCCTACATTTTTCTCTAATTATCACGCTAATGCATGGTTCCAGCATTTTCATAAACTTTTTGCAAACGGGGTTTGGCTTCCTTTGCTCATTTTTTTCACCTGCTACTCCATTTGATCGCCTTAACTACCGAGAGGAGATGATGGTTTGAATACAACAGGAGTGTTGGGTTCAACTGGGTTCGAGGGTGGGGTTCAAGGTCTCTTCGTGTAGGGGTAGGGTTCAATGCTCCTGTGTGTGGGGTTAAAGGCCTCATTACGTGGATTGGGTTCAAGGCCTCCTTGTTCAAGTTGGGTTCAAGGCCTCTTTGTTCAAGTAGGGTTTAAGGCCTCTTAATTCAAGTTGGGTTCAAGGTCTCCTTGTTCAAGTTGGGTTCAAGGTCTCCTTGTTCAAGTTGGGTTCAAGGCCTCTTTATTCAAGTTGGGTTCAAGGTCTCCTTGTTCAAGTTGGGTTCAAGGCCTCTTTGTTCAAGTTGGGTTCAAGGCCTCTTTATTCAAGTTGGGTTCAAGGCCTCTTTATTCAAGTTGGGTTCAAGGTCTCCTTGTTCAAGTTGGGTTCAAGGCCTCCTTGTTCAAGTTGGGTTCAAGGCCTCCTTGTTCAAGTTGGGTTCAAGGCCTCCTTGTTCAAGTTGGGTTCAAGGTCTCCTTGTTCAAGTTGGGTTCAAGGCCTCTTTGTTCAAGTTGGGTTCAAGGCCTTGTTCAGGTTGGGTTCAAGGCCTCCTTGTTCAGGTTGGGTTCAAGGCCTTTCTGTTTAGGTTGGGTTCAAGGCTCTTGTGTGGGGGTTAAAAAAAAAAGCTTACCTTGCTGTTCACACCCGATGTGCACCCCTCACCCCGCTAAACGCGACGCTCGTGTGTCTGTGCAGTGCAGCGCACCCCGCCCCCGCAGCCGCCACAGTGGAACGCCAACAATAACGGTGGGTTGTGGTGGTAGTGGTGGTTAGTGACGGGGTCGTGGAGTGTGACGGTGATTGTTGACGGGGGTAACGTCTGTAATAACAGTATGTTAAGAGGGGGGAGGGGTTGGTCAGTCACGGGGAGTGAGGAATATAAGGAGGAAGGAATTAATCTGGACGGGGTGTATTGTAATCTGGGTGGGGGTATGGTAGTCTGGACAGGGATGACTCATTTGTAAATCAGGACGATTTCATAAATAATCTCGACAAGGGGTGATATATTTAGGGGTGGGGGTAATGCAATCTAGCTAAAACTTGAAGTGAGTAATGAAATTTAGAGATGGTAATGAAATCTCAGTTGACAATGATATCACTGAAGAAATGATAAAATCTCAGCGAAAGTAATTCAAATGGGAGTAATAAAGTCGCTGTGGTGAAAAGAATGGGAGTAATGAAGTCACTGGGACAAAACTAGTGCCTAGCTGTAAGGAAATGACTGTGGGTTCGGTTCGTTGATATCGGCGGTGAGGAGAGACATTGAAGCGTTGGTTGTGAGTGGCGTGGAGAGTGTTGTGAGTGGTGCGTCTCGCACCGAGCAGGTATCGAGTGGTCTGACGCATCCTGCAGTCAGTGGCAACGAGTGGCTTTGAGCGTGAAGCGAATTGTCTGAATGGTTCTTTTGCTTCCTAGTGAGTGGCTTTTTGCTCTCCAGTGAGTGGCTCTCTTAAGCTTTCCAGTGAGTGGCTCTCTTAAGCTTTCCAGTGAGTGGCTCTCTTTAGCTTTCCAGTGAGTGGCTCTCTTTTGCTTTCCAGTGAGTGGCTCTTTTGCTTTCCAGTGAGTGGCTCTTTTGCTTTCCAGTGAGTGGCTCTCTTTTGCTTTCCAGTGAGTGGCTCTCTTTTGCTTTCCAGTGAGTGGCTCTCTTTTGCTTTCCAGTGAGTGGCTCTCATTTGCTTTCCAGTGAGTGGCTTTCTTTTGCTTTCCAGTGAGTGGCTCTTTTTTGCTGTCCAGTGAGTGGCTCTCTTTTGCTTTCCAGTGAGTGGCTCTCTTTTGCTTTCCAGTGAGTGGCTCTCTTTTGCTTTCCAGTGAGTGGCTCTCTTTTGCTTTCCAGTGGGTGGCTCTCTTTTGCTTTCCAGTGAGTGGCTCTCTTTTGCTTTCCAGTGAGTGGCTCTTTTTTGCTTTCCAGTGAGTGGCTCTCTTTTGCTCTCCAGTGAGTGGCTCTCTTTTGCTTTCCAGTGAGTGGCTCTCTTTTGCTTTCCAGTGAGTGGCTCTCTTTTGCTTTCCAGTGAGTGGCTCTCTTTTGCTTTCCAGTGAGTGGCTCTCTTTTGCTTTCCAGTGAGTGGCTCTCTTTTGCTTTCCAGTGAGTGGCTCTCTTTTGCTCTCCAGTGAGTGGCTCTCTTTTGCTTTCCAGTGAGTGGCTCTCTTTTGCTTTCCAGTGAGTGGCTCTCTTTTGCTTTCCAGTGAGTGGCTCTCTTTTGCTTTCCAGTGAGTGGCTCTCTTTTGCTTTCCAGTGAGTGGCTCTCTTTTGCTCTCCAGTGAGTGGCTCTCTTTTGCTCTCCAGTGAGTGGCTCTCTTTTGCTCTCCAGTGAGTGGCTCTCTTTTGCTCTCCAGTGAGTGGCTCTCTTTTGCTCTCCAGTGAGTGGCTCTCTTTTGTTCTCCAGTGAGTGGCTCTCTTTTGCTCTCCAGTGAGTGGCTCTCTTTTGCTCTCCAGTGAGTGGCTCTCTTTTGCTCTCCAGTGAGTGGCTCTCTTTTGCTCTCCAGTGAGTGGCTCTCTTTTGCTCTCCAGTGAGTGGCTCTCTTTTGCTCTCCAGTGAGTGGCTCTCTTTTGCTCTCCAGTGAGTGGCTCTCTTTTGCTCTCCAGTGAGTGGCTCTCTTTTGCTCTCCAACGAGTGGCTCGCTTTTGCTCTCCAGTGAGTGGCTCTCTTTCGCTACCCTGTAATTTCTGCTTCATGTTCAAATGTTTTTGTCTTCAATAGCATTCCATTTGCAATCTTCCGACTGGTTCTCGCGAATTTCATTTCATGATTTTGGTCGTAATTCATTGCTGTTGTATTATAGCTTTGTATTTCTATTACAATTTTCTGTGTCCATTAACTTTTGTTACAACCGTTTTCGCACTGTAAATATATGAGAGCACTGTAATACATCAACAAATGTATACTCTTTGTATCGAGAGACTTGGAACACACCGCGACACTTGGAACACACCGCAACACTCGGAACACACCGCAACACTCGGAACACACCACAACACTCGGAACACACCGCAACACTCGGAACACACCGCAACACTCGGAACACACCGCAACACTCGGAACACACCGCAACACTCGGAACACACCGCAACACTCGGAACACACCGCAACACTCGGAACACACCGCAACACTCGGAACACACCGCAACACTCGGAACACACCGCAACACTCGGAACACACCGCAACACTCGGAACACACCGCAACACTCGGAACACACCGCAACACTCGGAACACACCGCAGCACTCGGAACACACCGCAGCACTCGGAACACACCGCAGCACTCGGAACACACCGCAGCACTCGGAACACACCGCAGCACTCGGAACACACCGCAGCACTCGGAACACACCGCAGCACTCGGAACACACCGCAACACTCGGAACACACCGCAACACCCGGAACACACCGCAACACTCGGAACACACCGCAACACTCGGAACACACCGCAACACTCGGAACACTCGGAACACACCGCAACACTCGGAACACACCGCAACACTCGGAACACACCGCTACACTCGGAACACACCGCGACACTCGGAACACACCGCGACACTCGGAACACATCGCAACACTCGGAACACACCGCAACACTCGGAACACACCGCAACACTCGGAACACACCGCAGCACTCGGAACACACCGCAGCACTCGGAACACACCGCAGCACTCGGAACACACCGCAGCACTCGGAACACACCGCAGCACTCGGAACACACCGCAGCACTCGGAACACACCGCAGCACTCGGAACACACCGCAACACTCGGAACACACCGCAACACCCGGAACACACCGCAACACTCGGAACACACCGCAACACTCGGAACACACCGCAACACTCGGAACACTCGGAACACACCGCAACACTCGGAACACACCGCAACACTCGGAACACACCGCTACACTCGGAACACACCGCGACACTCGGAACACACCGCGACACTCGGAACACACCGCAACACTCGGAACACACCGCAACACTCGGAACACACCGCAACACTCGGAACACACCGCAACACTCGGAACACACCGCAACACTCGGAACACACCGCTACACTCGGAACACACCGCGACACTCGGAACACACCGCGACACTCGGAACACACCGCAACACTCGGAACACACCGCAACACTCGGAACACACCGCAACACTCGGAACACACCGCAACACTCGGAACACACCGCAACACTCGGAACACACCGCAACACTCGGAACACACCGCTACACTCGGAACACACCGCGACACTCGGAACACACCGCGACACTCGGAACACACCGCAACACTCGGAACACACCGCAACACTCGGAACACACCGCAACACTCGGAACACACCGCAACACTCGGAACACACCGCAACACTCGGAACACACCGCAACACTCGGAACACACCGCAACACTCGGAACACACCGCAACACTCGGAACACACCGCGACACTCGGAACACACCGCGACACTCGGAACACACCGCGACACTCGGAACACACCGCAACACTCGGAACACACCGCAACACTCGGAACACACCGCAACATTCTGTTTCCATTCCTTCACATTTTTCAAAGCACAAGTACAGTAACAGCAAAGTGAAGTACGATCAGGTTTCATAATTTTGTAACATCCGAGAATTTTATATGAACTGGGTGATTGTTTCATGTGCATGTGATGGATTGGTGGTTAAAGTATTTATTTATATTCTATGGAAATGAAAACGATGGTATTAAATCACCACTTTATAATAATAATAATAAGAATAATAATTATAATAGCTCATGCTTGTATGAGCTGTATTTATTATTTTAATAATTTGTATAATGTATATGCCGCAAGCGATACAGCAGTAGATTGTTTTTCACTTTTAGTACAAGGATATGTTTGAGTATAGCTACTTGTATATTATAATTAATGTATATGTGAACGACTAATTCAATGATAATTCATGCGTTGTATGGGTGGTGGTTATGCATGATATGCATCATGCATTAGAGTCGTACCTCACTTTTCGAAATTAGTACGTTCCAGAAGTGGTTTCTGAACGTGATTATTTTGTAAGTAGAGTCGCATTTCACATGTAAAACGCCTGATTCGTTCCAAGGCCTCCAATACTACCCCCTAAACCCTTTTAAAATTATAAAAGTATCCTAATTCTGTATGAAATATGTATTAAATGTAAAAGAAAATCATTTATTAAAACACTAAAATGAATAAGACATGCAAAGCGTTTACCACTGGGGTTGGGCAACCATACCCAAGATACGTAAGGGCGAGTGCATGGTTGAAGTTCGTGGCGGGGAGAAAGGAGGAGGAAACAAACGTTTGCCAGCTGAGAGAAAACGCCAATTTCTAAACAAAATACCGGGTGCTACAAGTGTATTTACGTTTCGGGGGATTCGGGTGGCTGCAAAGCCGAACGCAAATTATTTGAATTTTTCTGATTTCGCGTTTCATAACTCGAGTTTTCTTTCGTATTCAGAACGTGAAGGGAGTTCGTAATTCGGATTATTCATTAGTTGGGTCTTTCGTAAGCTGAGGTATGACTGTATATGAATTATGGGTATTACATGTATTCTGTTTTATGGGTATTACATGTATTCTGTTTTATGGGTATTATATGTATTCATTTTTATGGGTATTATATGTATTCTGTTTTATAGGTATTACATGTATTCTGTTTTATGGGTATTATATGTATTCTGTTTTATGGGTATTATATGTATTCTGTTTTATGGGTATTATATGTATTCTGTTTTATGGGTATTATATGTATTCTGTTTTATGGGTATTACATGTATTCTGTTTTATGGGTATTATATGTATTCTGTTTAATGGGTATTATATGTATTCTGTTTTATGGGTATTATATGTATTCTGTTTTATGGGTATTATATGTATTCTGTTTAATGGGTATTATATGTATTCTGTTTTATGGGTATTATATGTATTCTGTTTTATGGGTATTATATGTATTCTGTTTAATGGGTATTATATGTATTCTGTTTTATGGGTATTATATGTATTCTGTTTTATGGGTATTATATGTATTCTGTTTAATGGGTATTATATGTATTCTGTTTAATGGGTATTATATGTATTCTGTTTTATGGGTATTATATGTATTCTGTTTAATGGGTATTATATGTATTCTGTTTTATGGGTATTATATGTATTCTGTTTTATGGGTATTATATGTATTCTGTTTAATGGGTATTATATGTATTCTGTTTTATGGGTATTATATGTATTCTGTTTTATGGGTATTATATGTATTCTGTTTAATGGGTATTATATGTATTCTGTTTAATGGGTATTATATGTATTCTGTTTTATGGGTATTATATGTATTCTGTTTAATGGGTATTATATGTATTCTGTTTTATGGGTATTATATGTATTCTGTTTTATATGCATTATGTAAAATAAGTGCAACTCTTGTCGGTTTGCAGACCCGGTGTCGGTGTCGGGAGAGGCGCCGCAGGCCGCCACCCTCCCCCGCCGCTCCTCCACCACCTCCGCCCCCGCCACCGTGCCGGCCCCCCTCCACCACCGCCCCTTCACCGCACCACGCGACTCCCTCCACGCCTCCCCCATCACCAGGTAACGTTCGCTTCCCTCCAGCTCCTTCTTAATTTTGGTGCCTCTATTCTTATCTACCTTCTTTTCCTGCATCTATTTTCGTGCTTCTGATTTTTCTGCTGCCTATCTTCTCTCCCTAATTTTCCAGAATCGATTTTTCTTTTACTTAATTTCCCAGCATCTAGTTTTCTTCAGAGCTATTTTCACTTACTTAATTTCTCAGCATCTGTTTTTCTTAGACCTGTTTTTCTCTTACTTAATTTCCCGGCATCTATTTTTCTCCCTCACCTTATTTTCCGGCATTAATTTCGCTTCACAGCCATTTTCCTGTATTCACTTTCCTTTTGGTAATTTTCGTGCATCTACGTTTTCTCTGTACGTTTTTTTCGACCATTAACCCTTCGCGGCTCAAATTTATCTTTTTCTGGTTCCTTCACACACTTTTCTGTTTTTCACTGCCTGCTTTTTATTTCGTTTCTGCTTTACCTTTTTTTCTTGCCTCTTCTCAGTTTACTCCTGTTTTTCTACGTTATTTTTTAGACATTTTGAAATTATTTCCGTTACCCAGGCCTGTCCATAACGTATTATTTCCCGGACATATTTCTTCTTAACCCGTCGCCACGTCCTGGACTCTTAGAAGGTCGGCAAAGCTAGCACATGTTTCACATCAGCAAACCTAGGGTTGCCATATATGGTCTTAAGCATCTCGTTGAGCGCTATTCATTGGTGCAAGGTAAAATTAGGTGGGAGGAACAGGGAAGGAGAGGTATCAAGCTCAAATCTGTATGAATTCTTCTGCTCAGTCTGGAGTGTAGCTACCGGCGCTGCATAACCTCTTAGAAGGCCAGCAGTGTAGCTGAGGCATACCAGCACACACTCTGCCTCTAAGAAGGTCGCCATCATTTTTATTTTCTTATGTTTTTTGTTCCAAAAATGGGAGTCCAAATCCACAGATTTACTCCTACGCAAAAAATAATACCACCATTGTATTCGGAAGGAAAAGCTCTATGCATATCAAACTCTTTACAAACAATGAAACTGCTTGATAACAGCCTATGCACAAAATGAACTAAAAAATATAAACTGTGTTTTACATATAATGCACATAACTCCGGAACTATTGGACCTGAAAAAAAATTCACATACCACAAGATTCAGCAACTCAGAATCTATGAAAATGCATCATAAAAAAACATAAAAGTGCAATAAATAAAAAATGGCCAGTGATTTTCCGATTTCTGTTTTTTGTATTTTACCGAAATAAAAACTCGAATTTCGTAGATTTTCATTGGGGTAGCAGTATTTTTTTCCCCACTGACAGAAAGAGTAACTCTCTCTCTTTACAATGAACCCCCAATGAAACTTCTAACATGATTAATGAATGTACAGTAAGTTGCACAGTTGACCCATTTTCTTCAAACCTCTTGGTAGGTCGACCATGTGGAGACGGGTTAATAAAATTCTATCACTACGCTACTCTATTTCAAAGCCACCTATTTTCTTCAGTTAGCAATAAGGAAATCTCTTCTATGCAGTAATACATGGAAACACGTATTTTTAACTGTCACGTAATACTATAATACACGTCTGTCTTACATCCAATTGTACGCGCGTGTGCGTGGAGGTAAGTTGTTCTTTCTTAGCCAAAATATAAATTGAATCCTTTGCATGTTAGTGTTCCGTAAATGCACTTCGAATTGAATTGCTAGCATGTTTATCTTCCGTAAATAGAATTAGGGTTCAATTGTTCATGAGTGCAGTAAATGCAGTTCAAATTCAGTGCGGTAAATGCAGTTCAAATTCAGTACGGTAAATGCAGTTCAAATTCAGTACGGTAAATGCAGTTCAAATTCAGTGCGGTAAATGCAGTTCAAATTCAGTGCGGTAAATGCAGTTCAAATTCAGTGCGGTAAATTCAGTTCAAATTCAGTACGGTAAATGCAGTTCAAATTTAGTGCGGTAAATGCAGTTCAAATTCAGTATGGTAAATGCAGTTCAAATTCAGTACGGTAAATGCAGTTCAAATTCAGTGCAGTAAATGCAGTTCAAATTCAGTGCGGTAAATGCGGTTCAAATTCAGTGCGGTAAATGCAGTTCAAAAATTCAGTACGGTAAATGCAGTTCAAATTCAGTACGGTAAATGCAGTTTAAAATCCAATTTAACTTTTTGAAAAGAAAAGTGAAGAGAAAAAAGAAAAATCTACAAATTTTGCTAAGTAACATTTTGAACTGAATTTGTCTGTGATTCCGAATGGTGTTTAGAACACCTCTCTCTTAGCCGTTGGATGAGAGATCCAAAAGCTACCTACAATATTTCCTTGCCAACTATGCAACGTATTCTGGCTCCAGTTTCCCACAAGTTTAGTTAGGTTTTACTGTGTGGTGTTGCTTCTTCATAATTAGCGATTAGAAATTTAAAATTACCCTGTGTTAGCTCTGTTCTTGGAAAAATTTTTAATTCGCGCTGGGAAAACGTAATTTCTGTTACGTAAATTCCATTAATGTAACGTGATTTACAACTCCATCCTGATTTGCAGTTTGTCCTGTTCATGCTTAAATCATGTAACCGTTTGACACAAATTTCAAGTCGTCTTCTTAATTTTATATCATATTATTTTAACGTTCGCTGTTTGGTATTACTTACGTTTTGAACAATTGTGATGGCGTTAACGATTGTAACTTAACACTGAATGTACTTGAAGATTTTGTAGTTCACTTTTGTAGTTAGAAAGTGTGGGCATCATTCCGCGGTGTATCGCCAGTATTTGCATTTGTCCCACCCGTCCTACCTAAAAACATGTAAAATTTAACGTTCTATTAAATTTCTGTGCGAATTTTCCTGTAATTGGCTATGTGATTATTTTATGTAAAAATTGCATGTGGAATTAGTGTTGTGTAAAATTCATTACTTTTGTGTTTAAATGTGTGCAATATTGGACTCTGCTATTCTTCGTAGCTGCAGTACGAACAATGATTCCTTTTTACTCGTTAATATATATTTTATGTGGGCCTCTTAATGTTGTTTGCCGGACGGAATATCTTTCGATTCACTGTTGTTCTTTTTCAGCACCTACTACGTTCATAAACTTTTATCTTATTATTCCGTAATCGTTTTTCAATCCTGCCATTTTAAAACGCAGGGTGTGGCGACACACCTTGTGCATGGATAGATTACCCGTTCCCTTGACTCCATACTAAATGGTGCCTACCTTATCTTAGGAAGGCCTTTATTACCGTTAGGAAAGCGTAAACTAACTTATAATACAATTGAACCAACCAGCATGCATCGCCCGAGAGACTCCTCTCGACTATTTAAGTCTTCTGGAGGTTCGACTGCATGATCTAAATTGCCATACCTGAAGCTTGATTCTAAAAAATTCCCTGTGTGATCATGTGAAGCTTAAAACCCCGTCACTCCTGAAAAAATGACCGTGTAATTGTGTGTTTAAAATCCCGTCGCTCCTAATAAAACTTCCGTGTAATTGTGTACTTAAAAACCTCGTCACTCTTGAAAAAAATCCCCGTGTAATTGTGGGCTTAAAATCCGGTCACTTCATCTTTCCTCTCCATAAAATCCGGTCACTCCATCTGTACTCCATAAAACGCTGTCAGTCCGTCTGTACTCCCCATAACCCCGTCCGTCCCCTGCCCCTCACTCCACCCGCCGCCCGACGCAGGTCGCTGAGCAGCAGCACAGTCCCCCAGCAGGTGTCCGGGTCGCGCAGCGCTCTGCCCGAGCGGCGCGTCAGTGCTTACGACGCTCCTGCATCCTTCCAGCCCTTGTGAGTCCTGCCCTCTGCCCCTCTCCAGTCCTACCTCCGAGTCCCTTCCGACCCTACCTCATACCCTTTCTTACCTCCACCCCATGCTCAACTCGAGCTCAGCAAAATACCTACAGTCACGCAATGTGTTGGTCCGATTTCGTGAAATGTGGTTAAGTTGTTGAAGGTTCTTGTCCGATTTCGTAAAATCTTGGAAATCGCTGAAGGTTCTGGTTCGATGTCGTGAAATTTGGTGTAGCCGTTTTGAATTTTCGTCCGGTTTCGTAAAATTTAAAGTCGTTTAACATTTTCAGCCGAATGCGTGAAATCTTGTGAAGCCGTTTTGCATTTTGCCTTACTTAACGTGATTTAGGAACTCAGAAGGAGATAATTATTCCGAAAGTCTCGTACCGTAGTTGGTGAGAGATTTTTTGTGACTTCGGCGTATTTACCTCAAGACTTTAGCAAAGAATAGTTCGTCAAATGTTGTTGTTACTCCGCTACTTAAGACTTCGATTCCGCCTTGTTCACGTTGTAATAAATTTTCTTTTGCGCATAAGTACCTCGACTTTGTAAGTTCCTAACTTCATTCACAGTGTGACAGCAAACGCTCTTACTTCATTCTTACTGCACAACCATGATACTCAAATTTCGCTTTCCGTGTCAGAGTCGTACCATAAATTTTGTACTTGCTCCCCCAGACCTTTCTGTCGCAAACCCTGACTATAGAGTTGACTCACTTTGTCGTTTGACCTTTCACGTGTTGCTTTAGGGCTTCGTCTCAATGATCCACCGCTATGATGATCTGAAGTGTTTCGAATTCTGGCCCTTGATATTTAAATTAGAACCTCACAAAAATAAGTACGAAAGCAATCGCAACTTCTTCTTCAAACTACGTGATCAGTCCATTGTCTTGAATCTCTTAGTTGACGCTCGCGAAGTTTAAGTTGCGTTGTGGAAAGTTAATCATTTATGTCTAATCTAGGGAATTTCAGGGGTATTTTTGGCTGATCTATTATGAAATTGTTCCCGCTCCTTGTGGGAGATTTTGGTCGACGTATACAATTCTTCTTTACAACATCGTTGTGTCTTTCATGGCCTATATAATTTTTCTTTAAAGCATCGTGTTGGCTTTATGCGCGCCATCGTCATTGTTGTTTGTTTGTCTTTGTCTCGTAATTTAAGTGTTGGATTTTTTTCAGCCCTCTCTCTGCCTTCTGTTTGAGGGGACATGTTGTATGAATGCTGACTACACGTGGACTTAAATCTTGCTTTGATTAAAGATTGCACTGATTTGTATGATTTAAATTGTTTTTGGTGTGATAAAACTCATCATTTATAAATCTAAAATTATTGCGTGGCTTTGGAACTAAAATTACATGTAAAATTTTGTTGAATTGTATTCGTTTTTGCATAAAATTGTCTTTCACTGTCCATGTTATCCGTTCTTCAGCATTGGGTGCTGCATGTATATGTGCTTTAAATAGTACCACAACTTGCTTTTGTAAACGCAGTGTAGATTGGGATTAAACCTCGCTAGTCTTCCGTAATGGCGAAGTCGGGAGTCGCACCGTGGGTCCAAAGTACGTTTCCAGTTGAGCTCGTGGTAGCAGGTCAACTGACTTTGAATTCAGTCGAGTGATACCGAGCTCGTGGCCTTGAATTGAGTTTACTGATCACAAAATTCATTGCCTTGAATTCAGATAAATAACAGAATTCATGGCTTTGAATCAAGTTCAGTGATGACAGTTCAACTGAGTCAGAATTAAGCGAAATGGTTGCAGAATTACGAAATTATGTTTAAATGTTCAGACTCGGAATTATATTTGAATGTTTTCGATATTGTATACTAGAATCAACTCTCATTTCACTTGGAAGTCGATTTTGAGTTAAACCCGCCGGTACTAATATTAAATTTCATTTGAGTAGGAAATCAATCGTCAGTTTGACCCTACTTCTTTACCCTATTTTTTTAGAGCCTAACTTTTTTATTTCGATCCTAATTTTTGAAGCCTTGCGCCTTTAAAATCAACTGTCACTTGAGTTGGAAATCAATCATCGGTTTGACCCGCCTGAGTGGCCGTATAGAATGTTGGGGACCTGACAACTTCCCCTGAACCAAGGTTACGCTCCGCAGAATATCTCCCGAGGACAGCGGAGCGCACCGCCCCAGGGCTGTGTCGGAGAGCAGGCGAGGAGGGATACCGCTACAGTCCGCCAGGTGCGGCAGTGGCAGCATATCGTCTAGATAATTTATGTCTTTAGTCTATTTTTGGCGATAGGTTATGTTGGGATGTTATATTGTGTAGTGTTATGTGGTGATATGTTGTGTTGGGGTATGCTATATTATGTAATGATATGTTGTGTTGGGATATGTTATGTGGTGATATGTTTTATTGGGGTATGCTATATTATATAATGATATGTTGTGTTGGGATATGTTATATTATGTAGTGATATGTTATGTTGATTGCATAAATCATGAGGAGTACGTCATTATCATTTCATGTAGTGATGAGGGTTATTCGTCATTCTGTGTTGATCTCATGAAGAATGCGAGGTACGTCATTGTAATAATTGCGTGTAGTGTTTTATTGTGTAGTGATTTGTTACGTAGTTATTTGTTACGTAGTGATTTATAATGTTGATTGCAATAAGAATGGGGGGTTCGTCATTGACATTTCATGTAGTATTCCTCATTCTGTATTTAATTAATCAAGAAAACGAAGGTGATTTTCCGTTCTGTTTATTTTCTTTGTAAGTGGTGAAAATATACGTTCAATATTCGAAGTATCAGTTAACTACGTGGAATAATTGTTAACCACGTAAAGCATCATTTAAGCTCTTGAAGTATTGGTACATCACTTGATGTATTGATTCATCACTTGAAGTATTGATTCACCACTTGAAGTACTGGTTAGCCACTTTAAGTATTGGTTAAACTATTTCAAGTGTTGTTTAAAAACGTGAAGTATCGGTTTACCACGCGAGATATCAGTCAACCTTTTCGAAGTAGTGGTTAAGGATTTGAAATATTATTTACCCATTTGAAATAACCTCGCAAAGTATATGAACATTGACGCAGCCGGATGTACATAGCAAAAGTGCCCTGCAATGTGCTGTACATTACAAATAGTTCTGTGTAATGTGGTGACGTAGATTACAAAAAGTGCTCTTTAACCAGGTATCCCCTCCGCCACAGCCCGTCGGAGCCGCAGCTTGCGATGGAAGGCACGTCGGTGTACGCCCCCCACTCGCCCCCCAACTCGCTGCCGCAGCTCACCCCCCGCCCCCCCGACGTGACCAACACGAGCAGATCTGTGACCAGCAGCAAGCCCGACCTGACGCAGCACCCTGCCTACAGAGCTGCCCGCCACAGCCCCGACCTCACCAGACAGGTCACTTGCTACTCTCGGCTTGTTGAGTGGGGCGTTGTTCTGTTATTCCTGGGCAGTGGTGAGCTATAGGTGGAGGGTGATCGTTATTCTCTGCTTATTTTATGGGAAGTGGTGAGAATAATTTTTTGTATGCGTTGCGTTGCTCATATTAGGGTAGCAAGAACGATTCTTGTTTCCGCGCCATTTCCCTGAAAAAATATTGAGGGTAATTCTCTCTTCTGTGAACATTTCATGGAGAAAGTGGGATACGTGTCTTAGGTTCGCTCGAGTCTTTGAATTATTCTATTCATTTGTGAGGGTATTTTATAGTTTTCTTAACTTGAATATTGTGATAGACCATGAATTTTATAGGGTATGGGCGTTTCATTTACGATGCTCTATGCGAGCAAATCCTTTGGATGGTGCTATCTATTGATTTTATGGGAGTGTTTTTGTTATTTTCGTTACCTAAGTATTTTAATGTGACGTGAATTTTATGTTTTGGGTTTTTCTTGATGTTTCATTCGCGGTGCATTAATGTTTGTTAGCAGGCCATTTTTGCTTAACGTGATCTAAATACCGGCTGCCGTTGATGGAAGTAATTTCTCGTGCCAAAACTCTTCATTTCCGCTGTATTACAACCGCAGGGATATCTCCTGTTCTGTTGCTCTCACAATGTAACTCTTGGCCAGGTTACCACAACTGCAGCAGATGATATCAGTTATTGAAATGCTTTCATGGTGAAAATATTAACCGAATTGCAAAGCTTTTTTATTGAAATGTTTTCATGGTGTAAATTTTGACCTGGTTACCGAGCAGCACCACCACTGCAGTGGAAGGTAGTAAATGAAATGAGTTTATGACATGCTTTCATGGCGTAACTCTTGGCCAGGTTGCATAGCAGTACCTCCTCTACTGTAATGCGATAGATAGAATAAGTTTATGAAATGCTCTAATGGTGTAAATGTATGCCAGGTGGCGGAGCAGTACCACCTCTGCTGTAATGGAAATGAAATAAGTTCATGAAATGCTCTAATGGTGTAAACATTGAGCAGGTGGCGGAGCAGTACCACCACTCGTCGTACTCTGACCTGAGCGGCCAGCACCGCGGGCCCATGTTGCTGAGCACCGCCCAGCAGAACTCGCGCAACTCGTACAACAGACAGGCCTCCCAGCCCGTGGACATCTCATATTTAGGCATGCCTAAGGAGGACCACAGGTCTTCCCACCCCAATATATCGTATTTAGGCACCCCCAAGGAATTTGGTTACGGCAGCAGCAAGTACAGAGAAGACACCAACTCCCTTCTGCCAGATAGAGGCGGGCCCATGAAGTTCATGAATCCCTTTGATGATTGTTTACCCAACAAACTTGGCGGGTTGACTATGGGCCAGGAGCACGTTGTTACTCTGAACACCATGTCGGAGGCCGAGGTAATGGGTCACATCGCCAAGGGTCACACGCCGATGCTTGGGGCTCTCGTTGGTCGCGCTAGGTTGTTACGCTCTGCGTATTCCCTGTGGCAGAGCAAAGATTTGCGGTCCGCTCTCGAACACATGCTCAATGCTGCCGACCAGTCGGCTCTAGTCGATCTCCTCAACGTGATTAACCAGCGGCCGTTCATTTGGAACCTCGATATAGTTACTTCCCTTTTGCCTTCCGTGAGTCAACTTCTACAAAGCAAGCATGAGTCCTACGTGACGGTTGGATGCAACTCTCTCAAGCTCATGCTCAGGAATTTTGGCTCGATGATCAAGAGCAACATGCACGGTCCCGTGCATTCGGTTGGGGTGGATATATCGCGGGAGGAGCGCAGGAACAAATGTATAGAGAGCTACAACATGATGATGTCTATACGCGCGCTCGTGCAAAAGAGACAAACCCTCTCCGGTACTCTTGGTCACACCTACCGAGAGCTTTATATACTCATGCAGGTCTTTGATTAGAAGGCCTGCTTCCGTGCCTAACTTCGATTAACGCAAATTGAATGCATCCATCGGTTTTGGAATTTGAAACTTCAAAGTCTGCATTGACTCTTGAAGTCTATCTAACCCGGTGCATTCAACTTTTTGGGACAGCAAACCGTTGAAACTATTCATGGAGCTCTTTCAAGTGGGGAAAGTTGTTGATTTCCCTTGAAAAGGCATGTTTGATTGAACGTGAAAGTTTGTATATTGGTCAAATATGCAGCTACGCTGATTGGTGGGTGTAGAATGACGCATAGAGTATGTTGTGATGAACTGATGGGCACCTGATGCTAGTTGCCTATCTCAGACAATATTTTTGAATCTTTCTCCTTGAGGAGAACCGACACGCTTTTGGTGCAAGTTTCTCACGGCTGAGAATTTAGCTACTTCTCTTGTGTCGAGTTTGTCACGTTTGTAGCCCTCCTATTTTAGCGGTAATGTTTGTCTAAGGAACTTAGAAGTCATAGTTTAGCTAACAAATCTATAGCTTCCACTTCGCGCTCGCCCATCTGATGGTTGCTGTTATACCTTCTTTGGGATCACTTTATTCCCTCTTTACCGCTGAAATTAACTCCTACATTACATGGTAATCTTTGTGCCACGTAAACTTTCAGGGCGTGCCTTAAAGTTGCATTGCCTCACACTTGGTTTCCGCCTGCCGACACCTTTTGCCTTCATTTCGATATTCAAGATCTCATCGTATTAGTGATCAGGTTAAAGACCTTAATCCCAGTCGGCTGATATTTTCTCATATTTTGTGAACCAGGTAAAACTGTAGCTCAAAAATTTGTACTTATATATTTTCAGACTACGCATAGATTTTTTCGTTGTGACGAGGTATGTGCGGCATATTTCCCGAGTTTTTTTTGTTAGTTTAGCCAGTAGCGTTGGACAGAAGGAACGGTCTACTCTATTGATAGGCAAACTCTTGATATTACGACGTATTTGGTGGGATCAAAGTTAGTTACGATAGGTTTTCGTGTTGCTTGTTCCTACGGACCCGAGACTTGGTTTCATAGACCTATGTGTTGACCTGCAATGAAGTGAAGACAATCCCTGGCACGTTATTGGCTGTTCATATTTGCAGACGGTGTAGCTCGCGTCTCATTGGCTGTTTGCATTTGCAGACGGGTTAGCTCGCGTCTCATTGGCTGTTTGCATTTGCAGACGTTGTGACATGCGTCTCATTGGCTGTTTGCATTTGCAGACGGTGTAGCTCGCGTCTCATTGGCTGTTTGCATTTGCATACGGTGTAGCTCGCGTCTCATTGGCTATTTGCATTTGCAGACGTTGTGACATGCGTCTCATTGGCTGTTTGCATTTGCAGACGGGGTAACT
This sequence comes from Morinoia aosen, assembly GCA_030386875.1. NCBI lineage: Eukaryota > Metazoa > Arthropoda > Malacostraca > Amphipoda > Talitridae > Morinoia > Morinoia aosen. The sequence goes on from CM059566.1 coordinate 26,818,346, forward strand.
CGCGTCTCATTGGCTGTTTGCATTTGCAGACGTTGTGACCCGCGTCTCATTGGCTGTTTGCGTCTGCCGACGTTGTGACTTGTATCTATCTCATTGGCTGTATTCGTTTGCTGCTGTTATGACTGATGTATTTAGACGCGGGTATCGTGTTCACGCTCAGAGTATATTTGCTTCTGGACACCAGAGAAACTTTTTGCCTTCATCGATGATTCTGATGCATAATCTTTCTGCCGCGCGTGTGTCTGCCCTCTATTGAAGAGGTCCAATCGACTTGAAGAATCCTTTTACCTCACCGTGCTCAGTTTTTTGTGTATTTCTGATACGCATTAACGCTTTCCAGTCCGTTGTGTGTAGCTGTTTGACTTAGGTAGTTTTTTCACGCTGACATTGACAGTGCGTGTATATTGTATTTACAATATGGAGGTAACAAATGATTCGCATAATCTCTTGTGAGTGAACGCTGTTTGCCTTAAATTATACCTAAAATGAGGTGTAACGTCTACTCGTATGATGGTTTTAATATTTTTAATACCCCGTTGTAAACATCCTTCCATCAAGTCTTGTTTTTTTGTATTAGAAAATATCCACATTAGAACTTTTCTCGTCAGCTTGTCTTGCGGTCATACTCCGTAGTACCCATAGCTGTGTCGGAAATTTTGCTGGGTCGTGTTATAGCGAAGTTGTAAGAACTGCTCCGAACTGAACCATTTTCGGGCTCTAATGTCTGTCAAATTATAATCCATCGTTGTCGGCAATGTCTGTTACTTCTGATAGTCTTTTCTTAACTGAGAATCACAACCGCGTGTTCTTCCTGGTGAAATTTTATTGGATCTGCTTTATTTCTCGGCCTTTTTCAAATATATAAATACTTTTGCCAACTGTGCGCGCTTCATTTTTAGTTTTTTCTTCTTTAATGTAACGGGAACACTTTTATTCCTTTCCACGCATTTATTACCATTCTTCATTTATTCTCCTTTGTTCTTTAGTGAATAGCGTTCAGGCTGCTATGGAGAAAATGCAAGCAGAATCTGAAACTGATCCCTGGACTAATACTTTTTCTTACGTTATGTATGAATCTTCTTTCTTCTACGCTATGTATGAATCTTCTTTCTTTTACGTTATGTATGAATCTACATGCATCTTCTCAAGTAACCCATTTAAGACCAACTGTTATTTGCTCATACACATTCCTCGTCGCTGAGTTTTTGTTACGTTTTGCGAACTCATGAACCGTTCTTGACTTTCGGTGTCCCTTGGAACTAAATGTCTCTTCACAACCAGATTTTTGCGGAACTCTTGACTAATATTCTTGGCGTTCAACGGTCCTCAGCAGGTGATAAAGGCTATTGGAATGCTGAGTAATACTTCAAAGATTTGTTTGTTGCAGCATTGTGGCTTCTATGGCGCCTACACACCAAAAGCCTCGATCTTTTGGTGGCAGTAGGGATTTGCTGGAGCTAGGCGGGCGACTTTCGGCTGCGATCTAATAAGATTTTAGTGTGATTTTAATATCCTATTTTCGTGGCGTGCGAAGGCTACTCTGCCTGCTAGTTAAAAATGATGGTTGAACTGAAACTACTAAAAATAAATAGGATATTAGTGATAACAGTCTAGAGTCTTTAGATTGCTATACGGATGGGTAAAGTTGTTTGCCTCGGTCTGCCGAAAATTGATACGAGATAACTAGAAATTGTTTCAAAGCTGCTTTGAATTTCCTCATGACTGCTGAAATTTGCACCGAGACTGCTGTCAATTATTTAGAAATCGCTATAAATTGCTCAAAACTGCCCAAAGAGTTTACGAGAAGGAGAAGAAGCAAACTGGAATCGTCCCAAGAAAAATCAGTCGCCTTTCAAGTTTGTCACACCTGGCAAAGCTCGTGAAAAACGAGCTGCCGATTTCTCTATTGTCTCCCATGTTCCTAGTTTACTCCACACTTCCTCTTCTTATTCTTATCTTGGCCGTCAACATCAATATGTTCACATCACATTTCTCAATGCTTTTTTCTATTTACCCTGCAGCCTTTTCCTTATTTCTCCGGTGTTCTTTGCTTGTTTGAGTTTCTCACTATAACCGTATTTATAAAAATTATTCTTATTTTTCTCCCATGTGTCTTTTCTCACATTTTCCTTTTTTTTCTCGCATTTTCCCTATTTCCCCACATTTCTCTTTCTTCCCAAAGTTTGCTTTATTTTCCCTTCGTTTTTATGTTCTCCCTTCATTTTCATCTTCCTTCTACTTACCTTATTTACGGTACATTTTCTCTATTCCTCCCGCTCGCTCGCTCCTCCCCAGGCTCCCCTAGTTGGGGTAAACCAGTAAGTCCAAAAATAATGCGAAATTTCGTACGCTTTTCCAAGAAATGTGAGTCAAACCACCTGAAAAATTAATGCATTTTTAAAGCTACGAATGCTCTTTTCAAAATAATGATTTTTATTTAGGCTTATGACCCAAAAACTGTTGTTTTATCTCAACCTTTTACCGACTTTTATGAACTGATCTCGGTAGTCTATTATTCTTTGTATTCTGCCAATATTTTGTTTCGGACTAGAGAAGTTTTTCCTTGGTATATTGCACCTTTTAGTCCCTATGCTTTTACCCCAGAATCTTGGCTCTGCTCTTTAAAACTCGTTTTAGATTATTCGTTATATCAGCATTTACTGTGGCCCTATTCAATATATGTGTAATATATCTATGCAGACTTGATGACAATATTTCCTTTAATATTCCTTATTACGTTTGTTCTTCAAAAAATGAGATAAAAAAGGAAAATGAGCACATCACTGTGACATCTCAGTTCTTGTCTACGACTAGGAATATGTTATGGGCTCGAAATTTGTTTTTAGGCCTTTTTCTCTTCTGTTTTCGCGCCTTAGCCTCCCACTGTGACATTGCTATTCCTTTCTTCCGTCCTTCGGTTTTTTTTTCAAATATTCGGAGTTGAATAAATTAATGATACTAAAGTAAGTGAAAAAACGCGGTTTGATCTAGAGCTACCGCGATGTGGAATATTTTGGCAGTGCTACATATTAGCGCTGAAATAATTGCTGTTTCACATCGGTTCACAAAGAGTCAATTAAGTCGTTCCTAAACATCCATGCACTTACTGACCTGTATACAGTGTCAGTGGCATGCTTGCATAGGCGGTTTGCCTTAGCCCTTTCCTGCACCATTTAATAATAAGAATAAAAAACTTTTATCCGGAAAAGTGCGCTAATATGAAGTGTGAAACATAAAGCAAAGTAATTTCGTTAGCAAAGTAAAATATCGGTAAACAGTAATGATGTCATACAAAAAATTATTTCGCTTTCTTTCAGTAATTTGGTCTGTGCCATATCTGGCACGCGGTGCAGGGAAGGGTTAGGGTGATGTGTGGTATTTCATCTCCTTGGAACCTGAATAGAAGAGACTTAGGTAATTTATCTTTTCGTTCTGTGTGCCCCTATAGGAAAGTCGACTTTTAGTTGACAGCGTTTGTAATCGCTGTGGTGTACTTCCGTCTTACCCAGAAAGAGCCGCGTTGAAATATGAATGAAAGTGGGATCATTTGACCAACGTTAGCGTGCTAGAGAACTATTTCAGTTCATTGGAGTCATAGAATGATCTATCTCTTCAGAGTTATGTGAACTCCGACCCCTTTCTATAAAGTTTTAACTATCTGGTACGTACTTGAGATAAATACCACAGAGCACCAGACTCCGTTGTAAGACTTGACGAGTGCGAGAAGACTGGAAAACCACCTTTCCCAAAATAGCCACTGTTCAGGCCAGCCCAAAATACGCGAGCATGGGTAAACCACCTGTAGTCCCAGATTATTTAAGTTTATTTTCGTTGACCGACGTACGTGGAAAATATTTTCCTGGATCTGATTTTTGTGTGTGAGGAACGTTCGTTGGGTTTGATTACTTTATGTTAAGACCTCATGTGTACCGTGAACGTTGATCTGAGACGCGTAGCACCGGTAGTCCTTAAACAAGCTAGTCGTTCTTTTTGGTAATTTTCCTCGTTCTTTGTGGCAGGGTCTTGTTTGTTTTAGTGCCAAATTGATTTTAATTTTACCACGGTTTTTGGTTTGCACTGTGCTGTCATGCACGATTAATTTTTTTCGTTCATTTGTGAATGAATTTCTGTGTTCATAAGTTTTTTTGATGGGCTTGATATTCTTTCAACGGCGCTTCAATATCAGTGTTGAAATGGGCCCTTACTTTTTGTACGCAAGTTTGCATCTGACTGAAGTATTGGTTTCTTAAATACGAATGTTGGTTCTTCGTGAGCAAATGTTTGTCGGTGCTTTGTGATAAACTTGAACTTATGCGATGAACTTATGTTATGAAACATGAATGGGATAAATGCAATAGCCAAATTGGTCTACAGGAATATCTTTTCTAATCTCGCTTCCAGTTGAAGAACGTAATTTTTTTCTTTCATCTAACAAAGTTTAGTATTGAGTAATGAAGTGAGAAGTAAGACTTTGAACGTAAACATTGCATTTAAAAGTGCGATGCATTGTTTTCGTTAAGCCCTATTCCTTACCTTGTTATTATTTACTTCGTTTATTCTGGACGTCAAGTGAAACATCAACTCTAATTCAGACTAGTGTCATTTTTTTATTCATATTGATGCTTTAAAATAATTCCTTCAAGGTTAATTTTTCAGTGGATATTTACAACCCTTGGGACGCTATGTGTGTCGAGCCTGAAATATTCCAGTAGTCCACTTAGTTCAGGGGTTCCCAACCTGCGGTGCCAGACGATATTCCAGGGGGTGCGAGAAAAGTCCAGGTCAATAATAGGACATTGGCTATATGTTGGCATTTTTTTTTTCAGGGAGTTCGAGTTTCGAATGAAATTTTTTTTAGGAATGCGGAGCGAAAAAAAAAAGTTTTGAACCCCGGTCTTGGGTAGTTGTGCATCACGTATGTATGTCGATCAATCACGGTGCAAGAAGCGTGCTATAGCCCTGTCCTCTGTATTGCCATAGTATTAAACCTACACTGCTGTGTCTCTATTTATTTAACGATCTGCTACGTTTAACACGATGACTGCGATGAGCTAAATTGAAGTTCGATATTCAACTGAAATCTAAAGTCAAAAGTCGTTAACAATTTGACAGATACCAAGCATCAACTAGGTCCATTAAATATCATTAAAAATATTGTCAAAATTTTTTAATCAATCGATCGTTTGACAGCAGGACTTTAAGCACCACCCATCGATGGATCGTATCGCAAGCAGCGTGTTAAACCTACGCTGCTGTATCACTATTTATTGAGGGATCTGCTACGTTTAAGCATTTCTTCACCATCGCCCATCCCAAGCCTCGAAGGCAAGTTGCAGATTCTCGTAGAAATATGTACTGTTCAGTTTTTGGATGTCGCAGGAGTTGACTTGAGTTTTCGTGTCTTCTCTTTTTAGCGGTTTTGGTACCGCGTTTTGAACATTTTATAGCATATTCCACAATATTTGTGGGAAGGAGATTCATTTCTTTGCGCTGAAACCTTTTGCGGCTTAATTATAGATACCTAACAATATTACTGAAGCAATTATTCTTTGCAAGTTTAATTGAGCGTCGAGTTTGAATTTTACGTTTTCAGCTGTCTTACTAAATTCAAATGATTTCTCAGTATTTAGTGACCTGATTTTTCTTTGAACCGATATACTGTGTTGTTGTTACTGATCTCCAGATATGTTTGGTGAAATTTAATACGAAACTCTGAGATTAGAACTCCTTTGAGTAGTGTTTTGAGATTCCTTACTTTCATTTTAGTATTAACTTGGAACAAAACTATTACAAAAAGCAAATCTACCTGCTCCTGACGTCTGGCAGATGTAAAAGTACAATTTTGTAAATTAGCGTGTGAGAAACACGTAAAAAGTTCTCATTGTAAGCCTTTCGTTATATGTGAGGCACGTGTCATCAGTTGCAGGTGTTTCGTGATTGTTCTTCAAAAATTTCATACAGGGCTGAGTTGAGGAATTTCTCATGAAAACTTCCATGAAAAATGAAAATCTTCCTTGTATATTGTGTCTTAAATTAAATAAAAGAAGACGAATTGGATCATCATCATCTGAAAACACCCGGCTTGTTAAAAGGGCGGATGAAGAGCCAACTTCAAAGATGAAGTAGTCGAAATTACTGTCATTAAATTGGCATATTCCTAAGTTTTCGACTACTGTGTAGACAACTTGTATGTCTTCAATGACCTTAGTATAGGTGCACCGATAAGTCGCATTGTGGTCACACCACTGACAAGCCACTCCTGCTACCTTCAGTTCTGCAGAACTGAAATCAAGAACGGTTACCTCAACTTGTGAAAGAGGGCATGGAATGAATGTCTATTTGACGATTCATAGTGGGATTGACGTTTTTGCATGTTAGGGATTTAAAAATCTCTGGAGTTCAAGAGGAGAACTTCTTAACATGAGGTCTCATTGTTTTTTGTTCTTGGGTACCGAGGTTTTAAAGTGGATGTCATAGGTTAACTCGGCCTTTTTATCAATAAGAAACAGAATACAAACGTCTTCACCATCGTCCAACAGACGGTAGTCATTTTCAATACAAGCTTGAGATATTTTTCATAGGTGTTTTTGAATAGCTCTACATCTTGTAGTACTATTTCGGTAGCCATTACTTATAGTACCTTTGATAGTACCTTTCAAAAGCTTACAATCATCATTGTTTTCCAGCAAAGTTGTCAGATCTTGTTGAAATCATGGTGGGATAACTGAATGTGAATGAAAGAAATGCATTTGCTGTATGCACCTGTAAGAAAATAAACTAAATGTAGTCAAATTTCAAATATTTTGAAGGTTTAAGTAGGTTTTTTAGTAATTTCTTGAGTGTTTGCGTATACTACATACCTGACGAACCAGAAGCTAATGATCTCCGTTTCACTCAATGACTGAAAAGCCCCAAGTGATATACAGGTATCCACGAAAAATGTATCCACTGGCATTAAACCTAAAAATATTATGCATCTATTACAATGTACAAAAGTTCGATTCCAATTTATTCCTACAACTTTCTTCCGTTCAAAATGCAGCTTAATAAACCCCAGCGAATTGTCATAATAAACTGTTGCACGGTATCATAGCTACACAATATGATGCCAAAAATCAGTAGATACATTTTTCGAGGAGACCTACCGACCGATTATGTATTGCAAACCGTTCTTAATTAATTATTTACGAATACATGCCTTAGTAGCTCGTCTTTGTTATGCAGAAATCACTTATACGTACTTCCTTGCAAGGTTTGGCGTTTGCAATTAGAAATAGGAAAGAGATGCGAGCCGTGACGTCAAGGCTATTGCTTCTGAAGTGCAACTCTTAACATTAACATGTGTGATTTTTGTGTACCCATTTACCTTAACTTTTAACGTGTCACCGCTTGGCGCTTAACAGGTTTTATTGCTTACGGAAGTATTATTGTGGATGAGCCGTATTAGTTCTATACATTTGCAATACTTTCACGTATGTTTTTCACCTAGTTCTGTCTTACTTTACTTTTTCATTCTACTAAACTGGAGAGTATTTATATTGTGTATATATATGTCCGTAACATGTACATAGACATTGTGATAATAAACGTTGTTGATCAGCAAACACTTTTTTCTATACCCCTTTTTGTTCTGGGACACTGCAAGTGGCTGATAGTGGAGCATTCGCTATTTATTTAACTGAGATAAAATGTGGTAACTAGGATACGATGAAAAGTATTAAAAATGGATGTATTGTGCATGTAAAGTTATCTTGTGTGGAAACACACCTTGTGCATAGATTCCTCGTACCCTTGATTCTGCACTAAGTGGCGCCAATCTTTCATGAGAACGAACTTGTGCTTAGGGAAGTTTTTAACATGTCTAATCTAGCCTAGCTTGTCCTGCGTGCTGTTTGAAAATTCCTTGTCAACGTATTGAGGCAAGTTGTCGGCATCTGCTACAACTAACTATTAAAAAACTGCAGCGATTGTTGAAGTTATTTTTCAATTCGATTCTTATCAAAAGCTTTAACCTTCAGATCTTCTTGCCTCGCATTCGTTGCACGTCTTCTTTGAACCAATAATGTGTCCACAGCCTAAATCTGAACGATGTTAATTAATGATGTCAATTTACTCTAATTTTCTTGGAACTGACCGCCATCGACCATTGTTTCACGCTAGATGTGAAGCGTGCAACACCGTCCTTATTGTAAGAACTAATGGTGTTTTGCATCAAATTCATGGGAAATGAACTTTTTCAGGCTTGTAATCTTCGGCTTAGTGAACGGAGGTCTGCATTTCTCACTATCGTCCCCCTCAGGAGGATACAAGTATTGTATCTATGGGAATTAGCGCTCCCAGGGGGGACAATGTGAGGGCCCGAGCTGAGAGTTAGGTAGGCTTCCTTTTTGTTGAGATAAAATGCTTTTGTTTTGTTAAGAACCATCTTTTTCGATTCATTGCTGTCCTGTTTTTTCAGCACCTACTACTTTCTTCTTCAACTTTGATCTTGTTTCATGTACTTCTTTCTCATCTTACCGTTTCTATGCCCTTTCTGCATAGATTCCGCGTTCCCTTAACTCCCTACTAAATGGCGCCTTCTTCTCTTTGGATTGCCTTTGTTGCGGATAGGGAGGCTTAAACTAACATATAATCTAATCTAATCTTCTCACTATCGTTTTCGGTTTCTCTTGAGTGTTTTTCGTGAACCAACTTTGTTATTATTACCACTTTGACTGCGACGTGAGCCATACTTAGTACTGAGGGAGCATGCATTATTCCGAGCGGTTATCACAACTCAATTTTAAAAGTACTTCATCAAAACTAAATGAAAACATGATCCAGTAAATGATAGCTATTTTCAACATTGTTGATTACATTTCACTTTGTTTCAATTCAATATTACACTTCAGTTTTACTTGCCGCTGTCAAACAGCAAATTTAGCAATTCTACAACTGGTGCGAAAGGCAGAGATGATGCCGATAAGGTGCGTGGAGATGCCTTTTACGTTGACAAATCTTTAAAGGATCTTAGCCCCTCAGGGAGATAGAGCTGCTGTTTCTATGAGAATTAGCACTCCCAAGGGGAATATATGAGGTCCCGACCTGAGAGCTAGGTAGGCCTTTTTGTTGAAATTAAATGTTGGTTTTGTTAAAGACTTTTTTTCGGTTCACTGCTGTCCTGTTTTTCAGCACTTCTACTTTCTTCTTAAACTTTTATTTTGTCTCTAGACATTTTTCAACTTACTGTTCCTGTGTACCTTGTGTATTAGTCCCGCGTTTCTTTGGGCCCGTACTAAATGATGCTTTCCTCCTTCCTCTCTTTGGAACACCTTTGTGGAGGATTGAGAGGCTTAGACTAACATACAGTATAATATAATTTGAGGTCGATATTAACCTCTGCTCCTTCAACGACAATGATAGAAATCCTCCACTCTTTTTATTTCCAAAATCTCTCCTATGTAACTCTTTCTATCTTGGAATAATCTGACAGTACTTGCATGCATCTTGAAGTTCATGACTGTTGCGACATAAAATAAAACAGCTGAGTGGCAAATCAAAAATTCGCTCCCTGTATACAACATGGAAGATCGAGTTTTTGAGCTTGGTTAGACCCGGGTACTTTATATGAGGTGTCCTATTCATCAGGTGCGTTAAAAGAAGAATGAGTTGACCCTATCTTTCTGAAGGACATTAGGGAAACACTCAAATCGTTCTTATATTCTGAATGCTTCGGTGTAAAGTTCATCTTTATTGGGTTTCATTTCAGGCAATTCAAGAGAAATAACCGTAATATTTCGTTTCAAGACCCCAAAAATTTGCCCGTTATTTGGTCAAGTGACATGGGTACCGTTACACCATTATGTATCTTATGGTGTGAAACATAAGCCGAGATTTCGTCTTGGGAATAACTGTTATTTAACTCGGAGCATAGCTCGAGAGCTATATTTAGATCGCAACACATGTGTGCCCATACCGCACGAAAAAAGTCTCGGAGAATGTTCAAGTCAAGGTCACGCCGGCCTCTTCGATGCAGCGGGTTACGCCGTGAATTTGGACTTAATTTACAAGGTTTTAAGCTTGATTATATGGATTGGTGATCAATTTTATCAACTTTAATTATCGTCAATTGAGTTAAACAATTGTAGTAGACAAGATTCTTGGTTGCCAAAGCTGAAAAACTAGAGTTCTTATAAAGTCACGTAAGCTGCATATTTTTTACACAGAACGTATCTTATCGATGCGTCAGAGATGATCAGCTTATCTGATAATGATTGAAAGCGATCTCTGCATCACATGTTACGATGCATGTCGTTTTTTATAACATAAGATGCGATGCTTGGATTTTGAACACTCGATCGATTGCATACTAACATCATTCGAATCTAAACAGGGTGTCCGAGGAGTCGCGCATCATACAATAATTTGTATTTCTTTTTTTGTGTTTCAGATTAGGTCGGATTTGAAAGAAACATTAACAGTACAAGAAGTGATGCATATGTCGACGCAGCAGGTGTACAATTTGAGCATCTGTTATGATTATGATCGGTAAAATTGATATACATTTGCACTTTTGAAACCTGGATGGTGCGCGACTTCTGGGACAAACTATGCATCTGGTCATCTCATATAGCTTCTCTGTTGTTCGCTATCTTCAGAAGCTAATGAAAATTTAAATTCGTAACCTTTTTTTGAAAACTTTATTGTGTTAACGATGGTAACACAACATTGAATTGTCTGTGTATAAACCTGCCTATCGATTGCAGTTATTTCTTTTCCTGGGTGAAAACTAGTTTATGAAGTTTTATTGCCCGACAGAATCTCTTTGTGAGAGAAGCTACAACCAAGGCAATGCATTAGCAGAGGGGCAATAGCCGCTGGCACATGGTACAATAGAATTCGCTGTTTCAGGGTAAAAATTCGGGGTAAAAACATATTGCATCCTTTTTGAGCTGTGATCTGTTTATACATTTCTTTGTAACTTCAACCTCTGATAAAGTGAATTTTCTTCTAAATGCACCGAGTACGAGACATTGACAATAAACAGTTACAGATAAAGGTTCTTATTGCCTACAGCGTATGAGGGTTAACTAATGACAAGCTGGTTTTCCTAGTTATGCCCTTCTGTTTGCTGTTGCATGCAATGAAAGAATGCTTTAATTCAATCAAGCCACGTGGCGTGTCCCAATCGGGAGTTTTTGTCCGGGATGTCAAATGCCTAAGAAGGATTCTATGCCTACACACATACTAAAGGGGATCTTTTTGGACCATATTGCCGAAAAACATGCCCGTGCGATGAAGTTCTATACCGACGGCTCAAAGGTGGGAGACGCTGTAGGGTGTGCCGCTGTGTCGGGGGAGCTGGTGAGCGCCAAGAGATTGCTCCCAGAGTCGTCCATTTTCACTGCGGAACTTTACGGTGTGCTGGAGGCCCTCCGACTAATTAAACATTGTGTGTATGATACTTTTGCTATTTTTGTGGATTCAAAAAGTGTGGTGGAGGCCACTCGAGAGCATAATAGCACCCATCCGCTCGTTGGTGAGATCGTCATGAACTTAATAAATTTAACACGTGAGCGTAAATCTGTGACGTTGTGCTGGGTGCCCGGCCACGTAGGAGTGTCTGGCAATGAAAGAGCTGACCAGGAGGCTAAACGGGCCGCAGAGGCAAACGAGGAGACTCTAAATCTGATGGTTCCTTTCCGAGATTATTACCCTCGGATCAAAGCGGCAGTGAGAGAACGATGGCAGCATGAATGGGACAACGCTGCTAACGATAACAATAAATTAAGAAGCATTAAACCCACTATACGTGAGTGGATATCGTCCAGTTGTCGTGGTCGCCGGTTAGAGGTGATGCTTTGTCGCCTCCGTATTGGCCATACGCGGCTAACACACGGGCACCTGATGGAGCGGCTACCACAGCCGCAGTGCGAACGGTGTCGTGTGCCTTTGACTGTAAAGCACTTCCTCGCGGAGTGTCCCCTGAATGCTGTTGCCAGGAATCTGCATTTTCCGCACCTTCGCGGGTGTGCACAGGATGTTTTGACTGGAATACTTGGGGAGGCTGAGCGGTCAACTTATAATGTGACAGCGCTGCAGTCGTTTATTGGAGCGTGTAATCTGTCTTCAAAAATCTAGCCTGAAGATTCTACGCATGGTAATGCGATGTAAACACTGAACTGTAAAATGGCCGGGCGCGCTGCGCAATGCCCCTGGGGGTTTCAGCGCGGGTAAGGCGCCCGGCCATAATTGGGTGGGCAGCTGAGACCCCCATTAGGGGGTTAGGCTGTTGCTCAATGTGCAAACTGTGCATGTACCTTAAGATGATTAGATGAACTGATTGAACCCTAAGCATGAGGAGTATGGTATTGAACTAGCAGCTCCTTTATTACTGCCGCTGCTACTACTACTACTGTCACCAATGAAATCAAGTGTTGTTCAGATCACGCTCGTGGCTGTCGCGTCTTTGTTTGTTTAATAGTTGCTGTGACTTGCGGTGCGATGTTTGTGGCAGTAAGACCTCGAAATTTGAGAAGTGGAGACAACCTGAATTGCGAGACCTTCGGCGCGACATAGTGCAGGCACTGAAGCGCTAGCAAATTGATGTTATTACTACTACTACTACTACTACTCAATCAAGCCTGATGCATATTATCTTGTACATTGGTTTTCAAATGCCTTGTAGCTAACGTCACGACCCAATGACAGTTACCCCTGGTCAAGCCGGTACCCATTTCTGACGCCTGGATAGAGTTGGGAATTGCGGCTGTTCTCACTTTCCCAACGAGGAGACTCACCAGGCGGCACTGCCGGGATTCAAATTATCTACCCTTCCAGTAAAGTGCGCGCGCGCTCTTAACCTCTCGGCCACTGTAACCACACCCAGATGAATTTTCTTAGATGATTCTGGTTTACTGGGAAGGACTCGGGGAAATCATCCTTGAGTGTGTGAATTCGATATCCGGCATCACTCTCAGCTAAAGTTCCTGTCTCTTACGCTCTCTTCATTTTAGTTATGGTGGAACGATGATGAGAGGTATCACACATTCTTCCGAACAGTTTCGAATATATGAAAAATCTCGTCTCTTTATTTGATGGCATTTTCACTTCACTTTCAATTTTATTTCATCATTGAAAATATAGCATTTTTGCTACCTAAGATTGTGTATGTGCTCAGGTGATCATTTTTTAAGATTGCTGGTAGAAGTGATCTAAAAAGGACTCATCTACTCATTGAGCAATCACTTCACGCACTCCCTCTCTTCTTTGTAAAAAATGAACAATTTCTACGACTAGATTATATTAGTGGTGAAATGGTACTTTTTAAATGAATGCAATGATTTCCTTAGGGCTTCTTACAATTTGGCCCAATGAGGAACCAACAATTTTGTTATAGCATAAACCTACAATTGTATCATACCACATCACTCAGAGGAAGCCCTCGTGATGTATAAAAAATTAAAAACTTAGATAAAAAAATGAGTGTGATATAAAATTCACCAAAAGTATGAGTTTTGCGTGGTAATAATTTTTTTAACATTTTCCGATCTGAAGTGCTCGTACATTTTTCCTATTCTTATATTAGTGCTAGATATCGAATAATTACTAAATCTCTTCAATAATTGAACTTCAATGGTTCACTGATATGAAAATGATTTCTCTATTTTTTTTTTGTTTTACATTAATTGTTTCTAAGCAGCGTTGACAGAATTCTTCACAACAAATGTTTACCCTTACATACTCAATGATAGCTTCTATGTGTAAGAGTAGGTGGGTAATTAAAAAGCGGGTAAAAACTTTTTAAAACATTTTTCCTGTCTTACAATTAAAAATTTCATCGTATAAACATGCTAACTTATAGATGTGATAAGTGTGAATTTTAGTTCCAGTAAATACTTCAGAGTAATCATCACGAAGTTTTAGTTCAAGGTCGTGAGAGCTCCAGCCTTCTGGTCTCCTTTTGCAGTGTTGCTGTTGCTATCTCTCGGATTCTCTCGACATCGAATGAACTTGAACTTGAACTTGAACTTGAGGGCCGACAGTGTCGGGGCCTTTATAACGGCCTACAATTCCCTCCACAATTTTCACACAAAGAGTTCAGCGCCTGGTACCAGACTTGTCCACTAAACTACTCAGGATCTACGATCCTTGTCACAAGCCTCCATTGGAAGGCATCACCGGGACAGCCAGTGTGTCAAAACACCATCCCCCGGCACATTGGGTCATTACAGCCCATTCTACCAGACTGGCTCATTCCAGTCACTGTCTCTTACTCCAGCACGCACAAGAAACACTTTCATAGCCTCAGTGATACTCGCATTACACTCCTGATCCAATCCAGCAAGACAGCTCATACCGCAATCATCTTCAGCACATCTGGCATTCCACTCATTCTCTCCATACTGCTCAGACACCACATTCATAAAACTCTCTCTCTCTTGCTCATACTTACTACATTCCAGCACAAAATGCTCAATTGTTTCCTCTACTCCACTATTACACTGCTGACATAATCTGTTATTATTCTCATTCCATCTCCATGTACGTCTGTTCACACTCAATGACTTACATCTCACAGCAAACAAGAGTTGACTTCCAAAACTACCATCATAGAACAGCTCAAACTTAGGTGCTTTCTTTTTCATATACCAGTTAAGTGTAGGCTTCCGCATCATGCCAAGCTTCCACTTATTCAATCCATACTCTTTTGTTTGTCTCTCAATCTCTTTCTTCCACCTCTTGCAGTCCCACTCAGGCCCTACACCTCCTACATTTATTAAACTCCAGTCATCCACAGGTCTCCCAATTCTAACATGAATAATCTTTTGCATACTGAGTTTCCTTGCATGCCCCCAACATACTTTCTCCCAATAGCTTACACTCAGATTCCATTCAAAGATTCGCCTTACCCACCTGCTATTCTGCATTCTTTCAATTCTCACCTTATAATTCAGCACAGCTTTCATCATTCTTTCTGAAAATAGGCTCCACCCTAGGTCACCTCTAATGGCTTCTATAGCTGTCCATTTCGGAGCACCCAATGCTACACGTCCTACCTTATTTTGTATCACATCCAGCTTTTCAAGATCACTTCCATTCCAAGCAAGAGCACTCATACCATACATGACACTAGGTACAGCAACATACTTCCACATTCCTCTCACACATTCGTACTTGTTTGCTCTGTATCTGGCCACACTACCTAACCGTCCACTCCACTGCATTGCTTTAGCCACTTTCTCACCTTTAGTTCTAGTACATCCATCTTCACTCATCATACAACCTAGATATTTGTATTCTTTTGTTCTACCTATTCTGATTTCTCCGATATTCCACAGTCTGTCTCTATCAGTCTCATCACTATTTATAACCATGACCTTACTTTTATCGGCACCAAAGTTCATCTTGAAATCTGTACTATATCCATTCACAATGTCAAGCATCCTTTGTAGTTCATGACCACATTCACTAACCACAACCACATCATCAGCATACAACAAACAGCTCAGTCTCTCATTACCAACTTTCAGTCCTAAACCACTCCCTCTCAGTCGAACTGCTAATTCTTCTGTGTACAATCCAAACAACAGGGGGGACAGAGTACAGCCCTGTCTCACTCCTCTAACACTCCTCACTTGCCCTGTTTCCAAATTTCCTAACCTGTAGATAGCACTTGTGTTCTCATACAGACTCTGTACAATGTTCACTATTTTTCTGCTAAAACCAACTTTTCTCAAAATTTCAAACAGCCTAACCCGATCCACTCTGTCATACGCCTTTTCAATATCCAGGAATGCTAAATATACCTTCTTGTTATCCTTCTTCATTCGCTCAATTATTTCACTCACTACAAACAGATTATCCTCCCCCCGTCTATCTTGCCTAAAACCATTCTGTTCTTCTCCCAGGACTCCTAATTCCTCAACTAAATTTTTCATTCTCTCATTCAAAATACCACAAAAGATCTTACATACAGTGTCACCCAGTGCAATTGGTCTGTAATTTTTAAGTTCTTTCATACTCTTATGTCCACCCTTATGCAACAGAACTACATTACACTTGTTCCAGTCATCCGGTACTCTTTCACTCTTCCATATCTCATCAAATAAACATTTCAACATACTGACTACACTCGGAATGATCGCTAACCCCGGTACACATATGTCGCTAACTCGCAGACGCAGTGCCGTGCGGAAGAGATTGGAGAGCGGAGTTACGCAGAGCTTGTATTTTTTTCCGATTTTAAAAGAGAAGAAATACAAGATGACTTTTGTTTTACGATTAAAACCTTCATTGAACAACTGCCGGGTGTGTACGTCATCGTTTCAGTCCACTCTATTTTCTACAAGCGGCGGCCACTTTACGAAAAGCAGGTAAGGCATTTCCATCTGCAGTGAGATGCGTTCATGTTTACCGTGATGCAACATGCGCAAGGTGTTGAGTTTTCTATCTACACCTGGAAAAGTGATGTTGTAATAGGATATAAAGTTAAGGTTGTAAAAAATGAAACAGTTTACAATTTGACTGAAATCTATTTGACTGAGATATTTAAACAGTTAAGTATTAAGAGTTGTTCCTTTTCATGCTGTACATTGAGCCATTAGGAATTCGAACACCCGGCTGTTGAAACTCAATATAGAAAAGAGAAGGGCTGGTCTGAAAATCATCTAGAATATTTGTCTGCGGTGCAGTTATGAAGAATGATCTTAAAAATTACCAGTGCTCATGGGACTTCTTTTAGAGACCTTATTACTTTGAAATGATTTTAGACATGCTTTGGAGCTTATCAGTTGTGCAACTGAGCAAGAACTTTCAGCACTTTCTCAACCAACTAATTAGGCTACAAGGTTTCTAGTTATAAAATTAAAGAAATTTTTGTAGTCTTGTAAATTAATTGCATTCTTTAAATTTGATGTATTATTGCATTTTTTAGGTAATATATCAACCAATACATAAAGTAACTTAAGTCAAAAGGTTTACTTATGATGTATAATTGATATTTCATATTGTTATCTGTGGTCTCAACAGTGCTGTATCACAAGTATTGTTTTAATCACTGAAGTGGTATTCAAGAGTACCAATGTATAATATTAATTTATATGTTCTGATTTATTTAGAAATTTGATTTTTGTATTTGTGGTAGTTCTATCATTTTTTTTTTATTTGACCAACATTAGTATATATTTTCTAAAATATTATGCGCTCTAGTTTTACTTCTTAGACTTGAACAATATTAGTATTTATTTGGTAAATCTGAAGGAAAGAACAATAATTGATTTTGTAAATTTTGATGCCTGAAAATAATTAATTAGATCAAAATGAACAAGTTTTCGTCTATGCACTCTCAGTCTGAAATGAGTATTTTATTAGTTATAGCAAGAAATGACTTGCCGCAAATCCAGTGTTTGAAGCGGAAAAAAATTCATAGATCCTGTGGTAGGGCATCACTGCAATAGAGTCTCGTTTCCAGCTCAATTGTCATCAAAGACGAAACCAAACCTACCGCTATACCTTGTTAAATACTCATTTGATGAAAAAAGTTGTTTATTTCAATTTTATTATCATGATTCAAGCAACAAAAATTAAAGAATTGATGAGTAGCTGTTTGTTCGAGCGCATTTGTCATCAAAGACGAAACTAAACCTACCACTATAACTCGTAATACAATTATTTCAGACGGAAAATGCATAGAGGAAAACTTGTTCAATTTGATTAAATTAATTATGTTCAGGCACCGAAAGGTCGGAAATCGATTATTGTCCTTTCCTTCAGATTTACCATTTATTTTGTAAAATATTATGCTGTGCAGTTTTACTTTTTAGAGTTTACCAACATTGGTAGTAGTTTGTCAAATATTACTTTGCTGTGCATTTTTACTTCTTCGACTGTGCCAACATCTTGTAAACTTTGGAAAGTATCACTATGTTGTGCAGTTTTACTTCTTTGTGTTTACCAAGAATGGTACAAGTTTTGTGAAACATCACTTTGTTGTGCAGTTATGAGCTGGTGGTGGTGGGAGGAGGTGCTGGAGGTTGTGCCACGGCTGCAAAATTCTCGTCCAAGCTCGGAGATGGCAAGGTGGCTATTGTTGAGCCTGCTGATGTGAGTCTTATATCTTGATTTTTCAATATGATGTGAAGCCACTAAACTAGTAAGCCTCTTTCCATTTGATTTAAAAGAAGTAAGGCATTACTGAAGGTCTTTCATTTTAGCTTTTACTCTTTGCTTAATGTCTTCATTTCATACAAATATTATAGCAAACAAAATATTGAGA
The DNA here is from genome assembly GCA_030386875.1 of Morinoia aosen. Classification (NCBI taxonomy): domain Eukaryota; kingdom Metazoa; phylum Arthropoda; class Malacostraca; order Amphipoda; family Talitridae; genus Morinoia; species Morinoia aosen. The sequence continues at coordinate 26,836,602 of CM059566.1, forward strand.
TTATTAATGTAAAAGAAACACAAGTTGGTATTTGACTTAATATTGAACTTATGGTGAAAAGCAGTGCCGTTGAGTTTGCAGGACTCTAGCTCAATCAAATCTTAACTGTGTGAAAAGCGTGCCGTTATGAGGAAAAGCAGTGCCGTTGAGTTTGCAGGACTCTAGCTCAATCAAATCTTAACTGTGTCCTATCATTTAATAGCTATGTCCCATCATTTAATAACTATATCCAATCATTTAATAGCTATATTCAATCATTTAATAACTATGTCCAACCATTAAAAGTTTAGTAAGGCTATAGGTTGTTGCTTTTATGAAATGTTTCATTCAATACTTGAATACTCCAATTTCCTCCTAATATAGTGTTGAATAGACAGTATTAAACAAAATTTTGGAAAATTGGGTGCTATTTATTACCAATTTCAGTGTCAAATTATATTTGTTTCCAATTCCAGGTTGAGCTCAAGAAAGTTTATTTATAATTTAACACTGCGTTAAATATAGTGACCCATTTCACTCTAGTTAGATGTGCTGTATACTTAAGAATCTTGAAACACTGATAATCCTTTTAATTTAAAAATTTGTGCTGTAGTTAATTATGGTGGTAATGAATTATTTATTAGAACTGTTTCCTATGTTTCTATTTTAGTTTCAAGAAACTTTATTTTAAAATTTGGCTAAAGGTATTAAAAGCTGTTGTATGAAACTTCCAGTTAGGATTCTGCTTCAGGCAGTAAAAGAACAAAATCTATTATATATAAATTTTATCCCATATATATCCTTGTTCCTTCAGATGTACTCTGAATTTAAAGTTTTGATTAATTGGAAAAGATTTTAAAGCTAAAAGGAATAATTTTGTTAGTGTCTATTGGGAGCTTATTTGTATAACCTTGAATTTCATGAAGAAAACCTTTTTTATTTTCAAGTCATCAATTTTGTGCAAACCTAGCGATTATTGTCAACCTACATTGGTGCACCTGAAATTGACTAAACACCTAGCGGATAATTATTCAATAGTTTTCTTCTAAGGAAGTTGAGCTTTCTCCACAGAATTTTTCTGTTTAGCTCACTGTTGTAATGCATCATATTTTACTCGAATTGGGTTAACACGTTGACTGCTATAGGTTAAACTGAAGTTAAAAGTTGTTGAAAATTTTATAAAAAAAATAGCAAACATTAACTGGGTTAATTAAATACCAATAATTTGAATAACCAATAATCTCTGGGTCGTTTTGCGGGCTGGAAAAACTTAAGCCTGACTTGTGGTGGGTCTTATTGCGAGCAACTTGTAAAATACTTGTTGGTCATTATATCATTGCTCTCTTATTCATTCACTCAAGTTTTTATATATAGTTAATTATCCATGAATTTGGTTAGGTTAGATGATTGATTTATTTTGATATTAATTGATATTCAACTGAATTGTTTGTATTAGCTGTTATTAGTTCAGTGTCCTAAGTTTATATACTTGGTTGTCCTGATTAACATCAGAGTAAGCAATTTATTACAAGTAAACGAGCTGAGAAAATGAAGCTGGTTCCTTGCAAGTAAACAACAACAACAAGCTATGCATGAAACTTGAAAAATTGAATTACATAGTATGTACCAACAAATAGTAAGGAAGTATGATAGTAATTTTTTTTTGCAGATGCACTACTACCAACCTATGTTTACGTTGATAGGTGGCGGCATGAAGACGCTCTCCAACTCCTGCAAGCCCATGAGCAAGGTCTGTATCCTTCAGGGGGAAATAACTATTTTATGCATAACAATTAGCACTCTTAGGAGAAATTTGAGGTCCCAAGCTGAGAGTTTGGTAGTTTTTGTAGTTGTTGATATAAAATGTTTTTTTTTTGTCTTATGTGGGACCACCATTTTCTGGTTCACTGGCGTCCTGTTTTTTTAGCATATCTGGACTTCCTTCAACTTTTATCTTGTTTCTTATCCTTCATTCTTAACTTAATGTTTCAATACACAACCTTGTGTATACAGGAACACACTTTGTGCATAGATTCCGTGCATTAAATGGGGCCCTAACCCTTCCTCTCTTCGAACATCTTTGTTGTGGTAAGGGAGGGGGAAACTAACTTATATTCAATCGGTAAGGTTTAAATTGAGATCACGTTTCAGTAAATGTAATACGTTTTTCCTGGGCAAATTTTCTTCACACCTTGCCGTTTTTGAGGTAACTCGAGAGTTCTTATCATAATTTTGCCTCCCTTCTCTTTGCCAAGTGTAATTATTTACTGGTCGAGTGGGTGTTGATGTTTTCCCATTTTAAAAATTGTAGAATCGCCTTTGATCTTTCATTACTTGCTGCACCCTTGATAGTAATGATGTTAGTTTTAATCATTTTAATACTGGCACCTTGAATGGAGTGTCAAAATTAACCATTAGAACATTTATAGGGCATTGTGAGTTATACATTGGTGTTTCTGATAAGAGCCAGCTTATTTGCACATACCACGTATGTGTACTTATTTGAAATATATTCATTCAAAATTTGCCAATTGAAACAATTATTGTAATTTTTCGTTTGGTGTATTTAGTGTACCTAAATGCAATGCTAAATTCTTGGGAAGAAATTATGAACAGCACTTGGTTTTTTGTCACCACTCAGTTATTTGATCTCCTATGATTTTATGTATAGTCCTTTGTGCAAACTAACGTCAAAGTTAACCGTATGCCTAACCAACTATGTATGAAATCAACAATGCATATAAGCCAAGTAATTTAAGTCACATTATAAGGACGGAAAACAAACAAGAGCCCTGCTGATACTCGAAGACGCGTTAGTTGGATGGAAAAATAATTTCCCCAAATTGGAGTTAAATATCAAGAAGTACGTTCGTGTCAAGATTAACTCATGACGACATTTTTCAATGCTCTTATCATATCGTCACAGTGTGTGAAGTTTTTCTGTGTGTCTTCATGTTTCCAAATAAACGGTTTTTCTTGTTAGAGGGAATGTGGGATAGTTACTGTAATTTACAATCATAGCCTTGTTTAAGAATCATTTTGCTACCATTTACGATCATGGCAATGTCTAGGAATCCTATTACTTACAAAATTGCTACTGTTTACAATGAAAGCCATGTCTAGAAATCATTTTGCCACCATTTACAAACATAGACATGTCTAGGAATACTATTGCTTTTAAATTCACCACGATTTACGATCGCAGCCATGTCATAGCCAAGTATCCAATTGCTTTTAAATTTACCACGATTTTCGATCATATGAAGTATTTTACTGACACAATTGCCGGTGGCTGTGCCAGTGCAGGTGCTGCCCAAGAAGGCAGACTGGATCAAGCAGCGCTGCGTGTCGTTTGACCCCGACAACAACACCGTGACCACCGAGACCGGCCGACAGCTGCAGTACAAGTACCTCGTGCTCGCGCTGGGCATGCAGCTCAACTATGACGCGGTGAGGCCTTGGTCGTGGTGACCTATTTACCATACATATTGATCCGATGGGATGCTACCGAATTCTTATCGGTGGATTAATGGTATTTGTGTGTTTTGATGCGGTGAGGCATTATTCTTGGTTAAATTGAAAGTACTTCAACGGATGAATTTGTTGAAGTACTTTAAATTTCAACTGATGAATTTGTTGCCTTATTACGGAGTAAAGCCGCAAGCGGTATATAACGTCAATAGATGTTGAATCCTTGTTCACAAATGTACTGGTTTCTGACACAATTGAGATAATTTTAGATTGTGTATATAATAGTGAAGAGCTCTGCTTTTATTCTGCTTCCTTGTCATATTTGATGCTACTTCTCACAATTTACTCTACTGAAGCTCCGTTTCGGCATATCGAAGGCAGCCCCCGCAGGGGGATACAGCTATTGTATCTATGGGAATTAGCGCTTCCAGGGCGACTATATGCGAACCCGAGCTAGAGGTTAGGTAGGCTTCCTTTTTGTTAAAATAGAATAGGTTTTTGTTTTGTTACGGACCATCTTTTGGTTCACTGCTGTCCTGTTTTTCAGCACCTACTACTTTCTTCTTCAACTTTTTCTTGTTTCATGAACTTCTTTCTTAGCTTACCGTTTCTGTGCACCTTGTGCATAGATTCCGCGTTCTCTCAACTCCATACTAAATGGTGCCTTCCTCCTCCTTCTCTTGGAACATCTTTGTCGTGGTTAAGGGAGGCTAGAACTTTTTTATAGTAATAGTAATAATATCGATGGCAGCCTGTTCTGTTAGGTAGATGGTGTTGCTATGGGCTCCCCTTTAGGGCGCACGTTTGCTAACTTTCACATGCTTCGTGTGGAAGACCTGGTGTTGAACACTATACCTGTTGAGCCGACAATGTACGCCAGATACGTGCATGATGTTTTTATAGAGGTGGAGAGCGTTGAGCACTTGGAGACGTTGAAAAATTGGATGATGGAGAATTCGGTGTTGCATTTCACGTATGAGTTAGATGTACAAGGAAAGTTGAATTTTTTTAATGCATTAGTTGAATCATTGCAGGGTGCTTTCCAGAGGTCCATGTATGTAAACCTTTTTCATGCTGGAGATGCCATAAATTAAGATTGTGATGCTCCACAAGGGTATAAAAAAGGCGTTATTCATACTTAATTAAATAGAGTGCATGAAGTGCGCAGTAACTGGACAAGTTTTCTCTCAGAAATGCTGCGACTAAAGTTATTGCGAATAAATAACAACTTTCCCAATACTCTGGTTGACAAGATAATAAACTTTTTGATCCAAATTTTGAGCATTGACAATACTCTTGAAATTTGGACGAATTTTGTTTCAACTAGTCATGTGAATATACATATTTTAGGAAAATAAAATGCACAAGAATTACTAAATTGACGAGCTAATTTTTAGGAATGTTGTCAAAAATTTGTATAAACATATAGGCCCCGATACTGCTATAAAAGTCAGTGTGTAGTAAAAAATCGTAAGATCAGTAATCTCTTGGTAAAAGAATAGTATTTTCAGACTCAAGTTCAGTAAATACTAATCTAGACAAGGCTAATGTGATGCAGCGGTTCAAGTGAGACAGAAAAGAGTGCAAGTCACTCAATAAATATTACATTGGCATCACTGGGATGATCCTGAAACAAAGATTAACTGCGTGCAAATACCAAGGTTTTATTTTTAATAACTTCCGTTTTGATCATATTTCCATGCCCTCAAATGAAGATCCATAGTCAAATACGAAATTTTTTTTTTCATGTGATTAAAAAAGAACATATTCCAATAATAAAGGTAATAGCAAAGAAAAATTTTAAAATCATATTTATGAAACGTTTCAAGCCTCAGCTCATCATCAGTCATACTCTGTAAAAACAAAATACATGCATTGAATAAAATACGAAAAATTGACAAAAATTGTTCAAGAATTCAAAAATGGTACCTAAATAAAACAATGACATTACCTAAAAAAGCAGATGAAACTAAATAACAGAATTTTACTATCGAGTATCGTACACACGAGTTAAAAAATTGAAATTCTGTCCAGTAAAATTCTGTTATTTAGTTTCATCTGCTTTTTTAGGTAATGTCATTGTTTTATTTAGGCACCATTTTTGAATTCTTCAAGAACAATTTTTGTCAATTTTTCGTATTTTATTCAATGCGTGTATTTTGTTTTTACAGAGTATGACTGATGATGAGCTGAGGCTTGAAACGTTTCATAAATATGATTTTAAAATTTTTCTTTGCTATTACCTTTATAATTAAACTGCTTAGCAGAAAAGATATTCCAAATATTCAAATAATAGAAGCATCACATATTCATAAACTTAAACCGGACCTCAATGAAAATACTACCAATTTTTTGCTCTAAAACTATTCAATAGGACTGTGGCTTAGTAGTTTGAAACATCCGCTCGATCGTCCATTTTGCCCTTGCCTCTGCGTGAACATGTAACCGTAGTGCAAAATCAACAAGTAGTCTAGCGATCATTATCCGTATTGTACAAAATTATTTGCCTCCAGTCATCTTACAGTATGATCTGTGTTTTTTATTATTGCGTCTGATATTACTTCTGCACTTGATTTACCTATATCAATGTGAATGTAAAATTTACTCTGTATTTTTCAGCCTGAAAATTATGATCGTGCATCGAAACGTTGCTTTTTATTTATGAATACGAATTATGGGTTGAGGGTCTTAGTATGTATGGTAATTGGTACGCAGTCTTCTTCCTCTTTTATCCCTTAATGAAATGGGAAATTTTCGTAGGTTTGAAGAGTTTGAAAATGGAATGATCAATAAAAGTGTTCAACTTCATGTCACTTTCTTGCCTGTGGAAGCAGTTCTAGCTTCCCTCCGCAGAATCAGCAATGTTGAGCAGGCAGTAATGCAGTAATTCGTGTGATATCAAGTGAAATTTGTTATTTTTACTTGTACTCACTTTGATAGTTGCCTTCATTGAGAGTAAATGACTTATATAGTCGGTAAGAAGACATCGATAATCTTGGTGGGCGGCTTTCATATATGATTCTAAGTCATTCTTTAGTGTGTCTTTCTTTCTGGAAGAAACTTTCTTATCGATCATTTTTTTTCAGTAAAAATGCATGGTCACTGTTGATGCCTTAATGCTCTGTCTTCCATTAAGCACCATCCGTCATTATTGTGCGTTAGTAATCATGCCTTCATCCATCGTGATATATCATTGATCGATCTGTCTTTGTATAAAACCCCCTTGTTCTTGTCATTAGGTATTGTCTTAGTGTTCATTGACGATAATTGTTGTTCCATCTCTTTGTGTACGCTTACCACCGTATTTCACCACAACGAAGCATCAATAACTCCCACCACTTCTATTTAACCCTTTATCGACCGACCAACGTCCTTTCTGAAAGACTTGAAGAAATCACTCGCATTGTTATTTTATTCTAAATGCTTCAATGAAAAGTTTACACCGGATTAGGTTTCATGAATGATAATAATCTAAGGGAAATTGATTAACTATTTCTTTCTGAAGCAAAATAATTTGGCCGTTACTGGGTTTTAGTGTAAGCGTTCCATGTATTTACTACGGTTTTTAACGGACAGCGAATATCTTCCAAGTCATTCTCTATTAGTATTTAAGGTATTTATAAGCTTCGTGTTTTTGCCTTGGATAAATATTAATAAGAAACATTTTTATAGGTTGTCCTAACTATAAAATTAACCCCTGACACGGGTATTGTGCACCTGTTATAGATTTTCAAATCAATTAAGAACTTTAAACATATAAGAAAATCTTCAAAAACCAAGCTTATGTGTTAGAAAATTTTCAAAATCCAATTTGTTGGAATACATTTCTTGATCAAGTTTTTTAAATAATTTTTTTAGTATGGTAGTGTGAAATATAGTGTCGGGCAGATTCCTGGCCTAGTAGACGCACTTCGTACACCTGGCAGCGGGGTCGGCAGCAACTACTCGCCTGACCACGTAAACAAGACGTACGATAGCTTGCAGCAGTTCAAGAGCGGGAACGCCATCTTTACCTTCCCAAACACGCCGGTCAAATGCGCCGGCGCGCCTCAGAAGATCATGTACATCGCAGAGGAATACTTCAGAAAAGTACGAACCTTGGATCAGAAACTGCAAGTTTACAATTAGGTCATTTTTTTTGCTACCGACTTCGTATGTTTTGAAATAAGAAGATGATGAGTCGCTAGTTATCGGCTCTCAGAAATTTTAAATTGAAGAAAATTATAAATTGGAATTATAAGTGATGGGTTGAAATGAAGTTATAAGGAATTGTTTCTGAATTAAAAATCAAAAGGCAGTAAAATAGGAGTCTTTAAAAGATATCATAAATGGAAAACACAAATATGTCAAGGAAATGTCAGTTTTTTGTTTTCTTTTTTGCAATGTTTTCTAATGTCTGCTATTCACTGTAGTTTGAGTTTTAATTTCAAAATGATTTTAGTTTTGAATTAATAAAGAAGCTGGTCTCCGAAACGATTTCTTAGTGAATATCGATTCTCTGTTTAGGTTATAATCTAAGGTTTGGTACCAGCTGACATATGGTAGATGTAAGTCTCAATTATATCATATTTGTTGCATCGAGTTCTTAGTGCTGTTACGGGTAGCAAATTGGCTTTTAGCCATTTCCAGTTAGGTATATCTGGATGTTATATAAAATTCGTCTTACTTTGAATCCATTATTTCTCATAGTGTTCTATTAAAATAACTTAGCTCCATACTAAATTGTCCCTTCCTCTTTCCTCTTTTTAGAACGCCTGTGTTGCTGTTAGGGAAGCTTAAACCAAGATCTAAGATAGTCAATAAATAAAAATCATGCCCAACTGTTGTAATTTTTGTTGTATCATTACGGAATACGTATTGTCAATTTTCGTAAAGATTTAAAAGCAATAATTATCTACGCTTATGCCTCTCTGTGTCTGAACTTGAAAGATTTTTAGATTTGTAAGTCTTTTGTATGAAATTATAATTGGTTGTTCGTTATACATGTTTTATGTGGGCTATTTATATTCATGTGTCCATTTTTCATTTCATTAGGTACATGGAATGAAGTAAATTCCGAGATATAAAATAAAGTGCAGTTCTATATTGATATTTTTAGTGATAATCAGTAGAAATGTGTGAAAAGTTCGTAAACTCTGGGTAGTGAAAGGTTGAATGCAAAATATGGTAAAGTTCATTTGTTGTCGTACTTGACAGGAAGGTAAACGCGACAAAGCCAATGTCATCTACAATACTTCACTTCCTGTTCTCTTCGGTATCAAAAAGTACGCGGATTCCCTGTGGAAGGTAAGTTTCTTGGCTCATCTTAGGTTTGATTCTATCAATTTTCGTATTGTGATCGGTCCCCAAAGACGATTTCTTTGTTTTAGAGTCGTGGGTGGACTGACGGGTCACATCTAGTGCAATCATGAAGATTTCATTTTAGTTATTGTGTTATTTCCGAGCTCAATACAAATTAAGAAGGAACAATTTGTGTGCTCGAATTTAATTCTTCAAGGTAAAGTTTTTTTAATTAGGTGTAACTGTAAAACTCATTTTTCTTGACTTGGGTTCAATTCCGTAATTCTGTATTTTTCCTGCCACATAGACATACCGTTTATGGACTAAGCCAGTGGTTCTTAACCTTTTTACTTCCACGCATCGTTAAGGATATATCCTTCCACTCTCCCACGCCTAAAAATATATTTTTTCCTTCGAGCCCCCCGTGGTGTGTTTAAATATAAATGTGGCACTTAGGTTAACGCAGATACAAAAAAACATGGATTTTCTATTGAATCTATTGATTTATTCCATTTAATAGGAACCAGTTACATCATTGACATATTTGATGCTTCTTCATTGCTATTAGATGTAAAAAAAAAGAATTAGAGGGACTTTGGGCACTGTTTCTTTGACACTAGATTTTAAATGTGAGGCTAAATGCCAGAAAGTGCGCAACGTAAGTCACCTTTTACGCTCAGACGATTTCTGTATTTAGGTTTGATGGCTACGAGCGCAGAAAATGTAGCTTTAATCAGTTTTTGAATCGAAGCATCACAAGAACCTGTAGAGCTTCATGTGCGATCAAAGGGTAAACTAGATGGTACTCGACCCAGAACAACTCCAAATCTTCATTGAAGTCTCCCTTCGCTGTTCTATAGAGAGTCACAAGACTCTCTATTGTTGAAAACATTACTGGGAAAAAAAAATCAGATTTTACTGTGGAAGCTCGCGCCCCCCAGGTCAAGAACCACTAAACTGAGCTCATCCCAACATTACTTAAATTTGAATTATCTCAAGGGTGTCGTCATATATCTTACTTTAGTTACTGTTCATAAGTGATGCGTCATTTTTGAACTATGCATCCAGCTTCATCAGCCATAAGGACCGTCTTAAATTATTGGTTGACTTGGTATAGATTTTTACGTTCCTCTCAGGTATTACAAACTGTTGCAGAGTGCTTTCGTTGCTGGCATTATTTCGTTGTTGCCGAGTGATTTGTTTTAGGTTGAACTTTGAGTACACGTTTCCAGTTAATAGGCACACTGTTTATTTATTTATCTAACGGTGATGATCACGTTGAATAGTATTGTATTAGCTTTTAAAGACAAGAAAATATGATAATAGTATGTTAAGATTAAGCTTTAGGTAGTGTTCGTATTCATAGACTCCAGCAACGCGCTAATGCAACGGAATTTGGCAAAAATATCTCAGAAATATATGGTCCTTGTTATGGTGGTACTAAAACATTGCTTAACTTTGTAAAATTAGGTGAATGTTAATTGTATTTTATACTCTTATTTAGCGATTATTTAAATTAGCCTCAGTAAGCTTCAACAAATTTAGGAGAAATTCGTCAGAAAGGTAAAACACAATCTTACAACAGGGTGCGTACAGGCATGGAGAAGCATGGAAAGTAGTTGAATTTCGAAAATAAAATTCAAGGCCTCGAAAGTAGTGGAATTTTAAAAATGGTCATTGAAAGTCATGAAATTTTAGGAAACTGACCACACCAGCTAAGTATGCTGCCCTTGACTTCAATGACAAGACCATCTACCTGCAAAATAGCAAGATTGACCCTGGCTTTGTTGCTGCAAGTATTTTGAAAGATCAGATGGCTGCAAAGAAAGTGAATGAGAGGCTTGCTTTCTCCTTCAGGGATGATGTGAAGAATTTCCTTGTTGCTGTCATCAAGAAGATTGTTGAGAAGTCACCTTTGAAGTTCGGGTTGGCCCGAAACATGGGCTGGCTGGTGCCAAGTGTCTTTGTGGATCGCACAAAGAGAGAGAAGACCAAGTCCATGCTGAAAAACTGTCTGCAGCTGCTCAGCGATGCTAAGAGGCTACCACAGGGTGACATCGATGAGGTGATGCCAGTTTTCAGAGTTCTTTGATGAGGCACAGAGGAAGATCAGCACTTTCAACAGTTTTCAGCAAGACACTGATTGGCTAGATGTCTTCTGGAGCAGCCAGCTGGCCACATCCTCCCTCAAGAAACTGTGGCTGGTTGTGAAGATGCTACTGGTCTTGTCACATGGCCAGGCTTCAGTGGAAAGGGGCTTTTCTGTGAGCAAGCAGCTCATGGAAGTCAACATGGGTGAGAACACCATCGTGGCGCAGAGAGTGGTCATGGACCACATCAAACATGTAGGAGGTATCTCCAAGGTTGACATTTCCAAGAAACTCCTCTTTTCAGCTTCACAGGGCAGACAGCGCTATCAACGCTACCTGGATCAAAAGAAGGAAGAGGCAGAGAAGCAGAAGAAGGGAGAGAAGAGGAAGAGAGAACTGGATGAAGTGGAGAACCTGAAGACAAAACGGAAGAGGATGGAGGAGAGTCTGCAAGCGCTGGTGGAGGATGCTGACAGCTTTGCACGGAAGGCAGAGGACAAGAATGATTTGCGCCTGCTGGCAAAGTCAAATGCATTGAGGAAATCAGCCAAAGACAAGCAAGAACAACTCAAGGGGCTGAATGCGGAAATTAATGACAAACTTAATGCACTGGCAAATGCATAGCAGATGCTATTGAACTGTCCAGCATGACTGTTTGGTGTTGTGATGATCATTTACACATTTATGAAAACAAGACCTGCAAGTAATGATGAATGTTCTGTGAAGTTTATGATTGAAATACATTTATTGTGCTGCAATTTAACTTTGTGTGACATTATTTTGGGCAGAGAGAGGTAGTGAAAATGTGATTTGGTTGGCATAAAAAGTCATGAAAAAGTAGTGGAATTTTGAACCTCAGAGCCTGTACGCACCCTGTTACAACCATTGATATTTTAACACTTTCACTACGTTTCCGCTGTTGCTACGGTCGGTTTAGTTAGGTTGGAAAAACCAGAATTGAAAATATATCTTTACTACTTGATTACATTCTTATACTTTCTAACGAGTGGGAAAAATATAACCACACGATAAGATTTTAATTTTTAACTTGTACGCCTTAGTCTAATTTAAATGAAGGTAGTGAAATGGTAGCCTTGTTACTGGGACGTGAATGAGCAATTCACCAAGCGGTACACATAGGTGCCAGTACGTGTTGATTTAACATTTTGTGTCACGGAAAGGTTGTGCAAGATCGGAACATCGAGGTGAACACGAGACGCAACCTGGTGGAGGTGCGGCATGCCGAGAGGCAGGCAGTGTTCCAGAACTTGGACAAACCTGAAGAAAAGACCACCACAGAGGTAAGTTATCCGAATTATTTTTGCAACTTCCAGATTCTTGGAGCGTTACTTTCTTAACACGTTAACCGCCATGTGAGCCATCTGTGTACACGGAGGGAATTTTCAGAATGCTGCTGACCGACCAGTAGTCACAAACTCAATTTTCATAAATACTTGATAATCAACGCTATATGAAGTCACGATTCAGTGAATATTTGAAATTTTCAAAATTGTTTGCAACAGTAGAATATAAATTTAAGTTGAATATTAAACTTTAGTTTAATCCCTGGCGATCAACGTGTTGATAGCGTTTTTTCGTACCTTTTATGAAAGTCTCAATAATTCACTCCTTGCTTGTAGTGAACAGGGTCTGTATCTTCCTGCATGGAAGATTTGTATCGTGTCTCCTTGTAAAAACTAGGGAAGAAATAAATGTAAGTGAAACAGGGGCCTTTTCTCCAAATTATTTACATAGCGTGAGACATTACTTTCAAAGTCGATGGCTTGCTGATTTTAGGGTAGCCTTTTATTGCGTGTTAGTTAGTTGCGCGAATGTCAACTTAAAGTATGCTTTTCAAGTTTACGTAGTTATGATTCATGTCTTTGGTTTTGTTGGTATAAATTCGCAATTTCAAGTCTAATTATGATTCATGTCCTTGGTTTTATTAATCGAAATTCACGGTGCTAGTTAGGTATTTCTACAAATCTGAGCTTACAAGAAAAACCTCACAGTGCTCATTTTCATCTTTATCGTCGGTTGCACTAAAATCTAATTTATATAGTTAAGACTTTATTTAGGTACGAGGTTTTTCCTTTTTTCCCCGATCCTGATTGGAAAACGCTCTTTAGCACATTATTTTTATCTACTACAGTTCATATATGTTAGTGTAATATGTTTAAAAACGGACAATATGCTTGCTCTGTACATTTCTATAAACGAACCCGCTCTGACTTTGTCAGCGGTATTAACAGGCTTGCATAAATTTACTGTTCCAAGGCATTTGCCTCAGATTTGTTAATGAAAATTTTTATTTAAAATTTGCTCGACATCTTTTTTGTGCGTTTTTTCCTACTTCTTGTTTCTCTATGGGTGATAAATTAATAAACCTTAATAAAGAACTTGCTGCACTCTACTGAGGTCAAACTTGACATTTTCCGTGTAACCATGTAACCATTTCGGCCAAGAGGCGTCAAGAAACTACGTTAGCGCAATTTCAATGGGATTCACTTTTGCCTTTCACTCACAATTGCTTCAAATTGATTATCGTATGTTATCAGGTTTTATTAGAGCAAAGTATAGTAGAGCAGGCTCAATAGTTCTTGTTTACATATTGCTTGGAAAATATTAAGACGAGTCAAATTCATTTTATTTGGTCCGGACCATTTAGTATACCGACCAACAACTATTGAGCTGACGTTTCCCAGTACGAAATGCTGCACGTGACACCGCCCATGTCTGCTCCCAATGAGCTGAAGGCTTGCAAGAGCCTCACCGATGCCAACGGCTTTGTGAGTGTTGACAAGGACACCCTCCAGCACACCAGCTACAAAAACGTCTTTGGCATCGGGGACTGCACCAACTCTCCTAATGCGAAGACTGCCGCCGCTGTCGGTAAGTATTTTTTTATCTACTTTTAAAAAAGTGTCGTGTCGGTTTGTTTAGGACCTTGACGTTGAGATATTTTTTATATCTAATGTGTTTTAATTCATTTCATGTTTCAACTTTGTAGGAAATTAACGGTTTTTCTTTCTTTTATTCCATGTAGATAGCGTGGTGATTCAGTTTTTCTTGTTTTTAATGCTAACCATCTTGTTTTTTGGCGGTGAACTGTGAAAGTATCACTGTCGGAGTGGTTTTGCGAATTGAAAAGGCTTTTGATCTCGGCGCCGTGGTGCTCTCACTGTAGATAATCTTCATCATTATAATGTAATGTTGTAAGTAAGGCTGTATAACAAGTGGCTTATAGTTCACTACAAATTAACCCATCTCAGCCCAAATTTTTTATTCGTATTCCCAATATTACAACCACTGTAATATTGGGGACTAACGCTGGCACCAGGTCATCACCAACATCAGAATAGGGACGGAACTGCCATCCAGGAGAAAGCTTCACAAATTACATTAGGGCACGAATTCGACAAGAAAAAAAAATTGTGTTAGCATTTTTAGTGAGTGTCGTATAAGGCACGTGGGGCTGAAATGGGTTAATGCATCAATTTTATTTTATAACCTTATTTGATCAGTTTTGGCATGTATGATCCCCTGCTTTAAATTATGTCCAACTCTACCATGTCAATTCAGGCTTGCGTTACAGCGTTGACATTTCAGGCGCCATGTAATCAGCATTTTTCATAATTTCAAATAACTGATGTATTTCTTAGCCTTCTCCCCAAGTTTACGTCACCCAAATTTCAACATTCCATGGTCCATTAGGCTGCAGTGAAAATAGTTTTGTCGTACACTTACACGCGCTTATGGAGATGCTCAGTGAGCCTCATTTTTGTGTTTTGTATTGCGTGAAATTATTTTCATCGTTTAGTAATAGCTTATTAATAATATTTATTTGTATAATTTAGGAATTGCTTCTTTATCAAACATGACCCGAGAGTTCTAAGTCATGAATTCCGTCATTTTTCTCGCACTCTAATGCGTGACTTGTATTAATTTTCAAATTAACCGCAGACCTAATTTTCACAGACAAGTCGTGACATGCGCGCTGTTAAGTAAGATTTGAGTTAATTTCCGTGTTTGTTCTTTTAGCCGGACAGGTGGGCGTATTGCGACGCAACTTGTCTGCCGCGATGGCAGGCAAGCCTCTCACCGCTGTGTACGACGGGTACACGTCCTGTCCTCTCGTCACAGGTGAGTTCGCTATATTTCCTTTCTGAACACGGCTTTGGTTGCTTCTCAGAGAACTCCCCTCACAGGATACAACTATTGTATCTATGGGAAATAGCGCTCCCAGGGGAAAATGAGAGGTTCTGAGCTGAAAATTAGATAGGCCTTCTGTTTGTCGAAATAAAATGTTTTTGTTTGGTTAAATACCGTTTTTTTTTCGTTTTACTGATGTCCCGTTTTTTAGCACCTTCTACTTTTTCAAATTTATCTTGTTTCTTCACCTTCCTTCTTAACTCATTGTTTCTATGGGCACGGAATCCTGTGCGGGAACACACCTTGTGCATAGGTTCCTCGTTTCTTTCAACTCCATACTAAATGGTGCCTTCATCTTTCCTCTCTCTGAATATCTTTGTTGCGGTAAGGGAGGCAAAAACTAACTTCTAATCAATCTCTCGGTCAGCACAGGATAGGCTTATGCCAGTTTAATTTGTCTATCCTATGCTATGGGGACTGGCGTTCAATCCAGGTATACTGATAGGTTATCTCAGCTATGAATAGGCTTTCAGGACTTCTGCTGTCTTTGGTGCCCATATTGCTTTCTTCAGCTTTTATTCGTTCTGTCTTTTCTACCTCTTCCTTGTTCACTTGCTGTTTTTAAGCGCAGGGTGTCTTGTGTGGGAACACACCGTGCATGGATTCCCCGTTTTCTGCAGTCCATACTAAACGGTTCTTTCTCTTCGCTCTCTCGAGATGACCTTTGTTGTCTCTCACGAGTCTTGCTTGTATAATAATGAAAGGATAGGTTATGATTAAAAATGTCCCCGTGTTGACGTTGAAATCGGCACTCACCAGCAACCATTTCTCATCTATTGACTTTCAATGGATGGTAACCAATTTTATTTTTTGCAAAAACGATATTCTAAAAGAGTGTGTTGACAAATCTAGTGAATAGATTTCCTGCGTTTACTCGATTCCATACTGAATTGTGCCTTCTTTTTCTGAACTTGGGAACACTTGTGCTGTTGTTGGGAAGACAAACTAATTTGTATTATTATTTATAATATAAATTTATTCAAACTTCTTTGTAGCTAAGCACTAAATAGATAACTGCCAGGGTTCGTCGTACCTCAACAGTTTGTTACTGGAAAATACATTTCAGTTTACTTATTGTTGCTAACTTCTTCAGATTTTGCTGCATATTTTCTCAATTTCATATATATTTTCATTAATGTACGGCATTTGATTTTCTATAATTTTTCTTCAGAAAAACAGTATAAAAAAATATTCTCATCAATATTACTTTTCGAAATTTTAGAATACGTCATTTTATGTGAATTGTTTTCCATTAAAGCCATGGTATATAATTAAGAAGCCATGTATTCTTACAGTGACGAAACTCGAAAGTTTTTAGCAGTTTTACTGCACATGAGATTATCGACAAGGTGTCTACTTAATACTACTATGGATCTAAGTTGATCTGCTAAATTATGAACATATGATCACAAGTCCGTCCATTCTAGCCACCGGATTATATTTTTCTTGTAGCTTTAAATACGGGAAAAAAGTAAGATATACATAGTATGGTTGAAGCAATTCCAAGAGTTATCATCTTAAATTTAAAAAGCTGTCACCTAATCATACTGTCCCTCGCGATTGCAACTGCGCCCTTCTTATGCTCGGCCAGGATACTCTAAGTGCATCTTGGCTGAATTCGACTACAATGGCCAGCCCCTGGAGACGTTCCCCATCAACCAGGCCCTGGAGCGCCGCACGATGTTCCACCTCAAGAAGGACGTCATGCCTGACATGTACTGGCTCGGCTTGCTCAAGTGAGTTTCTGTAATTACACTTTTAGATTTTTTTAGAAAGAAACTTATTTTTTGAGGTACTTTGAGAATAAATGTTGCACAGTACGTGGGAATTAGCGCTCCCAGGGGAACCATGTGTGGACCCGAGCTAAAGGTTAGGTAGGCTTCCTTTTTGTTGTAATAAAATAGGTTTTTGTTTTGTTACGGACCATCTTTTTTCGGTTCACTGCTGTCCTGTTTTTCAGCACCTACTACTTTCTTCTTAAACTTTTTTCTTGTTTCATGAACTTCTTTCCTAGCTTACTGTTTCTGTGCACCTTGTGCATAGATTCCACGTTCCCTCAACTCCATACTAAATGGTGCCTTCCTTTTTCCTCTCTTGGAACATCTTTGTCGTGGTTAAAGGAGACTAAAAATTTCTTGATAATAATAATAATGCACAGTACGTGTGCAAATCCATTTATTCACCGTCCTCGGTGCGCATTTGACCTGAGGTAGTCAACTTTAGGGACGGTTTATTCTGACAATGTGCTCAACTCAAAGTGGAGTTTGATTAGTTACTGTTCCAGTAAACGTAAAAAATCTAACAAGTCTTTTTATTGAAATGTCCAATTTTCTTCTTCCGTACATTGTTCGTTCGCGTAGCTGCTGTAGGCAGATTCGTTCTAGTTAATTCATTCCTGTTGTGTAAACTCTTTTTTTATGTCCATTTCGTTCGTTTTTCCTGGTTCCTTAGTACAATCGTTAAAATTTATGCTACCGAATAATGTTGAACCATTGAGCCTTTTTTTGTTCGTTGATCAGTTGTAGCTTGCAAAATTGAATTTTTCGCATTTTTTGGCAAATCAAGTAGACCACATTTGCTTTGAATTAATATGTTCAAAAAGTCCTGTGAAAATTCTTGTGTTTCAGTGGATACTGGGAAGGCCCTGGTCTCATGCGCAGCGCCATGCATCTCGGCCTGAAGTAGGAACCTTTGATTGTGCCTATTCGTTTAAACTTCTTCCAGATAAGTTTTAAAGAATAACTTGTTGGGATAAGCATGATTGTACTCATCCAGAAGTCAGTGAGAAAAGAATATTATAGGTAGTTGGCGCTACCTGTATGCTAGAAAATATTGTGAAAAGGGCGTGGGCCCGCTAAAGAACAAGGTAAAATTTTTATCTTCTTACCGGTTGGGCCTTCAGGTATTGTTTGTAACCTACATTGCTTGAGATAATTTGCCAAGATGCCTTAAGAGCAAATGAGATAATTAAAGAAGTGAAATTTCTGTACAAATTTATAAGCAATTAAAATTATGGATTTATGCGGTTCATTATGACGGTTCTTTCTACCGTATAACACCGTTTGTTATCTCAACATAGAGATTAGGCATGAAATCTGTATATGGGAACTGCTCTGTGATGATTTACTTCAATGGTTTTTTTGCTGTGTAGCTCGTAAATGTAAATTTCCATTTAAAGTGACCTTAGTGAGTGGACTTATGTCTAGGCCAAAGCTGGTTTCGATTACCGTTTGAGAGAGAACTTTTTCGTAGCCCTACTTGGGAAAGACAGTGATGAATTATGATCAGATAGGTTTGTTTTCTGTTCGTCTTTTTTGTCTTCCATTGTTATACGTAGAATTTTATGCTCCATAGCGCACGTTCAGTGTAATGTGTAAGCTTTTCAAATTCACAACCTAAATCTTATTTTTTCGAGTGTGCAAGCGCTAAAGAGAGAAAATATGAAATAAAGTTTTTCCTAGATGAGTTGTTTCCTCAGTGTATAAATTTGTCATTGTTCTGATGCATAAAATTTGTGCTACATCGACGGAAACGAATAATAACTGACCGTGGCTTGCTTTTTCAACAATTAGAATAATCCTTTACACGAAATATAATGGGCACAAGTTCGTTTACTTTTCCATAATCCTTTTACTGGCAGACGTCAGCCGTTTGCATTGAACAAGGTGAGTTGGAGTTGAAAGTATTGCTGCTGTTGTAACGGCACGTATGCATTTATTTGTATCCACTATGACTGCAGTCATAGTGGATGCATGTACTCATTCATACATTCGTGTGACTTCATACATTCGTGCGACCTCATACATTCGTGCGACCTCATACATTCGTGCGACCTCATACATTCGTGCGACTTCAAACATTTGTTCATACATTCGTGACTTCATACATTCGTGTGACTTCATACATTCGTGTGACTTCATACATTCGTGTAACGTCATACATTCGTGTGATTTCATACATTCGTGACTTGTACATTTGTTCATACATTCGTGTGACCTCATACATTCGTGTGACTTCATACATTCGCGTGACCTCATACATTCGTGCGACCTCATACATTCGTGCGACCTCATACATTCGTGCGACCTCATACATTCGTGCGACCTCATACATTCGTGTGACTTCATACATTTGTTCATACATTCGTGTGACTTCATACATTTGTTCATACATTCGTGTGACTTCATACATTTGTTCATACATTCGTGTGACCTCATACATTCGCGTGACTTCATACATTCGCGTGACCTCATACATTCCCGTGACTTCATACATTCGCGTGACTTCATACATTCGCGTGACTTCATACATTCGCGTGACTTCATACATTCGCGTGACTTCATACATTCGCGTGACTTCATACATTCGCGTGACTTCATGCATTCGCGTGACTTCATGCATTCGTGTGACTTCATGCATTCGCGTGACTTCATGCATTCGTGTGACTTCATACATTCGTGTGACTTCATACATTCGTATGACTTCATACATTCGTGTGACTTCATACATTCGTGTGACTTCATACATTCGTATGACTTCATACATTCGTATGACTTCATACATTCGTATGACTTCATACATTCGTATGACTTCATACATTCGTATGACTTCATACATTCGTATGACTTCATACATTCGTATGACTTCATACATTCGTATGACTTCATACATTCGTATGACTTCATACATTCGTATGACTTCATACATTCGTATGACTTCATACATTCGTATGACTTCATACATTCGTATGACTTCATACATTCGTATGACTTCATACATTCGTATGACTTCATACACTCGTATGACTTCATACACTCGTATGACTTCATACACTCGTATGACTTCATACACTCGCATGACTTCATACATTCGCATGACTTCATACATTCGCATGACTTCATACATTCGCATGACTTCATACATTCGCATGACTTCATACATTCGCATGACTTCATACATTCGCATGACTTCATACATTCGCATGACTTCATACATTCGCGTTACGTCATACATTCGCGTGACGTCCTACATTCGTGACGTCCTACATTCGTTCATACATTCGTGTGACTTCATACATTCGTGCGACTTCATTCACACGTACATGCATTCGACAATAAAGAGCTTCACGCAATTCAGAAATGTTTACGAAAAGAGAATGGTTTGAGAATAAAACGGCTTAGTTAGTTATCTCATGACCACTTTCGTAAGATGTACGAAGCTTTGCATTTTCAGGTTTTTTGAACTATTTTGTCAAAGGAGCCTCAAGAAACTAATGAGATTAAATGAGATGGTGAAACGTTGAATTTACTAATATATTTACACCGCCGTTGCTGACGCAGCCACATCAAGACGGAGGGTCCTGGACACCGGTTGGTTCTTTACTTGGATTCTCATCGGTTTTGGTTTGCGTCCCCGACTCCGCTGAGGAATTAATTATTGTTAATAAAGCAAGAAATTACTAAACAAAAACTGCTACAAAACATTGCCACATATTCCCATGAACTTTACACATTCCATTTTACTAACGTTTGGTCTCTCTTGTGCACACGGGAAAAACGCACGACAGCACATGGCAATCAAACGTGAAGAGCTCGTTCAGAAAGAAAATTTACAATATTAGGTAGCTTGGTATGATTTTGTTATTTCTTTTACTTAAAGAGTTTATAAACAGCAGCGACATGACCACTAGTCGCTGTTTGCAGAGATATTCTAATTTTTCACTTGAATGGAATTGAAGGTCATAATAATGTTTCAAAGCACAGAAAATAACTCGCGTAACAATTTCATACATAATGATAGAGTTGAAATAAATCACGAACTCGGTAACTAATCCATAATCGATGTCTTATGACTACATTTTATGAACCATCTCCGATGACGGATCGATGAAGCAACCAAAAAATTTTCGCGTACACGCATGATGTGAAGGTTTCAGTAAATGAATTTGTAAAAGACTGCGTTTTTGAAAAAAAAATTTCAAGCTCCGCATCAAACAACGGACACTTCTACACAAAGATTAGATTATAAGTTAGTTCAAACCTCGTTAATGGTTACAAAAATGTTCCAAAAAAACGGACTTAACACTTTCACTGCGGCAACTAAATATAAGTTCAATACCAAACTCAAATTTAAAATCATTTGTAGTAAGCTATTTTGAAAACACCAAACATGAACTTGGTTGTACATTCATTTAGGTTTGATTAAGTATTTATGAAAATTGAGTTGGCGACTACTGGTCGGTCACCAGCGGTGGCGCATGTTGCAGTCAAAGTGTTAAGGGAGTGAAGAATCTTAGCGCAAGGTGCGTAGACACAGTGAGTTATAAAAGTTCATGAACCAAAATAAAAGTAAAGAAGAAATTATCTGCAGAAAAACAGGACAGCAGCGAACAAAAAAAAAATATGGTCCATAATGAAGAAAAATTTATTTCAACAAAAAGACGTCCTACCTAGATGTCAGCTCGAGATCTACCTTATTCCTCCAGCGAGAGCAAATTCCCATAGAAACTATAGTTATATCCCCCTAAAGGGATTATTCACGAAATGTTTTATAACAGCTTGCCTAACAATACAGATATCTATCTTCATGATAGCAGCACAAGCTGGCATGATGTTTCAAACAAAATTTATCCAGGCTTTGAAATAAAAGCAGCCCCATAACATGCATATACGTCAGCTCTTAACAAATTTCCTATTATTACATAAAAAAGTTTTAGCCTTTATTAATTGCTGTTCTAAGAGAGGAAGGAGGAAGGCACCATTTAGTATGGAGTTGAGGGAACGCGGAATCTATGCACAAAGTGCACAGAAACAGGAAGCTAAGAAAGAAGTTCATGAAACAAGAAAAAGTTGAAGAAGAAAGTAGTAGGTGGTGAAAAACAGGACAGCAGCGAACCGAAAAAAGATGGGCCGTAACAAGACAAAAACC
This sequence comes from Morinoia aosen, assembly GCA_030386875.1. Lineage (NCBI taxonomy): Eukaryota > Metazoa > Arthropoda > Malacostraca > Amphipoda > Talitridae > Morinoia > Morinoia aosen. The sequence goes on from CM059566.1 coordinate 26,858,561, forward strand.
TATTCTATTTCAACAAAAGGAAGCCTACCTTACCTTTACCTCAGGCCCTCACATAGTCCCCCTGGGAGCGCTAATTCCCATAGATACAATACCTGTATCCCCTGGAGGGGACAAATTTCCTATTCCTCTCATCATTAGATGAGTGTAATATTCACGCTTATCATTAGAAAATATATTTTCCCATTCCTATTCCTATCATCAATGTAATAATTCATACTTTTCATTAGAAAATATCTCACCTTCTTTCGCCTTTTCGATTAACTTTTTCATCTGCTCCATCAACATTTGCTGCTTCCGCTGCTTCTTAAGAGCTTTCTGTGCCTTCTTTTCTTCCTCGGCCTTCTGAGCTAGGATCTCCTGGAACTTTTCATCCTCGGGAGCAATGCGCGCACCGTAGATAAGCCGCACCTCTTCGATGAGCAGCGCTTGCTTCGCCTGCAAGTAAATAGTTACATTTTGACGCAAATTAGATATTAGTTTAAGCCTACATAACCACAACCAAACTGTTTAACCCTTTGCTTCCCGACGGGAACTCCAGATCCCAGACGGCTAGTGCTTGCAGTTTAGGGAAATTGACAAAATTTCAGGGTAATTCAACTAGTATTGAAGTTATGTGAAACAAATGATAAAATAAGGACAATTAATAATATTCCTGCAACTATGTTTTTAGACCCTCCAGAAGTTTGACACGTGCAATTTGCAATTGATATCCACTCAGTGTAAGCTTCAAGGTCCATGCAATACATTTAATACCTTTTTATTGAATTTGAGCAACTTTTACAGATAAAATTAAGTAAAAAATAAATTGATATTTTTTCGCTAACTTTTCGGCCATTTTTTGGCATCGAAGCATACATTTTCAAAGCATAATTTTTTACAATTTAATACTTTGACCACGGAGTGGGACAAATGTGTACCAGTAGGTAAATTGTTCATATACGCACCAATAAAAATGTACTCGTATAACACTTCGAACTATTTTGCGACCTTTTTTGAAGGAATTTTATTATACCATGAAAATATTATTGAACTCTTGCATTTTGTACATTTCTTACAAATAACGAAAACTTATTCAAGCAAATAAATCGATTTTACCAGTTTGTTTTTACAACCTAACCCAATCAACTTTACAACACGCGCAATCGTAGTCAACGTGTTAAAAAGAAATTAAGCACCTGCTTATGCAGAAAAAAAAACAGGTTAGGGCAATTTCGCTGATATTTCAGGGTAATGACTAAAATTATCTTAGAAATTTTTAAGTTATCAATTAGAGTGTTGGGAAAGAAAGGGTTAAAGAGAGGAAAGAGGAAGGCACCATTTTTTATGGAGTTAACCTTTTCGAATGGCTTTCACGAAACTGATTTAGAAAGGTAAAAATGCATGCTTCAGCTCCATTACCCATATGGAAACAAATTAAGCAGAAAATAATTTATTTTATACATATATTATAAGAATTATAACATTGGCACATTGGTATCCCAGCAGGCATTTCAGCTTATGTGTACTGGGATGATGTCTCTGTAGACAGTGACAAACAATGGTGTTCAAATAACCTTGATTGTGTACTTTCTTTATAGTATTACAACAATAATTTTGCTTTACAAAAAACTGAAAAAAATCAGTAACAAAACCTAGTAAAAATCTTTTAAACAAAAACTAGAAAAAATGACATCATCAGCAGTAGCGGATTAACTAGACGCTACTGCTCTCTGGCATTTTGCAATAGATAGCAGAAAAGTGCAGCGAATAGTTGCTGAACTATTTACTTGCAGCTGTCTGTTCTGATGTATTAGAACATGTTTCTTGGACATATATAGCCCCCTTGACTCTTAAAATATATGGGACACATATTTTCCAGCAGACTTGAGAGGTTTAAGGGAACGCAAAACCTATCCACAAGGTGAAGAGAAATAGAAAATATAGAAATAAGTTTATGAAACTAGATAAAATTTCAAGAAGAAAGTAGTGGGCGCTGAAAAACAGGGGCAGCATTGAACCAAAGAAAGATGGTCCTTAACAAAACAAAAAACATTTTACGTCGACAAAAAGAAAGCCTACCTAACTCAGAATGGGCCCTCGCATTTTCTCCCTGGGGAGATATAATAAATAATGCAGTTCCGAACATCTGTAAGGATTTGGTCATTCCAAATTAAGCTTCTCTGTGAAAATATCGCGTAAGTTGCAAGGCGAATTCTGGTATTAGGCGAGTATGTTATATGAAAATGACAGCTGTCTTTCGAAATAAAGATATGAAAATCCCTTACACATTTTCCCCTGGGAGTGCTAATTCCCATCGATACAATAGATCAACTATCCAATTGATAGATCAACCAATCGATACAACTATTATGAAATGAAATACTGAGGTGACAACGCGATAAACAGCAGCCTGTAGATTCAGGGCTTTTTTCAGATTTCTAAAATTACGTATATGTACTAAATTGTTGCAGTACTTACGAATGTAAAGGTTTCGAGAGCAGTTGTAAAAGTAAAATTTTTTGATTTTACCAGGGCTCAAACCAAAGCATTTCGAATTCCTAGTAAAAATAAATTCGCGCTCCCGATAATCAGGTTCAATTTCTTTCACTTGACTCCATTCGAGAGACAAACGTGTCTCGGAAGATGAAACTCAGTTTGAAGAAAGACAGGAGCCCTGTTTTAGGACAGTTCAATCGAATATCGCTAAAGTACAGAATATTAACGAGTTCACCGAGTATCGGGCTACATGTGTACCAATAGTTGAATTGCTCATTTATGTACCGGTTTTCGCGACCTTTTAAAGCGACCTCCTACACGTTTCGCGACCTTTTTAAAAAAGTAGCTATTAGGATACGAGGTGAAATGTTATCGTGCGATTGTATTTTTCAGATTTTTTAAGAAGAATAAAAATAAATTCGAGCAGAAAAATCGATTTCCCTCTTCTGCTCTTTACGATCTCAACAAACCAACTGTTAAAAACTGCAGAATCGTGGTAAACGTGTTAACCTATCATCAATGCAAAGTAAACACATCAACACCATAACTTTGAACAGTAAATCAGGAACTCAAGCTGGAGTAAATGTATAGAGCCAAGTTGGAAGATAAGTTTTGAGCCCATTACGCTATCACCGTTGCAGGGATCTTGAACGAAGTCCACACGGGTAAACCTTGTAGCCGTTGAAAAGAAGTTCCAAAAAGTCATGTTTACAAAGATACGCCGCGTAAGATTCAAGATAGTTTAGTACTAACCTTGGCTTCGCGAGCAACCTCTTCTTTGGCCTTGATTTTGTTCCGCACCGTAGCCTTCCACTGCTCCAAGCTTTTCATGTTCTCTTTAATTTCTTTTTGCCTGCAATAAAATACTTACGTATTAGTTATGTTTGAAGCAGGTCATAAAACTCGTACGATTGCAGAGGCGAAAAATTCAAGAATCTATACTATAATAAGAGCCGCGTCCGTCCGTCTGTCCGAAGCCAGCCTGCAGTGTGTGAAGAGCGTATCTGTGATACAAGCTTCATCAACTCCACAATTCCCAGTGCATTAATCCATCAGATTCGAGTAGGAATGAATATCACGTGAATTCTTAGGAACTCAGAACGTGTGTCATGTGATTTGTCGAGTTGTACATTTTTAAAGGGCCGTGTGCACTTGGCCTCGTCAACTCTCGAGAGTTTGAATTCTTTTATTTATTTCGGCCTTTCTTTTATTGCGCCTTCTTTTTTATCTCAAATAAATGGGGTGGACTAGTCGGTATAATGAGACACAAATAGGTTACGCATTGGTAATAATCAACTCTTTCTCGCTACCTTAGTCATGGACGTCACTAAGTTAGCATGTTCATTTTGTTTAATTTCTTTTCGTTTGCATAAAATACGTATCAGTTGTGTCTGAAGCAGGTCATAGAACTCATCACACGATTGAAGAGGCAGAGAAATCAAAATTGTTGGGAAAATGAAACACAAATACATAGGACAGGCATTGATTGGTAATTAGTCCTTCCTTGCTACCTTTATCATGGACGTCGATTAACGATTCGTTTGGAAACTATAACCTTGATCTCAATGAAGGGACGAATAATGTTCAGGCGCTGCAGAAAGTCTCATAGAATTTAAATTCTGTACGATTCACATATTGCCAGCCAGAAAGTCAATGTGTACGTCAACGTTTAAACCATCAAACCGATGCGATCTACATCGAATGGTTTCCAATTTTAATCAGCACGCCTTAGAGGAAACTTGCGCAGTCAAATGCTACAAATAAAGGGAGTTGATAAGAACCTTTCACCTGTTGACTTTGCTTAACTACGCTAGCCAAAACGGTCATCAAGAAACGATGTTACAGATGCCACACCACGATCGTAAGTAACCAAAATTACGTCGGTCTCCATCACATCTACAGATCATAACGTTCTCTAGTAAAGTGAGGTATCTAAGATACACTCATTAACCATGCATAATTTGAAAACAGACTACGTTAATTCTTCAGGTACTAAATTAAGGTAAGTGAAGGGCGTATTTTGATCAAAATAAAATTAAATATAGAATTTTTAGGCATCCTATACAAGCATTCAAGGGGTTTACGGTTCCGTGTTTCTTCACAGATCGCGCCTGTCCACTTCAATACACTCGTAACGTATCTCCTTTTATGGAAACATAAAAATAGCAAAAACATACCCACAAAACTGAACACATACAAATAACTAGAATTATTATGAAAATCAACAATGAATACTTTTTGAATTTTAAGTTTTTGGGGCCAAAGTTGTTTTTAACTTTTATGATTCAAAACCAAACTTCCCAAAAGGAAGATGCCGCTCCTCTCAACACGTTTCTAACCTCCTCTTGCTTAGTCTCGTAAATATGAGAAAAGTCTCTCGCAGGCAGGTTTGACAGAAAAATCAGATAAAATGACAAAAAATAGTTTAGAAAAGCACAAACACCGGCCTATCTCTATACTACATTCTACACGCTACACATGATATCGAGGCACGCGTGGTCTTGCCGTGAGTTTAACACTTTGACCGCAATGTGCGTCACCAGTGGTCACGGAATTATTTACGTAATGCTGCTGACCGGCCGAAAATCGCAAATTCAATTTTCATAAATAATTAAAGTAAAATGAAGACACGATCCAGTTAATGTTTGCTATTTTCAAAAAATTGCTCACTACAATCGACTTGAAATTCGAGTTGAATATTGAACTTTATTTTAACCCATTGCAATCAAAATGTTGAAATATTCATAGAAAGGGAATTAAGTGTTCGAAGCAAAACTGTAATTTATCAAGGATACCCATTCTGACGCGAGACTGAGCTACTTCTCTCTCTCTCACACATTTCAGGAAACACTGATTTTATTTTGAACGTTCTAGTAAATATTCTGTTTTATCTGAAAAATATTTTAACTCTGACTGAATTTTAGCACCCGAGATGAAATATTGAATAATATAAAAAAAATAAATATTAAATATTTTTTTCTCTACGTTGACTTATTTATATCTGACGTGTGAAATTTCCTGGAGTTTGACCTGTCTGTTGCTCGATCAGATGAGATTATTATTGAGTTCAAGACTGATTGATTGATTATAAATTAGTTTCAGCCTCGTTTTTGCCACAACAAAGATGTTCAAAGGGAGGAAGGATAAAGGCAGCATTTAGTAAGGAGCTGAGAAAACTTGGAATCTATGCACAAAGCAAGGGATCCCGTGTGCAGAGAAACAGTAAGATAAGAAGGAAAGCTATCAACCAAAATAAAAGTTGAAGAAGCAAGTCAGAGATGCTGAAAAACAGGACAACAGTGTGTGAACCGAAAAAAGATGATTCTTTAACAAAACGAAAAATATTTTATTTCAACAAAAAGAAGGCCTACATAACTCTCACCTCACATTGTCCCGCTAGAAGCGCAAATTTATGAAGATACAATAGTTGTATCCGCCTGGGGGGGGGGGGGGGTATTTAGTTTTCAAGCCTCCCTAACCACATCAAAGGTGTTCTAAAGAGAGGAATGATGAAGGCCTCTTCAGTACTGACTTAAAAAAAATCCAACGCACAAGGTGCGTTCCAACACAAAATCAGCTCCGCATGAAAACAGCAAGTTCAGAAAGTTATGAAACAAGTTATAGTTAAAAAAGACCTAATAGGTGCTGAAAAACAGGACAGCAGTGAACCAAACAAAGACGGTTTGTGACGTAACAAAAATCTTTTCCGTTCTAGCATAAAAAAATCTAGCTAACCCTCAGCTAGGGACCTCACGTTTTTCCAACTGGGAATGGTAATTCACATTGATGCAATAGTTCTCAACATATAATGTGTGAAATTCTTTCAGTTAACCCATGACTATTAAACACGTCCCGTCAACTTTACACTAAATTGATCTCTACAAAAGAAGAGTATGATTATAAGTCACAGACCTATTGATGAGCAAATAAAACACCAACATATGCATTCACACCGACATACCTCTTGATAGCAAAAGTGACTGCATCAGCCTTCTCACTCTGTGCCTTAGCCACCATCTCCGGCAAGCTCAACGGGTTCAGAACCTGAAATAATGAGGTAAAATTATGTGGTCTTGGGAATACCTGGGGTTCAAAATTTCAAATAATGAGGTAGAACTAGTGAAGTCTTCACAATACCCGGGGTTCAGAATTTCAAATACTAAGTTCAAATCATGTGATCTTCATAATACCAGGGGTTCAGAACCTGAAAAAATGAGGAAGAACTATAAGGTCTCCATAATACCAGAGGTTCAGAACCTGAAGCAAAAAGATGGAACTACATGGTTTTAATTTTACTTTGAACACTATGGGTTTAGAATATGAAATAATTAGAACTACGTGATCGTGATTATACTAGGGCATTCAGAACATGAAATAATTAGAACTGTGATCTCGATAATACCAGGGGTTACCAGTGACGCAGATAGTGACGCACGAGCGTGGTGTGAGGCTCGCAAAGTCATACACACGCACACCAATCACCAAGTTCGAATTTTGGAATTTTTGGCCACGCGAGAGAAATGGTTATAGATGCCGTAAGGCGGGAAAAATACCGTAACAAGGAACGAAAAAACTACGTATTCCACTTCGTAACCTGGAAAAAACGTAAGCTAGGGACGCCGTAACCTGGGGGTCTACTGTATATTCTTTGAGAGCGTTCGGTGGGCAGCAGACCGTCTAACTCTCAGCTCGAGCCCTAACATTTTCCCCCTAGGAGTGCTAATTCCAGATACAATAGTTGTACCCTAATGAAGGGGATACAACTAAACTAAGTGGCCCTAATTATGCAAGACATAGAGACCAGGAATAAGCTTAAGCTTGACTTACACGTGTACAACTATATAATGTACATGGCCCGTCAAAAATGACGGGATTCGGTAATTTACTTGAATAATCTTCTAGATGTGGATGGTAAATAAATATATCTTTCCTAATCGTACCTGTGATCATATATTCTTGTACTTGTGCACTGGTGAAACTCGTATCACAGATACGGTCATTCAGCATCCTTCAAATTAAAGAAGCTGTTTCTTAAGAAGTGGACACTAAACAAATATATAAATTTATGAATGAATAGACACACCAAATGCGTTATCAGGTAACATTTTACAAACATGAGAAATATAAATAAATTAAGCAAACTATCACAGTTGGAATATGAAAAGCGTTAACCAATATCACACCGAGAACATAAAATATGATTTGTAACACAGGTACAGGATTCAATTACCTCATATGCTTACCACAAATACACTAGTGATGTTTTTCTGTTCATTTAAAATAAGTTTCCACAAATGAAAGGTTGTTCTAAATAACACCGTCATTTTCAAAAGCTCGGATACACTAGTCATCTACAATTAAGAATGACCGTTGCCTGTTTATATATATACAAGCAGGACCTGTGGAAATTCCACGGACAATGTCATCGTAAACCTAGATGGACCCGTGAAAAAATTCTGTCAACATTACGTACAAGTTTTAACATTGAACATGTTCTATCCTAACCTACCTAAACTAACATATTCTAACCTATCTTGTCCTAACTTATGATAACCGAACCTATCCTGATAATGTCCATCATAAAAAACCGTGGACCCATGAAAAAATTCCGTCATCATTACCTAACCTATGCTAACCTAACTTACCCTAACTCAACCAATGTCATCGTTAGGCTAGGTGAGCCCGGGAAAAAATTTGGTCAACATTACCTAAGAAATTTTAACCTAACCCTTCCTAATCTAACATAACATAATGTAACATAACATATGCTAACCTAACCTATCCTAACCGAAGCTATCCTGACAATATGTTCGACAAAAAGAAATCATGTATCCGTGAAAAAATTCACCAACATTACCTAACCTATCCTATCTTAACCTAACCTATCCCGATAAAATGTCAAACATATCAACGCATGTAAAGGCGATCTTTCATGTAACAGGAATTCGGTATCCATGATACCGCAAACTCAAACGAAAGCGTAACGGACGGACTAACTAACTAACCAAGGAAAGAACAAGCAGAATATCATATGTCTCGTGTCACGCTCTTAAGATTAGATAGGAAGAAATTAGCACTAGCGCTCTTGATTTCAGCTCACATGTAAATTACTTCACTCATTTTCGCTGTACAAGTGCTCTATAATAAGTCACTTTCAAACAAATTAGAGAGATGAAGAGCCTTATATACTAGAGTCCGTATCGTGGATACCGAGTTCGGCAGGGTATTGCATATTACATTATACTGTATTACAATATACTGTTCGGCATATGACAATATACATACACAAGCTCGCCGTTGCTTTCAGTTACGCAGAATTCCTGTATCTAGGATATGACTCAAATGGCGACAACAACTTCTACTGCGGCTCAAAATGCTATATTCTAAGTGTTTTGTTACTGTCACAAGAAAAATAAGTTACCTTTCAAATATGCCTAAACATGGAAACTCTACTCGAACGAAAATTTGTTCAAGAAAAGGTCCGAATCCCGTCATTTTTGACGGACCGTGTACCCTAGTCTGAGTAATATTACATAGGGTTCAGGGTGGTGATATTACTATGAAAATATTGAAAAGACTTCGTAGTAAAACCACGAGATCCTAATAACATTTACTCTAATTTTGACATAACAAAAAACTTTTATTTCAACAAAAAGAGTGTCTGCCTCACAGCTCCGGACCTCACATTTTCACCCTGGGAGAGCTTATTCCCTTGAGTTGTTTTGATTGGCTGAATTGTTTAGGCTGATATAACTGAAAACACCTAACTTTTATTCGTCCATACTTTGCTGGACCACTCGGTATATTAGCACAGAAACTTTTATTTGAGAGTAGAATAATGCATATTATCAGAGAAATAAATTTTTAAAAGTAGTATAATATATGTTATCAGAGAAATTATTATTTGCAAGTACATAGTATAATGAATATCATCAGAGAAAATAATTATTTGAGATTATTATAAGGTATATTATCAGAGAAAATAATTGTTTAAAAATAGCATAATATATATTATCAGATAAATAATTATTTGAAAGTTGTAATATATACATTATGAGAGAAATAATTTGAAAGTAGTACAATGTATATTATCAGAGAAATAATAATCTGAGAGGAGTATAATATATTTTATCAGAGAAATAATTTGAAAGTAGTATAATCTGTATCATCACAGAAATACTTATTTGAAAGTATGTCACTTTTGCAGGAAGAATAATTATTATTTGTTTTGCACTCCTAAAGGAAAATGAAAAATAATACCTTACTATTTCATTATCCTTAGTTCTGTAAATTCCCACCTCATAACACCAAGTAGCTTACACTCGCACTTCAAAAAAGAATAAGAATTCTGAAGAGTGATCAGGTTCTTCAGTAGACCACCTCATATCAACTACACAGTTTACAAACATAAAATAGAAGGCTGTTGTCACAACAATAATATGGCACAAGGAGTCATAAATTCAAATTTTAGAAAAATTCTTGGTTTTGAAACAAAAAAAGAGCACAAACCCATAAGCCAGGCAAAAAATTTGGCTTATAATACACAAACCGGTGTAAATTCTACAAAATTGATGAAGATATCTACCAGTGACTCCTCAGTCCTAACTTAAAATACCAGTAAGTCCACGGACTGCACATACTTTTAGAAACTCCAAAATAACACTGAGTCTACAGATTGTACATAGCTCTTCAAACGATAATAGTATTTATAGGGCAATTTTAGGAATTTTATTTTCAAAACAAAAAAGAATCAACATTGCAGAAGATATTTATTGGTGCAAACGTTTTGGAGTACCATTATCCCATCTTCAGTGCTGGAAGAAATTTAAAAAAACACGCCAAAATACCCACCAAGTGTAAGGACTGCACGCACCTTTTCAAACTCCTTCATGTAGTACATCTCCTGTTTGGAAGGCCAGAGGTAACGAAGGTCCACCTGAGAACCGTCCCCGTCTCTGCCGTACCGAGCACGCACGTCCCGCACGCTCGACACGTCCTGCTCCAGTGCGTCCATTGGCTGAGGCTGAAATCAACTCAAAAGTCAGAAACCTGGAAACTCCACGGGGCACCATACCCACAGTTCGTACGAGTTCAACACTTTGGGTGTAACGTGACCCACCGGTGGTCATTCAGGGGATTTTCATAATGCTACAGACTGATTGGCAGTCAGTGAGTGACTCAATTTTGATAAATACTCAATGAAAACTAAATAAAGGAACATCTATCTAATGTTCGTTATTTTCGAAATTGTTCTCTAAAAATAACTATGTAATGTGAGTTTGATATTGAACGTCAGTATAACTTGCCACACTTAATGTGTTAACCCTATAACATCCAATTTTGGGGGTTTTGAACGAAACATTACGGTAATTTCTATTAAATTATGATGAATGAAACCCAGTAAATGTGTGAATTTTTAATTGGAACATTCAGAAAATAAAACTATTGATTTATTATACATTAGTTTTAGCCTCCCTTCACCACAACAAAGATGTTCAACGAGAGGAAGGATGAAGGCACCATTTATAATGGAGTTAAGAAAATGTGGAGTCTATGCACAAAGGGTGTTCCGGCCAAGGACAGTAAGATAAGAAGAAAGGTGCTAAAACCAGATAGAAGTTGAAGGAGAAAGTCAGAAGTGCTGAAAAAAAAAGACAGCAGTGAACCAAAAAAAGATGGTCCTTAACAAAACCAAGCAAAATTTATTTCAACACAAAAAAGGCCTACCTAACTCTCAGCTCAGGAGAAAATTAGAATACTGCAAACGATTTCCTAAAGTCCTTCAGAAAAGACGGTGGTTAATTTAGGGTTGATACTCACAGGGTGACACAAAGAGCATTTCTTGTTAGGACATGCCAGTCATGGTTCCTTCAATGATGTGAGGTCTATCCTGATGAGCTGAAACATCCCCACAACATGATCCCACCTCTAAACTCAACAGTGGTATGGTGCACTTTGGTTTATACTCTTCGTTTTGTTGCCTCCAAACGTGGCTTTGCTGTTTCTCCCAAATAGTTTGATTTTGGTTTCATCTGACCACAGTAGAGTTCCATAACGCTGCAGGTTAGTTCAAATGGTCATTGGCATACTTCAGCCTGCCTTGATGTGACGTTTCTGGAGAAGAAATGTGCTACGATGGGTGCGAGAGCGGAGACCTTCACGGCATAGTGCCCTGCTGATCGTGTGTTAGCTGACTTTGATTCCAGATGCCCTGAGATCATCTTTTAATTCTTCACGAGTAGCATGAGGCCTCTACACTACTGTTTGGACCAATTTTTGAACAGTATCTTTTGCGGACGACCAGTTCAAGGCTTGCTGAGAGTCGTACTCGGGCATCCCCACTTACGAATTGTGGTTCCAACCGAGGCTTTAGGAACTCACAGTTGTGCACATATCCTCCAATATCCAAACCTTCATTATGGAGCTCTGCAGTACGTTTGCAAACGTCTTGGCTGATATCCTTATTCTTACCCCTGCTTACGACCTCTCAAAACGAGAGCAGCCATACCAATTACACGTTATTGGAGATGAATCCTGACCAAAGTTTGGTTACTAAATAGTAGAATGTATTAGAAAATTTTGGAATAATCGTACAATATTTTTAATGAAGAATACAGAGAAAAGTGGGGTATTGTTAACTCTTGTTACTTAGCGCGCGGGACACTTTCACTGCCGAAGGCAAATCAGGACTAATACACGCGCCAGTACTAAGACTCATGCCCCGAAGGGCCCCCTTGTGAAAGATGTATTATTGCGGAAAGTTGGTCCTCGCGCCATTTCGTATGTTCCCAGTGTCGCAGCGAGCTGAAACTCTGGCCGCGGGTAGAACTCGCAATCCTAAGCATTTGTCATATCGGAGAAAATTTCAGATTTTGCCTCCTTTACCCTCTCCGAGGGGGTCAAAGTTGGCCGAAATTCGGGAAATTTTCAAGCGCAGAAAAAAGGTGTTTCGTAATACTTGGAGAGTTGCTCTCTCAGTATGATGGGTCCCCTCTCGTGAACTACTCACAAGTTTCCAACCAGACCTTCAAGTCGCCGGTATCACTCACTACACTCATTTTTAATGAGGTCTGAAGGTGAGTGAAAACGCTCATTGAGCGAGAATGCGTCCGCTTTTTGGTGAGCTTGTAGGCTCATTGAAAAGGTACGTATAGGGGCCGTGTTTGGTATGCATTTCAGCGCTCTGAGTTTTACCGTTATAGTTTTATTGATTGAATGGTGAAAAATAAGTTATTTTTAAATGAGGGTTTGAAAAAGATTTTCTGGGCATTTTGGAAAAAATTTTATAGAATGAAAGAGTCTCGGCATTGGTTGATGATAAAAGAGGCAAAGTTTCAGAACCCAAAATTTTTCCCAAAATGAGATAAAATCGAAAAACTGAAATGTGCTCAAAATATTCCGGTATTTATCAACCGTAAGACCAATTGCTTTTTAATGCGAGAGAAAGAGAAAATTCACGCATGTTGTGCATCAATCGACGCGTCTTTGTGAGACAAAGCTCGCAATATACGTAAAAAGTTGCAGCTGTGAATTTCGAAGAAAAACTCTCGTCGGTGAGTTTTGGGGCTTTTCTTTCAAAATGAGCAATTTTCAAGCGCCCAATTCATATTTTCTGGCACACTTGGAGAGTTTATTTTTTAGTATGGTGTGTAAATTGTTTCAAACTGCCCGTGAGTTTTCACTCAGGTCTCCAGGTCGCGTGGAAAAGGTCAAAAAACTCATTTTTAATGAGGTCTGGAAATGAGTGGAAACACTCATTCCTCGTAAACGCGTGAGTATTTTTGTCATGTTGAGACTTTTATTACAAGGTGTTTGTAAGGGCCATCATTGGATTAATTTTCGGCGCTCTAGGTTTTTTAGATTTTTCTAAAGTTTTCACTAAATAAATCGTAACTTTTTACTTATTTCGGGTGTTTAGGGAACGTTTGGGGCATTTTGGAATTTTTTTTATAGAACAGAAAGGGTTCAGCAATGGACGAAGATAAAAGAGGCCAAGTTTCAGCCTCCAAAGTTTTGTTTTCGGAAAATTAAAAGTAAAAAACTCATATTTGCTCTAAAAACTGCCGGTGTTCAGTACGCCTCTACCGATTTATTGGTCACTAATCCAAAAGAAAAGAGTAAATGCTTGCATGTTGTACATCAATCGACGCGTCTTTTCGAGAGGAATCTGATTATATCTTTGAAAAATTTGCGTCGCTCAATTTGAGAATTTAATTTATGAAAATCTCTCGTCGGTGAGTTCCAAGGCGCCCCTTCGGCTCGAAATGAGGAATTTTCGAGTGCAGAATTTAGGTTTTTTACTACGATGTCTCCCTTGCAGTCAACTACTGACAAGTTCTCAATCATACCTCAAAGTCGCAGGGGCTGCTCATTTCACTCATTTTTAATGAGGTCTGAAATTGAGTGGAAACACTCATTCATCAAAAATGCGTCAATATTTTCATCATGTTGAACGCAATTTTTCAAGTGGTACTCACAAAGGCTTCGAGTGGTGTCATTTTCAGAGCTTTGGGTTTTATAGTTGTTTTTGAAGTTTCTATTCAAGAAAACGTAACATTTCATTCATTTTGGTGCCCAATGAAATTTCAGAGGCAAATTGAAATTTCTTTTATAGAAGAAAAGGCTTCTAGAATTTGATGAAGATCGACGAGGTTAATTTTCAGAGCCCAAAGTTTTATTCATTTTCGCTCATTTAATTGCCGCTCACTCATCATTCATTTGGATAATTATTGGTTATCAACCCAAAATAAAAGAGTGAACCTTTGCATGTCGTACATCAATCAACGCGTCTTTTCATCGCGAATCTCACCTGACGTGCAAGAAAATTGCAGCGGACATGTTGTGGAGATTTAACTCATGGAAAATTTTCGTCGGCGAGCGTTGGGTCTTTCAGGGTCAAAATGGTTAATTTTAAGTGCAGAATTTATTTTTTGCTAATACCTGGAGAATCGATTATAGTATGATGAGTCCCTTGGCCTCAACTACTCGCAGGTGTTTAATCAGGCCTCAAAGTCGAAGGGGTTACTCTAAAAACTCATTTGTAATGAGGTCTGTAATTGAGTGAAAATACTCATTTCTCCGAAATGCATCATTTTTTTGGTAAGGTTGGTTGTTTATTTGTATAGTATTTGTAGGGGCTATTAGTGGGTAAATTTTCAGCGCGATAATTGTTTTTTACAAATTTTCAGTTAACAAAACGTAAGTTTTTCTCGATTTTGGTGCTCCAGGAAATTTTAGAGGCATTTTGAAATTTGCTTTATTTAAGAAAAGAGTTTCAGTAGTGAATGATGATGAAAGACGGCAAGTTTCAGAGCCGAAAGTTTTATTTTCGAAAAGTTAGCACTTATTTACGGTTCACAGAGGTGGTGAAATTTGATCACACTCACTGCCTAAATGATGCGAGCGATTTTCTGCGCATTTTGTAGGTTCGAATAAAGTGGTTTTTATTGAATTTGAGTTCTTATTTATCCCATGAATTACCTATATATTAACCGTTTACTTCAATGTTCGACAAATTTTCGTATGTGCTCGCCGTGGCACAGTGGTTAAGGGATCGGATTTGTATGTTGGAGACGGGGATTCGTATCCCGGTGCTGGCGCGGCGATTTTCCCCGTTGGGCATAAGGGAAAGCTCAAGCACAATACCCCAATCAATTCAGGGGTCGGAAATGGGTACCGGCTTTAGTTTGAACTGTTTCCTTGAATTTTTTAATAAATTTTCATTGAAATTTAGCCGCTTTGGGCTGCCCTTCGGGCAGTCTAAAGCGGCCCCAGCATCATTATTTATCCCCCTCTGCCTTGTGCATTTGATGCGCGTTAGCGCTGGGCTGTTGCCTCTCTCTCTGTGACATTTTGAGTCGCAACCGCATTTAGATGAGTGCTGATGAAATGAAAATTGTTATTATGATTACCAAGATTGTTTTAATATTGCACATGTTCTGGGAAATGATCAGAGAGTGAATATATGGGGTAAACTTGTTTTGATTTCTTTATATGATGAGAAATTCATTAGAATAAAATGAATAAGTGGTTTGATGAGAGTATTTGAGGTTTAATTTCATGGAAAAAGAATTTGATTATGGGCACAAAATAGTCACGGAAAATTAAGATGAATAGTTTCCCCGTAGAACTTGAAATATTCGAATATCGAGAGCAGAAGATGTGTTTAAACAAGATGGGAGTGAATATTTTGGTTTTTATTGATTAGTGGTTAGTGAAAATTTGTGTTTTAAATGTTTTGAATGAAAAATTGGTGA
Source organism: Morinoia aosen (assembly GCA_030386875.1). Taxonomy (NCBI): domain Eukaryota; kingdom Metazoa; phylum Arthropoda; class Malacostraca; order Amphipoda; family Talitridae; genus Morinoia; species Morinoia aosen. Next base: position 26,874,292 of record CM059566.1, read on the forward strand.
AGCTAAACAAGGTATATAGGATAAGGATTGAAGGGTTAAAATAGGTTAGATTGGGTTCGATGGGGGTGGAACTATGTTGGATTGGTTAAGATTAATCTATTACGATAGATTGTGTTCGATTGGTTAAATATTGTTTGAATGGGTTGTATTTGGTTGTATTGGGTTAGACTGGTTCAGATTGGGCGAGGTTGGGTTAGAATGGATAAGATTGGTTTAGATAAGGTTTTATTATGTTAGATTGTTTAATATTTGGTTAGGGTAGTTTGATTGGGTGAAATTAGGTCATGTTGGGTTTGATTGGGTGAAATTAGGTCTTATTGGGTTAGATTGCGTTGGATTGATGATATTATGTTGGATTGGTTTTAAAAGAGTTGGAAAATCTTAGATTGGGTTAGATGAGGTTAAATTAGTTTTAGCGAGGTCTGGTGAAAACTCTTCCCCAACCTTCCAAGGTTGGGTGTGAGGGAGTGTGGGGGTTTCGGGGAGGTTGGCCAAGTTAGGAGAGGGAAAAGTATAGAATTGACAACTGGTGTTGATTTTGTTTGTTGAATGGGATTGAGTCGGAAGTTGGGACGATGTTGAGGGTGGGTGGTGGTGCATGTTGCTTGGAATGTTGGGTGATTTTTTGATGTCGGAGTGTCGACTCCGACTCGGGGTGTAATTTATTTTGAGAACCCCCGGTGGGGGGGTTCTCGCGAGATGTCTGGTTCATATATTTATTATACAATTTCCTATGTATTTTTTCTAATATTTGTGGGTTTTAGATATATTAACCTTTTTATACTATTATTTATACATACTCCAATTTTCGAAATGGTTTGTGGTTTTGAAATGTAGAATCGGGCAATTTAAACAATGTATTGTATTATTTTGCTCCCCACTGTAAGGAATTTTGTAAAAATTTCCCCACTGTAAGGAATTTTGCAAAATTTACCCACAATCCATGTCTATTTCACACTTTATGGGATGTTGTTACATCTAAAAGCCTTAGAAGCACACAAGCCTATGTCTTTTATTAATGGTATTTTTTACTACATCCCTTGCATATGGCCAGAAACAAAGCAGAAAATTCTACTAATGACCATCTGAGTAATTCAAAGTGAAAAGGTTCTCAGTAGCCCACAACTGAACAGTTCATGGCCATCCTGACAGTTGCCAGCTAGAAATATTCCTGGGAAGTTGAGTGAACTTAACTTGAGTTAGGTTAAGGAAGCTGAGTTAATATTAACTTTTTAATAAATGTACATACAAATGCAAAATAATTCAGTATATACATTATGCAAAATTGACAAGCTTGCTCATTAGAATTATTACAATGCTTTTACCATGTTTTCCTGAGAAATATCTAAAACTTGAATGTGAAAACTAGGGGTGAAAACCCCATCCAATAAAATAGGGCACCATGCCAGGGGAGAGGCTATAGTACTGCAGGACAACCGCTTCTGGGTCCAAAATGGGCGCATGTATCTAGCAAGGCTTAGCATAAAACACCGGGGTATGAAAACAGAAAAAAGAAAAAACTCACAATTCGATGAAGAACTTTGTAGTGCTGAGGCTGTAGCTTAGATTTTTCCCTCATTCTTTCCAGTCTCTCCAGCGATGCGGCAAGTGCAGCATCCTGAAATTTATTCAAACATTAATGAAATCTTACCTCGTCGATCTTGATTTGTTTTGCAGTAAAAAATGTGAATTTTAAAAAGCCAAAGTGAACAGTTGACACTAAAACTGGTAAGTTAAGAATATGCAAACACTACGATAAAGAACCTTATGAACTCTTTCAAGGTCATTGAAACAGTTGGAAAATCATCAAGTTGATATTTGGTTTTTTAGTCCTTCAGATAAGTACCACAAATTAAACTTTATTTCTAAAAGAGTATGCAATACTGCACTACAACATCAAAATAGGAAATGGCTCTCGATTCATTAATATTGACCCACATTTTCATTACTAGATTTTTTCACATATTTCGGGACTTTTTTCCAATCTCAGAAAATCACAGGATGAGCATCCAACTGGTCCTACATGTTTATACAAATGGTTCACATAGAAAAAAATTCAACAATTTTTCAAAACTATTGCACATGAATGCAACAAACTTATCATAGCTAGTTGTAAAGAATCTGAAACTAAAATGTATCAGTTGATTACAAAAGCAATCAAGTATGTTGGTGAAAAGACTCTTTACACCCAACAAAAGGAACCATAAATTGTTTGTCAGCATTTTCAAGAGGTGTTGACAAAGTAACACCTCAGGATAATGCCAACAAACTATTTATGGCCTCTTTTGAATGTTGAGTTATTGATGAAGTTACAACTCTAGCAAATACGGACAAACAACTGATGGTTTTTATAAGTAGAGAGTTCTTTTACCAACATATTGCTAAATGAAACTATTGACATTTGTCTGGAATATTTATTTGCTAGCATTGCTTCAATTGTTGGCCTAACCAAATCCTTGTTCAAATCCTTATCCCAACTTGTCTTAACCCTTTAACGCCCCAGAGGACACCAGTGTCCTCTTTCAAAAATAACCTCAATATATTGTATTTCTTGTTCAATTAGTTTCCTAATGTGTTCTTTGAAGTTCTCTGCCGGGTGGCAGTTCCTATCCCATCCTGATATTGGTGACTGCCTGATGCCAGCGCCAGTTTAGTGACGGTGGTTGTGTTAACGGTAATATGAGTACAAAAATTTGGACGTTAAAGGGTTAAGTTTGTTCTTTAGGTTTGACAATAAACATCAGTGAACTGAAGGTTTGGGGATCTGAGTTTGCAAATATTTTTATTTATTTTATGAAAAATGGAGGCTAGATTCCTTTCCTGAAGATTTTAAGCCTGTTTTTACAAGTGTTGTATTGATGATACTTTTTTGTTATCCAGAAATTGCTTGCATTACAATTATTTTTAGAATGTTTGATTTCACACCACCCCAATAGCAAGTTTAATATGGAGACCAAAAAGAATTGGTGTCTTCCATTTTTAGATGCAATCATAACACATAGCATTGGTAGGTTTCAAAGTTCTGTTCCATAAGCAATCATTTACTGAGTTGGGAATTAGTTTTTTAGCTATTGTACATCCACCTTCAAGTAAAACAGCATCAAAACCTTGTTGTTAAGAGCTTATTGTGCATGCTCTTCATTCCAAGTCATCCATAGGGAATTTGAATTTTTAATTTTTTTTCAGCAGCAGTTTTTTAGCAACTTTCTTTAAAGACACTTTCTGTAGATTGATTTTAAAATGGCATTAGTTAACATATATAAAAAAGGATTCTACTGAAAGACATGCTGTTCTGTCATTTGTAAATATATCTGCACACAATATGCGTCTCAGTACGTGGGCGGCTAAACAACTCAAGCCCTTGACATTCGTGTTGCAGAGCATGTCAGGAAGAGCTTTAGAACCAACCAGTTTATTCCGTACCTTTCCATTTCGCAGTTCGTTCTCATGCAGAGAAGTGTAATATTCCACCTTGGTTTGACAATTTTTAAACAATATTTTCTGCACCTAGTTTAATACGCCTTCACATTTTAGAATCTCGTAACAATTTAAAAGTAAAACTTGTATTAAATGACATGCAATTAGTTTCCCTGTGCAACAAATATAATATTAATCCTGAACATTATACTTTTCATTTTCATTACAAGTTTTTTGTTTTTCTTGTCACACCATTGAAATGTTTTGATTAACATTTGACTAGTTTTTCTTTACTTTTTCTCTGAGTTGATAATGGCCCAGGTCAAAACATTCAAAAAAAGTTTTCTCAAAAATTTACATCAGTAAGATACTGCTCTCATCAAAGTTGAGTTTCTTTGCCCTTTTATTTATAACTTGAATATGAAAATGGTATAATATTGATGTTTATCTAAACAATATTTAATTTGAATGAGCTCAAGAAGTGATTTGGATTACTGTTTCATTACTTTTGTTTACTAACCCTGAAATTACACTCAGCAATATTTACTAACAGAGGAAGAATAAGTGTATAATAAAATTCAATAATCTGAAGTTAGTGATGCTTGATTATTTTCTTCAGAAAGATTCTGCGACTCAAACAAATCAACAATGGAACACCAGCACAATTGGTATTTGGTGCTGCGTGCATATTGTGCTGGATAAAAATAAGATGGAAATTATGCACAAATTGAGCTGCAAAATTAGATAATAAATTAAATCACATACCAAATTCAAGTTTTATTTTCTTCCCATAGGCATGCAAGTTATATAATTTCATGAATGTCACAATGATAACATTAAGGGAATCAACCCAGCAGTTATTAAATTTTGTTTGAAATTTGGCCAGTAAATGTATTTGTTGAAAAACAAACTATTTTACTCCTGTAACTTTTTTGATTTAGGCCTTATTTTCTGAAAAATATGAAATATTAGTTTTTTGGTACATTTTTATGGATTTTTCAAAAGAATAGAAGTCATTGAGTTTTTATGCTAGAACAAAACCAAAGACAGTTTTAGAATCCTTGAAGCATTGCAAACAAAGTGATGGTAGCAAATTATCCATTTGAAACTGGTTTTATATGCAATATTTGATCACTAACTCACATATATACTAATTTTGGGTTTTGAGCTTGATAAAAAAAAAATTAAATGAACAATTGGGAAGAAAGCTACTATCATTTTGTTAGAAATGTACCAAGGATTCTAAAGCTTTCTTTGTCTTTTCCTAGCATGAAAACTCACCAACTTCTATTCTTTTGAATGTTGAAAATTATTGGTTTTGGGTAAGAGCCACAAATTTTTTGTTAAAGTGTAATATAATTGACCATTTTTGTATTATATATATATTATTATATAAGAAAGTTTTAGCCTCCCTTAACCACGACAAAGATGTTCCAAGAGAGGAAAAAGAAAGGCACCATTTAGTATGGAGTTGAGGGAACGTGGAATCTATGCACAAGGTGCACAGAAACAGTAAGCTAGGAAAGAAGTTCATGAAACAAGAAAAAAGTTGAAGAAAGTAGTACATACATACATACATATACCGGGCTTATCCTCCCTATGGGAGGGTAGCCGACAGCAGGCCACAATCACCACACTTAGTCACTAGGAGGCGAGAGAGGCAGCACTGGCCGCACCTGAACTGCCAGGATCAGCAGCAGCCCAGCACAACCACCTTCCACAGTCAGGCCCGACAGCCACAGCTGGTTTACCCCGACCGCTTCATCGAGTGCAGCCCCTCCCCCGCACATGACAGGTCAACCCCATCACACGCGGGCAGCTTCCAGTAACGCGTCAAAAATAAAATTACCTCCTTATACACTGCCCCCATTCACTTCTGTCCGCAGCCATCCCTCTCGCCACGTCCACAGTCAGACCCCTCTCATACAAAGCACGTCGCACCCCATCCATCCAACTCATCCGTGGTCTACCTCACGCTCGAAGACCACTCACTTCCGACATATATATCTTTTTCACCAGCCGTTCAACATTCATTCTTTCAACATGCCCAAACCATCCAAGCACTCTTTCATCCACTCGCCTGCTCAACTTTTTGATAACACCCGTCTGCCCCCTAACCAACTCATTCCTGATCCTATCTCTTCTAGTTACTCCATACATGCTCCTCAAACACTTCATCTCAAACACATCCAACTTCCTCCTCTCAGCTGCTCTCAAACCCCAGGACTCTGCTCCATACAACAAAACTGGCACAATCAAACTTTCATACAGTCCCCTCTTAGCATTCATACTCAAACTCCTGCATTCAAAAACTTTCCTCATTGCACCCAATGTCTTACAACCTTCACTCACTCGATGCTTCACTTCTACTTCCATACTATCCTTAACAGTCACATCCGACCCGAGGTACTTAAAATGCTCTACCTCCTCTAAAACTTCCCCATTTAACCTCACATCCTAAGTTCCAAACACTCCACCTCTTGAACATCTCATCACCTTACTTTTATTCACATTTACCCTCAATTTCCGCCTTTCGCACACTCTACCAAACTCTGCAACCAGTCTCCTCAGTTTTTCCTCTGAATCAGCCACAAGCGCTGTATCATCTGCAAACAACAGCTGACACACTTCCCAATACATACCATTTCGTCCCACCAACTGCGCCCCTTTTCCCAACACTCTGGCATTCACTTCTCTCACCACACCATCCATAAACAAATTAAACAACCACGGCGACATCACACATCCCTGTCTCACACCTGTCACAACTGGGAACCATTCACTCACCTTATTCCCTACTCTCACACATGCTCTGCTATCAATGCAGAAACTCTTGATCGCGTTCAACAGTCTCCCACCCACTCCATACAAACTTACCACTTGCCATAGAGCCTCGCGATCCACTCTGTCATACGCCTTCTCTAGATCCATAAATGCCCAATATACATCCTTTCCTTTCAATAAGTATTTTTCATTCACCAGCCTCACAACAAACATTTGATCCACACAACCTCTACCACACCTAAAACCACACTGTTCTTCAGCAACCACACGATCCGTCAACACTCTCACTCTTCCAATTAACACTCTTCCATACAGCTTCCCAACAACACTCAGTAGACTTATACCCCTAGAATTACTGCACTCATACCTGTCACCTTTCCCCTTGTACAACGGAACTACGCACGCGCTACTCCAATCAACCGGCACTTTACTAGCCTCGAAACACACATTTAATAAACGCACCAACCATTCTATAACCACATTTCCTCCTTTCTTTAGACATTCAACCGTGCAGCCATCCAAACCTGGAGCTTTTCCATTTTTCATTTCATCCAACGCACATCTCACCTCTGCACTTCTTATTCGACATCTATTCACTTCACCAAACACAGGCATTCTAACATCACTTCCAACAGCTACTACTCTCGCAACTCTATCATCTCTCACGTTCAGCAGTTCTTCAAAATACTCCGCCCATCTCTTTCTCACATCACAACTCTCCACTAGCAGCCTACCATTTGTATCCTTCACTCTTGCCTCATTCTCCACCTGACCCTTCCTAATTCTCTTCACTTCCTTCCAGAAAACCTTCCTTCTCTCCATGAAATCCCCTCCCAACTTCCTCCCCCATTCCTCATCCGCCGCCCTCTTCGCTCTCCTTACCATTCTTTGTACCTCTTTCTTCCTCTCCTTATACTCTTCAAAATTTTGCTGGTTGCCTCGTTGCAGCCACCTTTCGAACGCCCCCCGCTTTCTTTTCACAGCCGCTCCTACTTCTCCGTTCCACCATTCACTCCCCTTTCTAATCCCCCCTCCAACCTTCCTTACCCCACATACTTCCCTTGCACATTTTTCCACCGCACCTTTAAACAACTTCCATTCCCCTTCCACTCCACCCATCTCACTTTCCTTCACCCTCCCATACTCCACTTTCATCTTCTCCTGATACTCACACTCACGCTCAGAATCATGTAACTTGCTTACATTTAACACCTCCCTTCCACTCCTCCTTTTTACACCTCCCCACATACCACTAACTCTCAGCTTTCCTTCCACGAAATAATGATCCGAAATCCCATTCATCTCGCCACGGAAGTTGACGGAACACATGCACATCGAGCAAACGACCCATCACTCCCCTGCTAACCAAAATATAATCCATCAATGCTCTCTCCTCTATCACACCTCCATTCGTCCTCACATATGTATACTTGTTTATACTTTTTTTCTGAAACAAACTATTCCCAACCACTAACTCACTCTCCACACATAACCCCACCAAGAAATCCCCACTCTCATTCACCCCAGCTACTCCGTACTTACCAACAACACCATCCACCACCTCATCACCCACTCTTGCATTCAGGTCTCCCATCACCACAACTCTACAACCACTCCCCACTCTAGCCACACACTCGGACAATTTCTCCCAAAACTCCTCTCTCTCTTCCCCACTCCTCTCCGATCCCGGTCCGTACGCGCTCACAAACACCCATGACTCTTCTCCCCATTTCACTCGCACCCACATTATTCTTGATCACACCTCACCCCATTCAACTACTTTCTCTCTGATTCTTACACTCAATAATATAGCCACACCCTCTCTTGCATGTCCCCCACGTACTCCAGACACTCTCCCTCCCACACCCCCAAACATCAACTCACCACTACCCTTCAATTTCGTCTCACTCAAGGCCAATACATCCATCTTCCGGTTTAACATCATTCTTCCAATCTCCTCCTTCTTACTCTCAGTTGCTCTACTTCCACACCCCCTTACATTCAAAGATCCTAGTACTAGGGTTTGAGTGGTCTTTCGACCTCTCTCACCCCCTTCATTGGCCTGCTGCCTCTCGGGAAAATCATTACAGAGAAGGGGATCCCCAGTCCCCTCGCTCCGTCCACTATAGTCGCCTCTTACGACACGCAGCAGACCACGGTGGGAGAATTCTAACCCCCCCCCCCCACAGGGGGAAAAAGAAAGTAGTAGGTGCTGAAAAACAGGACAGCAGTGAACCGAAAAAAGATGGTCCGCAACAAAACAAAAACCTATTTTATTACAACAAAAAGGAAGCCTACCTAACCTTTAGCTCGGGCCCACACATCCATTTTTGTATTTGAATGCTATTTCATGCTTTTTATATAATTTCTATGCATAATTTTATATTTACACTGTGAATTGTAAAGTACATGTATAAATAAAAATGAATAAATTATTCATTTCTTGATGAATGGTGAATTTTTTATTTGTCTGATTCTCCTGAAATTACACCATTGTACGTAATTTTGAAAAAGAAGCATTTTCATCTATTCATTTTTTTGATTTAGGCCTTAATTTAAAAAAAATTGAAAGTTTGGTTATTTAGTTCATTTTTATGAATATAGTCAACCCTTGATAAGACGGACTACTAGGGGGGAAGGGTGGTCCGGATTAGCTGATTGTCCGGAATAACCGATATGCCTACATATATATATATATATATATGCCTATATATGCACAAATTTCAAAAGTCAGCAACACAGCACTATCATTTGAATATGGTGTAGGTAAACAAACTGAATTATAGTTGGAGCGGTGGCGGCCAATGCGCGCCATCAATTGGCAACTTTCGTCACTAAAGCCAGTAACTCGGACAACCTCCCTTTACCGCGGACGACGTCCGTCTTACCCGATATCCGAATTACCAAGGTCCGTCTTATCAAGGGTTGAATGTATTTCAAAGGAATAAAAGTCAATGAGTTTTTATGCTAGAACATATTCAAAAACAGTTTTTAAATCCTCGTAAGATTGCAAACAAACTGACATTTCCAGAATTCTTCTTGCATGTTTTGTCTCCTTTTTAAATGGGGTCAAAAATTCATACTATTTGGTCCCCTTAAAACCCCCCCTTGGAGGGGATCTAATGCCCGTAGCCCCAGAAAATTTTATGACACAATAGCCCACCACGTAAAGATCCTTTTTCAACAAAGAAACAAAAATGGCCCATTGGGCCCGAAAGTCCCTGGGTTGACCTCAATAACTTACACAACAGTCATGTTTATGAAACTTAAATAAATTGCACTAATGTCATGCCCATGCACAAATCTAATTATGTGATACAAATATAAAAGATTTCAACTAATATAAGAAACTCATAAAATCAAATTTTGTCACTCACCTGGCAAATATAAAACTTATTAAGACACATTTACTGACCTCTTGATAACACTATGATGAGCTCCACATACTTCATCATTACTAGCATCTTATATGAAGCCTATTAAGACACACTTAATCACCTCTTGATAAAACTACTATGTACACTGAACTCCACATACCTCTTCATCATTCCTGGCATCTTCCATGGTCTCACTAGCCTCTTTCATGTGCCTGCAAGATGTGTGAGGAAATCTCACATTCAGGCTTGTAAATATTTTTAAATGAGAAAAAACTGTGCATCTTTTAACTGACTGCATTTTATATTATCTGAAAAAAAATTAACATTATAGTCATTATTTGAATGGTTGAAGACTTCCTAGTCACAACAGAAGCAATATCAAGAGAGCAAAGAGAAGGAGTCAATTAGCATAGACTGGAATAAATACGAAATCTATGTATGAAATGCATTCCCACACAGTGTACCTTGAGCATAAGAAAAAAGAAGAAAAAAAAAACAGTATATTTCCAATATAGATGGTACAAAAGTACCATCATTGGTTTTTAAAATCTCTTAAAATTAATACACTTAGATGATACACACACACGAGTATTGTAAAACTCGTGTCACTAGTCGAAAATAAATGATTGAGGGCAATGTACTCCTAATCTTGCTTAATCTACATTTGATAATACATGTAATGATAATTATAATAGACAACACAATTTCATGGACGATGCATTTTCATTGTGAGGTGAAAACACTTTTGACAGTTTACATGTACATGACATAAAACTTCGAAATTCTTGATGCCAGGAAATAATACATGAATCACTTGTTTCGGCCAATGTTCAAAAGTGTCATTTTGAGGAAGCATAAAAAAAAAATATATATATATATATATAAACATACATCCGTATACATATACACACATATATATATTCATACATATATATACATGTACATATACACACATACATATACATGTATACACATACACATAAGCATGAGGACCAAGAAGATAATAAGTTTTGTATTTCTAATCCAACAATTTTAACATAGCGGTCATTAGTTGATAAGCATTTTATTTAAACAAAAAGTGGATGATTGCACAACAAATGTATAGTTTTTACATGAGTGCTTTACAATAATAAAGAAATGACGAGTTAGGTAATGTTACAAGTTGAGAGTGAACAGAAAAAAGACCATTATCTCTAGTAAAATGCTAGTTGTCAGTCTAGTACACACATGTGTGCACATATACACGCAAATATATACATATACACATGCACGCACATAATTACACCAAACTCGTAAGGATACACAAATGCATTTCTATGCATCGAGGCAATACATACGCATTCTATTTAGTGTCATACGCACAGCGTGCACACGTACAGATATCTACAAGTAAGCATGTGCGCGAATATCAGCGTAAACCAGTCAGTATAAACCAGAAATTCCAATCGAGGGAAACGGAGAAAATATCTTTTATTAACGCATGAATTTTATAAAAATTTTGTACTACAAATAGTGGCACAAAACAGTCTACCTAAGTCTGAAACATAAAAACGATTGTGGGACGTGAATAAGAAAGAAAAACATTAATGTCCTATAAAGGTTTCATATTAGAAGAAGAAAAAAAAAATCACATTATCTTTGAAATATGGCGCAAATTGTCGGCAATTGATAAACAGACATAGGTATCACACTATTATAAGCATATAACTATAAGCGTAATACTGCAGTATAAATGGGTGATCACACAACGAATTTCTTGCTTTTTTTACATGGTTGCCTTACAATTTCATATTAGAAAGAAAATCACATTATCTTTGTAATATGGTGCAGAATGTCTGCAATTGATAAACACACACACACACACGTAGGTACCATGACGGTCTAGTTTGATGCTTGCACAGAAATGGAGAGGAATGACATAAAATGCAACCCTCGACTGGTTTATCTACTCTAGTGCACACAAGTATACGTGCACATATGCACACCCATATGCCCACATACACCTATATACGTACACCCACATTCAAGTAAGCATGTTTGCAAACGGCAGCATATAGGCGATCAAATCACACTACCTACGCACACTCTAAAACTGTTTTGTGATATCTTGTATTATAAAACAAAGCGAGGGAGGTTATTGAGCAATGGAGATACCAGGCAAATGAGATTCGACAGTACTTATTTTGTGTGTTCTGTAACTAAGAATTATTCTTGAGACACTAGATGACGAGTTATTTTGGCTTTAAATTCTCTCGGTCTTTGAGGGACTTTAATACTCAGGGGAAGTTTGTTCCACAGTAAAGCGCCTGATATGGACAGAGCCTTCTGCCCTAAGTGAGATGAACGATAGTTGACTAAAACATTATTGTTTCTATTCGGTGTTTGATTGGTTACAGTGGGTGGATGGAAACACACTATCTCAGCATTGCTCTGAGGAAGATATAAAGAGGAGAATACGTATTGGGCCTTCTGCATGAGGGGCCTTTCTTGGATAGGAATCCAGCTGAGTTTATTGAGGAGAGGGGTTACGTGGTCACTTCTTTTGAAATTACCGTTGCATACCACCTTTGCTGCAAAATTCATGCACTTTTGTAAGTCCCTCTGAAGGTATTTAGGTAAGTCTCCCCATACTAGGCTGCAGTAGTCAATGCGCATTAACACAAGGGATTGAATTGCTAATAATCTGGATTTTTCGTCTAGCATACTTTTTATACGATGAAAAAACATTAAAGTTCCGTAAATTTTGTTGCAAGTAGTCTCAACGTGAGATTTGAAGGACATATTTCTATCGAACCAGATCCCTAGATTTTCAACTTTTTCTGATGCATTTATTTTATCATTTCCAACTTCAAGAGTAAGATCTGAAGTTTTTTTAATTGCATCTTTGGATCCAAAAATAATGCATTGTGTTTTATTAGCATTTAGTTTAAGACCATTTCGGTCGTACCATGATTTCAGGCTAGTCAGTAAAGTTTCGGCTTTAATTTGCGTCTGTGGTATTTCCGATACAGAACTTGTTATTGCAATTTGAACATCATCTGCATACATCGAGATCCGTGTGTTAGAAGGCATTGGAGGGAAATCATTAATGGAAATAGAAAACAGTAGCGGACCAAGAATGGATCCTTGGGGAACACCAAAATTGTTTTGAATGAATGGGGACAATTTGTTTTCTATGCGGACTGCATGAGATCGATTTGACAAGTAACTTTCAAACCATTGCGTGTCTATTCCGAAGTTCAGTATTTTACGTAGAAGTCTATCATGTTCGACGCTATCGAACGCCTTAGAGAGATCGAGTAGCAGCAAGAGTGTTACATTCTTTTGATCGATGTCACTGTATATTTTTTCAGAGATATTGAGCAGAGGGTCTTGAGTGCTAGTATTTCTTCTATAGGCATATTGATTTTGGTGGAGTAGATTTGACTCGTCCAGGTGAAACGACAGTTGATTAGTCACCACTTTCTCTAATAGTTTTGACATGACAGGCAAAAGACTGATGGGCCTGTAGTTTGATGCTGTATTTAGGTCACCAGTTTTATGCAACGGTCTAATAATGGAGTGTTTCCATTGGTTTGGAAACATGTTGGTTGCTATTGATGTATTAATTATCAGACGAATCCATGGTGCTGTAACAGGGAAACTGTCTTTGATATATTGAAGACTGATACCATCATGTCCAATTGCCTTTGTGTTTTTTAGTGAGTACAAGATATTTTGTAACTCCGGTAAATCGACAGGGCGTGGTCTCCACTTGACATCAGTCCTCGAGGGTGCAGTGGGGCATGAATTTTCAATTGTCGTTTCATCTGGATTGGTACACACCTCACTGAAAACTTGAGCCCCTACTTTTGAAAAGAATGTGTTGAAATCTGTGGCTGTTGCCAAGGGATTTTCAAATTTACTTTTGCGATCTAGATTTTTATATGGGGCTACCTCACTAATGATTTCCCAAGTTCGTTTCGGGTTATTTTTAGCCGTTATCAGTGCCTGGTGGAAGTGAGTTTGTTTCGCTTCAGTGATTTTCTTTCGAAGAATTTTATCATGTTCTTTATATCTCTTGTATAAGGTACTGTTTGATCTATTTTTTTTGTACTCTCGCAAGTTAGCTTTCTTTATTCTGCTCATATCTTTCACTTCGTCAGTAATCCAAGCAGTTCGTTTTGGCTTGGTTTTTTTGGTAACGTAAGGTGCACATTCGTCGAGAGCTGCTGTGAAGTTCTCGTTGAAGATTGACTCTTGAATGTCAACATCGTCAGTTTGCATCATTTTCTGGAATTCGGTGGACCTATCGAGAAGTTTTTCTTGAAATAGTTCTGCTGAATAGTGCCTTTTCGAGCGATAGGTCATTAAGTGGTATTTTTGTCTTTCCTTTGCAATATTAATTTCACATTCTATAGAGTGGTGATCGGAAATAGAAGGTGATATTACTGTACTAAGTATTGCAGTGGGATTATTTGTGATTGCTAGATCGAGGAGAGTTGCAGAGACTTTAGTGATGCGAGTCGGTTCTTTGACCATTTGTGATAGCTTAGTTTATACAATAGTTTGCTTAGCTGATTGTTTTTGTCCGTTAGGTCAACATTAAAATCTCCGAAAGCAAAGAATGATTTTTTTGCCTGAAGGATTTCTTTGAAGGTTTCCTCAATGAAATCTAGTGTTAGATTTAGGGGAGACGATGGGTGCCGGTAAAGGCTGCCAATGATGATTGATTTGTGTTTATTTATTTGCGCTTCTAGCCAAACCATTTCAATGCCTTCGCAAACTTTATTCGCTAATAGTGACGATGTTGAGTACATTTCTTTCACAAAAATACAAGATCCACTACCTCGGCTGGTTTTAGCGCCATCGTAGCGGTACAACACGTAATCAGGAATGTTAAAAAATGAACTTTGGGTTCGTGAATCAAACCATGTTTCTGAGACACACAAAATGTCAATTTCTTCAGTGACCAACATTACTCTGATTTCATCCAATTTACCATTCAGGCTTCGAGCATTTACATGCTTAATTTTGATTTTACCTATATTAGCACTCTTTGAAGGTAGCAAAGTTACTATTTTGATGGGATCGTTCAGGGGATTTATCGATTTTGTCTAAGTTGCCCAGGGTGTTTGGCCCAGCTTCTGCTATGTAAGAAAGTCTACTATTTGGCTGGGCAGCGGCACTCTGTCAAGATGAGGTGATCCCGGTCTGATTTGTGCCTTGTGTGACAAGAGCACTGTAGTGATCGCTTTTACGATGGAGCAGTATTGGAGGGTTATTATTTGATAACTCTGAAAAGGGATTGACTGATATTTTCAAAACACAATGATCTTGTTCATCCAGGACGAGAAGTTTTTGGCGTGTCACATTTGAAATGATTAGTGGTATAAGGTCTACAGCAGCTTGATCAAAATGAAGTCTGCTTGTTTTCAGGACAGCCATTTTTCTAAAAATGTTATTGTATTTTTTGTACAATTTTCAAACTTTTCCTTGACTCTAGCAGACAAACCAACGATATTTGTAGCGATAACTAGCCTGCTATATGTTTCGCCACTGGAAAGCCGACCTGTCAGGATGCCGACCAGGCAGGGGTTAGCTACTCAGGCTAAATAGCTAGGCCCAGATACTAGGTTAAGGTGCGGCACGGCTAAGTAACAAGGATTATATTTAAAACGGTAATATGACATTGACACATACAGACTCAGGGCGTGTCCTGCGGTTGCCGTCTCTCCACATAAGATCGTAACTCTCCCGCAGACTAAAACACCCCGGCAAAACAAGAGAACCACTACAGTTCAATAATGTAGTGAAAATATTTCACTACGTGTTTTGTACCTCGACGGTACCGCTATGATTTACATAGAGGTCCGTCCCGCGGCTGCCTGGCTGCAGCTAAAGTGGGCGACTGCTCGACCGAAGCTAGTCAGTTGCGTTAGGACCTTCATAGAGTGCCCTTGTCTACGAGCAGGCCAATAAAGCTGTTTTGCCTGATGTTCGTAAGTGCCCAGAGTCGTGCTTGCTCAAATCCTATGCCTCTTTTATTTGCTGACGCTTAGGGTGTTTTGCCGGGGTGTTTAGTCGGCGGGAGTTACGATCTCGTGTAAGAGAGACGGCTACCGCAAGACATGCCCCGAGTCTGTTAACTATCATACCTCCCTTTTAAATATACCCTTGTTACTTGTCCGTGCCGTACCTTACCCTAGTATCTGGGCCTAGCTATTAAGCCTGAGTAGCTAATTCCTGCCTGGTCGGCATCCTGACGGGTCGGCTTCCAGTGACGAAACGTATATCAGGCTTGTGTTCGTTACAATAATAAAAGAGGCCATAGGATTTCAGCAAGCACGACACAGGGCACTTACGAACATCAGGCAAAACAGCTTTATTGGCCTGATGGTAGACAAGTGCACTCTATGAAAATCCTAACGCAACCATGGAGCTAGGATATATGGAGATAGCATAGCGCACTCCGATCGGGCTCAATTTGGCTGCAAAAGCTGAAAGACTTGGGCACTGTCAAGGCCTGTGACATCACAATTCTGAGATGCTTGGGTGAAGTTGGCTCCACCCACCTTCCCTACAGCCCCTCCTCTCATTTTCCAAAGCAAGATAAGTACCACACCACATGTCAACGGGTGAGGTGTGCGTGCAAGTCGCTCTAATTTGTTATAATCAAGGGCCTGTAATCTCTATAGTTTTCAACTCTTAATGTATCTTTGCTAGTAATTTTGATATAATTAAGTGTCCTCAAGTGAGGAAACACAATTTATTATCTTTTGGAGTCTTAGAATCCCAAATTAATGATTAACTATGATTCGATTAACTCAACAGCTGGAAGAGCATTCAGCGCGCGTGCGCGCACTCTAGCGTAGTTAGTAGGTAACTGGCTTCCGTGCTGGCGTCACACTTGCGAGATGGCTATTGGTTACCACAGAAATAGGAGAAATCTCAAAAAATGGTTTTCTTCCCAGACGGCTATGCTCCCTCCATACATACTCCCTCCACGAACGCAACTGACAAGCTTCAGTCGTGCAGCCGCCAACTTTAGCTTCAGCCAGGCAGTCGCAGGCCGGAGCTCTATGTACATAACAGCGGTACCGTCGAGGTACAAAACCCTTAGTGAAATATTTTCACTGCAATATTAGATTCCCAAGAAAATTCTCTATGAGATGGACTAAATAAACGAAAAATGATAATTTTAAAATTTTCACCCGAAGCGCCCCCTTATATCATTCTTCCACACAAAGCTTGTTTGCACCGTGCAGCATTTAAAAATTTCAGGCATATTTGAGGAGCCAAAATGTGTCAATCTATATTATAAAAGGAGCCATGTCCGTCCATCTGTGTGTCATACCCACCAGCCTGCAGTGTGAGATGAGTGTATCTGTGATACAAGCTTCATCAACTCCACATTAACCCATCAGATTGCGAGTCAGAATGAATATCACGTGGATTGGTAGGTTAGATTAGGTTGAATAGATATCAGCGGTTGAGAATTAGGA
This sequence comes from Morinoia aosen, assembly GCA_030386875.1. NCBI lineage: Eukaryota > Metazoa > Arthropoda > Malacostraca > Amphipoda > Talitridae > Morinoia > Morinoia aosen. Next base: position 26,891,354 of record CM059566.1, read on the forward strand.
AAGTATTGGAAAGCCATAGAATAGCATGGTGTAATGGGGGGATTCACCAGTCTCCTAAACCGTGTTTGCTAATGAGATGGTGCAATCTGCTCATTCCCCTAACCCCTACTTTTTCTGTTCCAGAACAGATGTATCAATGGTGAATAGTAAAGCAGAAAATTCCTAAGTGCAGTATTATAGCGTATAGGCAAACTATTAAGAGCGGCACCATCCAGCAAGGGTAAGAGTAATAGGCAGCGATAGGATTGAAATAAAATAACTTTTAGGTTTATTTATTTATTGAAATATTCATTTGTAAATGAGACTGATTATTTGTTATGCGAGGGTGAGAAACTATGTACCTCATTGCCGGTGTTATCATGAGAAGTTATTATTTATTATGCATGGCGGATTGGCAGGAAGACCTCCAGACCTCCAAACCTCCGGATCAACCTCCGGTCAACCTCCAATTGGAGAGCAGAAGCAGAGGCCAACCAAGGTACTCCAGAGCCATCACCCAGAGCTCTGTGGTACCAGCCTCCACAGCGTGAGACCAATAACAGCCCACAACGGCTGATTCTCCCTCCGGCGTCTCTTGCCGCTGCGGTACTCCACCTGCTGCCGTTATACTTCAGCACTTCCCACTGCCGCTGTACCCCGGCATACCCTGCTGTTGCCGCACCCCGGCCTACTCAGCTGCTGCCGTAATCTGGCATATCCTGCGGCTGCCGCACTCTGGCATCTGCCGCTCTTGCGCTCCTGCCGCTCTTGCGCTCCTACCGCTCTTGCGTTCCTACAGGTCGAGCCTTGGGTCAGCCATTATTGCCGGGTAGGAAATCATTCTGGGGTTGCTGCTGTACTAAATTGTTCCTGGTATAGTTGCCCACTGTGTGGTAATTGAAGGTGTTCATTTGTAGGATTAATTGTAGGTAGGTAAATTATTACTGTCCATTCCTGGTTATTTTTCTATGTATATGTGTGTAATTATTGTAAAAGAGTACTAATAAACTAAAAAAGAAGGAATTCGAAACCCATTACCTGGGAGTGTCAGCTCAATTATTCACCTTGAGACAAGATAGGAGTCATAGGTAGGTTAGGTCTCTCACAACCAATGTACATTAGTGCTATGGATCTAGGTCACACATGTTGATGGTAGGAAGCCTACCTGTCCCCCAACATTGTGTTTTTTTGGTGTTCATCAAAAGATTTGCTCATTATTAAAATATCATCAATATAGACAATGATGTTTTGGAAGCACAAGTCAGAGACGATTTCCAGCATGTTTCTTTGGAATTGGATACCACTATTTTTAAGACCAAAGAAACGTGCAGGAAATCCTCTCTGACTTGTGCTTCCAAATCATCATTGTCTATATTGATGATATTCTAATAATGAGAAAATCTTTTGATGAACACCAAAAGAACACAATGTTGGGGGACAGGTAGGCTTCCTACCATCAACATGTGTGACCTAGATCCATAGCACTAATGTACATTGGTTGTGAGAGACCTAACCTACCTATGACTCCTATCTTGTCTCAAGGTGAATAATTGAGCTGACACTCCCAGGTAATGGGTTTCGAATTCCTTCTTTTTTAGTTTATTAGTACTCTTTTACAATAATTACACACATATACATAGAAAAATAACCAGGAATGGACAGTAATAATTTACCTACCTACAATTAATCCTACAAATGAACACCTTCAATTACCACACAGTGGGCAACTATACCAGGAACAATTTAGTACAGCAGCAACCCCAGAATGATTTCCTACCCGGCAATAATGGCTGACCCAAGGCTCGACCTGTAGGAACGCAAGAGCGGTAGGAGCGCAAGAGCGGCAGGAGCGCAAGAGCGGCAGATGCCAGAGTGCGGCAGCCGCAGGATATGCCAGATTACGGCAGCAGCTGAGTAGGCCGGGGCGCCGCAGCGACAGAGTAGGCCGGGGTGCGGCAACAGCAGGGTATGCCGGGGTACAGCGGCAGTGGGAAGTGCTGAAGTATAACGGCAGCAGGTGGAGTACCGCAGCGGCAAGAGACGCCGGAGGGAGAATCAGCCGTTGTGGGCTGTTATTGGTCTCACGCTGTGGAGGCTGGTACCACAGAGCTCTGGGTGATGGCTCTGGAGTACCTTGGTTGGCCTCTGCTTCTGCTCTCCAATTGGAGGTTGACCGGAGGTTGATCCGGAGGTTTGGAGGTCTGGAGGTCTTCCTGCCAATCCGCCACGCATAATAAATAATAACTTCTCATGATAACACCGGCAATGAGGTACATAGTTTCTCACCCTCGCATAACAAATAATCAGTCTCATTTACAAATGAATATTTCAATAAATAAATAAACCTAAAAGTTATTTTATTTCAATCCTATCGCTGCCTATTACTCTTACCCTTGCTGGATGGTGCCGCTCTTAATAGTTTGCCTATACGCTATAATACTGCACTTAGGAATTTTCTGCTTTACTATTCACCATTGATACATCTGTTCTGGAACAGAAAAAGTAGGGGTTAGGGGAATGAGCAGATTGCACCATCTCATTAGCAAACACGGTTTAGGAGACTGGTGAATTGTCCCATTACAATGGGAAAGCCATGCTGAAGCTCAGTTGGTCCTATATCTAATCCTGTCATTTTTTTTGACGTGCTGTGTGCACTCGTCCCTATCACTATTATAAAAGGAGCCACGTCCGTCCGTGTGACTCCCTCTTGATTATGGTCTCCAGAATACGCCAATCGGCTTATTTTTACGAATAGAAATTTTCTATAGAGCTTTCTCTCTTGAAATTCATCATGTCCCATTGACATTTAAATTGATAATGCGCAAAATGTTTTGAATTTATTTGACCAGTAACCTGGCTACCACTTGCCCAAGATTTTGGAAACTTGAGTTGTTTTTAAAATTGTGATTTTCTTGAAAAGCTTCAAAGAGATAATAGACAACATTTCAGAATAAAATTCTGGCAAAAGAGGCCACTAAGGATAGAAATGTGTCCAACTGCAAGAGAGAAGTAGCAAGAATTCAACAGCAAGAAAAACGCCGAAGACGATCGGATGAACAACGCAAAATAGCTAGACGAAGCAATGCTGCTCACCAGCAAGAAGCTAGAGCTAAATTGACCCTTGAATGGCGTTTGGAAATTCAACGGTATAATGCAGAGCAACACCAAGTAGCTAGAGGGAGCTCAACATATGAAAGAAGCAATGAAATTCTTTAGCATAGCGCTGGATAACACCATCCGAGTGGCACGAGAGAATCCAACTCAAGAAAGAAGGGGTGAAATTCTTCAGATTAATGCCTAACAGCATCGACTTGCACAATCAAATTCAACTCAAAAAAGAAGGGATTAAATTCTTCAGATTACTGCCGACCATCACATGCGCACTAATAATAATACGAGCCGCATCCAACCGTTCGTGTGACCCCCTCTTCTAACCGATAGCTTTGATAGCAGCAAGGATAAAGCTCAAGAAACAGAAGAAATTATTCTTTTGCATTATTTTTCTGTGGCAATTCTATTCCCTTACACTTGCATTATGGTATCCAGAATAAGCAATTGGCTCATTTTTACACGTATAAATTTTTTTTGAGCTTTCTCTGTTGATACTCATCATGTTGCTTTGATTTGATTTTTTTAAATGATAATGTGAAAAGAAATGTTTTAAATTTGTTCGACCAGTAACCTGGCTACCACTTTATTATTATTATTATTATTATTATTATTATTATTATTATTATTATTATATAAGAACGTTTTAGCCTCCCTTAACCACGACAAAGATGTTCCAAGAGAGAAAAGAGGAAGGCACCATTTAGTATGGAGTTGAGAGAATGCGGAATCTATGCACAAGGTGCACAGAAACAGTAAGCTAGGAAAGAAGTTAATGAAACAAGAAAAAAGTTGAAGAAGAAAGTAGTAGGTGCTGAAAAACAGGACAGCAGTGAACCAAAAAAATGATGGTCCATAACAAAACAAAAACCTATTTTATTACAACAAAAAGGAAGCCTACCTAACCTTTAGCTCGGGCCCTCACATGGTTCCCCTGGGAGCGCTAATTCCCATAGATACAATAGTTGTATCCCGCTGAGGGGACCTGGCTACCACTTAGTATAAGGCCTAAGATTTTGGAACTTGAGTCGTTGTTTTCAAAATTGCAATTTTCTTGAAAAGCTTTGAAGAGATAATAGATAACATTTCAGAATAAAATTCTGGCAAAAAAGGTCACCATGGATAGAAATGTGTCCAACCGCAAGAGAGAAGTAGCAAGACTTCAACAGCAAGAAAAACGCCAAAGACGATCGGATGAACGCGAAATGGCAACATGAAGCAATGCTGCTCACCAATGACAAGCTAGAGCTAAATTAACCCTTGAACGGCATTTGGTAATCCCATGGAATTATTTGACGGGCATTTTTATCAGGTTGTGTGTACTAGTAGACAATAGAAGTTTAAGTTTTCTAGCTACATCTTCTCAGGACAAACAAACTTTGGTATGTTGCAATAGCTTATCCTAGAAAATTTGTGTGAATTTCTTATTTTTCAGAAAAAATATTTTGTTGTATTATTTAATATGTTTATTAGATATATTGCTAAAATGCTTATATTGTATGTATGAGATTTTGTAGTCAAATTAATCATTTATACAGGTAATTATACAGAAATTAAGTTTTACAAAATTCGACATATATACAGAAATCTATACTTTAATAGAAGCCCTGTCCGTCTGTCCGAAGCCAGCCAAAAGTGTAGGAGCGTATCTGTGATACAAGCTTCATAAACTCCACAATTTCTAGTGTATTAATCCATCAGATTTGAGTAGGAATGAATATCACGTGAATTATTGGGAAGTAGGAACAAGACACGTGTCATGTGATTCGTAAAACAATATTAACATAACATTTTTGACGGGCCGTTTGCACTCGGCCTCATCAACTCTTATGAGATTGATTTTTCATTTCTTATGACCTTTCTTTTCATTTTGCCTTCTTCCCTATTTTAAATAAAGAGAGGTGGACTAGTTATTATAAAAGATTCATTTGCCTTAAAAATAAAAATTTCAGCATCACTGATTTTTTATTCCAAACAGTAAACCAAGTACAGTGGTACCTCGGTTCTTGACCGCCTTTATACTCGACCAAATCGGTTCTTGACCAGAAAATTCGAGTAGAAAATGCTTCGGATCTTGAATAGATTTTGGGTACTCGACTAGCCGAGTCAACCCGAATGCGCTCCTCGGCCCTTCTCGGCCAGCGGGTAAGCGTCAGTTCGACTCTGACCGTGAGCGGCGTAAGACGTACGCAGTTTTTCGAGTACTGTATTTCTTTCCAGATTTAAACTTTTTTGTGTTGCTCTAGCCCTTAAGGAGCCCGTCTGGGTAGAAATCAGGATATGTGTTGATTTACTGTTTTTATATGCATCTTATAGAAGATTTTCTTGCGCTTCCATTGGTACTTTCCGTTTACGTCTACTCCGAATAGTGCGCCCACCAGAGGGGGGGAAAGCGATGGGGGTGGAGAGACCTTGAACCCTTCCCCCCATTATTGGGGGTCAATTGAGCGTGTTTCTCTGCGGGAATAGCATTGTAGTTCGTTAATGGGCTACTCAAAGTGCTTCCATTATTCAAACAAAACATTCTAACGCTGAGTAAATATTTTTTTTATAATTTTTGACAATTTCAGAATTTAGCTATTCTGCCGTATCTATGATACCGCAGTTTTCATTCATAGCTCGATGACAGCTGCAGTATCATAGCTACGGCTATTGCAAGCACACCAATCCAAAGAGCTTGAAAAGAGCTACAAAACAGAGGAGTTGACTTGAATAAAAAACATTTTGGTCAAAAAGAAATGAAAAAATAAAAAAAGTGATTGTTTTGAAGAATTACACGAATTGTCTTTTGATGTATATTTTTTCCCAGAGTTCCAAAGCTACAGCAATGTAAATTATGTCAATCGAAAGAGCTTAGAAAGAGCTACAAAAGCTCAGGAGTTCATTGAAAAAAACTTGGTAGTTCAAAAAATCAGAAAAAAAAAAAATTTCTGTGAAAAACACGTTTTTATGGAAACTTGATAATTGGTTTCTCATATGTATCTTGTTCCACAATTTTAGAGCTAACTACAAGAATGTTTTATATACCATTCAATAGGGCTTAGCAAGGTGTATCCACATGCAATAACATTTTTTCATACATTCATTATTTTGAAAATTGCACATAAAAAAATGAAAAAAAGGTAATTTTTTTATTAATTCCCAAAATACACAAAAAAAGTTATTAAATATCCCTATTGAATGTGGTTATATAACGGTTAGACATTTAAGCAATCTAAAAACGAAGTACGGTAACTGGTTCTGTAACTTTAAAATTGTAGAAGATAGATTAAAAAAAACTATTTTATTATATTTTTTGAAATTAAAAAAAAATCCAGAGCAGATACAAAAATTTTGTCGAAATAACAAATGATCTTTGCATCATTTCACACCTAACTTACTGTGAAAATTTCAGAGAAATCCATCCATAAATAACGGACTTTTTTTACCCAGACGGTATCCTTAATTTCTTACCGATCAGCAGTTTATAACAATTGTGTAACTCACTAATGTACGCCAAGTTGATCTTCTAAAACGAGTCCATCAGCATCAATTAATATACAGTTCCACATTTTCGAAAATTCGCCAACTTGAAAATTTACAATCTTGGTTTCAACTTCACTTGAACGCCAGATTGAACTTGAACTTGAACTTGAGGGCCAACAGTGTCGGGGCCTTTGCAACGGCCTACAATTCCCTCCACAATTTTCACACAGAGTTCAGCGCCTGGTACCAGACTTGTCCACTAAACTACTCAGGATCTACGATCCTTGTCACAAGCCTCCATTGGAAGGCATCACCGGGACAACCAGTGTGTCAAAACACCATCCCCTGGCACATTGGGTCATTACAGCCCATTCTACCAGACTGGCTCATTCCAGTCACTGTCTCTTACTCCAGGCACGCACAAGAAACACTTTCATAGCCTCAGTGATACTCGCATTACACTCCTGATCCAATCCAGCAAGACAGCTCATACCGCAATCATCTTCAGCACATCTGGCATTCCACTCATTCTCTCCATACTGCTCAGACACCACATTCATAAAACTCTCTCTCTCTTGCTCATACTTACTACATTCCAGCACAAAATGCTCAATTGTTTCCTCTACTCCACTATTACACTGCTGACATAATCTGTTATTATTCTCATTCCATCTCCATGTACGTCTGTTCACACTCAATGACTTACATCTCACAGCAAACAAGAGTTGACTTCCAAAACTACCATCATAGAACAGCTCAAACTTAGGTGCTTTCTTTTTCATATACCAGTTAAGTGTAGGCTTCCGCATCATGCTAAGCTTCCACTTATTCAATCCATACTCTTTTGTTTGTCTCTCAATCTCTTTCTTTCACCTCTTGCAGTCCCACTCAGGCCCTACACCTCCAACATTTATTAAACTCCAGTCATCCACAGGTCTCCCAATTCTAACATGAATAATCTTATGCAGACTGAGTTTCCTTGCATGCCCCCAACATACTTTCTCCCAATAGCTTACACTCAGATTCCATTCAAAGATTCGCCTTACCCACCTGCTATTCTGCATTCTTTCAATTCTCACCTTATAATTCAGCACAGCTTTCATCATTCTTTCTGAAAATAGGCTCCACCCTAGGTCACCTCTAATGGCTTCTATAGCTGTCCATTTTGGAGCACCCAATGCTACACGTCCTACCTTATTTTGTATCACATCCAGCTTTTCAAGATCACTTCCATTCCAAGCAAGAGCACTCATACCATACATGACACTAGGTACAGCAACATACTTCCACATTCCTCTCACACATTTGTACTTGTTTGCTCTGTATCTGGCCACACTACCTAACCGTCCACTCCACTGCATTGCTTTAGCCACTTTCTCACCTTTAGTTCTAGTACATCCATCTTCACTTATCATACAACCTAGATATTTGTATTCTTTTTTTTACCTATTCTGATTTCTCCAATATTCCACAGTCTGTCTCTATCAGTCTCATCACTATTTATAACCATGACCTTACTTTTATCGGCACCAAAGTTCATCTTGAAATCTGTACTATATCCATTCACAATGTCAAGCATCCTTTGTAGTTCATGACCACATTCACTAACCACAACCACATCATCAGCATACAACAAACAGCTCAGTCTCTCATTACCAACTTTCAGTCCTAAACCACTCCCTCTCAGTCGAACTGCTAATTCTTCTGTGTACAATCCAAACAACAGGGGGGACAGACTACAGCCCTGTCTCACTCCTCTAACACTCCTCACTTGCCCTGTTTCCAAATTTCCTAACCTGTAGATAGCACTTGTGTTCTCATACAGACTCAGTACAATGTTCACTATTTTTCTGCAAAACCAACTTTTCTCAAAATTTCAAACAGCCTAACCCGATCCACTCTGTCATACGCCTTTTCAATATCCAGGAATGCTAAATATACCTTCTTGTTATCCTTCTTCATTCGCTCAATTATTTCACTCACTACAAACAGATTATCCTCCCCACGTCTATCTTGCCTAAAACCATTCTGTTCTTCTCCCAGGACTCCTAATTCCTCAACTAAATTTTTCATTCTCTCATTCAAAATACCACAAATGATCTTACATACGGTGTCACCCAGTGCAATTGGTATGTAATTTTTAAGTTCTTTCATACTCTTATGTCCACCTTTATGCAACAGAACTACATTACACTTGTTCCAGTCATCCGGTACTCTTTCACTCTTCCATATCTCATCAAATAAACATTTCAACATACTGACTACACTCTCTCCTCCACATTTATAGAACTCATATGGTATCTTATCAGGGCCACATGCCTTTCCATTTTTCACTTTCTTCAAAAAACTTACAATCTCTTCACAAGTGATTTTGTCTTCCATTTGCAGTTCATGTTCATCTATCAGAAAATTCATCGGTTCATCATCTGTAACCTGCTCATTCATTCCACCAATGTCCTCCCAGTATTCTTCAACTGCTTTCACCATTTGCATCCTATCTTGCACACTGCACCCATTGACTACTAATTCATCAACTTGAACTTCACTACCTCTATCATTACCTTGTATAAACCTATACCAATCTTTTATTCCATCTGGACCTTTCTTTCTTAGATTTTCAACTTGGTGTCTCTCTTCTTTAACCCTAGCCTCATTGATCATTCTCTTTACTTTCTTCTGCTGGTCCTTGTACTCATTCCATACACTCTGCCATTCATCCTCAGTAATTCTGCGTCTTTCATACATTTTCCTCATACAGCGTTGTTTTTTATTTAACCCATTAATGCCGCTTGGCAAGTATACTTGCCACATAAAAAAATGTATAATTTTCCATACCATGAATGTGAGGGTTTGAATTATAGTCTAACGGTAATGAGACAAGTACTGAACATGTTCAGAACCAGTTACAGAGGTCGGTTGTGCTTTACACCTGCTCAGTTGAACTTGGAAGTTGCTGCTGGGAAGAATGGCGTTACTATGCCACAAAAAAAAGCAAGTAATTGGTAACATCTGTTAGCTATGATTCACTACTATACTGAAAACTGTTAAAGAGTTTTTCTAATGATATATGTACGCACTTACATGATTCTAATTTCATACGACCACTATATTGTACTATATATATTTGTGGCAAGTGTACTTGCCATTCGGTAATAAAATTATGGAATCAATATTTTTCCATTATATCAGTTGACAATTAGCAGTAATATGTTTTCACCTTGATTTCAAGTTGTCACTGGACGAAATTCATGATTTCCTGTTGGAAGAAGATGAAAAAGAGCATAATGAAGTGCGAGCAGCAACAGAGACCCCCCCCCCCTGAAGAGATTGCCTGAAGCTGGAACGGACCAGGATAGTGATGCTTCAGATGACGAAGTTATGTGCGATCCAGGGCACCTTCCTAAGAAAATTTGAAGGTTTTGAATCATGATGTGGACAATGATCGGTCTAATATTATGTTCAATCCACCTCTCAACATCAACTGACCGTGGATCAAAACGACGAAAAAAGGTTGTCTACATGTGGCATACTAATAAAAGTATGGTGGCAAATCTAGTACCAGATTTCAGCTAAACACGTGAGGTAGTTGACGCCCCCAATAACCAAGCCTTTAGAATTTTATGAGGAACAGTTTTGGACAGAAGATTGGATCAATGTTTTGTGTAAACAGAGTAAAAACTATGCTCACCAGAAAGGAATTCCTTGTAGCAATGTAAATGCAGACAACATGAATTTATTTCCAGGCACTCTCATTCTCTCAGGGTACAATAAAGTTCCCAACAGACGGCTGTACCGGCTGTGCTGGAGTGAGTCGCATGCACCCAAAATAAACTTGTGATGAATTCAATGAGATGTTATACCTTTGATCAAATAATGATACGCTTGCACATCAACGATAATATGAAAATGGATAGTGATCGATTCTACGAGGTGCGTCCGCTTTTTGAGCCCTTGAACAACTCCAATAAAGATGAGAAATGTGGTGAGTACTACAGCATTGGTGAAATCATGGTTTTATATTATGGAAGGCAGGGTGATAAGCAGTATATTAAAGGGAAACACGTGAGAATTGGGTTCAAACTTTAGGCAATCTGCACATCTGATGAGTTTCTACAAAACGTTGAGCCATATTGTGGTAGTCATACTAAAATTTCTGATAGAGGTTTTGGTCTTGGTGGAAACGTCGTGCTAGAAATGATTGAAAGAGTGAACATAAAACCCAGCCAGCACATTGTATTTGGCAATTTTATTGGCTCTGTTGCGTTACTCGAGGAACTTTCACAGAAAAAAATCGTAGCCACTTGTACTCTAAGAGAAGACCGACTATCTGATGCCCCTCTAAGACCCAGAAAAGTCCTAGAAAAAGAAAAATGAGGAACTAGTGATGAAGCGTTTACAATCTGCATTTCAGTTGTAAAGTGGTAAAAAATATCTCTTACAACAAACTTCGTTCAGATCCTTCAAAAAACGCGAAAGGGTGGAATCGAGTTGACAAGAAATAAACACGTTGAAGTTGAACTAACCCCCGCACTCAATTCACGTTTATAACCAACACATGGGTGGCGTGGACGTACTTGATTCTCACGGAAAATGGTGATATCAACTCTGACTAATTATGAGAAACCTGAGGCAAAACCAGGTCCAGTTCCTGGTACAACAGTCAGCATCAATGGACCTATAAAGGCAAAAGTCCGTACAACAGATAACTTGAATGTGACTCCAGTACCAATTATTTTTACAGTGTTCATTCCTGTACACCCAGAGTGTATGAAAACATTTCACACCAAAAAAGAAACCTAGGAAAGACAATATATGGACTGATCCTGGTAGAAAATCCCTCACTGTAACTTTAATTTCTTATTAACTGCACATCATTATTTTATTGCCGGGTGGCAAGTATACTTGCCAGTCTGTATTTCGGTAACATATACGATATTTCATTTTTTTTCTTCACAATTACATTAAGGACACTCGAATATATAAGTTTCATTGAAAATTATGTTTTAAAAAACTTTGTAGAATTATCGGCATTAATGGGTTAAAGTCTTCCTTCTCATACCATCATCAGGCGTACAGCTGAAAATATATGAACTTGAACTTGAAATTGAAATTGAGGGCCGACAGCGTCGGGGCCTTTGTAACGGCCTACAATTCCCTCCACAGTTATCACACAAAGAGTTCAGCGCCTGGTACCAGACTTGTCCACTAAACTACTCAGGATTTACCAATCCTTGTCACAAGCTGCCATTGGATGGCGTCACTGGGATAGCCAGTGCGTCAAAACACCATCCCCAGGCATATTGGGTCATTACTGACTATTCTACCTGACTGGCTCATTCCAGTCACTGTCTCTTACTCCAGGCACGCACAAGAAACAATTTCATAGCTTCAATGATACTCAAATTGCAGCACATCTGGCATACCACTCATTCTCTCCATACTGCTCAAGCACCACATTCATAAAACTTTCTCTCTCTTGCTCATACTTACTACATTCCAGCACAAAATGCTCAATTGTTTCCTCCACTCCACTAATACACTGCCGACATAATCTGTTATTATTCTCATTCCACCTCCATGTACGTCTGTTCACACTCAATGACTTACATCTCACAGCAAACGAGAGTTGACTTCCAAAACTACCATCATAGAACATCTCAAACTTAGGTGCTTCTTTTTTCATATACCAGTCAAGTGTAGGCTTCCGCACCATGCTAAGCCTCCACTTATTCAATCCATACTCTTTTGTTTTCCTCTCAATCTCTTTCTTCCACCTCTTACAGTCCCACTCAGGCCCTACACCTCCAGGATTTATTAAACTCCAGTCATCCACAGGTCTCCCAATTCTAACATGAATAATCTTTTGCATACTAAGCTTCCTTGCATGCCCCCAACACACTTTCTCCCAATAGCTTACACTCAGATTCCATTCAAAAATTCGCTTTACCCATCTGCTTTTCTGCATTCTTTCAATTCTCACCTTATAATTCAGCACCGCCTTCATCATTCTTTCTGAAAATAGGCTCCACCCAAGGTCACCTCTAATGGCTTCTGTAGCTGTCCATTTTGGAGCACCCAATGCTAACCGTCCTACCTTATTTTGTATTACATCCAGCTTTTCAAGATCACTTCCATTCCACGCAGGAGCACTCATACCATACATGACACTAGGTACAGCAACATACTTCCACATTTCTCTCACACATTCATACTTGTTTGCTCTGTATCTGGCCACGCTACTTAATCGTCCACTCCACTGCATAGCTTTTGCCACTTTCTCACCCTTAGTTCTAGTGCATCCATCTTCACTTATCATACAACCTAGATATTTGTATTCTTTTGTTCTACCTATTCTGATTTCTCCAATATTCCACAGTCTGTCTCTATCAGTCTCATCACTATTTATAACCATAAACTTGCTTTTGTCGGCACCGAAGTTCATCTTGAAATCTGTACTATATCCGTTCACATTGTCAAGCATCCTTTGCAGTTCATGTCCACATCCACTAACCACAACCACATCATCAGCATACAACAAACAGCTCAGTCTCTCATTACCAACTTTCAGTCCTAAGCCACTCCTTCTCAGTCGAACTGCTAATTCTTCTGTGTACAATCCAAACAACAGGGGAGACAGAGTACAGCTCTGTCTCACTCCTCTAACACTTCTCACTTGCCCCGTTTCCAAATTTCCTAACCTGTATATAGCGCTTGTGTTCTCATACAGACTTTGTACAATTTTTACTATTTTTCTGCTAAACCCAAATTTTCTCAGAACTTCAAAGAGCCTAACCCGATCCACTCTGTCATACGCTTTTTCAATATCCAGGAATGCTAAATACACCTTCTTATCATCCTTCCTCATTCGCTCAATTATTTCACTCACTACAAACAGATTATCTTCCCCACGTCTATCCTGCCTAAAACCATTCTGTTCTTCACCTAGGACTCCTAATTCCTCAACTAAATTTTTCATTCTCTCATTCAAAATACCACAAAATCTTACATACAGTGTCACCCAGTGTGTCACCCAGTGTGTGTCACCCAGTAATGTAGTTCTGTTGCATAAGGGTGGACATAAGAGTATGAAAGAACTTAAAAATTACAGACCAATTGCAATTGGTCTGTAATTTTTACATCCAGCTTTTCAAGATCACTTCCATTCCACGCAGGAGCACTCATACCATACATGACACTAGGTACAGCAACATACTTCCACATTACAGACCAATTGCAATTGGTCTGTAATTTTTAAGTTCTTTCATACTCTTATGTCCACCCTTATGCAACAGAACTACATTACACTTGTTCCAGTCATCTGGTACTCTTTCACTCTTCCATATCTCATCAAATAAACATTTCAACATACTGACCACACTCTCTCCTCCTCTCTCTCTCTCTCTTCTTCAGTTTAGTGAGGTCTCCGGAATTTATAGGTCCATGCGCCTCAGGTCTCTAGGGTTGTCCTTGGCGTTGTCGTATAGGTAGCTCTGTAACAGATGAACAGAGCCTTAACATATTGTACACTATATTCAGCTTTTTATGGTTCATTATTTCATTTTTATTTTATTTCTCCCATACATAGGCGTTAGCAATTTCATGCAGGATCAGCATTTTCAACCTAGGCATTACGACACTTGAGCAGCATAGAATTAATTTCAAGGGAGAACAATGGTCCAGCCTGGGCAGCACAGCCTGGAGCATCAAGCGGTAGGCATTTGTAGCACTTTATAGCTTAAGGGTTTAGACATGCTTACTCCCTACTCTCTACGTTACACTACCTCTACTGGAGTGCATGTCTACAAGAGGCAAAATTAGTGACGTTCTCTGCTGCTTATTGAAGGCATGTTCACTCTTTGTTCATAGAGCCCCTTGTACAGTAGTTGCATTTACAGACCTTATGCAAACAAAGACACTCTATTCAACAAAGTGTTCTTTCCCCTTTCAGGACGTAGCTTTTAATGTACTATCTAATGTTAGTAGTTAGTCACTATTTATAGAATTCCCAGCCTACCTGTTGATACCAGAAAGGTTGCTACAACAGTAAGAATAAATTGTTGCATTTTGGCATCATGTTTGCCTCCCCCTAACAGATTTTTAACCGTGCAGGGGATTTTGGCACCACTTAGTTCTGAATACATATTATCTCTGGCCAGTGAGTGCAGTGGGCATTGGAGTAAAAAGTGTTCTACACTATCTATACTTCCGCAAGTGCATTTATCTGTTGTTGCAAGTTCAAACCTGTACAGATGTTGGTTTAATCCTACATGGCCAGTTCTCAAACGAGCCATTGTGGTTTCTACCGCTCTAGACCGGTGGTGAGACCAGGGCCAAAAACCAATGTCATCCCTAATTTTGAGTAGAAACTTTCCTTTTTTTATGGTATTCACATCATGCAGCCACTTTTTCTTCCACTCTTTCTTAATACATAGTTTAATTTCTCTCACCTTATCAGTTGTTGCAATGTGTATGTTGGGTGTTACCTCCTGCTGATGAGCGGCCTTGGCTGCCAGGTCTGCCAACTCGTTTCCCTCAAGGCCCTTATGTCCTGGAATATACTGAATACAGATTGGGAACTTCATACTTATAAGTTCAGTATACTTCTGCACTTCATACACTAAATGAATGTAGTTCACATTTGATCTACATTGCAGAGAATATATACTTGAGAGGGAATCTGTATAAATAACTGCTCCTGGAAGAGAGTCATAATTAGCATACACATATTTAGTGGCCTGCACCAAGGCAAACATTTCACAAGCAAAGATGGAAGTCTCTGGAGGTAATCTCCAATTCATCATCTTGGTGCTCTGTACATCTTGAACTATTACTGCTGCTGCAGCGGAACAAATAGGGTCAACAAGTACAGACCCATCAGTGTACACAGACAAATAATGGGGGTATACCATATCTTGAAGATATTGATGAGTTGAGTAAACTCTTTCACTGGACAAATGTCTTACAGGGACATCTAAGAACTCAGTGAGGAACATCTTACTGGTATCCTTCCAAGGAGGAACAGGGGAAACAATAGGGGTACAACAGGTATTAGGTTTGGGAATTTTCATTATATTAAAGAGCCTTTCAGCTCTAACTACTAGAGGTGGCAGCATGACGTGCCCAGTCCAAGGCTTGTTCTGCAAACATCCAAATTGGGGAAATATTTCTCTAGTTGTAGCTAAGTTATATGGGAGTTCTTTAAGTCTGCAATAAAACTTCATTAGTGTCAACATCCTACGGAATTTCAGAGGAGGGATGTTACTTTCAACTTCGAGTGATAATATTGGAGTGGTGCTCCGCACCCCGGTAGCAATCCTTAAGCAGGTATTTTGTATAATGTCTAATTTATTCAGGTAGGACTCAGGAGCCACTCCATAAAACATTGAGCCATAATCTAACTTGGCACGGACCACCATTTTGTAATAGTTGAGCAGGCTTGATCTGTCTGCTCCCCAGTAGTGATGAGATATTGCTTTCATAATATTTACTCTGGGAATGCAGCTATCTCTCACACTCTGTACGTGGGCTTTCCAAGAAAGGCTTGGAGCATCCAGTGTAACTCCCAAATATTTATAGGTGGGAACAAAATCTATAGTTTTGCCTTCAACAGTTATGTTAGGTTGTACAGTATCCTTTTTCGTAAACATCATTCCCTTTGTTTTTGTCTGGTTCAGTTCTAAGCCCCAATACTTTGCCCAGCTATTGATCTGGTCAACTTGCTCCTGAACCTTCCTAGTTACCTGCTGTATGTCTATACCCCTACATAAGATAGTTATATCATCTGCATACTCTAAAAGAGTGACTCCATTAACTCTAGGGATGTCAGACAACATAACATTAAAAAGCGTGGGTGCAAGAACTGAGCCTTGTGGGACTCCTGAGCTTATTTGCCGAACAGAGGAATAACTACCGTCGAAAAATACCTTGAATTCTCTGCTCCGCAAGTACTCCCTTATCCAGCCAAGTGTCCTACCAACTATTTCGACTTTAGAGAGTTTAAAGAGAAGGCCAGTATGCCAAACACGGTCATAAGCCTTACTCAAATCACAGAAAATCACCACGCATATACCTCGGTCTATTAGGGTACATCTAACATTCATTTCTAGCCTAGCCACCTGATCCAGTGTGCACATCCTCTTCCGAAAGCCACTTTGAGTATCACTGAGAGTCACACATTTTTCTAACACATAATACAGTCGGTTACAGATCAAGCCCTCTACTATTTTTGACATACATGATAATAGTGATATAGGTCTATAAGCAATTGGGTCAGATGATACTTTATCAGGCTTTAATATAGGTATTATAGTAGCTAGCTTCCATGAACAAGGGATTATACTATTTTTAAAACTATGATTAATTATGGACAAGAACCAATCATTATATTCCACTGTAAGGTTTTTGAGCATTTGATTGTGGATCATATCATCACCGGGTGAAGTATTTTTACTATGCTTTATCACTTGCTGAAGCTCTGACAGGGTAAAAGGTTCATTATAATCTACTAGATCATCATTACTTAGTGCTATAGCTAGCTGCAACAGGTAGGTGCTATCTGGGGTGGAACATTTTGAGTTTAGTACCTTTGAGTATACATCTGCTATGGCTTCAGATTTACTTCGAGCCTCAGTAATCACTTTATCATTTAGAACCAAGGGGTCCGATCTAATAACCCGTCGTTTCCCAGACAAGGCACCTATTTTTTTCCATATAGCACTCACTGGGGTAAATTGGTTTATTTTAGAACAAAAGTCCTGAAAGGCTTTGATTTTAGCAGCTTTAGCGACTCGCTTAACCATTGCCTCTGCTTTCCTTAAAGTGACCAAATTATCAGGAGTTGGGTGCTTCCTAAAGTTATTCTTTGCTGCATGACGCCTACTGACCCATGCACTGCACTCACTATTCCACCAGGGCTTAGAGTATTTAGGGGTGATCCTTTCTTGAGTTCTAGCAAAAACTCTTTCTGATGTCAGGGTAAGTGCCTCTGTGAAATTCAGAACAGATTCCTCAAAATTTTCCCCTCTATTTATTTGGGGAAGGGAGGCTCTCCATTGGCCCCAGGAAGCCCCACTAAAGCGCCAGTGACCTCTAGATCTAAAAGTAGCCACGTCAGGGGAGAAGCCCACCGATAGCAGCACTGGCTCATGATCACTTCCTAACTCCTCCCCCAAAGTAACCTGGGACATTGGTTGAAGGTCAGCAGAGCTAAAACACAAATCCAAAGTGGATTTTGTCTTTGTAGGCATATGGTAATATGTTGGTAAATTTAGTGGTGTGAGTAGAACCAGGTCATGTAGTAAAAGTACATCCACAAGGTTATTTCCGGTACTATTACTTGGGGCTCTTGTGTCCCACATTGGGTGGTGAGCATTGAAGTCACCAGTGACAAGTTTACATGAGCCAAGTTGAGAAAAATAGTGATTAAATTCGTCTGCACTGACAACTGAACTTGGGTTATATAAATTCAAGATTTCAACAGTTTTGGATTTATTGAATATTTTTATTGCCTGTATTTCAAGGCTACCATTTGGGTACTCATTCAGTGATTTTTCAGAGCAGTGCACATCATTTCGAACCAGCATTGCTATGCCTCCGCCGGGCCTCACAAGTCTATGCTTGTAGAAGGTACGATAATTTATAAAAGTTGGTTCTCTGCTGGCCTTCAACCATGTTTCGGATAAGCAAATTATATGTGGCTTTGTGGTATACACTCTTATTTTGAATTCTGATAGTTTGCTGTAAAGGCTATGGCAGTTCATTACAAGAATATTTAAATTGTTACCTGTTTCTATTTTTTTTCTCATCCCACTCTTACCTCTGTTCTGTGTCCTATTTAGTGTTTTCTGGGCACCTTCCTGACATCCATTTTGACCTCTGGTTTGGTGGGAGTTGAATGTGGGTCCAAGGCTGTCTTGAGAAGCACGCTGCTCAACCACCGGCTGCTCAGGATTTTTGAGGTTGATGGCCCTTACTTGTTTTCTTGCATTATCAGTTGGGTGGGAGCGTGTCTTAATTATTTGGGACTCATCCATCCTCAAATGCGGTTCTTCCCATGTTGCATGCACAGCTGATCCACTAGGTATGTCCACAGAAGAGGCGTTTTTGCTCATTTGATCTTTTTCCAATTCCAGTTCACCATTGGTAAGGTTTGTATGCATTTCTTCATTAATTATATCCAAAATAGAGCAGTCTGGAATAGTTTTGTTGCTATTTAACATTAGCTTAAAAATCCTTGCCATAGTAAGGGCTATCTGAACATGGAGATGCTTACTGGGCTGTTGCAGTGTATTCTGAGCAACATCTTCATGTTCAGTTTGAGTGGCAGCATTTTTTGTTTTCTCTGTAAACATCTGCTCTGGTAGCTGACTTTTCATGATGTTTTTCTGCGTAGAGGAGACTTGATAAGTTGTATCATCAACTTTCCTTGGTGTGTTGGCAGTTTTGTCTTGCTGTTTGGCCATTACAACTGCATCTCTATACGACATTTTGTTTTCAGCACGAATTTTCTCAACAAGCTTGGCATTTTTCATTCCTGCACATCCCCCATAGCTTGCTGTGTGGTCTCCTTTACAATTTGTGCACTTCATTGGTTTTTTTATTTCCTTTGAGATGCACTCTTTTGATTGATGAGGTCCAGCACAGATCACACATCGAGGCTTTGAACGGCAGTCTCTTGCATTGTGCCCAAACCTTTGGCAGTTGTAGCACTGCCAAGGCCTGTCCACAAATAGGCGAACTTTAAATTTTTGGTATCCTAGGTATACACATTCAGGCAGTGCAGGTCCAGAAAATGTCAGCTTCACACAAAGTGTTGATTGGTGGTCTTTTCCTTTAGTCAGACGCAGGACGTTAAGGAGATTTGGGTTCTTAATTGACAGGTATTCTTTAATTTCATTGAGGTCTGAGTCAAGTCCAATTGGTCCTATAACTCCAAAAGATTTTTGCATTGCTTCTGGCAATCTGCAAGTTACGGACCAGTCTCCAATACGATTTGTTTTCAATAGAGTGTTTAGTTGATAGCTGTTAATTTTTTTTATCTTGACTACCAAAAGTTTTCGGCTTATATTTTTCTTTGTATCGATTATGTTGTATTTTCCAAATTCAGATGACTGTAGATCTCTCATTAACTTAAGTTCGTTTGAGAAGAATTTCATAACGTCTTGAGAGGAACTTCCGGGCTCAATCAGGACGGTGGCAACCTCAGACTGGCTGTCCTCAGGAAATATCAGCAGGTTGCTAGACATGACAGATGACTGGTTTCTAGTGTTTGGTAGGAGTGCTTTTTTTTTTGACAGGTGGGTTATCAGCCTGAGCAGGGCTATTTATTCCTCCTGCTGTGGATGCATTAGCTTGGAAGTTTTCAGGTTCTTCAGAGTAATTACGTTTTTTTCCTTTCCAACGGCTCATTTCCAGTTGGGTTGTGTCCAGATTATCAGCATTCAAAGCTTTTAGGAGTTCGCTATCAGTTCCAGGAATACTTCCTACAAGTTGATTTTCTTCAGGGCTCAGAGATAGTTCCGGTAAACTTGGGTTCAGAGTATTCACAGATTGCAAGTGGGAAGGAACTGCACTACCGTCATGGGGGGTAGTTACAGATTCCATAATTGATTCATTAGCAGTGGCCATAGCGGTGTCCGAAATCACACTGGAGTCCATTGAGTCAACAAAAGAGATATTTGTTTCCTCTTCGAAGGTATCGAAGTCTTCTCCCGACCCCTGTGGCAGACCGGCCATTTTTGGCAGCGGTCTGCCTACTCGTAGAGTTCCTTCTTTTCGAAACAGGGTAACCTGGTGTCTTCTACTTATTCTGCAATTGTTAATATAAATAAACAAGGAAATAATCAAATATAATTGGTAAATGTTGAGGACTTGACCATAATCGATTTTCCACTCTTTGATCAATAAAGATTGTTGATGAGACCAAAATAAACAAGTTTTATTCAATGCACTTTCCGGCGGAAATAAGTATTTTAAAAGTTATGGCATTAAATGAGTTACCGTAACTCCAGTGTTTGAGGCGAGGAAAAATACACCGCGCGGTCCGACGTGAAAGTAAACAGGCGTTCCCGCGCGCCAACCAAGCCGACGAAGAGCAAACCCCCTATTACAAACGTAAAGAGGTTGGGTCGTGAGGGGTAGCAACAGTTCTTTTAGTGAAAACAATAAAACTAAAAGAACTGTGGCTACCCCTCACGACCCAACCTCTTTACGTTTGTAATAGGGTGATGCACACTGGAGTTCCGGTAACTCATTTAACGCCATAACTTTTAAAATACTCATTTCCGCCGGAAAGTGCATTGAAGAAAACTTGTTTATTTTGGTCTGATCAACAATCTTTGTTGATCAAAAAGTGGAAAATCGATTATGGTCAAGTCCTCAACATTTACCATATAATTTACCGTAATATGTAATATCTACGAAAATTTTAATCAACTTACCTCGCACGAAAGTCCACACAGCCGACCGCTGACCGTCCTCCTTCAAATCCCCGATCAGAAACACACACCGATTTGTTTACAACGTCTGAGGGTGTAGGAAGAATCCACTCTCTCCTCCAAATTTATAGAACTCATATGGGATATGGTTCGGACTTCGGTGTCACACAGATGCCAATCTTGGGAGTCCGTGCAATCTACACCAGTGTTTCCACGAGCAGGGTAATTACCCCAGTTTAGGGTAATCAGGGGTACCCCAGGGTAATGTTTAGGGTAATGAAAAATATGGGCAAATCTAGGGTAATAATCAGAGCTCCTTGAAGGAAGTGACCGCCTAATCTACGAAAAATAAAAAATTGAAAGCCAAAATGCAAGCACCTTACTGGTTACCACTTGAACGAAATGTAATGAAACGGGTCAGAATTTAGTGTTCACAAAACTGCACTGCTGCTGTGGTTAGTGTCGCATATTTGAATGTCACCAGGTATCGCTCACGAAAGACGGCGTCAAGATACGAAGCCATAATATCTCTTGTCCTCTTCGTTTTGACAAATGATTCTGAGTTGCATTTTACTAATAAAAACTCGATCGGTGTCAGCAACAGCCAGTCGACGAAAGTCACTGTCCTATTCTGATTGCGCTAGTGGTTATAAGCTTCAAACGAATATTGACAGGTATGTTTGTTGTATTGTTAAATTCCACAGCTAATATATTCCATCGTAGAAATAATTAATAGGTTCATTCTTGTGATAGTCATTGAATTAACAGCAGAGTTGCCCCACAGCGCCGGTATTTTGCCAGCCAATTAGATGGAAGGCATCCTATTTCTTAGCCATGTTGCATGTCGGGTTTTGGGGTTTGCCGTTGAGTGGTTCAGTGGTTATTTTTGATTTGACGGCTAAGACAAAAACTCGATTTTCTCTCGAAGCGCATGGGAAAATAGTGAGATGATAATGAAACACGTTTGGATAACTCAGCTTGGTTTTCCGTGATGTAGTTTATTTGGGTAGCGAACACCAGGAACTATCTTGGTTCTTGATCCCGGAGAGCTTGTGAAATTGGCGATCCGTGCCGGAGGAACAGGCGGGAGTCGACGAAGGCCGGCACACGATGGAGTTAAGCGTGGTGAGTGAGTTGAATTTGGGGAAGTGGAATTAAGTAACTTGAGATGATTGAGCGAGAGTCAATGACGTAGTTCAAGAATATCTAATGACTCCCAAAAATAAGATGGGGGTGTGAATGAGCAAGCAAAATCAGGCTCATGTGAGCAGAATCAAGTGGCACATTAGCAGGGGGGGCACACTCAAGTTGAATTACTTGTCCAGATTAGTAATAGCAAGTTAGTCACTGATAATGTGAGAATGGCATTAAGCAATCATCATGGCGCTCAGGAAAACCAGAAGCCCAGGGAGATTTGATTTTGAAGGTTTTGTGTAGGGCGAGGCTGTAGAGGTCCTGCACAGGATTCCAGGATGCTGGATTACGCGATTCAGGAGAGACATCAAGACATGGCACTACTGAATATCCACACAATAATGACAATTCTTCCCACACGGGGAAAATCCGAGAAACTCCTACAAGTTCAAACTCCAGCTAAACTCGAGAAGAGAGAGGAAGAATTTACTCAAGAAAGTCTGATACAACCGCTATTGCTTCAAATGCAAGGCATGAGATTTAAGAATTTTTAGTAGGCTATTTTGAATTTTTTTTCAAAAAGGAACCGGGGAAAATTCCCCTGGAATCATGGAAGGCACATGATTTAACAAGGCATGGCTTAGGAAGCAAAAAGGAGAATTACATCAATTAAGTAAAATATCGTTAGCAAGAATGGAGGAATAAAAGGGATAATTTTTCCTCTGATAAAATAAAAAGGAAAAATGCGTTTTGGATCTCACAGAAGGAAAATACGCAAAGAAAAACGAAAGCATGAATATTTCGTGCAGCGGTGGAACCAGCGGCTTTTACGCGTCGGCATAGCCAAAGCCGCCGGCGTCTTGCACACACTCAATGATAGGCAGATAGTAATGGGTGTTTGTCACACGAATGCGAAAAGGCACGTTAATTTCATTGATGGTTGATATCGAATTAAGTGGGGGTTACGTGGAATTAAGAATGAAGTTCAAAACTATAGCAAGTAGACATGAATAACTTCGTAATTTATTAAAAGCTATTTAAAAAGACATCTTTAATGATTATTTCGAGTTTAAACAAGTTTAAGAAAAGAAAACTGCTAGAAGTGATTTGTAAAAAAAATAGGAGAAAATACTATTAGAACACATGCTTATGGTATTTATAGTCACAGGGTAGAGACGAGAGGCGACGGTATGAGGTTCTGCCATTAAACAAAGCGCTATCGGCAACGAACGCCGGCAAAATTTTTGCCGCGTCCGTTCCAAACAGAGATTAACATAGATTAGTAGATTATCGAAAAGAGAAAAGAAAGAGCATGATTATGCTTTGATTATAAAATTCATGACACGAAATAAAATAAAATCATGACACATCTGACGCAAATTTTACGCTAAATCATGTTGAGAACAAAACAAAACTCTGAATGAGGAGCATGCTACATCCATATTCTCAAGCATAACTACGCAACTTAGTACACTGCACTTGTCACTTATTTATACTCACTGACACGAAGCAAAGGAACACGAATATTTTCTAACACATTTGAACTCACGAGAATTTGCTTGTAACACTGCTAGTCGGGCGCCATAAGTCAAAATGGCTTTGAAAGGAGAGACGCGCAAGTGCGCAGTGTTGCCACCAGAGGGCTTCTCTCTCGAAAAATGTCAAGTGTTATTTTTATTGTTTCATGCATTTACACAAAAACTTCAATGATGGTGAATTAGAAGTAGAAAATAATTAATAATAAATTAGAGTAATATTTTTAATGCTACTAATTAATTTATTTAAGTATGAATAGCGAATTTCTAATTTTTACGCTTATGTAGCTGTATGCTACATTACCCCCCAAGGCGCAGACCGAAAGGTCCACCCGCTGCAATCATCTGTAGCGGGAAGGAGGGCGAACTACACGACCCTGCCGAGTTCGGCAATTGGCAAATGATACTGAGCGGGGAAGTTTCACCAAACGGGTCTGCAAGTTTAGATCGGCAAGAGTTCTAGGAACAGGAGTTACTGCAGCGGGCTCGTCTGGTCTCCCCAGACTTGTCGCTGTGTCAGTAAGAGGACTAGAGTTAGAATCTACGACAGGGTTAGAGATAGGGTTTGAATGTACAGGCACATAGAAAGGGTTACACTCAAGTTGACTAGGCAATAATGCAGCCAACTGAGGAAGCTGAGATGGTAGATATGATCGAGTCTCAGTGGAAGGAGAATTCTGCGGAGAAGATGATGAGTTATAAGTTACACTATGATCCGAAGTGTATGCGACTTTTAATCTGTCTATGCTCACAGGGTCGCTCGAGCCGAATCTGTCGAGGATGAAATATTTTTGCTTGCGTTTAAGTACTTTGAATGGGCCATCATAAGGGCGCGTGAGCGTAGGCTTTATAGCATCATTTCGGACATACACATGTGTGCAGTCTTGCAGGGCAGGATCTAGTCTGTCCTCAGTCTGAGGCATTCGTGGAGCAACATACTCAATCTTACGCATGCAATCTTTTAGGCAGGTTACATATGCGGAACGGTCAGCGGATGAAAATTCAGGCAACGGTTTTGGGTCAACAATGTCGCCGGGGAGACGAAGTGTCTTCCCGTACAACATCTCCGCCGCTGTGCACTGCTGATCTTGCCGGAAGAGATTCCTAATGCTGAGCAATACTACTGGAAGTCTATCGGTCCAATCGTGACTGCAATTAAGGCAGCGCAAGGCAGACTTGAGGTCTCTGTGGACTCTCTCAATAAGTCCATTTGACTGCGGATGATAAGCTGTCGTGGATGTGTTTGCACACCCTAAAGCGGTACTGAGCTCACTCCAAAATTTGGAGGTAAATTGTGATCCCCGGTCATGTGTGACTTGTACGGGAACCCCAAATCTGGCTATCCAGTTGGACATGAAGGCGCGAGCTACAGTCTCAGTTTGTGTATCAGGAAGAGGGACAGCCTCAACCCAACGCGTGAACCTATCGATGATGGTCAACAAATAAGAATAACCGCGCGATACAGGCAAGGGACCCACTAGGTCTAGGTGGACAGAGTCAAACTTTTGACCTGTGAATGCGCAACTCTGCAGCGCTGCACGATTATGTTTCACCACCTTACTACTCTGACACGCATGGCAAGTTTGCACAATTTGCTTGACCTCCTTACGCATCGCTGGCCAGACGTAACGATCAGAAATCAAACGCAATGTACGGTTAATACCAGGGTGACTGAGGGAATGGTAGTGGAGGACAGCTACTCTGCGGAGAGTCGCAGGAAGATACAAACGAGAAGGTCGCTCGGCATCACGATACACGCCGTCAACCAAGGTTAGTTTTGGAAGGGAAGGGTTAGAAGATTTGAGAAGGTCCTGAAGTTCAGGATCCTCCTTTTGAGCATTACAAATGTTGCCGAAGGTGATTTCGCCACTGGTTTGGACAGAGTTAATTCTGGAGAGGCAATCGGCTACGGTATTGTCTAGTCCCTTAATGTAACGGATGTCAGTTGTGAACTGACTTATAAAGGACAGGTGTCGAGCTTCTCTAGGCGAATGCCGCTCAGAAGGCATCTTGATCGCCGAGGTCAGAGGTTTGTGATCTGTGTAGATCACAAACTCCCTCGCCTCGAGAGCATAGCGAAAGTGTCTCACAGATAGGTAGATAGCAAGAAGTTCCCTACCGAACGCGCTATAAGCACGCTCAGTGGGCGACATCTTCTTGGAAAAGAAAGCAAGAGGAGAGATATTAGTACCTACTTGTTGTTGCAACACAGCACCTACGGCGGTACTGGATGCGTCAACAACTAGGCTGAAATCAGCATTAGAAATAGGGTAGGATAGTTCCGTCGCGGAAGCTAACTTGTGTTTTATTTCCTCAAACGCTTTGCGCGCTTCTTCTGTCCATTTTACCTCGATAGATTTGCCTTTATGTTTCTTTTCGAGGAGGTCGGACAAGGGCGCTAAAGTTTGAGCACAATTGCGTATGAAACGATGGTAGAAGTTAACAGAACCTAGGAACCTTCTTAGTTCCTTCTGGGTCTGTGGAAGAGGAAAGTTTCTGATCACTTCTACTTTGGAAGGCAAAGGTTTTAGACCTAGGCTAGAGATTTCATGACCTAAGTAAATCAGTGATGACTTTCCGAACTCACATTTCTCAGGATTTACGAGGAGTCCATTGTCGGACAATCTTTGAAAAACGACCCTAAGGTGGTCTTTGTACAACTCTGGGGTTGTGGACGCCACAAGGATATCGTCTAAGTAGACAAAAGCGAAAGATAGATCAGAGAAGATTTCAGCCATGTGTCTCTGGAACGTTTGAGGCGCGTTCCGGAGACCATAGGGCATTTTTAGAAATTCAAAGAGACCAAATGGAGTGATGACAGCGGTCTTGGGGATAGCGGACTCATCAAGAGGGATTTGATGAAAGGCGGACTGCAGGTCAATCTTAGAGAAAATTTGTGCTCCTTCCAAATTTGCACTGAAATCGTGAAGGTACGGAATAGGATAGCGATCAGGTAAAGTAACGGCATTCAACCTGCGGAAATCCCCGCACGGTCTGAATTCACCGTTAGCCTTGGGTACCAGCAAAAGAGGGCTAGCCCAAGGACTTTTGGAGGTGCGGATGATGCCACACTCCTGCATGCGCGCGAATTCTTTCTTGGCTAACGCCAATCGATCAGGCGGCAATCTCCTAGCACGGGAGAAGACAGGCGGTCCTTGCGTCTCTATGAAGTGTTTCGTGCAGGTTTGCATATTTTTGGAAACTAAGTTAGGGTTTGTTAATGCGGGAAAATTTTTGAGGATTTGTGCGAAAATGCACTCCTCCTTGAAAGCAATAGAAAAGGAATGCAAGACATTTTCTTTAGTTATGCTACCAGCGGGAATTGAGATCTGTGTCTCCTCGTCCCTAATGCATCTGTTTTTCACATCGACAACAATCCCAAATTTTTCGAGAAAGTCCGCGCCAATGATAGGCTCTTGGACTTCCGCGATGAGGAAGGTAAACAAGAAAGTTCGCCTCAATCCCAGACTGCACTCTAAGGCTCGTTCACCGTAACAAGGTATTGGCGTGCCGTTTGCGGCGCGTAATGTAGCCACTAAGGGCTGGTTTTTGACTTTTGCCGTGGCAGGGATTATGGATACACTGGATCCAGTCTCGATTAAGAATCGGTATTTGGTGACGGGATCGAGGATTGTCAAGAGGCGAGTAGTCTGGGAATGAGGCAACGCAGTACTCGCTACTGTGCGTTGCTGGTGGCGTTTCCCGAAGTCATTTGTTCGGTATAACGCGGGCAAAAGCGTGAGGCGCATTTACGAGCTTGGTCACCAAATTTCTGGTGATACCAGCACAAGTTGCTACTGGCATCACGAGAGCGTGACCGAAAACGGGGGTTTTGATTATTTGACCTATCATAAGATCTACCTCTATCAAAGCGTTGAGGAGGAGGAGGAGGATAGTCATAGTTGGAGGGATAGTCATAAGGATAGTTGTAGGCATTTTGGTGGCTTTGGAATCTCCCTGGGCCTTGCTGAATGTGCGCCACACTTTGACTCTGACCTATTTGAAAATTTTGGAGAGCTTGCTTTATTTCCGCGATATCCTGCTGCAGCTTATCTATTGTGGCTGAGGATTGGCTAGGCGCCGTATTTGACGGGCTAAAAGTTGTAGCTGCTACATTCAAAGAAGCAACCTGTGGTTCTCGTGGCAAATTGATATTTCTAATCACAGTCTCAGCGGACTCCGCTAATTTTTCTAGAGTTTGCTCGGGCCCTGCTAGTGAGAGGAAAGGAGGCATATTAGGTGCGAGCTTCGTCATGAAAACTTCCTTCAGAAACCCCTCAGCTACGGCAACACCAGTAGCGAGTTTCCGAAGTTCTTTCACGAGCGAAGAGGGAGAGAAAGAAGCAGAGACAGGTGGAATTGCTGAGGCATCTACCAAGCTACGAAACTTGTCCGCATCGGACATCTGAAGCCTTGCCAAGATTTTTCTTTTCAATATTCCGTAAGGATCGTGATCAGGAGGGTTTTCTAATAACTCGTTGGAATCATTAAGCAGTTTCGTGGGCGCTGCGCTAACGAGGGCATAGAACTTGTCTATGTCCTGATTTATCCTATTATACCTAAACACAGCTTCCACCTGGTTGAACCAGGTGTGAGCGTCCCCTGGAATGAAAGGCGGGAGTCTAATGGGATTTGCGTGTGCTCGATCTTCATTATCGGAGTCAGGCATGCTAGCAATCTCTTTTTGGGGAATGCGCAATTAGTGATATCAGTGCCTAAGACTTGGGATTTAGTAGCAAGGGGTTTGCGTTAATTCTTTACCTACTCAATCATTCAAATTAAGTGGAACAGAAGATAGGAAATATGAAATTGGAAACGAAGAGAAAAATTTTTTTGCGGTATGCGGCAATTTGCGTAGGCACGAAATTAAAGCAGGTAAAAAATTATTTTTCTACCTATTCAATCAATCAATAACGTTGAAGAAACGGAAAGAGAGAAAATGGGACGAGAATTTTACGGTGGTCAGGAATAAATGCACAGCACGGAAATAGTAGAAAAATATTTTTCTACCTACTGAGGCACAAAAACAAACAAAGACAGGAAACAGCATAAAAGAAAGATAAAAAATTTTAAGCTGCTCAGAGAAAATTCATTAGCACGGACAAACTCACAGGAAATTTCTCAAATTCTACGACATGGGAAAACTTATCACTACAATGGTACGCCAACATTATCCTCTCAAAATCTCCCAAACTTCGAGTTTAGTTTTTATTTTTACGAATCGGCCAATGCACCAGTGTCGGGTTTCTGGCCGTTGGTATTTTGAAGGCAATTTTGATTATTGATTATTGACGGCTGCAACTCGAACGATTTTCTCGATAGTTCTATGGGAAATTAATGAGAGGGGTAATAAAAGCGTTTTTGGATAACTCAGCTTGGTTTTCCGTGATGTAGTTTATTTGGGTAGCGAACACCAGGAACTATCTTGGTTCTTGATCCCGGAGAGCTTGTGAAATTGGCGATCCGTGCCGGAGGAACAGGCGGGAGTCGACGAAGGCCGGCACACGATGGAGTTAAGCGTGGTGAGTGAGTTGAATTTGGGGAAGTGGAATTAAGTAACTTGAGATGATTGAGCGAGAGTCAATGACGTAGTTCAAGAATATCTAATGACTCCCAAAAATAAGATGGGGGTGTGAATGAGCAAGCAAAATCAGGCTCATGTGAGCAGAATCAAGTGGCACATTAGCAGGGGGGCACACTCAAGTTGAATTACTTGTCCAGATTAGTAATAGCAAGTTAGTCACTGATAATGTGAGAATGGCATTAAGCAATCATCATGGCGCTCAGGAAAACCAGAAGCCCAGGGAGATTTGATTTTGAAGGTTTTGTGTAGGGCGAGGCTGTAGAGGTCCTGCACAGGATTCCAGGATGCTGGATTACGCGATTCAGGAGAGACATCAAGACATGGCACTACTGAATATCCACACAATAATGACAATTCTTCCCACACGGGGAAAATCCGAGAAACTCCTACAAGTTCAAACTCCAGCTAAACTCGAGAAGAGAAAGGAAGAATTTACTCAAGAAAGTCTGATACAACCGCTATTGCTTCAAATGCAAGGCATGAGATTTAAGAATTTTTAGTAGGCTATTTTGAATTTTTTTTCAAAAAGGAACCGGGGAAAATTCCCCTGGAATCATGGAAGGCACATGATTTAACAAGGCATGGCTTAGGAAGCAAAAAGGAGAATTACATCAATTAAGTAAAATATCGTTAGCAAGAATGGAGGAATAAAAGGGATAATTTTTCCTCTGATAAAATAAAAAGGAAAAATGCGTTTTGGATCTCACAGAAGGAAAATACGCAAAGAAAAACGAAAGCATGAATATTTCGTGCAGCGGTGGAACCAGCGGCTTTTACGCGTCGGCATAGCCAAAGCCGCCGGCGTCTTGCACACACTCAATGATAGGCAGATAGTAATGGGTGTTTGTCACACGAATGCGAAAAGGCACGTTAATTTCATTGATGGTTGATATCGAATTAAGTGGGGGTTACGTGGAATTAAGAATGAAGTTCAAAACTATAGCAAGTAGACATGAATAACTTCGTAATTTATTAAAAGCTATTTAAAAAGACATCTTTAATGATTATTTCGAGTTTAAACAAGTTTAAGAAAAGAAAACTGCTAGAAGTGATTTGTAAAAAAAATAGGAGAAAATACTATTAGAACACATGCTTATGGTATTTACAGTCACAGGGTAGAGACGAGAGGCGACGGTATGAGGTTCTGCCATTAAACAAAGCGCTATCGGCAACGAACGCCGGCAAAATTTTTGCCGCGTCCGTTCCAAACAGAGATTAACATAGATTAGTAGATTATCGAAAAGAGAAAAGAAAGAGCATGATTATGCTTTGATTATAAAATTCATGACACGAAATAAAATAAAATCATGACACATCTGACGCAAATTTTACGCTAAATCATGTTGAGAACAAAACAAAACTCTGAATGAGGAGCATGCTACATCCATATTCTCAAGCATAACTACGCAACTTAGTACACTGCACTTGTCACTTATTTATACTCACTGACACGAAGCAAAGGAACACGAATATTTTCTAACACATTTGAACTCACGAGAATTTGCTTGTAACACTGCTAGTCGGGCGCCATAAGTCAAAATGGCTTTGCAAGGAGAGACGCGCAAGTGCGCAGTGTTGCCACCAGAGGGCTTCTCTCTCGAAAAATGTCAAGTGTTATTTTTATTGTTTCATGCATTTACACAAAAACTTCAATGATGGTGAATTAGAAGTAGAAAATAATTAATAATAAATTAGAGTAATATTTTTAATGCTACTAATTAATTTATTTAAGTATGAATAGCGAATTTCTAATTTTTACGCTTATGTAGCTGTATGCTACATGCACGCCAACGAAGCATGTTATTGTAGCGATGCAAACAAAAAAAATTAGACAGGGTTCTTTGACACTTCGAGTTACAAAAGGTGCCAAAGGTGAAAGGAAGAAGCTATAAAATTAGTTACAAAAAATCATATAAAAAAAGAGTACAGTTATCGAATTAAAACTTGCAATATATGTTTGTATTCTCACTGTCTTTCTTGGTCGCAGTAGCACGGACGTGGAATTTGATATAGCTGCGATCATGCCTAGAATTCCTTCAACCAAAATTGAAGCACTAGGGGTTCTACAACTGAGAGTTGAGGAAAATTTATGCATATTAATAAAGGCAAGGTAGTTTTTTCCAAAACCTCTGAATTTCCTCACCCGCCCTTCAGGAAATGAAGAAATTTGATAACTTTACAAACAACTTTATGAGTTGATAAGTGAATGTGATTGCAACGAAGTCTCTGAGAAGCATATGTGGTGTAAACCGCAGAGAGTGGGTCAAAGTGTTAAGTTAGATTGAGCATGTGGAAAGAATGGCTGAAGTGCGTGAATGGATGGAAAATTAAATAAAAAATAAATAATTGTAATAGGGATAAGTACACATATTATTGCATTTCTTGCAGCATAGCAGATGAGCGTCACACATGCTCTCAGAGACACAAACGACGATCCATGGTGGCAAAAAAAACATCAATTGCCAGCTACGTGCTATCCAATGATCCTCTCGAAAATCGTGCTCGTAAAGTGGAACTGCAAGTTTGTGCATTTTTAGCTAAGCACCACCTATCTCATTGTGTGAGCCTCTTTTAGTTTGATGAAAACAATGTTCCCAGATCGGTAGTCGCAGAAAAAAAGGGCGCCTTGGAAAACAGCGGGCATCAAAATTAATTCGACAGGTTTTTGGCAAAAATCTTGTACGTGATATCGTCTGGATATCAAACCAGCATTCTAACGTCGTTCGACTGGATTTCCCTCCTGACGCTCATGCAGTATGTAACGCAGGACCTATTCATACTGACAGAGCTCTGGAAACCAGTCCATTTACCTTTTAGTTAATAAATAGGTCATAGGTCAGGATTAGCTGTTTTAGGGTAATCTGGGGTAATCACCACCCTTCACCTAGGGTAATTAGAGTCGCTTCACGTGGAAACCCTGATCTACACGTTCACACGGTGAGTCCAAATAATTCACACCACTGATGTTATATTACTCTGAAGATACAGTTAGAAGAATAGTTCAGTGTTTATTTCTTTAGTTTTTATTTAGATTTGAAAATTTTCATAGACCTTAAAGCGTTCAGAGAGTGCAGAATATCAATGATAATATTAATAAACTGAAAAGTGTACTTCACCAATATTAATGACAGTATTTATAAACTCAGTTCACGACAATGTCTGTCGAGAACGATTAAGTTATCACATCGGTTGTTCTACCAAAGTTTTTTTTGCAATTATGCAATGAAGATTTCGCAGTACTATATAGAACCAGTATCAGTAGCAATACCAAAATAATTCCGTGTTTTACGTTTTTCGAAGTCTTTCTTCCCTATACTAATGTTTTTTCAGGTTATTCTTTACGATTACTCTAAGCTTGACTGTCATTTCAGGTGTAGCTGGAGCAAGATTGTTTTTTATGTTTAGCATTATTTTCATATATATCATTTCAGTACGTATATATACATATATATATATATATATATATATATATATATTGATGTATACTTTGTAATTTTCAAAATTCTTACCTCTGATGATGGCCTGTGGCCGAAGCGTTTGAAATTAGGTTTTATTCGAATATATACCTTCAACGATGATAGAAAAAATGGAAAATATAAACAGATAAATAAAATAAAGCGCTCGTGAAAAAATTATCTCTCTATGCGCATGCTGAACAAGCAATGAATTTATTTTGAGTGTATGTTTGTTTAAGCGTTTCTACATAGATGTGCGTGTTGTGTTGCGTGATGTTCTTTATAAATTACGATGTGACTAACTTTTTCTCAACACTTGATAGTCATTTACGACGGCGTTTCAAGCTGCTTCGGTATAGCGTTTTTGTCTTTTCTTACTTCGATTCAACAAATAATTTAGAAATTCCGAAGAATTATCCAGTAGTATTTAAATTATTTATGAGTTGTCAGCCATTCCTTGGGATAAAAAATATCCATGAAATGATATTTTTGATTTAACTAGCTCTTGACAGAGGTAATCTATTTGCAAGCCACGCATGGTTTGTCTATTAATACGCCTCGTATGGTTTATTTATTTGTACATCTCGGATAGTTTGTCTATTAGTACACTTTGCAAGGTTTTTTATTAGTACACCTCGTATGGTTTGTCTATTAGCAGACCACGTATTTTGTCTAATTGTACTCCTCGTATGGTACGCCAATATGTTGTCATGTATCTCATGCGTCAACATTTTTGAAAATAAACGGTTTTTCTTTCTTTCTTTTCTTTTCTTTCATTAGTAGTATTGCCATCCATCAAACGTATGGCTAATGTTCTCGCTCCTCACAGGTTTCACCTGGATTTCACCTCTCAGAACCTCCTGTTCCTCCTCTCGAAACCAATACCCTTTATATTTATGAACTTCCGAATATACACATAATACGCAAACATTAATCATTTACCCCAGTGTCAGAGCTATTTCAAGTAGGAGGATGAATACGATTACCCCACACACGTCAGTAAAGCCCCGAAATATTCCGTCGTAGTCTCCTCCTCCTTTCCCCTCAGATGTTAAGAGGCTCTGTGCAAAAGGAACCTTTCTTGAATAGGATTCCAACCGAGTTTATTAAGGAGAGGGGTTACGTGATCACTTATTTTGAACTTACCGTTGCACACCATCTTGGAGGCGGAATTCATTTCAAATTCATGCGAAATTCATGCAAATTCATGCAACGGTAAATGGATGTCTGTGCTTGCCGTGGCACAGTGGTTAAGGGATCGGCCTTGTATGTTGGAGACGAGGGTTCGTATCCCGGCGCTGGCGCGGCGATTTTCCTTGTTGGGTATAAGAGAAAGCTCAAGCACAATGCCCCACTCAACCCAGGTGTCGGAAATGGGTACCGGCTTTACGGGGAACCGTCATGGTGTCCTATATATAGTTTTAGTTATAAGACATTTGAAAAACCAATGCTCAAGATCATATATATCAGGCTTGATTGGAAATAAAGCATCCCAAAGATGCCGATGTTTTTTTTTTGTTTTGTTTTTATAACTCTCTTTGAAGGTATAAAGGTAAATCTCTCTATGCTAGGCTGCAATAGGCAATTCATCATAACACCGAAGATTGAAAGACCAATAACCTTGATTTTTCTTCGAGCATAAATTTCATTCGATTATAACTACAAAGTTCCGTTAATTTTGTTGCAAGTTTTCTCAACGTGAGATTTGAACATATTTCTGTCAAACTTGATCCCTAGATTTTTAACTTTTTCTGGAGGCTTAATTTCATCATTTCCTACTGTAAGAGAAGAGTTTCAGGTCCTTTGAGCTAATTAAGGAATTGCTTCTAACTAGCTTGCTTAAATTCAGCAAATATTCATTCAAAAATCTTTTGAAGTCTTGAATTGAAATTCAATATTGGATAATTAATTTGCAGTGAAGCTAACCGACATAATTGATGTCTGTCAATATTTTCGTAAAGAAGAAACTGTGAGCATTTACCATAGAGCATTCATTGTTCTTCTAGCTGTGAAGCCATGCACTAGGTGGCGGATGCCTAGAGGAGTCTTCTCGATTTCTTGCTCAACATTAAACTATTGCATTTCTCAATCATTAGCAGTTTAGTGAAATATCCCTTGATAGTAATAGGGTCAGAATACAGCCTCCAAGAAAATAGTTCGGAGATTCACGTTACAGCAAACTCAAGGTAAAAAATTCTGGCGGCTGTAAGAAGTTCTTCCTGCTGTTATATTCCTTTGGACTAGTGGTATAATTTTACTTCTACGCGGCTGCTGTCTCTACGTGGCTACTTCTTAAAACTGACAGAATTTTTCTACACATTCAGTGCCTTGGGAATTACTGCAAATATACAAAACTGTGACTAAGAAATTTCAGAGAAAATGTCACTCACCAATTAAGTGGGGCTGCCACTTTGATGAGCTGGAATTGGAGTGATAATGTACAGGTGCGCGGTGTCGCCAGGGCAGATTTCAGACCTCATTGATTTGGAGACGAAGCTCTTGAACTGTTGGCGAATGTCAGCTAAGGTGGCAATGTTTGGGGAGTGATGGCCGAGCTCATTAAATTTGTCTTTTTTTACTTTGCGTTGTTTATAAGCTAAAATATAATAAAAATTGACATCGTCGGCATAGTTTTTATAGTTTGTTTTAAAAGCAACGAATATTATTCTTCTGTTGTTGAGAGCATATTTTGGATTTGAAACTTTATCGTCGAGTGGATTTGGAGATCAAAATGTGCATTGATGTTTTTTCTCGTGAAATTAAAAAAACCTAACTTGACTGCGCTTTACACAATTTGGAAACTAGCACTTTCTAGAAATTGCAAGCTGTTGACATAACTAGCAAACTCGTAGAAGTTTAAATTGCAAATTAAAACTTTAACCCGACACTTTCAGATGTTGGCGAAACAATCGCTATCCCGGAAAAATATTTAGTTTAACATTTTGCTGATTAATAAAAACGAACAAAAACAACATGCACTCGCCGAACATATTTTCATATTAATGGACAGAGCCAATATTCTTAGCCATTATTTGAGAATATTCAGGATCGTCCAGGAAATAACTCCCTTCAGTTTAATTTTGACTGGTTCACTGCAATGTAAGCGCTAAAACTCAGTTCTTAAAATATGATAACTAGCAAACTTGCTTAATAATTAAAATGACTCATCAGTCACCAGTGATGAATGTCGACGTCAACAGTAATTATTGGTTCCTCAATAAAACTCACGGTTGTCAGAATTCGTTCGATGTTTTATTCTAACTCGCTCTTAACTTCACTCAAAGTTCAAGATTCAATGTTCTCTGAACCCTGAATGAATCCAGTTATTGAATAACAAATGAGGGAGAATAATATGAATCAATGTGTTTGCGAGGGAAATAATTCAATAAATGAGGCGCGGGACCTCGGCAGAGTGGACTCTGTCAGTGAGGTCGCTACGGCATCCAGGTAGCCAATCATATTCTGTCTATATTAACACGTTAAGTGCGACGGGTTAAACTGAAGTTCAATATTTATATGAAATTAGAGTTATATATAGAGATTAGTATGAAAATAACGAACGTTAAATGGATCTTGCCTTCATTTAATTTCCGTTAAGTACTTATAAAAACTAGGTTCGTGACTGCTGGTCGGTCAGCATTATTATAAAAATCCCTAAGTGACCACCAGTGGTCATGTCACTCTCAAAGTGTTAAAGGGTGTCATATGCTAATTAAGCCCGATTCATATCATCTTGTACATTGGTTTTTCAAATGCCCTATAAATAACACCAGGGCGCAATGGCAGTTACCCTCGGTCAAGCCGGTACCTATTTCCGACATCTGGTTAGAGTGGGAAAATTATGGCTGAGTTCTCCTTTTTCCCAACGGGAAGAAACAACGAGCGGCACTGCTGGGATTCGAACTGACGACCCTTCCCGGGAAGGGCGCGTTTTTAACCATTTGGCCACCGATTAATCAGTATTGATTGAGACCAAACTTAAGAGCTGGATCTATACAAGGAAACTTGATTAACTCTTTCCTGTAACGTGTGACAGATATGGCGCACACTAAATTGCAAGAAACGAGCAAAATACTGAATTATTACGCTCGTGCACCATGTTATTTTGTGTTACGCAACCGTCAATTTTTCACCAAATTGTCTTTTCTTAATGGAAGTACTTTGCTCTATACTTCATGCTTCATACTATTGCTCTTTTCAGCGAAAAAAATTGTCCTTCCGTTTTCAAATGGTAGTTATTAGACTGATTTACCTAGGTGGGATGAACCCATTTAATTCCTTTTAATCAGAAACTGGGCACATAACACGACACACATTCTGGCACTCAGCGTTGTGATCCAACTAAACTAAAGATTCCTAATCTGGGGTGCTTGCACCCACTGGGGGTGAGAGACGATTTTCCACAGGGTGCAAGAACACCCTTTCAGAACACTTGAGCTTTCATTTTAAATCATCTAATAATGTAAAGGCAGAGAAATTACAATTTCTCAATACATTACTGAAAGCGCTATCTTGTGTGTATAAGAATTTTTATCTCATAAATAAACCAAAAACACTGGTTTCACATGGTTTTGTACTCATATTTAGCATTCATACACGCTCCACGAAAAATTACTTCACATAATCCTAAACTACATCGCACGAGTTGGTAAAATCGAAGTGTAATCCGAAAGTAAAATCCTTTGAATTCGTTAAATTTGTTTTTCGTAAAGCTATTTTTCTTCTGATGGTTAGTCTGAGCGTAATAATCCAGATGTCCCATGCTCAACGTTAATTAATGTCAAAAACTGCCAAAATATGTTTGAAATCATACACGTTTGCCCATAACATTCCATTAAAGACATCAAAAGTAGCACTCTCATGATAGGTTGCGCAGTGAAGTTCCTTTCTCAAGTGTAGCCCCAAGTAGGCACTAAGCAAAAAATTTCCAGTCATTGAGTGTAACGTATTTCCCAGAACAATTGAAATACGGGTTTATTTGGAGACATATGGAGCCATCAGTCAAACGTTTGGGATTGAATCGAGTTTATTACAAGCTCCAATTATTGTTCCTGCGCAGAGACAAGAACGCACATAAGCACCATTGATAGAGAAACTTTCACATGACTAAAACGGCATTAAAGTCATAGACATGTAAGTTGCAACAAAATAGGATCTCACGGTTATGAAATTATTGCACTGATATTGCACCAAATGAACTCTACAAGTTAAGGCTGAAGTTGCGAGAAAGGAGGTCGGCTCCTGACAGGCCAAGGAAGCCGACATTGCTAAAAATTGCAGACACAAATTTGATTTACCAAGAAAAATATGTACACTTAGCTGCGGACAGACAAAGACTGGAGCGAACCTATGCGAAGAAGTTAAAAACGCTTGAACAACAATAGAGTCAAGGAGATCACGAAAGGGTATTGACCTTTATTATTACGCGATTCAATCCTACGCAAACAATCGCTTATTTAAAATATGAATTTATTTTTACATTGAGTTTCCTGAAATGCGAGGATAAGACAGAAGGTAACCATGATACTTGACACCGTTCTAAACATCGTGCAGAAGACTCAATCAAATTTACCCTCTTTTAAACGACTGACCAACATTCATGTGGCTCTTGAACTGCAGCCTCCTTCCTAAACTGCTGCTGCTGCAGCTGTTCACCACCGCTCCATCAGCAGCTGGGTACCGTACGGTGATTGCAAACGTGGCGATCCACAGCCCCATCAGCCTGGTGACTGACGTCGTTGATGAGTGTGAGTTTGTTAGCTGTCAAGATGGTTTTGACAGCTAATTTACTTGTCTTAAAAAATTCTAATCAATTATGTCATACAATTTTTATGGGTTACAGAGATAGTGATAATTTAGAGCTGTGAAAATTTGAGAATTTTCAAAATAAATGTGGAGAAATTTCAACGTATTATTTGAAAGTAATATTTAACTTAGAGTGACTTGAGTTGATGTTTTTTCAAATGTGTGATAGGTTTCGCAATGTACTTGATAATTTTTGGAGCATTTAGTCTGATTTTTTGAACAATTAATGTGATTTTCGAATCACACGAAGTTTGAGGGCGATCAATCCGAGGACGACCTTGTGCTGTTGTAAGATGATCGAACAGATCAAATGTGTGACAAAATAGTTTTTATGCTTCCGATACCTGACGACCTTACAATTTTTGATTTTGTATTATTCGCCTGATGAAACTGAAGAATAGCTATTCATTCGACCCTCATTTTAATTGAATTTGAACAATAATAACAGATTCTCTATTCAAAAATGAAGAGCACAAATGCCTCAACATTTGTGAACATCTATCTGGCGGTATTAAAACCAGGTGAACGAGGACAGTCCACAATTGCAGTGAGATATAAAGTAGCACACATGTGTTAATTACTAGCCAATATTAAACTCCGTGCTGACTTGTAGCTGTTCGATGTCCTCAGTAGTGCTCATTTAAAACATACAGAAAGATGCAAGAAAGTGAAATAGCTGTGATAAAGCGAAGACAACACACCTTCATGATGGCCGCTTTCTACTGCCAAACTAGCCGATACTCATGCCTTACAATTAATACTGTGGTGAATAACAAAAAATTGAATTAAATTACGATATAATGAGATATTATAATAAAAGAGACAACATAATATAATTATTTGCGTTGAAGATACCAATACGGAAATAATTTATACAATGATTTCTAAGGTCAGAGCATGGTAGGGAAGAAATGACAGAATTTGTCCAATTATTGAATTTTACATGTTAAAGATTATCGTATTATATGATTATAATCTATCATCTTTATAATCTGTGAAGTTCACGAATTTATTTCTTACCCAGGCGAGTGCAAGACGAAGTGCTGGTTGGACTCCGGCTGCACGGCGGCCTCCTACGACGCCGTGGCAGATATTTGCTCCATGACCGACGGCGGCCCAGACACCGTCACCACGCGGCCTCTGCTCGACAGCGTCGCCTTCTTCAAGTTCGGTGAGAGGAAATCAGGCGATGCGATTGTCAGCATGAAGCATTTTGGAGTAGAGATTGCTATGAGTGTATCTCGAAAGATTTATTTGGGGAAAATTATGTTTAGTTTTATGAAACCTCAATCTGTCAACACCAAAGCCTACTGCAAAAACTCAGCTTCTTCTCTTTGGATACTTTTTCTCTACATCGAATCTAATGCTTGCATTTGGAAATTTTCCTCGGAACTTTCGTACGGGACAGTTTTATAATTTCATACGTAGTTGAAGCCATATACTTTGTGATGAATAGCTTCTCAATGCACTATAGGTTGAGGTATGGTAATATAAAGTAAGAGAGGTAATGTGTCAATGGGTCTGAACTAGAGATATTCGGTAAAAGTTAGCTGAACTCTAATTAGCGTGGAGTGACAATATAGGATAGCAATATGCCCCTGAGGATGAGTATGAAATACGTTTCTGAAAGAAGGAAACGATAAAGCAACATTGTTTATTGTTAGAACATTTTATGTTTATTTTAAAATTTATGCTGGTTTCGATATTCGATAAAATGTAACTAAATTCCCTAATTTATTTCGCAGGGATTTGGAATCCTTGGTTATTTATTATCTCGTTTAAATTGGCTGACTATAAGCTATTGCAAAACGTTTTACAGAGTTTACGGAGACTCCGCTGGAGATCTTCGTGACTGCCGGGACCACAAATGGCGCCCTAGAGGTCCAGAAGTCGCTGTGCGCCGAGCAGAATGGAATTCCCCTCATCATCAAAACGCAGGAAGCCAAGGCTGAAGCTATAAAGCTTACTGAACGTAACCTGACTTTTGAGTCATGAGTTCATGCATTTTCGCCTTGAAATGATTTTGAAAGTCTTTGGCTATGACGGACGTCATTTTTACGAATATGCTGCTCATGTTGACAAATTGGCTCAGTTAGCGAATGACATTGATTCCGAGCACATTGATTTATAGTATACTGTGCACGCATTGATTAGTATATAACGTTTATTGGAAGCTGCCCTGAGATTTCATTAAGTTTTTAAACACCGTTCAAAGAACTTCTGTGATAACTGTGTTTTGAAAATTCACCGAGTAGGAAATTGTACATGAAAACAATTTATAGTAGGAGCGAAGAATTCTAATTGATTCAAAATGTGAGGTATGTTTGGGAAAAAATCATCAATCGAGGGGTTTCTTCATTCACTCCAGCTAATGCAATATATATAATTAAAACGACATTACAACATCCCAAGGGATCTGAATGTGTTAGAATACACCGGAAGTTGAGTCTTTCTCATTTTACGAACTTCCTTTAATCTCAAATATTCTTTGAAATGATTGAAATATTGGAGGGCTTTCTTAACAATATTGAAAAATTATGTTACGAATCCCTTAATATAGCATTGGAGCAAAATTTATAATTAAGATGCATATTAGGAAAAAGTAGGCATTCGTTTAGACGCTGAGGATGGAGCTGGACTCCTAAGTTTTTGTATTAAATATGAATAATTTCTTCATATTTTTTCATATATTTCTGGTCTAAAGCGGTTTCATGTACGTAAAAAACATGGTTGCCTGAAGAAGGAACTTTTTCGTTCAATTTTTCCTTTGCTAAATTTTTATTATTTGAGCAATTTGATTGTAGGAATGTTCCACTATGGTCAGAAAATTTCAAGTACGAGTAAAGCCTTGTTTGCAAACTTTTATGAGAGCGTCAGGTTAATTGAATTTTCAAAGGATTTAATGTCTTTGCCCGTTCAAACGGTATATCGCTGCCAGGTTCTAACAATTTTTGATATTCAAATAATGAGGCTTAAATTCATTTCTACAAAGATAATTTGCGTATGAAACAAAAAAAAGAAACTGTACGAAATTGCTAGTGATAGTTTATGGGGTGAAAGAAAATTTTGAAATGGGTTGAACTTTTGCTAATCTTTGAGTGCGTGTTTCTGATCGAACAAAAATTTCTAAACATGATAAGCAAAACTTGTTCATTTGTCGCGTGCAGAGAATGGAGCAGGTCCGCGGATCTTTGGTAGCGGTAGACAAGCCTGGATCCCTGCTCGCAACTGCCGCAAGGCTGAAAAGGAGACACAGTGTCGGTGGCCGGACGGTACCAGGATTATCGACGCCGTCTTCACCGACCAGGACATCAAAGGTGGTCTCGCACCAGGCCCAGCAGTCTTGTTTGAAGAATACGATAAACTTATACCGTCCGTTGAAGGGGCATTATTCGGATTCCCCGTGCTGTGCTCTAAAACCTTTAATTAATCAAGACAACTCTCAACACAACTTCTTGTCAACTCTCTCCCTTTAACTCTGGAGAGTGAGATCGGTTAAATGCTCCACCGGAATGTATAACTCTTCATCTCACTGTCATCATTATCACAGCTATCCACCTTCTCGTTGTATGTTTCAAATGAAATCTACTGTAAGCTTCGAATGTGGAAAAATTCGGACGGAATCTGAATATCGTCTTATAATTAACACATGTGTACTGCCTTATATCTCACTGCAATTCTGGACAATCCTTGTTTATCAAGTAATTACTAGAGTCAGGAAGAGGTTCATAAATGTTGAGGGATTTGCGATCTTCATTTTTGCCGAGAAGATTGTTATTAAACATGATTAGTAAAATGAGGGGCGAGCGAGAAGCTATTCTTCAGTTCTATCAGGCGAGTAAGACAAAATCTGGAATTTTAAGGTTGTCAGATATCGGAAGTATCAAAATTTTTATTTTGTCACACACTGGATAGGTTCGACGAATTTTCAACAGCAGAAGGTCGCCCTGGAATCGATCATCATCAAACTTCGTGTGATCCGAAAATTACATAGCTGTTGAAAAGGTCAGACTTAACTGCCCAAAATCTTTAAGAACATCGTCCGAAACACTTTAATAAGTCACCATTTAAGGTGCTACAGCATGTGCAATTCACAGGTTTAAAAAAACTTCTTCTTATGGAAAAATACTTTTGAACAAATCCCTGGTGTGTAAGCTAGCACAACTTTTTTTTCTCAAGAGTCCGAGGTAATGCTCAGCACTTCTAAACTTATTGATCTCTTCAAAGAATGTTTTGGGAAATCAAAACTCGAACTTTTATGATCGGATTTGTTCGTAAAATCACCGTATCGAAAGCCTCAGAAACCAACTTCGTACGACATAGTGAAAATTGAACTAAGCTGTACCTTCTTCTCACAGAGACAGGATTGATCGAAATGGGTCATAAAATTTTTTTACATTAGAATACTGCAATATGTTTTGTTCTGTTCTTAGCGTTCGGCAATAGTGGGCGCGTCAACAGCATTGACCTATGTATCATTACGTAAATTAGATAATTGTCAAGGGTTGAATATCAGCAAATATATTTGGATTCCTATAAAAGGGATAATGCTAGTCTGAGTGAATTTAACACGTTCACTGCGTTTTCGAGGCTGCTAACGGTTGTTTTGGTTAAGTTGTAAGTAGCAAAATTGTGAAATTGACGTTACTGTTCGAATAAATTACTATTATTATTCTCAATAAACCTGAAAAATAGAATTGCACGATAAAATTTCTCCTCATATGATAAAAGTTATTTTTCGAAGAGGTTGCGAAAAATATAAAATATCATTCATTTATACCGGAATGTGAATGCAAAATTTACATAGTTGTACACATATGGCCCAATACGTGAGGAATGTGTTAAAAAATGAGTGCAGGGCTCCCCAAATTGTATATATCTCTAACATTGGCTTGATCCTGTGCAATCGATACGCAAGACTTTAAAGCGATATCTGTACTACAATTGGTACTCTATGCCTAAAACCAACTTGTGACCAAACTTTCAATTTTTTTAACACAGAAAACAGTTCAAGCGTGTACCACCAAAATTATCTAATGTGTAGCCACCTGAATCACACACAGTCATCTGATGTGTAGTGACCTGACTCATACATGAGATAAAATAGAAATGCATACAGTCTTAGATTGGTATCGTTTAATGAGGAACAAATTGCTGCAAAATTTTTACGAATAGATTTCAAATCAACCAAATTCTTTTTTCAAATATGGATATGGTAAAATGGATGATGACGTAAATATGGTAAAATGGATGACGTACGAGTAATGTTGATCACTAACGATATCGATATTTTATGCGTATCTGAAACATGGTTCGATTCACGAGTCGAAAGCTCATATCTAAGCATTACCGGGTACACATTGTACCGTTATGACGGAGTCGAGAGTAAGCGAGGCAGCGGTTCATGCGTTTTCATCAAAGATGTCTACTCTACATCCTTATTTCCGATAAAAGGAAAATGCGAAGACATAGAAATGGTGTGGCTCAATGTTCAAGTAAACAAACACAAGTCTTTCATTATCGGCAGTCTTTACAGACATCCGTCAGCGTCTCTACGTCCAACATTAGATTTAATTGAAAATACGCTTAAGTTTAATCTCTGCAGCCAAAAAGTCTTTCTATGTTTTCGGAGATTTTATCGTAGATCTGATTAATAAAAACAATGAGCTAAGCAAGATGCTGCACAGACTTAATCTTTCTCAAATAGTCCAAGAACCAAAGCGAATTACCAACACTTCCAAAACTCTTCTTGACCTAGCAATTACAAACAATCCCCAAGCAGTACTCAGCACAGAGATCTTACCGTCCTT
This sequence comes from Morinoia aosen, assembly GCA_030386875.1. Taxonomy (NCBI): domain Eukaryota; kingdom Metazoa; phylum Arthropoda; class Malacostraca; order Amphipoda; family Talitridae; genus Morinoia; species Morinoia aosen. Next base: position 26,935,664 of record CM059566.1, read on the forward strand.
TTCTGATCACCATTCGGTAGAATGCCAAATCAATATTACAAAAGAGAAACAGAAATCTAGTTACATTACATATCGCATGAAAAACCACTACTCCCCTGAAATATTTCAAGAAAAGCTATTAGAAAGATGGAGTGAATTTCAAGGCATGGAAAACACCGATGATGTCAATCTACAAGTTTCGCTTTTCAACAAAAATTTCGTATCAGCTCTTAACGAATGCGCACCTTTCACTACGAAGAAAGTTAAGCCAAGAATTTCTAAATGGATTACAGATGAGATAAAACAGTTGAGCAGAGCTAAAAGAATTTTGCAGTGTGAGTACAAACTGAACAAATCAGACAGTAGGCGTCGAAAATTATATAAATATCATGAGAAGATCCTACGAAGAAAAGTTATGGAAGCAAAACGGGACTCGTGGCGGCAAAACCAAACCCAAAAAAAAGTTGGGAAATCATTAGAGAAGTTGCTCAGTATAAAAATTCAGACTGCAAAAGCACTTTTTACAACCCCTCAAAAATGGCGAATGACTTTAACACTTTCTTCTCAAAAGTTGGCGAAGATGTTTTCAATGAAGTATCCAGGACAGTTTCAGACACATCTACAGGGGCAAACCTGAGCGATGTTTCATCCCCAAATAGTAAAAACAAATGGAGACCAAAGCCGGTTACCGTCATAGAGATACGAAAAATCTTAAATTCACTAAAGTATACTAAAGCGACTGGACATGATGGCATAAGCCTCCAACATATAAAAGACAGCTTCCCTGTCACAGCACTCCTCATTCGCTTGATAATAAATACATCTATAGCCACAAACAAGTTTCCCGATCAATGGAAACTATCCATTATTAAGCCATTACATAAATCTGGTGATATCGACATAGCGTCAAACTACAGACCAATCAGTCTCCTGCCTGTATGTCCAAAATATTAAAAAAAGTAATAACAAACCAGCTCTCGTCTTACATGGACGAGTCACATCTACTGCATCGCAATCAATATGCATACAGAAGGAATACCAGTACTCAGGACACCCTGTTAAACATAACAGAAAAAATTTACAATGATATTGACCAAAATAAATTGACTCTCTTACTATTGCTTGATCTCTCCAAAGCTTTCGACAGTGTTGAGCATAAGAAACTTCTACAAAAAATTTCAAACCTCAGAATAGACACTCAGTGGTTTGAAAGCTACCTACTAAACCGCTCTCATGCAGTGTGCTTGAATAAAAAAATGTCATCATTCATACCAAATAATTTTGGCGTTCCTCAAGGTTCAATCATCGGCCCGCTCCTATTTTCAATTTTCATCAATGATTTTCCCACCATGCCGGCAAACACAAAAATCTCAATGTATGCTGATGACGTACAAATTGCCATGACAAGCTCAACAGCGGATTTAAAAGAAATACAAGCCAACGCTGAAAACCTTCTAAGAAATCTGAAATTTTGGTATGACCATAATGGCCTCAAACTTAATGCAAGTAAAACGCAATGTATTATTTTTGGATCACAGAATGCGACTGAAAATTTACCACCATTCAAGCTAACATTTGGAGACGATACAACTGAACCAGTAGATTAGGTAAAAAATCTTGGTGTTTGGTTTGACAAAAACATAACTTTCAATTCACACGTAGAAATAATGTGCAATAAAATTAACGGAACCTTAATGTTCTTTCATCGCATTAAGAACACACTTGACGAAAAATCTAGATTATAAGTGATTCAGTCTTTAGTTTTATCGCGTCTGGACTACGGCAGTCTTGTGTGGGGAGATATACCTCAATATCGTCAGGAAGAGTTGCAAAAATGTGTAAACTTCGCCGCCAAAGTGGTATGCAAAGGAAATTTCTATAAATACGAACATGTCACCCCTCTTTTAAGAAAACTCTACTGGATCCCAATACCGAACAGATTCACGATCCAAAAAGCACGACGAGTGTTCTCATCTCTGTACCTCCCCCAAAGTAATGCAGAGGTGGTAAAAATTTTTCCATCTAATATCCCAAACAAAAAAACAAACCGGAGGAATGACGTTTTAGTCAGTTACCGTTCGTCTAACGTGGGACAAAAAGCTCTCTCAGTTTCTGGAGCTTTTTTGTGGAACAAGCTTCCCCAGCATATCAAAAACTCTAAAACTGTAAAAGAATTTAGAGTAAATGTGTCACATCATTTTGCATCTCTGTCATAGGGCCTGCAGCATTTCGGTGTGAATTTCCCATCTACCAGAAATTTTAATTTTCCTGAAATTTCTGTTAGAAAATCAGAAACTGTTTCATTTTACGTTTGCTAAGCCATTCGTATACGTTTTCATCTTACTTATTTCTGTCGACAATAATGAGCAGCACAGCCGTCAGTTCAATGCAGAGAACGAACGTGTTTACCATAATGAGGAGTATTTCCTCATCTTAATTTTGTTATTTTATTTTTTTTTCTTTTCTGTATTAATATTTAACGTCCGTATGACAAACATACCCTGAAATACATTTTGTGTGTACACCAATGTACAGGTTTATAGATGTAAGGGTTGTGCAAAGTTTTTAATGAACTAAATTTTGGCTAATGTTGTCTAGCTATTTCAAAATCATTCTCGAAGATGTTTTCTATCGATTTCGGCTGAGCAGGGGGGAGGGGATAATTTAAGCATTTCATTTAGTCTTTTTATATTTTTCCGTGCGTTCAGCGCACACTAGCACTGAACTTTCAAATTGGAAAAAACTCTAAATTTCTGTAATTAAAATTATCACTTTGGACCATTGCTTAATCTACCTATATGTGCCAAATTTTGTAAATATTCGCTACCCAGATGTGATATCCGGCCCCAATGTTACTCCAATTTATCCCATGTACAGATGTCCGTATAATGCTGAAGAGTTGTGTTGTTTCTTGACTGTAACCTGAGTTTTCTTAATAATTTCTATGAATCAATTAAAAACCAGTTTATTTTTACGTTTTTCGAAGTCTTCTTTTTCTTGTAGGCATTTTTTCCGAATAATTTTTTAGGATTACAGTGAGCTCAACTGTCATTTTCGGTGTTGTAGATAGTAGGTTGTTTTAATCTTTTTATTTTATATATGTATTTTTTTCTTATATTTCATTTTCAGTAAGTGTGTGTACGTATGTAGGTATATATACATCTACATAAATAGATATACATGTTTCTATTTCATTTCTTTACACAAAATCCATCCGGTTAATACATTTATTGCACTAGCGAAATGATTCCTAAATAGATCTATCACTTCCCCAGAGGGCGCTTCTGTGAATCGGATTAATGACAAATACAATTAATGAAATGAAGCTCAATTTGAACATATAAATCGTATAAGCATTTCTGCCAAAATTTTGCAGATATTTGTCAATAATGAGTGGTAACCGGCTCACACTGTATCTCCATTTTATCCCATGTACCCATGTCCGCATGATGTCGCAGAGAATATCGAGAAGATATGAAATATGTTTTTTTTGTTATTGTTCCTCGGCGGTAACCATCAATACGCCTGAAGAACTAGACAAGTACTTGTTGCAACATGTCGGCAAGTCCTCAGAGGAAATTATTCGTAATTAGTATTTTTCTGGACTTACATAATGGGTTTAATATCATTTTGAAATCTGTCCACATGTTTTCTTCTTGATTTTTGATTGATTTACCTTCGCCTCTTCAAGGCATCCACGTCGACCTTGCAGCTTTGTTTTGCTGCTTACAAAATTGTTTTTTAATTTCTTTCTTTTCTCATTTATTATCGAATGCTCATACCGAACTTGCTGCTCAGACTTAACTCATGTGTTACTACATATGTTTCTAAATCTGGAAACAATTTAGATAGTCAAGATTTTTATATTCCATAAATAACTTCGCTGTCACTTCGTTTTTAAATCCATTTCGTCCTTGCTTCATCTTATAAGTGCTATATGCGGATACCACTGGTACGACAGCCTTGTAACTCCATATTTGCCATTTATGATCCCTAATGTTCCTGCTAATGGACTGAGTTTGCGCTCTCCTTATGAAATCATTCTAGGTTTTAGACAATTTAGACTAATAATCTCTGTGTGTTCTTAGTTTCTCTTTTTTTTAAATTTAATTATAAGTAGGAATGTCATTATTTTTACCTTGATCCTGTAGTTTGTATCATTTTTATATTTACGTTACGTTTTACTTACTGTCTCTTAATTCTAATGACTGACCATGTTGATATATTCGACAATATTGATCTAGATCTCAATCATTCGAATAGACTGCACCCAAACCTAAAGAAACTGGAAACTGTAAATACCTAAATATTAAAAAATTCAATGAATCGATGAGAAAGACCTATAACGATTTTTCTCTATTATGTTGGAACTGTAGACCCATTTATCCGAAAATAGATGAAATATCTTGTACTATCACTGAGCTGAACAGCAATTTTGATGTTCTCAGTTTCACCGAAAGTTGGCTAGATGACTCATCTAAAGACCTGATTCAAATTCAAAACTATTATAGCCATCATTCACTCCGTAGTAACAAACGTGGTGGTGGCATCAGTGCGCACATTTCTAAACACATATCTTCGAAAGTCATTTTAAGTGCAACTATGAATCGTGAACATATTGAGACTTTATTTATAGAACTAACGAAAAATGATAAACGGATTGTGCTTGGGACAGTATATAGGACCCCAACAGCTTGTAACGTCTCTTTCCTGAACGAGCTTCAAAGCATAATATCTCAGTTCATCAAGTCTCTATATAATGACATAATAATCTGCGGGGATTTCAACTACGATCTTCAACAATATGATAGCTGTGAGCAAATCTCAAACTTCATAAATGTTTTTCAGTCTAGCTCCTTCCTTCCAATCATCACGAAACCTACACGTGTTGCATCTGAATCGGCTACGTTACTCGATAATATTTTTATGTTAGATCCGACTGATTTTCTTACCGGAATAATGATTTCTGACTTACCTGATCATTTCCCGGTGTTTCTCATCAAGAAAAATGTCCATAGTCCTTGCACCAGCCCACAGGCTGATACTTATTCATTTCGTTGTGTAAACGAATATAACTTGGGAACAATGCGAACTGTTCTGGAAGAATTAATGCCATCATTAGACATCTATGAACAGGACAATAATGCGATTAGCATTGATGAAGCAATACTAAATTTAACTGAAATTATATCGACTGCATATAACCAGGGTTGTCCAATAATCCCCCGCACAATTACGCCGAAAAATAGACAAAAGCCCTGGATTACTGAAGATATCGTGATCAATATAAAGAAACGTCAAGCGTACCTAGCCTTACTATATGAAGGGCGAATATCTAAAGTAACGCATAACAGATTCAGGAATCATGTGACAAATCAAATACGAACCTCAAAACAAAACTACTTCACACGCAAATTTACTGAATACAAAACTAATATTAAAAAAGCTTGGCGCCTGCTTAATTCAGCCTATAAACCGAATAATAATACTAAAAAAACAATTGAGTCCGTCGTTCACGAAAATGTAAAATACCACGAGAAAAAAAATTGCAACAGTGTTTAACAACTTTTTTGTAAACATAGGAAAAAATATAGCCGATACCCACAGACCACTTGCAATTCATGGGCCATGTCCGTGAACCCAACTCTTTCTTTTTCACGCCAACTAATCCCTTCGATGTAATTACGTGCATAAACAACTTGAAAAATAAATCAAGTGGATTGAAAAATTTTTCGGCTAAAGTTCTTAAGGCTATAGCTGGTATAATAGCACCGTGCATATCTTATATTATCACCCAATCCCTTTCTCAAGGTATCTTCTCCAACTCTCTCAAAATTGCCAGAGTGACCCCTATTTTTAAAAGTGGTGATAAAAATTGTATTAATAATTTTAGACCTATCTCTGTACTACCAATTATTAGCAAAATATTCAAGAAAATTGTGCATAAAAAAGTGTATTTGTATTTTGAACAAAAATCTTTCCTCTACGACAAATAAACAAACAAACAAACATCAAACATCGGCATCTTTGGGATGCTTTATTTCCAATCAAGCCTGATACATATGATCTTAAGCATTGGGTTTTCAAATTTCTTATAACTAACCCTATATATAGGACACCATGACGGTTCCCCCGTAAAGCCGGTACCCATTTCCGACACCTGGGTCGAGTGGGGTATTGTGCTTGAGCTTTCCCTTATACCCAACGGGGAAAATCGCAGCGCCAGCGCCGGGATACGAACCCGCGACTCCATCATACAAGTCCGACCCCTTAACCGCTGTGCCACCGCGAGCACGAAAACAATACGGTTTTCGTTCTAAAAAATCTACGACACAAGCTGAATTAAATCACTTGCAATACCTTTATTCTAATATAGATGAAGGAAAGCTTGTTTTCTCCGTATTTCTTGACTTTCGAAAAAGCATTCGATTGTGTGGACCATAACATATTACTCTCGAAACTACACTGTTATGGCATTCGAGGAGCTGCCCATGATTGGTTCAGGTCATTCCTAGCAAATCGGAAGCAATACGTTGTCATTGATGACGCAAAATCAGACCCACAGACAATTAGCCATGGAGTTCCACAAGGATCTGTCCTTGAGCCTCTCCTATTTCTGATTTTTATCAATGATATTATTAGATCTACATCATGCTTCAAATTCATTCTTTTTGCCGATGACAGTACCCTTTTTGCAATCCTTCCAAACCAAAATTCCGCAAGGATTGCGGAGCGTATAAATAATGAACTTCGTAAGGTTTCATTGTGGCTTAAAGCTAGTAAAATAAGCCTTAATATCGATAAAACAAAATATATTACATTCTCAAACAAGAAAAATATATCTCTCCCACGCATTAAAATTGGCGAAGGTGAAATCGAAGAAACCAACTCAAGTAAATTCCTGGGCATCATAATAGACAAGCATCTAACCTTCAAAGAGCACATCGCTCATATTAGTTCTAAATTATCAAAATCTATCAGAATCCTAAATAGAGTTAAAAATTTTCTGCCTGAAACAACCTTACAAATGCTCTACCGAACGCTCATTTCACCATACTTGCAATACGGAATAGAAGCATGGCACGGAACTGATAAAAATAAAACCAATGTAATTTTTATTCTGCAAAAAAGAGCCATCAGAGCGGTAAAGAATCTAGAATATACTGCTCACAAAAATGATTCATTCAAAAATTTACGAATAATTTGATCTTTCGGATCTCTACAAAATCTCCGTTTGCAATTTCATTTACAAAACATTAACAAATGATGGCGACAATAGCCTAAAACAATTATTAACTGCGCAAACTGGTCATCACGACCATTTAACCCGAAATAGAAGTAAATTCATGCTTTCTTATTACTCAAAGGCCCGGTCACAACACAGTATCCTCTTCGTTGGAACTAAAACTTGGAACTCAATACCTGCGGAGATCCGTGAAAGTAATTCTTATAAGGTATTCAAAAGAAATCTTGAGTCTCACTTCCTATCAGATTACTAATCGTGTAAGATCATCAAGTCAAACCTTGTCCCCTATACAACTGGTCCTAATAATGTAATTTGCCATGGTTAATATCACCGATCTTCAGTCTGTTCTTGAATCGTTTGCCGAATATACTGTTAAATTTAGTCCATATGAACTATATTGTAAAATGAAGCATCTAATTTCGAGTTAATTATCTCATTGATCAGTCTAATGCGTCCCTAGTTTAAGTGAATTAGGCTAAACATTATTGTACTCCTTAGACTAATGTTGATGGTAGGATGCCCTAGAAGTCGCTGAACTTGTTCGGGCCCACAGGTAGCTATACTCAAATTTGACCATTGTACCAGACTTGAGAAAAATTCTACCTCTGTATCACCTGTGGTAAATAAATTGTTTAAATTGTTTAAATATAAGAAATTATCGGGTGACTCAAAATTTAGTGTCCAGGCGTTAACCAAGCGAGAAAGAATTGCTATCCAAGGAAGTGATAACTATCTTTTCCAAAGGACCGAAAGTTTTAAAGTCAATCAACGCACAAGATTCTTTAGTTTTGGCAGTCACCCGCTTTATAAAGCGTTTTTAACTGTATCTCTTGCATTATATTGCACTGGCTGCGAACTTTACCCGCTTGTTCTTCTCTGATCCTAATTATTGTAAAGCAGTTGTAACAATAGGTGTTGCGTTTAACTCAGTGTCAACTTCATCCTGACTGCAGCTGAAGTTTCACCTCCTGATAACTGAAAAACGCGGACATATGTTTGAGAGTCAAATGACTGCATGTCAATGAAATTCTCAACGTTTTCTTCCAATAAAAAAGCTTGCGAATTTCCACGTATAATTTGCATCTGCTTAAGATATAAATGGATAATGAGATACAAAGCGTTGTTCAGTTATTTGGAGGTGAAACTTTAGCTGCCTTCAGGATGAAGTTGACGCTGAGTTAACGCTAACACCTATTGTTACAAATGCTTTACAATAATGAGGATCAGTGAAGAACAAGCGGGTCAAGTTCGCAGTCAGTGCAACATAATGCAAGAGATACAGTTAAAAGACTCATCATTAAACAAATTTCATTAGTTCAAAACAGTGTACAAAAAAGAAAACAGACAAGCATTTTTGTGATAAAAATCTCATTTACAAATACAATACAATACCTTTGGGTAAACAATTGTAAATAGTATAGTGATTCGTTTTTTATCTTCGAACAAGTTCGCTCGTAAATCATTTTTCAAATTAGGTTAACTCCCCTCAAATATTTTCAAAAACTGAAGAAGTTGATGTTCTATTTGAGTTTTGAGTTTAGGGCTACCTTCTTGAACGTTAGTTTCGAATATTTAATAAACAGCAGCCTAATTTCGCAGAAGTTCTTAGTCGAAGTTTTTAGAGCACAGCACGGGGTAAGTTTTTAAAAATGTGAACCCCTGGTAAGCCGAAAGTTTTCCAGTCTCCTGAAACATAGTTGCAGGACCATTCATGAAAGGAGTAGAGACATCCTGGTCGGTGAAGACGGCGTCAATTAACCTGGTTCCGTCCGGCCACCGACACTTTGACTCCACCTCTCCACCGCGGCAGTCGCGAACAGAGACCCAGGCTTGTTTAGGTGATCCTAACATTGCGACCCGTCCATCCTCTGCACGGGACCAAAGAGGGACAATTTTCTCGTTGAAAAGTATCAAAGTATGTTTTCAATCAGAAACCAGTAAACACAATTTAAACAAAAATATTTCAAAGTGTCTTTTCGATCAGAAACCAGCATTTAAAATGTGACCAAAAATATTTCAAAGTATCTTTTCGATCAGATAACAGTAAACAAAGCTAACAAGAAAATATTTCAAAATATCTTTTCAAAATATCCAACATTTCAGCTTTGAATACATTCAATAAAGCAAAAGCTTTTCTCGGAAGCAATATGTGTGGAAATATTATTTCTAGAATAATAATATAAGAAATATTCTCAGCAATGCTGTTTTCAGAGTTGAAAAAACTGCTGTTGATTTAATATAATTTTATTCTCGCTTTACATCGGGATACTGCAGTAAAATTTTTGCTAGGTTTTAGTACTTTTCGAACGCTGTCCTTCTTAGTTGGCAGGACGCTAATACTGGATATACTCTAATTTCCAGTGCATTCTGACGCAATGAAACCTCACTCAAAGTCCAAATGTTATTTCCCGTGGGGTGATCTCAAACTCCAAATGAAGTAGGAACTTCCGTATGGTAAAATTCTGGGCTAAAATCCATCTTTTCTGGGCATATATGAAAAATAAAACTAGACTAGGAAATACTCGTATGAATTTTTACAATTTTACTCTCCTTTGGTAAATTTAATTATTTACGACGCAGCATCATACATAGCAGATTCCCGAGGTAGTTACCGGTACTCTGAGAATAGCTATCAACGTACGAGTATGTATGCTCATAAAATTATGTGCCCCGTGAACTGATGTACCATCAGTATCCTTAGTTTAATGTTGTTCACCTCACATTGACCGCTTTTCCTTTTGTGGGAGTCAGCTGCTTTCAGATATTTTATAAAATAAATAATTTGAAAAAAATTCCCGCAAATATTTTCGTGGAATTACGGAATAATGATGAAAGGAAATAATTACGTTTAGTTATCGTCATAGCATCCTCTTTCGTTTTCTCGGTCTTGGTGATGAGGGGCACTCCATTGGCAGCAGCGCACAGCTCCTTCTGGGCCTTCACGGAGGGGTAGGCGGTCTCGGTAGCGAGGAATACCTCCAAGGGAGTCTCTGTGAAATCTGAAATGAGAAGGAAAGCGTTTTGCAGACTCTGCCCAAGCAGAACCATTTTTGACATTCCCAACGACTTGCTGCGGACTCTCTCCAGGAAAATGCTAAAAACCTATTTCTTACTACATTTGACATAACTTTCTAAATGATATATTACGGACACCTTTTATCACGAACCGATGTCCAATTCTACATTGCCTTTTTTTATATTAAACATAACGGTGTACTGAACCCAAATTTCTCAATTTTATAGTTAATTTTGTGATCGGAACTACATACAATGTGTGGTAGATTTAAGACCATCCATTCATTACTTCTACGGTATACGTTCAAGCACTAAATCAAAAAAGAAAGTTCTAGTTTTGAAGATTGAATGTTACTGGGACAGTAATAACTGCACTGTGACAGAAATTTCAGGTGTAAAAGAGTACATGTTACGTAAGACCTGCCGTGAAAAAATGTGATACTGAACCTGACCTTTATTCCTATTCCTCTAGATAAGGCACCATTTTCTCATACAATAAACACTATTTTATGGATTATGGACGAAAAACCCACGCCTGCCAATTTAAATCTTCTGAGACCCTTCATTCATTCCTTCTGAGACTCTTGTGCGGAGTGTGATCTCCTCTTATTATATTCGAGCAGTAGTCGGTCAGCATGTCAGGGTTCCATTTCACTTCGAACAATTTCTCCATCATTGAAATATTTTGACGGAAAATCTTGTATGTTCATCACTAATCTCGCCAAGATTATCCGCTAAAAATCTGAATGAGAGTGGGCCACATGAACTTTTAAAGACATATCACATTCCACTTCATGATGATCACTGAACACATCGTTCACAACTGGCACAGAGTCTTCTGAACGATGTTTCCCGAGGAAGTTATTACAAAATTTCTTGAAGGACTTGAAGACAAGCTTCTTTTTTCTCCTGAGATGTAAGATGAAAGATTCATCAAGTACAATATTTTAAAATTGAAGGCTATGAAGACACCTTCTTTTATTTTAGCTTGGCTTGGAGAAGGGAATTTATCAGTAAGGTGTGCAAATTAACAGGAATCCGTGTTCAGGGCTTTCATAAATTGCTTAACGAAACCAAGTTTATTATGCAAAGGTGGTAAAAGAATTCTACCTCTTTTCACAAATGGTTTGTGCAAGATGTTATGTTTTTCTTCTTCAATTTCATCTCGGATCAGACAATCCTTGCGTACGTAATGTTCAGTTCTTGCTTTCGAGTTTCGTAGTTATAGGAAGAAGCGAAATTTAGCATAACCAAGCTGAAGGTAAGTAAGCATGACCACAATCTTAAAATATCCGCAAATATACCAGTTATGGTTATCACGTCGTATGCTTGTTAGAAATGTTTTAAGATATTCAAATGCTTTGTTCATGGTTGCGTAATAGGCTATGGGAAAATATAAGAGTGTTACCGTTTTGTAGCAGAAGAGCTTCAATGCTGTCCGTGGATGCTTTTGTGAAAAGTCGCCTGTTGGTGTTATAAAATGGTATTTCCTGTTGCCCAAAAAGTTAAAAGACGCCATTACAACAGCATTTCATTCTTCATCGTAAATAATGCAAGCAGCTTCTCCGTTCGTTTCTTGTGCGGTGTTATCTTCAGCCCTTTTTCAAGAAGATTACTTTCGTGAGGCCTTGTTTGTTCTTGTTTTGTTCAGGGTTCTCAATTTTGTTTGTAATTAAATGGAGAACCTTGCAAAAGTCATTTAGAGCACCTAGAGAAAATGGCATTAGTTTATGCTGGCGTTCTGGACCATTGAGCTCTCCATATTTTCCTCACTGGAATGTTCATCTGCGCTGCTGGAACTCCACATTTCTTGATCCATGGGTTTGGGCGCAGACAAATTTTTTGAGTGCTGTACTGGGCGCATTGCTGACTGCAAATTTGGGTAAACAATGTGTTTCTTTTTATTGGCTGTAATTATAATATTGGCCTGTGAAATCTTGCTGACAGAAATAACAGTATTGGGGTGATCTTTCTGTTCACGTCGAATCATCAGCACACAAAATTTTCTGGAACATTTTTCCTACATCTCATGCGCTCAGTGTTTTCTCACATGTAGGGGAACATATATGATGAGCCCATGACTTCTTCCGGTAATTTCCTCACAATCAAAGTGCGTCTTGAATTAATTTTGGAAATGGCATGTGATGCTGCGTTTACTTTAGCGAATGTTAATTCCCCATGTAAATAGAAGTATCTGATTGAAACAGTTTTGCATCGTCTAGGTTTCATCGTTGAAAATATATAATATCTGAAATAAATATTGTTAAACACAAACCTTGTGGTATAAGGTATTAAGAGATAAATTCAATTAAATAGAAGCCCAGAATAATAAATTTGTGCTAAACTAAAAAACTACAAGAGATCTGTGGCATCTTTATGCGCAAAATGACATGGGAAATTTATTATTGTTTTGAGCTAAAATTTTCTATACTGACAGGTCTGAAAAAATATGCCTAATTCAATAAAAAGAGGTCAACGGTGAGTTTAAAAGCTAAAAAAAGTGGGAAAAAATATAGATTCTGGTTTAGCTTTGATAACGAAACCTACTTAAACGATTGATTTTGACGACTTTCTCAGCATCCGATTTCCACTCACTGAACTTGAAGAAGGCGACGCTGTCGAGCAGAGGCCGCGTGGTGACGGTGTCTGGACCGCCGTCGATCATGGAGCAAATATCGGCCACGGCGTCGTAGGAGGCCGCCGTGCAGCCGGAGTCCAACCAGCACTTCGTCTTGCACTCGCCTAGTTGAGAAAAAAAATAGTTCAGTTAATATTACGTTTGCTGACGACATATCATTAGAATGAGCAGCCCATTCGCTGAACGGATTCATTCTTGTTTTTTCCCACCCTCTGGCTCTAGGCACGTTAGGGCTAATTATCTAATTTGCCATACCGTTAACTCATATAATTACACAATTTCAACCCAAGGAAGATAATTGAAACTAAAATCTGTTTGAATCCCTTGAATTTGTGAACTTTTCTAATAAAACATTGTTAGCCAACAAACCGCCGCATGTCTGACTAATCATTTTACGTTCACTAGAATTATTTAGCTTCCATCAACTTGCAAGGAAACGATTATAAAAATTTTGATGCATTTTCACTACAACTTCTCTGAACGATTTTAAAAGAGTAAGAAAATCAACAGACGAATGTTACGAGGGTGAAATACACAAGCTTTAAATTTTCAATTTTGAAGAGATTTCTGCAATGGGTTCGAAGATAAAGCCTCGAAAAAATGAATTTTGAAGTACAAAGACGTTGGAATTTTTTCTCGACAATGGGTAGGTTATAGTTTTGTTACAATATCGTTGAAACGATGCAAGGATCAGAACCTTCAAAACATAGATAATGTGGTGTAAATTTGCGGGGCAGCAATGATTTTTCATTTTTCTTTAGCCTATGGCGAATTTTGTAACGAGCAAAAGCAATGAGAAAACTGAAATTTCGAGATCGACAGTCGCAACATTTTCGTTCAAATTTAGGAAAATCAGTATCACGAACAGTAAAGTAAGATACAAGTATTTTGAATCAAAAGGTCTCAATGCTTATCAACAGCTCACGGACAGCTAAGAGGACACACTCACACTCATCCTCGACGTCTGCCACCAGGCTGATGGGGCTGTGGATCGCCACGTTTGCAATCACCGTGCGGTACTCAGCTGCTGATGGAGCGGTGGTGAACAGCTGCAGCAGCAGCAGTTTAAGCACGAGGCTGCAGGTCAGTTTCTTCATGAATGTTACTGTAGAATAAAAGGTAATTAAATGAATTGTTTTAGCAATTTGTAAGTTAAAAGCCTGTATTTAAAAAAAGTTACACTCGTTTTTCACGAGCCAATTACGGTACTCTAAAAATCTGCAGTCAACATTTTCAGGTTCACCAGTTTACTGAGCTGAATTGGAATAATTGAGATTAAACTACGTTTAAATAGAAAAATTTAATTTTCAGTGGAAATGTCGCATTAGCGGTCTGTGGGGAATGTGTTTTGGCTCACTAAAAAGATCTGATTTATTTTTAGGATAAGTCTTGTGCTCTGGACAATGAAAAGTTGCTATGGTTTATAAATGCTTCGTAGGAAATAAAATTTTATAATTTAAGATATGAATTATTTTTTTTACTGAAAAGAATTATGTTAGCGATGTAGTGTATATGTATAACGCGTTTAAGTGTCTCCAAATTTTATTTCTCGAATTTCATTTTTGAATGAGAAAAAATATGATTTTTATGATTTCTGAACGAAGCATTTGTAAGTGTAAGCGAATAACATATTCACTCTTTAAATGAATAACTCACTTACCTCTTATAGTGATTCGTGTAAACGAGATACCATATTTATTATTTTAAATTTTACAGACAAAATTTAGAAACTCAGATTAGCGTTGATGCTATCAAAGAAATTTTCTCTAAAATGGAGATTGTATTCGAAAAATTTTTCCTCGAGTATTGTGATTCTCCTGAGAAGTAGTCAAAATAAAACGGAAAATCAATAAATACTTACAAATCAGGTATAAGTTTTCGCATTATTTCGAAAACATGTTTAGAGGCAGCTTGAAAATTTTGTGACCGTACCTTTAAACCTGTTAGAAAACTAAAACGTTTTCACCCGAGTAATATTAGTGCAAAAATTATGTCAAAAGAGAGTGGAGTTGATTAACTTCCTTACTTTTAACTGGCAGTTGTAAAACGAAGCTGTTAGACTTTTCCATACTTCCGATGCATCTATCCCACGGAAATGAAAAAAAATTATGATCCACTTTACCAAAAGTATAATACATACATATAACTCATATGCCTTATTTTCACTGTGTGGGAAAATTAACTACGGGCATTCTAACGCTTCGCAATGAATGATATAAAATATAGTCACGCTGCCCTTAAAATGACCTATGCTGGTGCTGGTGACCAATAGCATATTAATTAACCATACATACATTTCTCTGAAGTTTCAGGGGCATAATATTATTCAACTTGAATTATCCGGCCCAGGAAATAAAACTCTGAAGTGTGCCTGGATATGGTGCCGGCACGACCCGCACTCGCCAGGAACCGTAGCGACCTCACTGACCGAGTCCACTCTGCCGAGGTCCCCCGCCTCATTTAATGAATTATTTCCCTCGCAAGCTCAAAAATTTATATATATTTTCTTTTGTATATTATTCAAAACTGAAGAAATTGTGGGCTCAAATAAGGGGGGGTATGATTTAATGTCAAGTTAGGAACAATTCTAGAGATATGTTATGAACAATTCTAGAGTTATGTTATGAACAATTCTAGAGATATGTTATGAACAATTCTAGAGTTATGTTATGAACAATTCAGGAATAGAAAGAACATTAGCTTTACATCGAGAGCGACAAAGGAACCACCGGCGTTTGACATTAAATGCTATGAACTTCATGATTAATCACTGGTAAGCCATTTAATATTTGATTAGCGGGAATGTTTTTACACTTTATGAGCAAAGTTTATTCCAAGTTGAGCTTTATTCAATAAAACTTTACTTCTTCCAAATTAGGTACTTATTTATCTATTGTCATGAAAGTAATTGAATTTGTTTCAGGTAGTTTACGTTCTTGAGTGACATGTTTTTAAGTAAATTAAAACTAAAAATTTTTGGGCAGAGTAAAAATTAGAGCGCCGACAGTTTAAAAATGTAATGATATTAAAGAAAAACTTTTTCTAAGCATATATACATACTAAATAATAAATTAAAGAGAAAATTTTCTCTATATGAATTGAGCGAGGGTGCAATTGAGGAGTGCAGTGCTCTTTATCATTGCCACAATAATTATATTTTATTTTAACGTATGACATAAACGTGCATGTAGACGTCCAGGTCCATTCGACAAACAATATTTTCACTTAAATATACCTTCATCAATAAAGAATAATATTTCATCTGTTATTAAGACTGCATCAACTCTGAAGACTCCAGAAATTTAATTCAATTATAGTTCCTGAATTTACAACAGTGTGAAATTATAAAATCTAAGAATAAGCGGGTAAAGCTGGCTTTTTTTCTCACAAATTCACTAGCCTGGTTGACATTCGCCGACTATCCGCAAGCGCCGCCTCCAAATCTATGGGACTCGAAATTTGTCTACTCGGCACGTCGCTCCTGGACAGTAAAAATAAAATGAACAAAAGTTTCCTTTTCTACGTTATTTCAATGATTCAAATCAGATGGATTTTAGTACCTTGAAGAACGAGAGGAAGAATGATCTTAAAAGCCTGCTTTTTCCAAGTAAATTCGATAGATAATCGTTGGTGAGTCGGAAAAACATTAAAATTCAGTTGTATGTACAGTTGTAGCGATTTTTTTGGCATCCATAATTGCAACAAAATATTACTATGCTTACATTTTCTTCTGAACTAAGTTGTCTACGAGTAAATTTAAGAAGTTTCTGTATCAAGTTACGGCAGCTGATCATGACGACGCTCGGCATGACTCTGTTTAACTTTTAAAATGAAACATATCAAATTTCATTGAATTGCTTTCAAGTTTCAGAGAAATTCTTCCACAAACAGCAAAATTTGATGTGTGTCATATTCGACCCATCATGTAGTGAAGGTACATCTTCTGGTTCGAAATGGTTGATTACTTGAATTTTGACGATTTGTTAGCATTATTAGGAATGAGCCTATTTTTAGTGATTTTTCATATTTAAACCGTTCAACTGTTCGTGATTTTCCATGCCTTTGCAAAACAATAAATATACGGAAGGCTTTATTGGATATTATATCTTCTAGGAACACATTAAAAAGTTCGAGTTAAATAACTGAGAAATTAATAAGATGATTACTCTTTTTCAATGACAAAAAATAACAGATCGCTGTTTCTTCTTTAATATAGCTATTTGGATTTAACGGCGAACGCCTAACAAGAATGAACGAGTTATAATTTTTTTATTGCCGAGGCGCCTTATAATTTTCTCACCCATTTCATGAGTCATTATGTTCTTGCTGGGTAATTAGAGAGAGGTGGAAGTTCTTTATACCTGAGATTATAGAAGGTCATCCTCAGCGTCTCTCTATCCCTGAAACATCGTTTGTGCACGATTTTTTTATTCCCCTATGGAACCTGGAATTTGAGTTTTCTAATAAAATATCGTTGGTATATTTCATTTTTCTCAAATTTCTATTCCCCTTATGGACGTAGAATATAAGTTATCTAAGAAAATATCGTTATAGATTACAATGACAACGACCCGCGAATTGTTACTGCTTTAGAAAAGAGCTTAGGTTTTATATACCTCGCAATATATTAACGGAAAACACTCAGATTACACCAAATATGCGGTAACATTGGTCTGCTAAATCGGTTACCCGCTCGTTATAATTTTAATTAGCCTTCATATAATTCATATGAATACCTCAATGTTAGAGCGCGCTGGAGACTAAATAAATTTTTCGATATTTCATAAGTCATAATTTCTTAACTGCTGGTTACTGAGAACATAAAAGTGAATTGTTAGAGGTCTTTAATGCAAAAAGTTCGAGTCTCTTCATCATGACAGCTTAGGTTACCCTCAATACTTTTCTAATTCTATAACAGTGAGTATTCATTTTCTAAGAAACGATAATTAGAGGATATGTCGTGAGTGATCAGAAAATCGCTTCTGCTTCATCACTAAGCTGAGGTTCAATGTGCCTTCAATGTTTTTGCAGACCATTAGCACAGAAAGGAAGTGGTGGTCTTGATTTGTGTAGTCAGTCTCAAGCAAGCCTAGGCATGTGTCCAATGCAGAGACCACATTGCTTCTCATGCTTCATTCGAGAGGAATAAGATTTAAATCTGCTGAGTTTGAGGGCCACATGATTTTAAAAAATTCTGATAACCAAATTTGGTCTGCTAGAGCAGGTGCTGAGTTTTTCTGAAAGACGTACTGCGTTCCATTACATACTTCATCTATCCAGAGCATAAAAATGTTCTGAGAACATCAATGTAGTCTGATTCTGTTTGATATCATCAAACATAAAGCGTCAGAAGATATATTTGTTTATTTTTATTGATGAACCATGTTTGTAAATCATGCACAAATCACGATTTTTTCCTTAAATCTTTGATTTTATTCGCGCCAAAATGCTTCATAAAAAGCGACGAGTTAGAACACGTGTCGATATTTCAGGAGCTCTTGAGCAAGAATAATTTCATGCCCCAATATCCTCTTCATTGGTAATTAATGACGAGTGGAAGTTCATGCGTTGGAGAACATTAAACCATCACACTGCATCTCTTCTTCACTCGAATGTCATATTCTGCAAAGTTTCATCAAATATTTCCCAAGCCTTTTCATTTTTAGACGACGTTGTCATTACAGATTATCCCGCAAGTGACTGGTAAATGGTTTTCGCTGCAGAAGGGAGCTAGGATTTAACATGCTTTTCTATATTTAGAAGGCGATATTGAAAGTGAAAGAGGGCGAGGATGCCGTGATCTGCTGTCACTTGCATGGTCACTATGGATGTGTGAGGGAAGGAGAGACCACTGCGTGAGCAAGTGTTTGCCGCTCACTATAGTCGTGTACAAAGAACAAGAACTTATGCTAAGCTTGGTGAGGGGTGAAATTAAATCGAATACTTGATAACCTATGAACTAACAACAGTTCATGCATTATACATCGGAACAGAATGCATGCGTCAATCGATGAAGTCATGAAGGTCACGATTTATTTTACTTTGTACTTAACGTAATGTTCGAAAAAATGCGAGGCATTCATCATGATCATTCTAATTGCTTGCCCAAATATGTCTCGATCGGTAATAATGCAATTTCAAAAACTAGCGACATGCACAGAGTTACTTGAAATTATTTCATATAATTTATTACCAAGAGAAATGCGTTCATTGAAAGTAAATTTTAGATGAAAAAATACCGATTAAGAACATAAGTTAGTTTTAGCCCTTCTAACCCCGAAAAAGGTGTTTCAAAGAGGAAAAGTGTGAAAGCACCATTAAGTGGTGGGTTGAGGGATCACGTAATCTGAGCTCAATGTTGTTTTCACTCGAGGTCACTTGCGCTTAGAAACAGTGAGGTAAGAAATAGGTTGATACAAGAAAATTAAATCTGAGAAGAGTCATATATGCCGATAAAACGAACGGCAATGAATCAAAAAATGATAATCCATAACAAAACCAAAACACTCTTTTTATTTCTACATCACATTTTCCCTCTAGGAATGCTTTTTCGCACAAATACAATATTCGTATCCTTTTAAAACGTTCTTACGAAGAGATAAATAAAAACTTCACTCAAATAGTAAACAGACAAAGTTAAGCTAAGCAGCTGTCGAGCAATTTTCGCCGAATACCTAATGAGTTCGCAAGCTATTATGGTGTAATTATATGTTAGTTTTTTTTCGAACGAAAGTGATTGTTCCAATATTGGTCAGAACAAAGCACGAAACTATTGAACCATTTTTCAGATACTATTGAAATTTCATAGCTACTCACGTCCGAAATGATTGGAAAACTCCCAATGAAGCTGCTACTACTGCATTTGCTTGTGGCAGTTCTTGTTCCATCAGCAGCTGATTACCGCACAGTGACACCAGGCGTGACAATCTACAGCCCCATCGCCAAGGAGATCGACACCTTGACTGAGTGTAAGGTTGTAGTGCTAGTTAAATTTAAATAATTTGAATGTAACGGGATTTCACTTTTTCCAATAAAATTCAACTTTAACAGTGGAACATTGCTCGTAGGTTAAGCATTATTTAATATTACACATCGTCAAATCCATAAAACGTTTCGGAGTCCTGCTCCATCCTCAGTAAATCGAGGCATTGACGATGTGTAATATTGAATTAATGCTTAACCTACGAGCAGTGTTCCTCATTTTTATGTTCTTAATGAACATTCGATTAAAGAAAAATGATTTTCCTCAACTTTAACATCGTTACCGCTGAATTTTGTAAACATTTAATCGACGTTAAGAGCGCTAAAATCGTTTCCAAGTAGGGCATAAGTTTGAATCTTATTTTTTTAAACTAGAACTAAGACTTGGTCTGGAGCTATATGTAGTGCAGTTGCACAATTTTTTTAGAAATAACTTTTTTTCTAACTTACTAGCTTCATTCATTTCATTACCAGGTGAGTGCAAGACGAAGTGCTGGTTGGACTCCGGCTGCACGGCGGCCTCCTACGACGCCGTGGCCGATATTTGCTCCATGACCGACGGCGGCCCAGACACCGTCACCACGCGGACTCTGCTCGACAGCAACGCCTTCTTCAAGTTCCGTGAGTGGAAAAAAGCTGCTGCGGTTATTAGCTTGGAAAATTTTTGAAATAAATATTGTACTCAACTAGTGTACACGGCCTATAAGAAATGACGGGATTCGATATTTTCCTTGTCCAAATATTCCAGATGTGGATGACCAAAAATTAAATCCTTCCTTGTAGTACTTGCGATCAAAATATTCTTGTACTTGTGCACTGGTGAAACTCGTACCAGAGATACGGTCATTAAGTATCAAATAAAATCAAAGAAATCGTTTCTCAAGAAGCGGGCAAAAAACAAATATTCAAACACACGAAGGGGATTGTTAGGTGATATGATGATAAATGGAAAGTTGTATTGAAATGAAATCATGCTGGGTTTTATAACAATTATAACAATGACGTGCATACGAATTTCTTTCATATCGAGAAGTTGCAATAATGTAATTTGCAATGGAATGTAAGGATATTAGTTATTTGTATAGTTTTCAATGGTTTCACAGACTGAGAGGATAGTGATTAATTGGAAATACTTTCTCCCTGAAGTCAACTGAAAGAATAGTAAGGGCTTGCCAGCTTTTCTCTGTACATTCTCCAGACTATGGTGAGAATACATAGTAGAAAATAGGTTTTCGATTTGTGATCGTGGGTATCATTCTAAAATGTCGTTAGAAATGATGAAAACGCATCAATAATTATAGGTTAGGTAAGAGTGTTTCATAATTGTGTCCAGATTTTACGGAGACACCCTTGGAAATATTCCTGACTGTCAAAACTAAGAACGGCACCCTGGCGAGCCAGAGGGCGCTGTGTGCTGAGCAGAATGGAGTGCCCCTGATCATCAAAACCCAGCAGGCGAAGGATGAAGCTATGAGGCTAACTCAGGGTAATTATGTATTCAATGTACTAAATTCATGCACGCTCATAGTCTAGTTCTTCAATTTTTTGTGATATTACCCGGGTGTAATCGACTCACAATATAATTGATATGAATCATTATATTCACACAAGGGAGTAGTAATAGTCTGTCGGGGAATTTCTGAGATCATACTTTCCTAAATGTTTTGTTACATTCGCAGTATATTTTGCTAACATTCATAAATAGATATTAAATACTTTTCTGCCCTAGAATTCTTGATGGTCTTCATTTTCAGTATAGTAAGTTTTTTTCAAATTTTTAATGTGAAAAATGATTCATTGACAGTGAAGGAACAAAATAATATGAAATGTTGATTAAATCACCTGGTTTCACCTTTCTAAACCAAGTACAATTGCAAAAATTCAACAAATGTTTCTGAGAGGCGCAAATATTTAATAGAATAATATATAAGAAAAAATATGTAATAAATATAAGAACAAAAGTTTACAATACTCAAATTTTTCCTCGATATTATACATTAAAATTAATGTAAGATTATTCCAGAATATTCTAACACTTTTTAATATTTAGCAACCGAACTTTCGTTGGCATTCATCTCCATTAACGTGTCATTGGTACATCAGCTCTCGTTCTGAAAGGTCGTCAGCATGGTAAGAATAAGGACATCAGCCAAGGCCCTCGCAAGCGTAGTTTGGAGCTCCATAATGAAGGTTTGGGATATCGGAAGATATGTGCACAATTGTGTGCTCCCATAGCCTCGGTTGGAACCATAATTAGTAAGTGGAAATGCCAGAATACGACTCTGCAACCCTCGAATTGGCCGTCCACGAAAGATAAACGATCGTCCTGTTCGAAAATTGATCCGAACAGTAGTGCAGAGGCCTCAAAGTACTCGTGAAGAATAGAAGGATGATCTCAAGGCATCTGGGATCGAAGTCAACAAACGCACGATCAGCAGAGCACTACGCCATGATGTACAACACCTCTCCAGAAACGTCACGTCAAGGCCAGGCTGAAGTATAGCGAACAACCATTTGAACAAGCGAGCAACGTTTTGAAACTCAATACTCTAGTCAGATGAAATCAAAACCGAAATATTTAGGAGAAACAGTACAAACAATGTTTGGAGGCAACAAAACGAAGAGTAAAAACCAAAGTGCACCATACCCACTTTTGAGTTTGCAGTTGGCACAACCATGGTGTGGGGATGTTTCAGCTCAACAGGGGTAAACTTCACATCTTTGAAAGAACCATGAATGACAGGAAATATCATGAAATATTGGAAGAGCAACTGCAACCTTCAACTCGTTTGTTAAAATTGGAACGTGGATGGGTATTCAGAGAAGACAACGATCCAAAACGTAATGTAAACAAAAACAAGGAATGGTTGAGGATGAAAAAGAAAAACATTTCAGAATGGCCAAGTCAATCCCCGGTCGTTAATTCGATCGAAAATTTGCAGAGGGAATTGAAATTGAAGATTCAGAAGAGAGGTCGCCATAACATTACTGAACTCAAAGAAATTTGTATTGAAGAATGGAATAAGATTACGTCTAAAGTTTGTAAGAGGCTGGTAGTGGACTATTCTAAATGTTTCGAAGCCATAATTAATAATTACGGTTATGCAACAAAGTGGTAATGTATTCATATCTTGAAATGTATTGTTTGTAAACTTCACTTCACCTATTTATTATAAATGTTCCCATATATTTTTTCTTCTGAATATTTGTGGGTTTTAGGTTAAATTTTAATCTTTTTAGACAACAGTTTATACATAGACCAATTTTGGTGATTGTATGTGGGCTAGACATGAGGAATCTGGCAATTAATTAACGTTTTGTATAATTTTACACCCCACTTCATGTACGGTTATCAGTTTTTAGAAGAAAGGTTTCTCACTGCATCCGATAAAAATAAATACTTCAACACAATAACCTTGCAACTGAGAAATTATTCGTACAATGGAGCTTATGAAGCCGTCCGAATAAAAAAACAGAAACAAATTTGGTGTGTGTATTAATGAGTTAAATAAAAACTCTTACCTACTAAAACGAATAAAATTTTGTGCAATAAGAGGAACGGCAGCGTGAGTGCATGTCGACCTTTGGGGTACGGATATTCGAATTTTATTGAGGCGTAGCTAATTCACTGAGGAATAGTTGATATTTACCCACATGTGGTAAAACGTTCATGAAATTTCACTTAGTTTTACGCACATCAAAATCTTAAAGGGAATTGTCAATTGTTTTACTAAGAGTGTATTAATAAAATACGTATTCATAAAAAAATATTCACTAGTATTATACAAAACGAAAAGTTTTCAATTACTTCGACGAATAATTAAAACCACTTTATCAACACATTGTTACATGCAAAAGAGCTCCAATACATTCTAGTTAGAAGAGCAATAATCTACATTGGAAGACCCCACATCAGGTACACAGTAACAGAAGTTCTCCTAAAGACACCATCTCACGAAGACCAATCCGTAGCGTTAACGTTGTCAAGTTACCCTGGAAGTGCGACAGAATTACAAACTGAGGCATAACACGATTTCCTACTTTGTAGCGATTTGTGACAATGGAGTTTCTCTATAACTCGAAAATGAATAGGCTCCCGAACAACTAAGGTATAAATAAATACTTTTGACCTCTATTGTCCATAGAAGCATGATTTGTTTAGTGTTAAATCGTGGATGATTTGGAAAACCATGTTATAATCTGATCAAGTTCATTTTAATTCCGAGTAATTTTTGCAATAAAAGTGACACTTTCAATTCTAACGTTGAAAAGTTCCTTTGTCTTGAGCAGAGAATGGAGGAGGCACGCGGTTCTTAGGACTGAAGTTGGAATCGTGGATATCTGCTCGTAACTGCGATGATGGCCAGAAGTTACAGTGTCGGTGGCCGGACGGAACCAGCCTTTTCGATGCAATCTTCTATGAGGTGTCTAACGCTTACTTACATGGCCCAGCAACCTTGTTCCGCGAGTCCGGTAATGTTGTGGCCAAGAGCGAACAAGCGTGGCCATTCCTATACCCTGTACTCTGCTCCAAAAACCTCAACTAATTTGGGCTTACTCGGAATTTGGTTTAGTTTAATGGCTCAGAACTCCCGCTCGAGTTGAGAGAGTTTTCAAGGTTTTTACAAAATTGCTGAACCTCACAAATTTTGAAATACGTCCCAAAATTACAAAGAAACGTATTGATATACTAAAAAACTTCCTGATATACCAACCACTTATTATAATCACGGATCAAGGTGATGTCATTAAAAAAGGCAAAAAAATTACACTCTCATTTCCCGAGTCTTGCTATTCAGTTGCAAAACTTACGGTAAGTCCTAACGCTTGAGTAAACAATCGGTTCCTGATAAATCAAAATACTATGTTTGATTGAGGATGTTCGCCCGGTCACCAAAGTAATATTTAACATTTATTTCACTTCTTATATTTTAAGCTTCACATGATCTCACACATACACATCCAGAATGTGCACAGAGTTTATACATTAATTACCAGCTTTAGTAATCTTGTGTAACAATATCTGAAGTGGATAGGACTTCAGATAATTAAAATGTTTTTTCCATAATTGGGTAGATATATTGATATTAAGGAATGTTGGACCAATAATGGAAAAATTAGCAGCTGCTTATGATTACTATGAGAGAAGGACAAAATTAGAGATTATCGAATTACTGAATGCGCCAAAATCTACACACTATCACCTTCAATATCTTTACTACAAGTTTTTTACTTGTCGATCTTTAAAGGGTTCGGCACAAAGTCCCGGTGTTGTGAATATCCCTAAAATCGTACCATTTGGGGTTAGACAAGGCCTTCAAAATCGTGAAGGACATTTTCAAAAGAGACCAATTCTATTGTTTTGAACAGTGGCGGTTCCTTTCAATGATATCGTACTTGATAGCAAATAAGTGGTCTGCACTTATCAGTAATTACACTAAAAGAAAAACAAACAATCGTAAACTTCTACATATAGATTCCGTATTGATGGAACTTTGGAACCAATCTCTATGCTCGTGCAATTATGCTTGGGCAACCGCTTCCTGTTCATGTCTTGGAATCTGAACATTAATTCTCTGTTTAGTGTTCAAGAACTGCAGGCACTCATAACATAGTTATTGTAGTTTCATTTTCACTCTATATCTGTGGTAGGGTTGAACTCAATAAATGTATACCCACTGCACTCATTCCATTCATTTTCCTTTTGAATTGACATTAGAGTAATGAAAAACATGAAGAATGAATTAATAGTAATTATGGAAATTCCTAGAGCGTTTGTTAATTGTTTCAACTTTTTATTTTATTTTTCTGGATTTTTCTCTTCGAAGGTAAAGAGACCAGAACGGCAAAAATTAGTGGAATGAAGAGAAAGCAGTATGGATCAATGTGGAATGTACAAAAATTCTTCGAAATTGGATCAAGTAAGTATAAGCTTTCCTAAAAACAACGTACAGTAGCACAAGAAAAAACTGTGGACTGCACATATTTTCATAAAATTATATGTTACAACAAAATTGGGATAACTGATCATAATGTGCTATATACCATTAGATTCAGAGCTATTTTTTTCATTTAAATATAAATAATTTTTAGATTTTTATTGTTTCTTGGGTGAATATGTTTATAAATGGTGTAAAACGAATATTTTTGAGTCAAAGAGAAACCCCGCAGTTTAGAATCAGACGTTAGTATTAGTAATTATCTGCATTTCAAATCATACGCCTTTTTTATCCTCCAATGAATTTAAGGTTGTTTTTTCCAAATTTTTACGAAAAAAACTCACTTTTTGTCAAGAGATATCACAAATGGTACGAAGATATCGATGGTCGAAGTTGTGTGCAAATTGCACTGCGGTGGAGGGCAGCCTATTGACCAAGAAGCGAGCCAGTGCTTTCTTTACTTTGAAAAAGCACTGATGAAGGCAGAGTTATTACTGGTCAAAACTATTTAGCGATTAACCAATCAAAGCTCATGACTCGAGGAGACACGTTAATTAAGGGCCGTTTAAACAAGGGGACATTTCGGCCGTGAGGTGCGACACGTGTATACGAGGCTCACCACTGAGTTTCATATTTGTGTATGTTTATACGGAGTTCCCTATTCACCGCGGTAATTACGAGGCTCTTGAGTGTCGCAGATTACGAATTCGATCAGAGCAAATAGGAAACTTCGTATAAACACACGCAAATATGGGCCTGAGTGGTGAGCCTCGTATACACGTGTCGCGCCTCACGGCCGAAATGTTCCCTAGTGTAAACGGCCATTTACGCTCTAGCAGTCGAGCGAGGATGAAGCGTTACTAAGCGCTCTCAACATAAAAATCTGTTCATATTTCGAGGTAGCATATCGTCCGTGTATATTGCTTGGTTTAGGGCTCAATTTATGAGTAATTAGATGTACTATAATATCTATTAAGAACATTTTTAATTTGTTTTGTTATTGACTTCTTATATCGGAAAAATTAACTTTTTTAATTATATTCGTAAATTATAAAAATTTGACTTACAAATTTGAATGTAAAACAATAGTTTTCGTAGAATATTGTTTTCTGAGTGCAATGACACTAAAAGCAACTTGTAAAATAAATTGATTTGACTTTCAGATCCCATTGAAAAACGCCTCCTTATATCTTTTCAGAATAAATCGTTTTCTATGCAATAATTCGAAAAATGTATACGCGCAAAAACGTTTCAAAATCCTAATGTTAATGTAAACATGACATGTAATTTTCAAGTAAATCAGCCGAATAGGGAAAACACCCCTAATTTTTGAGCGGCACAAATAGTAATGAATTACATCAATAATTTAGCATATTTTTGACGTTACTGACATAGCACTTGGTTCTAAGCGCATTCTATTGGTAATTTACAAATGCTGTATCAACATTTCCTATAATGCCTTTGAAAAAACGTAGGTATATGCTACGCGTCTATATTTCCATTATATTGGCTTCAATGAAAAAATGTTTGTTTTCATATATTCTGGAATTATTTTGTTCATTTCTAGTGACGTAGCGACTGGGTTTATGGCTCATTTAATTTGTAATTAGATATACTACCATCTTCATTGCTTATATTTTCAATTAAGGTCTCAATGCTATTTTTATAATATTTTATTTTGTAAAAATTATTTTTCTATTTATAGAAAATTCCCAAAATGTCCCTAATAAATTTGAATTTTGACTCTGTATAGAGACTGTAAAATATTGCTTTTTAAGTAATATTAGTAAAATAAACTTTAAAATCAATCGATTTGGCTTAAATTGCGTCTTGAAATGTGCCCCCTACAACCTTACTTTTAAAAATAAATCGTTTTCTATGTAAAAATTTAGGAAACGTCTACGAACAAAAAAGTTTTTAAATTTTAATTTACATATGTGGTGCAATTTTCAAGTGAATCTGTCCAACAGAGAAAAAGTTTCTCTAAAAGCGAAACAACCCTTGAAAACTGTAATTGAAATAAAAATTTATTCAGAATGACTCGTCTTTCTTTAGTGATCGTAAGAAGATAATTGAACTCCATGATAATGGATTCTCCTCACGAAAAAATTGTAAAAGAAACAAATGCAATGAAAAATTGAGCAGTTGATCATGGTTAGGTATCAAAACAACGTCAGTGTTCGATATAGTTCAAAATTTGGCCGCCCTAGAGTAACTTACATACTTCTTATAGGGAAAAATGCGCCGAAAAGATCTGCAGCCTCAGAAACAGATTTGACAATGCTTCTCAGGCTGAAAAAGAATTTGGCCTTGTTGAAAAGCGCTTTGTATCAACAATTAGGAATAGGTTGAATTCATTTCAGTTGAGTAGTTGCATTGCAAGATGCAAAAGAATTATACTGATGAAGAACAGAAAGCACCGTGAGCAATTCGTCAAGACTGAGAAAGATTTTGACGCCTCGTACCGATGAGGATAATTTTTTTTAGCAATAAAAGCAAATTAAATAGCTATGCAACGATGGCAGTTAATCTTTTCTACGAATGAGAGGTGAGTCATTTCACCTCAGGTATGGAATTCCATAACTTCAAGGTCCTGGAGGTTTCTATCGTAAAGGGAGCCACCAGGGCTCACGGTCCACGGCATCTTATTTGACTGCAAAGTCGAAATAATTCATTTAATTGACGTGTTAGCCGAGGATTTTTTGCCATTGTATTGTATGATGATGCTTATTTAGAAGAGAATCGTCTTTTCACGCAAGATAATGCTCCTATACACGCAGCGATCAGTGTAAAGAAATTCCTCCGTGAGCATAACATTGATTGCTTGGACTGACCTGCCCAATCATCTGACTTAAATCGAATAAAAAACGTGGGGCACAATTTCGAGCAACAGTCACATAATAACAGAATAAATAATCTTAATGAAATTCGAGATTTGAAATTTGAAATTTTCAAAACTTGAGCTTAAATATAACAGAATTGT